>CM061354.1:5745000-6345000 GCA_030867105.1 Liasis olivaceus
AGTTATGAAACCTGGAACTTAAGAGAAGGACACCAAGAGAATCTCCTAATGCTGATTTGAATGTTTATGATAGGTTTTATTCCACCCTTGGGCTTTCAAATTTATGCCTTGGGCTGGTGCTCACTTAGTACATTTTACAGTACCACTTTTTTTCCTGCTCTTCCACCATCTGCATGTTTAATCTCAACAGTCATAATGTCTACAAAACTTTTACAGCAAAGAAGAAGAGTTCCATAATTTAGGAACTACCACACTTTTAACCTGTTGCTTAATAATGAACAAATCAGAAATCTAAATCCAAGCCTAAGATCATTCATCATTATAAGACTAAATGTGGTATGGATATCTGTGATTAGATGTTTCACCTGTCGTTCCAAATAAATAGATGCCTTTATTTACTAATGTATATATGACATTGATATCAGTGAATTATCTTACATAGTTACAGGACATTTACAAGTAATATTGCCCATATTGGTGAAAGCTGACTAATTTGAGGTGATATGGATCCCTTCCCTGTGTTATTTTTGTGTAGACATGGATTTAAATTTGATCAAATTATGGTTGGATTTGGTCACATACCAAGGTTAATTGAGACATCAAAAAAGGCAGCCTCGATCTGATAGGACTTGTCACTGCCAACATTCAGAAAATTTAATATAGATGATACAATAAGAGAGGCTGATTTTTTTTCTATTGGGATGACATATTGAGTGGTTGAAAAGAATAAGATTGTGCCTGTTGGTCTCATTCAAAGCTGGGGAGGGGGGACTTTTAAGGCTTTGTTTACACAACATATTTAAACTAGTTGATTACCTACCCAGTCTGATCTTCTTCTGGCTATTCTGGCAGTTCTGAGGGCTTTTCCACATGACAACTTTAAGCTGCCTGCTTCCCATGCTGAAACCAGATGGAAACAAAGCCAGCTTATGAAATTGCTTTCCAGATTTCAGTGTGTTCTTCATCTTTGGCAGCGCGCCTTCTCAGGTGTTCTGTCCAGATGGCAGTACCCACAGTTCTGATTGGTGGATACCCCTGCTTCTTTATGCTTCCTACCCATGTTGGGGAATGAAGCACCAATCACTTTTCTTTCCATTGATGAGTCTTTTAGGGCATATGGTTTCCACTGATAGACCTTCTGTATCAACTGCTCTACTGATGCCCTCTCATGATTGATACTTACCATCTGGTGCATTTACTAATAATTAGTGGAGAAAAAGAACAAAACACCACAGCAATTGTTCTTCCAATCCTTTGAGCTAGAAAGAGAAACTGGCAGAACTTTATCTGGTTGAGAAGCCCAGCCTTCTACCAGTCTACCATGGGAAGTTGCCTTCACAAAGAAGCAGGCAGCCTAGCATCCCCAAATGAAATGGCCAGGAAAGGCAGGGACCAGTGACTGGGAAGGGAAGTACTCCTGCCACATCTCAGAGTAGGATTGCCTACAATGAAATGAAGCACAGCAGGTGGACCATACCTCATGTGGCAGCAGAAATAGCGGCGGGGGGGGGGACCCATTATTTTTGACATGGAACAAGAAAAGAGAGCCAGTGAGCTGGAGTGGGTTGAGGATAATCATTTGTGTTCCTATCCTTGAGAAACAATTTATAGGTCATCCTAGCACCAGGCAAGCGGGATGTGGGGATGAGCCCTCAGTCATGTTAGCTGGGTTAGGAGCCATTATTGTGGGAATAGGAGAATCCTGGCAAGACTTTATAACATCACTGTCCCCTTCCCCTTGGGCTTGGCAGTGAGCTCTAAACTGGAGAGGCTGGCTTTTCAGACACGCTTTCTCTTCATCTCTTTTTCCTGGAGGACTAAGTACATGAACTGAGACAATGGATATTCCTCCCCTAATGGTTCTCTAGGATCATGGTTGAAAAACATTTTTTTTTTTATTTCCATTGAGTGCCTCCTGAAGTAGATTTTGTTTGGACAGATTGTATTCATTATTCTTTCAAATGCTTATACTTCAGTTCTGATCTTTGTGATAGTAATGGATTTAAATCTGATTAATAATTTGAAAATTATTATTTGAATAATTTTCCTTTCACCCTGGGCTCTAGGTTTGCCTCTAAGATAAAACTGTGCCTCAACCAGGGCTAAAAACAGGCACTTAGATCCTCAAGCTTTGCCACAGATTATTAAAAAGATAGGAATTAAACTGTTTCTTAACATAGTTCCCTCCCAAATTTCTAGGAAGTTTATCTTTACAGCTTGAAGCTATGACTGATTAATGGCTTGATTTTTTTTTTAATTTATGTACTTGCTTATTTATAGCAATTGCAGCTATTTTTTCTTCCACCAAGGCTTCATCAGGGCCTTGAGGCAGATGATAAAAAATCTGGGCTCACAACTGTGCCACCAGTTCCGTGGGAAATAGTAAGACCTCGCTGTATTAAACAAGAAAAGCAAACCACAGAGCTAGAGAGAGAAGAACTTATTTGTACTTGCTCCGGAAGTACAAATAAACTATTCAAGGAGGTCCTCTGAGCTATTTCTGAATAGCTCTGAATGCCCCCGAGGGGGCCCATATAACGCCACTGTTATGCGAGCTGCATTGGTTGCCAGTCTGCTTCCAGGTGCAATTCAAGGAGTTGGTTATCACCTTTAAAGCCCTTCATGGCACAGGACCAGGTTATCTGAGGAGCCCTCTCGCCCTGTTTTATCAGCCTGCCCCACTCAGTCCAGCAGAAGGGGCACGTTCCAGTCAGGGTCTAGGAAGAGGGCCTTTTCTGCCGTGGCCCCTGCTCTGTGGAACAACCTACCACCCGAGATGCGGTGTGCCCCACCCTCATGGCCTTCAGGAAGAGCGTGAAATCTTGGCTATGCCAAATGGCCTGGGGGCCGGATGGGGGCTCGCACCAGTGGAAGTGGCTTGTGGGGTAATTGATTTTACTCCCCCATCACCTTGAATGTTTTTAGTTTTTAATGTACAGGGTGTCAGGTTTAGCCCATGAAACTCCAGGACACCATACAGATTCAATCCAGCAAGGTTTATTTGGCTTCAACCTATACAGAGAATCTTCCCAGACTGAGAGTAGTTCCCGGGGTCAACCCATAAACATCTCTAGCATTCCTCAGGGAGGTTCCAGTCTCATCCTCTTATCTCTCCCTCGCTGTTCGGGGGATGGGAGAACGTTCTTGACCCCTCTTGGTTGGCCTCTCCCTGCGCTCATCCCCACACAGGGCTTGTTTTTGTAGTTTGACTTTTAAATTAATTAATTAATTTTAATTAATTAATGGAGGTATTATTTTTTAATTGTTTGTGGGCTTTACTTTCATTGTGAGCCGCCCAGAGTCACCCACTGAGGGAGATGGGCAGCATACAAATTTAATAAATAAATAAATAAATAAATAAATAATTCTGTCAGACTTGAAGCCTGTAGTGTCAGATATTCATGCCTATCACTCTGTAGTCACTCTGCTATGCCAATTCACTGAATATCTCATAAAACCCAATGATCAGAGATGGTGCAGAACCCCGCTCCAAAGTGGAAAGCCAATGGGCATTTCTCAGTGTCATGCCAAGCTTGGCACTTTACTGAAATAAATGATGGGGTTGTTTTTCCTAGAAGGGGCAGACTAGGCCCACACAAAACTTTATTATGAGCAGCATAATACACAGTTCCACCATCCCATAAAGGCAAGTAAAAGGGCATTCTTCAGCACTTGGTTGTGGTTGGTTCTGTCTGATCATACTCCATGCTAGTTAGTTAGCTGAGACAGAAGAAGGAGGCTGACAGTGAGATATAATTTTACAGAGACAGCTTGGCATCTGTAGCCTTACCACTTCTCCCTTCTTAAAAGTGGTAAACATTTAAGGCAAGGCTCCTAGTTTAAACATGACACCCATTCATTATTGAGAGATTTAAATATATACCAGTCATTCAGAAATTAGAAGGCTTTTGTAATATTTGTAAGCTTGACCCCAGAGTGCACACTAGCCTGGGTAGCCATGAGTTTATATTCAAAATGCTGAACTGAACTGGATCTGCACAGGTGAAATATTTCATTAGCCCAAGAATTAGGCCAAAATTCAGAGCTGTGTCTGTCCATAGTAAAGAAGTTGAATGGTAAGAAAGTAACTAAAGCCTAAAAAATACGAGCCTCACCACTCTACAAGAGCTCTGATATGCTGGTCTATGACTGTAATAAAGATTTAATTTGAAGAGCTCTAATAAGTCAATCCAAACCAAGGGTATTGTAGTCTCAATCCAGAATAAGCAAGGAGTTCAATTCCAAGATGAATCTCATTGGCTGGTACTCATACTCAGGTTAGAGTCAAAAATTTCCAGATATATGGAAGAGAAGTTGCAAAGTGATGGTTCTTTATCCTGCGATGGTCTGCTTACACATAGAATTTGCACCAGTTCTGAATACTGCATTTTAGGAAGGCTATTGATAAACTGGAGTATGTCCAGGGGACTGCAACCAAGATTCTCTAGGACCTGGAAGGGAAGATCTATGACAAACAGTTGGAAGTGTTGGTAGGTTTATCCTGGAGAAGAGAAGACTGCAGGAAGATAGGATAGTTGACTTCAAGTACAGTGGTACCTCGAGTTACGAACTTAATCCGTTCCGTGACTCTGGTCGCAACTCGAGTTGGTTGCAACTTGAGGTAAATTTTCCCATAAGGTTCAATGTAAATACGGTTAATCCGTTCCGCCCTCCGAATTTTGTCGCACCACGAGGCAAATTTCCCCATAAGGTTCAATGTAAATACGGCTAATCCGCCCTCCGAATTTGGTCACACCACGAGGCAAATTTCCCCATAAGGTTCAATGTAAATACATTCTTGCCAAGCCTGCTCTGCATTTTCTTTGGAGCCATGCTGACAAGCACACCAAAAACCTTCCAAACGCCACAAAACACACCACAAGCCTCACCGAACGTCTCCTTGCTACTGCGATCTCGCCCACAGGAAGCTGCGACTGCGTGGCAGCAGGGCAAATGGCTGCGGATCTGGTTCATAGCTCGAGGCGGAGTTTGCATGTCAAGGTAAATTTTTGGGGCCGGAGCTGGTTGTATCTCGAAAAATTCGTAAGGAGGGGCGTTCATAACTCAAGGTACCACTGTACATGAAGGGCTGTCATGGAGAAGATCGGACAGTATGGGTAGGCAGAGGGGAAAAATGAAGTCATGTGCTTGTTTTTGTCATCATGCAGAAGTCATGACTTATGTACTTGCATTAGATGTGGTGACTTTCCTTTTCTGGAGATGTTTAAACAGAGATTGATGACCAACGTTAAAAGATGCTGTGGTAGATTCTTGCCCTGATCAGTGCATTGGGCTAAATGATCTTCCAAGGTCTCCAAAATCTTATATTTTACCTCTTTATATAACCTGAAACAACCCCAGAAACAACAGAAAAGGCCACAATATCTGTTAAATCATCTAATTAGATTTGCTGCATTGAAGCTGGTCTCCATTTTGATTCACAGTCAGCTTCTATGGGCTGATTCAATTCAGTTTTTATTGAATTAAACCATCCCTTTGAACTTTTGCCTAGCTATATTAATAAAATAAAAAAAACCTAGGCAAAAGAAAGAAAAAGGAAGCTCCGAAACCAAAAAGAACAAAATGGATTTAAGCAGCCAAATGACTTTACGATGAAGGAACATTTCATTGGAGAACACAGTTTGGACATGGAAAGGGAAACATAGGGAGAACTTACGAAACTCAATGTCCTAGCAACACGTATAGCAAAATGATCACTTGATTCGGAGAATGATAAGACTTGAACTTTGTATACAAATGTCATAAATCTACATGATAAAATTAGGGTGGAGGAAATTCAGAACTGTACTTTGTGTTGCGATGAGGCAAACGGTGGAATATAATTTAAAATTAGATGAATATTGTTAATACATATTGAAAGGGAATAATGAATGGGAAAGTGTATTAGACCAGTAACAGTACTTTGCATGATTTTTCTTCAAGAAGGTCAAGGTAGTATAATATTTCTTGTCCTCCACCCCGTTTTATACTTACAATAGACCTGTGATTAGTCCAAAGTATGTTTCATAGGTGAATGAGGATTTTCACCTGGTTTCCAAATTCCAGTCTAACATTTTTGTTGCAAAAATATCAGCATTTCAAATGAATGTTGTTTAAGGCTTTTATGTGATCTCCTTATCTGTCTTTAGCATATGCATAACAACCCTTGTCATCTAAGATTTCAACTGCCTCCTTGTTCTGAATTCACATGCATTTATTTATTGTTTCTTATTGCTGATCTTAATGGGTTGAGTGATTTCCTGCTTATTTTCATTTTCTTTTTTTGTGTTCTTTGTTGTCTGCTTAAGACTTTTTTTCTTTTCTTTTCTTTCCTCTTTTTTTTTCTTTTAAGAGTCTTATTGGCTCTAATTTGTTTCCATAATTCTGCTTGTTAACCAAGTTTCTGTCTTATTGGGTTTGATTAGAAAAAGAGAGATTTTCCAAGCTAAGCTCCTAGTAGCGTGGCTTTAAAAAATAACTCAGTATTTTGAAGAGATTAGTCCCTCTTATTTGTTTTTCTTTCCATTTCCTTTTTATCAGTCTCCACATTTTGACATCTACTTAACGCTGTTTCATTTGCACGTATGTGGAAATTTATAGCACCATGGTCATTATTTCCAATCTGTTGAGCAATGGTTGTGTCTTATGCTAGGACCTGGATGTCTCCTAGGATTCAGTTCTAAAGGTCCCATCTGTTCCGGCCATTTCTATAATCGAGTATTCTCAGGATATCTAGATGGGTAGACAGAAATTACACCTCTTCATCATGACCGTAAAATGTATTTAACATTTTTTCCAGGGGTAATTGGTTCCTCTCTCTTCTTCTTTTGATGTCTCTCTTATTCATTCATTCATTCATTTTAATTTATCCAATTAATTAAGTAACGTAATTTTTTTTATTTTATTTTAATTCTTTTATCCATTGTGTTTATTTTAATTATTTTATTTAGTTACTTATTGACTCAGGCTTATACATTGCTCCAATAAAAAAAAAAAAAACAGCTCTGAACAGTTTACACTCCTCATGACAGCAGTAGGATTAAAATACAATAAAAAAAAAATGATCAAAACATCAAAGACACAGTAATAAAATCATAGTCCACCACAGAGCTATGCTCATCATCGTATTCAGGAATCACCTGGTGCTGCTTCTTCAAGAGCAACTCAGTTGTTCACACATCCTCAAAGGCCCTAGAAAAAACCAGGGCCTTGATCACCTGTCAGAACAGTAGTAAGGATAAGGTTACTCTTATCTCTAAAGAAATGATTCCCTTGGGATTTCTGATGATACCATGCCATACAGACTGGGAATCACTGGAGGCCTTCACTGGATCACACCAGACTGTCCAACTGTACTTGGAGAAGGCCATCTTGATATTACCCAGGTCCCAAGCCATCAAGGGTTTTAAAGGTGAAGACCGGGACTATGAATTGTACCTGGAAGCCAACTGACAATTAGTAGAGCTCCCAAAAGGGTGCTGTAATGTGGGCATACCATTACATACTCATAATATGCAAGCCACTGCATTCTAGATCAATGGCAGGGTTAGGGTCAGTAAGTCACTCAGTCATTTGTCAAATTTATATAGCCACCCATCTCACAAAACAAATGGCTCTGGGCAGTGTACAACAACGCTAAAACAGTTAATAAATACCTAAAGCAATGCAATTATTTAAAAACTATAAAAGACAAAGCTAAGAAAAGAAATAATGGGCAAAGGGATGTTAACAATAATAGAGCCACCTTACTAGTTCACCAGTCCCCTGGGATCCCCAGGCCTGATGGCACAACCAGGCCCATGTAAAGCAAGTTGCAGTAGCCCAGCATGAGGTGAGAAAAACACAAGTCCCAGTCCAGGAGTGGCCACAGCTGATGCATAAGATGGAGCTATGCGAAGACTGCCCGGATCACAGCCTCCACCTAGTTCTCCAGCCAGGAGTCAGAGGACCCTATGTACCATCTGCATCTTACATACAAACCTTGCCATCAGTTTGACTTCTGAGGGGAAGACATAATCAGAAAACACAATATCAGGAGCTTCACACTGACTTCACCTCATGTGGGCTAGGAACATATAATTGCCTCATCCTTGTCAAGCAGACTGGACAGGTCAGAAGAATGTAGTCCTACAAGTATGTGGAAGCCAAGCATTAGTGGTTCAAAGGTTAATATTGTACCCAGAAGCCTACCAGTACCCAATGCAGCACCCACAGCATAGGTACCATTCAGCTACAACGATTCTCACCATCAGCACAAGGGCTGCTGCATTTTGTACCAGATGCAGTTTTGGAGTAGTCTTCAAAGGTAGCTCCATTGAGAATCACTATCACCAGATCCATGTCATTTTCCATTTCACGTTCACCTATATTGTTTGATCAGGGTTGGAGGTGGGAATATACATGTACAGCAATCACCCGTGCTGAAATCTGTCCATCCTGAAATTTGACTCTATACCCTCTTTGATGTACAGGCTACACTGACATGTGACTTAAGCCAAGGACTTTGATCAAGCCATAATGGCCTCCTACAGACATGATGGAGGAGTTCATCTATTGCTCTATACCAGAAACAAAGCACAATATGATTTAGCACGATTGGTAATGGTCAGAGAATGACTTTGCTCTCATCCTGGCGTTCCCTAAGCTTCTTAGGGAGTATTCATCCACACATAACTATTATATCTCCCCAATCTACCGTGATTCTGTTATACCTAATTCATGTAGGTTCTGTTTTATATAAAGCAATTGAAACTCTTACCTTGATGTTGAATCTTCTGCTGCTAGTATACGAACATTTATATTCAGGGTTAATGTATATTTGCCCTTACAACGGTCTAAGGTT
Source organism: Liasis olivaceus (assembly GCA_030867105.1). Lineage (NCBI taxonomy): Eukaryota > Metazoa > Chordata > Lepidosauria > Squamata > Pythonidae > Liasis > Liasis olivaceus. The sequence continues at coordinate 5,753,843 of CM061354.1, forward strand.
TATTTGATTTTTTTTTTTCAGCTTTCAGGCTGACTAACATGGAAATAATTTCCTATATATAGTGTTTGGTGTATTCCCCCCTCTCTCTTTCATTGTGCCAAATGTCAAAACAAATATATGAAGTTTAATTAGCATACACGTGGAAACTGTATTCATTATTTGTGGCACTTGCTATATTTTTCTCCCCTAGGGTAATGCTTTTAATTAAGATTTTCAGTAGAAAATGCCATTAAGTCAGTTAGTTTCTCCAGCTATGGTGTGTCCCAAATGGGTCCTTTGCACTGGCTTTGCACTAATGCCCTGTAATTGTGTTTCACCTTCCCTAATTAAACTGGTGAGCAATTGAAATTAGTGTCATTCAGAGCATTGATCAGAAGAAATGACAGGAATAGATTGTAGCGTGGACACCCAATGCTTTTTGCAAAGGAGTGGAAGTGGACAGAACTTGGAACTAATGCTTTCCACTAAATTTCTCTTTCTGGGTGTGTGTGTGTGCGTTTGCCTGTCTCTCTGGGTATGTTGCTTCTAATATAATATAATATCATACATGCGTACATACATATATGCCCACGTTTCTGTCTAACTTTTGAGCAGGGGCCTAGAGGGAAATTCTTTGACTCAAGAGTAGAATTAATGCTAAGTACTACTTCATTATTTACACTAATGAACTCTGTCATTTTCTTAGCCAGCCAGCCATTAATTCATTGTGAGAGGTGGAAGCTACACGGTATGTGTGATTAATCCTCACTCTCATTGTCTGTAGTACAGATAAGGCTGCAATTGGATGATAGCCAGCTGAACGAAGCCAGCTGCCAGAAACACTCTTCACCAAATTTGACACATTCATTGCACATGGTTGCTAACTATAGGTATGCATGTGTTTGCATATGTGTTAAAAAATAATTAAGCCTTTAAAGACAAACAAAAGAAGAAGAGATATAAACTAGTAGAGTATTGCAGGCGCTGGAAAATACCACTGCTTGTGGCTGTCACCAAGAAGGTGATGAGTGACGTATGTCTGCTTTGATTTAAAATGAAGTGTAGACTTACTACCTCTACTGCCCATCCCATTTGTTACTGCTTCAGTATAAACTACTGTTGAAAGTTTTCCTGTCCTATCAATCACCAACAGCAAAGCTGAGAAGTTATTGTATCTGAAAACTAGTTAACAATAACCCCAGATTGTTTGAGCTTATGTGATCTTGTTTGGCAAGAAACCTGACCAAACACAGAAAGCTAGGTGCAAGGATGTGAGAAATAAACTTCTTTGCACTGTGAATTGATGATGATGATGATGATGATGATGATGAAGAAGAAGAAGAAACCATAAATAGAATGAAATGTCAGATGCAATTTGTTACAGGGGAAAGACTCCCTAAAACACTTTGACTAGAAAACCTTTGATGTACCATTCCCTGTGATTAGAAGGTAGACCTGTCAGTCATTTGCCTCTGTTTCTCTTGTTTCCCACCTCTGTCATGGCATTGTAGGAAAAGCCAAAACAGGTGGTGGTGCCTCCTCCTCCTCTTCTTCCTCCTCCTCTGCCTTCCTGTATTGGGAAATAATATTTAATGCAAAGTCTCCCCATCATCCCAAATGGGTTTGAGCTGTAATATATCCTATTCAGCTCATTTCATTTGGGGATTTGATCTAATCTGATTCACTAGGCTAATGGTACATATTTAAAATAATTATTTTAAAAATGTGACCAAGACTGTCAACGTTAGGTTTGATTCTTGCCTAATTTCCTGAAATAGAAGTGAATTTTCAGATGTCTCACCCGGATCCAGGAGCAAATGTGTATGTGTTCCAAAACTTGTTTCCAACCATTGATGTCATTATGGTATCCATTTTTAAAAAATGTTTCTGCACATTAAATGCCTGTGGGAAGATGAGTATACTATTTCCTGTTAAAATCTCCTCCTTCCTTTTTAACATACAAACATGTTTGCATTAAATTAGAGAGAGATCTGTTTTCTTCAGATGTATAAATGTTTTTTTTTAAAAAATAATTTAATAGGTGCATCACTTCCTTAACTATAAATGATCATATGTAGCTCTTCTCATATCTAAGAATAAGACATAAATATAAGATATTTTTGGCTGCTTATTACATTTTTTCTATGAAACAGGACCACTAGTTTTTTGAAAAAATTCTTTAATACGCATTGTGAATCTAATTCAGCTTGTCAGATCTACAGTTTTATGTATTTATTAAACATTACTATTTCAGATTCATAAATCAATGGACAGCAAAACGTTATTGAAAATGGATAAAAAAATGTTTCCCCTTTTCTACTCTGCAAAATGTTTCTACATGGAAAAAAACAAAGAAAGGAGATTACTTTTAAGAGAGAGAAGTATAACGGTAAAGCACAGTTTTCATATGTTGAGGGCTGTATATCTAATCCTTAACATCTCCAGATAGCAGGACTGAGGAAAAGCCATGGTCTTAGAAAATTATCAATAAATAGTGAATGCTGTGGTAAATGGGCCCATGTTCTAATTTAATGAAATGAAAACTCTTGTCCCCTGACATGCCTCTGAACTGTTTTTTTGCACATCTTCTAGACGGCTGAAAAACATTGAGTGTGGACTCCAGTAATCCCTATTTATTTCCAAAGGTAACTTTGGCATTGCATAAAATCAGAGCTTTGCTTGCAGACTTTCCACTCTGAGTGAGCGTGCTGCTGTTGTTTGGCACCAGAGATTTTCTGCTGCCAAAGATGAATTGGCCCATCCTGTAGGAACGATCCTCACCACCTTCTCAGCATTTGATCGTCCCTGACCCATTCAGATGCTCACACAGAATTCGTCTTTTCTATATACCTGACTTTTCCATCTCTTAATAGCGGGCATTTGAAGTGATGTTAAAGGAAAGTTTCTGTCTGGATTTTTTTTTTCTTCCCTGATGGCCGATTAACAAATGTGAGTCATCAATTACATGATCATCAGGAAACAGGTACTTGGTGACCAGTTTCATCCTATTTGGGATTCTTCAGACATACATAGCCAGATCTTTTCGTGGGGTTCAAACCCTCTGCTTGGAACTGAACTCATGGACCTTTGTACTTCAGATGACTATATACAATGCATTACCTTTAGGAGTTATCTAGGGCTTGGGGCTCGATAATAGCAGCTGTCAGAATGGTACAATATATATGGTAAATCCTTGCACAATTTCTATTAATGTGAGAATCACTCCTCGTGCCCTAGCTGTCAGTTCTTACGCTAGTGAAACCAAGAGCAAAACCAACTACAGCCATCACCCGACACTCAAATAGTTAACCCATACAGCTCAAGGTAGATGTATCTCAGGTAGTGGCTTTCCTTCAGACCCTGATCAGCTAGCCTCTGCCTGAATGTGTTACTTAGCAGGAACACGATCTGTTTATTGAACAGAAAAATTCACCCCCACCTGCCCCATTGTTTAGGGAAGAACTGTATGAGTAAGATAAGTCAACTGGAAGAGAGGTAGATTGATCAATATTTCCTGCAGAAATAAAACCCTTACTTTGACAACTGTGCCTGTTAGTAGATTTTATTTTGTCTTATGATTATATTACTTCTTACCAGTCCTGAGAAGCTAAAGACTCATTTCTTTAAGAGAAATATATTTTCCACTGAGAAGGCAATATTAGAAATCATTTTACTTGGTTTCTTTTTCCCTAATTGTAATGTATACCTTAATAAACAAGTGTGATATTGAAATCCTGAATGAATGGTGAAGTACGGTGTCATCTTCCTAGCTGATGATTTGAGAAAGGGCAAGGGAGTGGGAAGGGGAAGAGGAGAAATGTACATTAAGGCGCTATAACTGTTGGATCAATAAATAATCTGTCCAGCTGTCTCTTGCTGGATGAATTACTGGATAAATGGTGCTGGGATGTTTTGACATACAGCGTGCAACGGATAAAACTGTTGGAGCCATTTCAGCTTCGAAGCTTTGGGAAGTTACAGAATAGAGGCACTTTCTGCTGTTTAGAAAAGCAGGGCACTTCTGTTCTAAACGGGACACTTCTGTAGTCTTGTAGTTAGAGCTAGTATTCTCTGTAGAGTTAAAGGAGGGTCAGGGTTCAGATAAAACGAGAGCCCAGCTTCCTTTCAAAATCTTTATTCCAAGTCAGCTCTAAACTTAAATTCAATAAAAGTAGTGTATTTGTGTGTCTTCCAGTATATGGGACAGATGATCTTCTCAAACGTTCATTTTTTACATGGATTACATTTGATGTCACAACCATTTTTCTTAGTAGGTACATTTCTCAGTGCTAAGCACAGCCGATCAGTCATACAGCCTTAACATTCTGGTCAGGTGGAATATTCTGGTGCTAGGATCATTTTGATTTATTTAGTAAATGTCCTTAAACCTTCCTCTTGTTTGCAACTTCTGGGAATCTTTACTTCCATTCCCTCTTCTCCTCTGCGTTTTTCCCCACTTGCTTGGTTTTCTTGCTTATCCTCCCTGTGGACCACTTCCTTCCCTAATTTCTGGAGATTAGATTCAAGCCGCTTATCCTGAAAAAAAGGAGGAGGAAGAGGAGGAGGAGGCGGCAGCTCAGGAAAAGGCAGGGGAAAATCCCACCTTTTTCCTTTCCCTCTCTCCCCCACCCTCCAAGATTTTGAAATTGGTATGATTATTTCCCAAAATTTCCAAACAAATGAAAAAATAGAGAAAACTGAATCCAATTAAATGTTTTCTTTTTGAGGAACAAATGCAATGATAAACTGGCTTTGTATTGCAGTCCTCTAGTGTTTTCCAGTAACTTGTAATAGGAAGACTTTTATCTACGGAATCATAAAGCTACAGTTCTTAAACACTGAGGACCAACAGCCCAGGACAACTCTCAAATGCAAGATCAAGGTGCACGTCTGCATCTGCTGTCTTTACAAAAGAAGGAAGGATTGTTCCAGTGTGTTGCTGGCTTCAGAGCAGTCTAGGTCTAACTTCTGCAGAAGTGTAAAATCAGAATCTATGGAAAACAAATGTATGCCACAATACAATTTGTGGACATCGTCTTAACTCTGTCGTACACCACCCAGAGTCACTGGCTTTGTGAGATGGGTGGCTATGTAAATCAGTCGAATGAATGAATGAATGAATGAATGAATGAATGAATATAAACATGGCAGAGTGAACTTAGATCAGTAAATGATGTTATGAAGATGAGTGTTGAATTTATTTTCATTTTCCTCCAATTCCTCCCCCCAGGGGGGAAGCAAAAAGAAATCTCCCCCCCCCCACCCTAACCTTTTTGCATCTTTCATCCTGATCTGACCTGCATTTCTCTTTTACTTTTGCCCCTGTGTTGCCTCCTTCCTTTGAGCTTTTCTGCTGCCCATCTCCCTACCAAATTACCAAATCTTCAGTGCCCCTTTCTTTTTTTTCAGAATGGCTCCACAAGGCCTCCTTGGCTTACTTGTATGTTTCATCAAAGCTGTTAGTGCATTATAATGTAGATCTACTTGTGTTGAAATGCGAAGAGAGGACTCTTTGGAAAAGACCCTGATGCTGGGAAAGATGGAAGGCAAAAGGAGAAGAGGACAGCAGAGGATGAGATGGTTAGATAGCATCACTGAAGCAATGAGCGTGAAACTGAGCAAACTCAGGGAGGCAGTGAAAGATAGGAAGGCCTGGCACAATATGGTTGATGGGGTCACGAAGAGTCGGACACGACTTAACGACTGAACAACAACAACAACAACTTGTGTTGACCCAAACCGAGGGTACTTTTCAGCTATCCCAGACCTTGAATGCTGGCAGGGGGCTTCTGTGGGTTTACATTTGAATGTGAGCAGATGCTTCTGTGAACCTGGATCTCGGCTTGATCGGGCTTGCCAATCTGGGAAGCGTCTGTATTATTTTGAATGAAAAAAGCAGATCGTCAAGCTCAGCGTAGAAAGGTTAAAGATGACAGTTGCCTGCATAGGTTGAGGTATCTGTTATGTGTTGGTCTGTTTCTCTACAATATCAAGTTGTCTGCAAAAGTCTGAACAAGGGCAGTCTGGCATGCCCAAAAAACATTGTGTAGAACTAAGCGTTCTCTTCTGTTTAATGCAGTCTCCAAGTGTCATCAATCTATAGCAGTGTTTCTCAAACTTGGCTACTTGAAGATGTGTGGACTTCAACTCCCAGAATTCCCCCGCCATCATGGCTGGCGGGGGAATTTTGGGAGTTGAAGTCCACACATCTTCAATTGGTCAAGTTTGAGAAACACTGGTCTATAGCTATGCTTTCCAGACTGGTTGGAAATAGAGATAACTCACTTGTCCTCACTAGTTGGTGATGTTTGAAGGTTCTGAATATTCAGTACAACTGAGAAAATTGGAACTACTGAAAATAGAAATATGTGATTCAAGATTAATTTATCTCTGCTTTTTTTTTAAGGTCTAAAATAAGTTACTTTCCAAAAGACCAGATAGTATATACCTTGCGGTCATCTAAAGCTTATTGTAATACCTTAAAACCTTACAGAGTTGTGTCCCCCCAGCTTTCTGAATGTATGTATGTATGTATGTATTTTTCCCTTTTCCTCCCTCTCACTTCCTTTTCAAAAACCTGCATTGAGAATCTTTCGCCTTTAGACTTCCTACAGGGGTGGTGGTAGAATATTTTAAGTGGAAGTCATCTTTATCCTGAACCTAATGTCTGCCAATGTGAGCCTTGTTACTGCCATAAAGAACATTCTCCTTCTGTCCTCAAGCTGTTTTGCTGCTTATTATCATGTGTAACAGCCCTGCTGCCTGGCAGGATGGAGATTAGAAACTCTTAATATTCTTTTTATAGCAAGGAGCATTGCCAGATTTCTTTCTTTCTTTCTTTCTTTTTTTGAGAGAGAGAGAGCGAGCGTGCAAAGGCTACAATACAAGGTTATAATGCATTAGTGCAAAACTTTGGTGTGATCTACTGAGTCACCTTAATCTCCCCTCTTCATCCTTTTATTATTTGTTTTAAAGTAATCTGCTGTACTCAGCAGTTATCTCCTTAATAATGGACTCAAACAATTTAATATAGAAAAGAACTCTATGTCTGTGCTGAGCCCAACACAAGCTTCATCAACATGGGTGGTGCAAGCTACTGAAATGTTTCAAGTCTTACTGAACAAATGCAAGCTGTGCAAGAGACAATAACAAGCTATTCAACTGGAAATGCCAGTGAGGATCATTTGGAGATGTGAGGTTGGATGGAAGGTGGAAGGAGTTAGAGATACCCCACCTGAATGAAAGCTTTCTTCAGAACCTTCCTAGCTTGATAATGTGCCCTTACTATTAGGTTAGACTCCCCATAAGCTTATTTGCAGTCATCCAAGGCTAAACCTTCAGAAATGGCCATGGCTTCTTAAGGATTAGGGGCAGTATCAAGTCCACCATCAAACCTAGATCTACAGGATCCTTCAGTGTTAATAAGGGAGGGAGACATTTACTGGAGTGAAGCTCTTCTGTGAGGAATAGATTCCTCCAGCCATCCAGCTGTGCACTGCACTCTTCAGATTCTTCTTGTAATGCACTGTGAGTGTGTTCAAGCCATTCTTGTGTTCCTCAGCCAAGCCAGGGCATTACAGAAATGTTATTCTCCAGCAGTACTCTAAGCCATTAGATTTGCTGAGCATTTTCATGAACACCAGGCGTGGGAAAACAGAATTGTCCTCAAAGGCTGAATTCTTCCCTACAGTCCTCCCATAGGATAGATTATTTAACTGGAAACAGGACCTATATTTGCAGAACTTAAGCTGCAATGCCAGCAGGCACATTGTCACTACCTTGCCATCTTCCCCTTTGAGAAAGGTGGAAAGCAATTGATACAGAACCAGTTGAAGGACAGCTAAACATTTGGGGGTGGAACCTCAAGAAGGGAAAGGACTTTTCTCAAGGCTCTCACATCTAAGTTCTCATCCTTGATGTACAGTATGTAAGATGAAAATAGCAAGGGACCAAACCCAAAATCCTAATAAAATGAGTAAGGATGAATGGGAGGTTCTCCCCAAGAACAACATTGTGGAAGATGATAGGAGAAGATCCAGGATACAATGGAGTCAGGAAGATTAGTAGAATGGGAGGAGGCTGGTAGGAAAGGATAGCCATTGGTTACCAAAGTATACAAGGAATAGAGATCTTTTGAATATCTTCTATCATAACAAAGACCAATTAAAGTGGATTGAAAACCAGATCAGTAAGGCTTTGGGGGGGGGGGGGGATTCTGAATTGTTGCAGTGACATCCCAAGCGTGCAATGATCATAAATGTCCTTATATGATTGTATAGTCTCATTTGTAAAGATTTTGCTTAGCTTTGTTTTTCCTGGATGATTATGATGATCCAGGAGACAGTACTGGGAAATTTCTTGATTCACTTTAGCAGGCAGAGGTGTGCTGATATACATCATTCTTTATTGATGCCAATTGAGAGAAACATAAAGGGCAATACCATATATAGTTTATGATTCTACAATCTGTTATTCCTGTTTAATTTCTTAATGTATGTTATCTTTTAAACAGACTGGAAGGAAGGAAAAAGGAGACCCACTGAACATAGCAATTGACAAGATGACCAAGAAGACGAGAGATCTACGAAGACAGGTACATACTGGTGTTAGTTAATTTTTCACTTTAAAGGATGCCATTAGTGGTGGGTGGATACATCTTTTCAGCTTCTAAAGGATCAGAGTGACCTGGGTTATGTTTAAAGGATCTTTTGGCCCATTTCATTGTAGGTTTTCCATCTGGAAAACATAAGCCTTTATCAGCTTCAAGAATAAGAAGTGAGCAGTCAGTTAGAAGTGAGAATTCAAGGAAATTCCTTGTTCTAGGAACATGGAGGTCCTTTCAGATCCTCCAGTCACAGCACAATGGCCCAAAATTAAAAATATATATTTTATATTAAATAAAATATCTGTTCTTTATCAGCATGTGTGCTTCAGGCAGCTCACAGAAAAAGAAAAAAAATAGAAATGCTCAGTAACAGTAAACAATTAACAGTGGGAAAACAATAGAGAAAATTGCAGAAACGTTTCTTGGGCAGAATTGTATGTCCTTGTGTGTGAATGAGACAGTGGGAATCAGTAAGCTTCACTTTCCCTGTGAAGTGTTACTATGGAAAGTTAGGAACAAAATGAAAAGATGAAGAGTGAGTGGGATGAAGAGTGGATGTCTCAGAAGGCAGATGAAAGAAGAGGGCACTAGAGATTATGGGAATCCAATTTCATTTAACCCAGGAAAGTCTCAGCAGGCGACAATCCATGGCTGATCTCATCTGAGCCTCAAAGCTAAGCAGGGTCAGTCCTGCTAAGCACTTGGATGAGAGATCTCTAGAGAATCCCAGAGTTGTAGATTAAGATGAGGAAATGTCTCCCAGATGAATGCAATGGGAAGCCATCTCTGCAACACAGCTAAGAAAAATGCACAGGCGTGTCTATGTCATTGCCAGTTCTGTTTGATTTGATGAAGATTTCACCTTTTATTTTCTAGGAAAGCAATCGTTCTAGGTCTTCCCAGCCAATTAATGCAAATTAGAATGGGAGATTCATCTTCTTTTATCTCTAAGCAACAAATGCAGCACAAAGGTCTCTATGTTAAAACAACAACACCCTTATAATTAATAGAAAACATATAGCCAAGTGGTATATACCATACCTCTGTATCACTTATGTATCAGTATCAGTCCCATAAATAAATATAAATTAATATTTGTATTTATTCTTTTTTGCCCTGACTTATTTCTCATCTGTCAGGAAAAATCGGCCTTCATAGTGACCCAAACAAAGAATACTCATTTAAAAAGCAGCAGAAAAATAAAACATAATAATAGAACAATTGACCTGTTGGCTTGAGGCCTACAGGAATAGATCATTTGGAAACAGTAACCTAAAAAAATCTGCAACCTGATTACTTATCAATCTAGTTAATCATACCTTTTTGCTCATGGGGCATTCAGAATTTGATTGACATTTCTACATGGGTTAGTTCTATGTAGAATGCGGTTTTTACAATGATTTTTCAGTATTTATAGAATAAATGTTTTTAATCTGACTCAGGTGTCCTGCAGTCCTCATCAGTGGATGGAACTGTCTCACTTGTGGGTGTCTCTTATTACTCTGTTATCTGTTAAATATTTAAAAGTAGTTTGTCATTGAAGCGTAAAAATCATGCAGGCTTTCAAACTATTTCTTTAGCCCATTTTAACTATTTTGCTCTTGAAAAAAGGTTCATAGCTAGGCTGTAATAAACATAAAACAATGATGCCTTCAGTACATTCCAAAAGCATCAGTACAGAGAAGCCACTATTGCAGGCTTGTTTCTATGTGCTGTTGTGTTTTGCTTTTCCAGAACTAAATCATAAAAACATAGAGTTGGACACAATCACAGAGGTCACTACAGCCTTCAAACTTGAGATCATCTTATCTGTATATTTGGTATTACAGGGACATTCCTCTTTGAGATGATCCTACACTAATTGAGGAATCTCTCTAAGATGTCTCTAAGAAGAGAAAATGGCATAATGTCTTCCATGTTGGTTCTTCCAAATTAATGTTATAAGAGCATCTTTAAGATCATAAAAGCCTAGCTGGAAGAGTCATTTAGGCCATAAAGATCAAGTCCCTGTTCCGTAGTAGAATCTAAATTAAAGTATCCCTAACAGATGGCTGCCCGGATACTGCTTGAATGCATCAAGTGAAGCAGAATGAGCTACCTGCCTCCCTTGATAATTGGCTCCTCTGTTAAACCACTCTTACTGTCAGGGATTGTTTTTCTAACATTCACCTGAAACCCTCCTTTCTATTTCTCAAATCCATTAGTCTGAAATGACAGAGAATGGGTCTTGACCTTCTGTCTGCCATCCTTTCAGATACCTGAACAAAGCTATTATAGCCCCTCCCAGTCCTATTTTTTCCAGGCTAAACTTTTCCAATTCCCTCAACCTCTCATTATATAGCTTAAAGTCCAGTCCCCTGAGCATCCTTACTGACCTCCTCTGAAGGCCTATCACGTTGGGTCCATATTTGGTGGAATGTTCCAAAGTAGAGGAGATAAAATGAAGATTCCGAGCGATTCTATACCAGTACATCATTGGTCAGTTTCAAAAGATACTCTGAACTGGCCAAGTGGACCAAAAAGAGGACTGGCTAGCAATGAAGGTGGGCCTGAAGCAGGAAGTCTGAACACAAGGTAGATCACACCATCAGAAAAATCTATTGGTGAAAAGAAAATATTTATATGGAAAGTAAAATGATTTGTTGCAAAGCAGAATGGTGATGGTGTTATTTACAGTCCAGATATTTGGTTCTGCAAGGAGATATTTTAATGACAGGACCCATGCTCTGACTTAACTTCAGAAGGCCCCAAATCCTTGACAAATTAATCTGTTATTCACAGTTCAACAGACTAGTTTTCTTTGTAATTTAATGGGAAGGATAATTGGCAGGGATGCCCTGGATGTGCCAAATGCATACATCAACCATATACACATCCCTTCTGAGCACCATGATTGATAAAAGTAAGGTACAGAACCAACCTGAGAACAAGGCATTTGGGAGAAAGATGGCATGTCAAAAAAATGTAGTTGTCACTTCTTCCACCGCATCAAGGAGCGAGAGGGAGAATGAAGGCTGAAAGGAAGTGATGCCAAACTGGCAGGATTCCCTGCTTTTCTCTTGCAGACAAGCTCATCAAACAGAACAACAACAATACAAAGTCTTTTCATTATGAACTATGGCAGACAAGAATGTTCACAGCAGCAGAATATTCCCAGCTGCCAATTAGTTGGGTTTTCATGCTTTACCTCTTCTGGAAAAAAAAGAAAAGAAAAGAAAAGAAAATTGCTAAGTTGGTAATTTCTAAATAGTACAACTTGTCCAATGGCATCAAGGAACAAATGGTACAGTGATGCTGGAGTTGTTTAATGGTGCTGGTTACAGAAAACAGTATAGATCATTCCCCTGTTGGCTACGAGTCTGCCAGAAACCTACCTGATCTGCACATCATTTGGTGAAGCTCTCAATTTCCACCGACTGTTTCATTTTTACTACCTCACTGTTCTACCTGTTAAGACAATACCTCCAGCCATGGCCACCTCTCCTGGCCTTGCATGGTTTCTAAGTCAGCTGAGTTCCATTTTTCACTTTTCATTTAGAGTCCCTGTTGGTTGAAATTGTATTGTTCAGTGAGAAGAAACCTGTAGATTTAGCAGGTATGAATGCATTTGGGGGGGTAGAGAGAAGAGCCTATGAGAAACAACTTCAGCATCTCTGAAACACAGTTTTCAAAACTTGCTTCAGGAACCGTTTCTACCAACCAGCTGTTCTTTCTTTCCTACCAAATAAAAGTTCTGTCTTCAGAATTGGCTGAAAGATGTTCAGAAGGGTGAATTTTCCTTCTTATGAGCTTTTGTGAATTCACATGATTTGATGCAAGACACAGTACAAAACACCTCTTACTGCGTTTTCTTTCTCTTCTATTAAGACATCAAAGAACATTTACTTTGGGTTCTCACAGCCTTCCTTGGCAAGAGTTGTATTTACAGCCACGTAATTACATTTCGTTCTCCACTTGGCTGATAACCTGCTCTGGTTTGAGTCTTAAAATGCCTTGAAAAGTGGGTTGTGGTTTCTTTGTTTCTTTGTCTTCTGCTGAGTAGTAACGCAGCATAAGTGTTGTCCACCTACTCTGCTCTCATTATAAATGTACAGTTTTTAAAATTATTTAGAGATAAGAAAGGCTACATATAGTGGCTACTCTTTTCTCTTTGGGAACACGGCTGGAGTGTGGTTTTCGTCTTCCCGTTCTGGCTCCCCAGAGCCCTCCGTGGTGGATTGCTTTATCCCTCACTGGTCCCCCAGCTGGACCCCTGGATCTTGCCCTGTCTTTCTTCTGAGATTCTGGGACCAGCCTCTCTTTGACTTTTGCCCTTCTGTTATTAAAGGGTAGTTTGCTCATGAGCAACCGTTTTAACAATGGTAAAATCTTCTAGTAATGCTCTGTTGTTCTGCCCACTTGGGATTATCTGGTCTGGCTTTTCAGTGCCAATTATTCCTATTATTTTTCTGTCAGTGATCACTGGGATACAGTGAAGGTGGAGACAATTAACCTTCATATGGCTTGTTACATAGTGGGTACAGCTGATAAATATTTTATGGGTAGAGAAAATAAGAATACAAGTACATGTTCTTTAATGGGTTGATGTGGGCATGCTTATCTCGCTTGAAGTAGTCGATGGTGTAAGTGGCTGCTATAAATTCAAAAGTCCATTTTGAGTAACTCTGATCTAGTTAAGCCATTAGTTTAACAGTTGTGGGACATACTTAGAGTCTTTGAAGTACACCATTAAACTTCTCTGGGGACATACAGTATGTCTCTCCAGGCTCTTAAAGGTTTATTATTTATCTTTTTAAAATGATGTCTGAGGCAAAAAAAAAAAGTCTAATTTCTTTTTACTGATGTGATTATCTGACACCATCAAATTGGTGTCAACTCTCAGCACCCACAAGATAGACATTCTCCAGGATGATTTGTCCCCAAGCTAGCCCTTCAGGTCTCCCAATGATGCACTCATCATTATTGTAATGAAGTCTGTCAACCTTGCTTCTGGTTATCCTCTTCTTCTCTTTCTTTCCAATTTTCCCAGCATTATGGACTTCTCAAGGGTGCCTAATGTGTTCAAAGTATGATAATTTGAGCCTGGTCATTTGTGCCTCAAATGAGAACTCTGGATTGTTTTGTTCTGTTACCTGTTTGTTTGTTTCTTGACCATCCATGGTATTGGATGGTCAAGAGTCTTCCCCAACACCAGAATTCAGAAGTGCCAATACTCTTTCTATCCTGCTTTTTCAAAATCTACCTTTCACTTCCATTCAGTGTAACAGGGATACTCTATGGAATTGTCTGGACAGTTCTGTTCTTTGTAGGTATGGACACCTCACAGCACCTGAATATCTTTTCTAAGATCTCCATTGCTATTCATCAAGTGCTAGTCTGCAATGTAGTTCTTGACTGTTGGTCCCTTTACTGTTGATAGTCAATCCTAAAAGACAGAAACTATGCACCATTTCAATGTCTGCATTATCAATTCCAACACTAGTTGCTATGCCTGTTTTAATTAGTTTGGTCTTCTTTATATTTAATTTTAGTCCCATTTTTTCATGGTGCTCCTTGACTTCCATTACTTGCAGATCATTTGCATTTTCAGCTACCAGAGTAGTGTCATCAGCATAACACAGGATATTGATATTTCTTCCTCCAATTTTAAAAACAGTTGGACTTGGAACTTGCCCATGAAAAGTTCATGATCTCCCCTGGCCACTGCTTTGATGTTATAATTGAGCTCTTCTACTGTCTTGTACAGATCATCTAGTCAATTTGATTTCTGCATGCTCTGTGATGTCATCTAAATAGTTACCATGTTGTTGTTTGACGACTGTGTTAGCAATGACAACGTTTTTGGATTACCAGAAAATGATTAGGTATTTTCCTGGTTCATATAGTTTTCCTAGGCAATACAGTCCAACTACATTTTCCTTCTTACAATTTCCACTATTGACATTCTATTTTCTTACCACAAGCAGCACATCTTGCTTACATGTTCTGTCAATTTTAGGTTGAACTTGACCATTGAAATTCTCACCTTCTTTTTCCTCTGTATCAGGGTTAGAACATAAACTTGGATAATCACCATATTAAAAGGTTGTCCATGAAGTTTAATTGATATCTTTTAGTCAAAGATTGCACTGCACCCAAGTATTGTCTTTGCTATATCTTCCCTGACTATGGAAGCAACATTACTCTGTGTGTGTGCACTTTTTGCTAAAAAATTGAGCTGCTAATATTCCAGTTTAAATTATTCAGGTGGTGTGCTCTCTATTGCAATAATGCTCTAGTCATTGTGACATGGGAAGATAATGGCAATTCAGTTTATTTAGCTTTAGTAAATATGTGTTATTTCAGGCCCTAGTCTTTGATAATCTAGTTTTATGGAACCAGTAAACAATAAGCTATTTTTCCATCTGCCAATCTCCTCATTGACCTTTGTTGAAACTAATGAGTTGCTATTTGATTCCCACCAAAGAGATACTACTAAATAAGTAGCAAATTAGAATCTGTGTTCGGCTTAGCAGATTCAGGGCTGAAACCAATGCTCACAATGCATACATAAGGACTTGAGGTTAGAGTGTCAATGTTTATTTTTTTCTCATTGTCAACTATAAGCACCATATCAATAAATGCCTTCCACTCCCAAGGATTTCTACCTGGAAAGAATAAGGGGTAGGAGTTGTTCATAACTCTTGATAACAAGAGGAGATCCAACAGATTTCAAGATACCGTGTCAGGGTAGATGGCTTGATTCTGGCATAAGGTTAGGCAAGTTGCACACAGAGCCTTCCATTCTGGTCCTTGCAAGGGGCTGAGTCTGTTCTTTGAACCCTCCTTCCATACTGCCCAAATGTCCACTATCATGTATCAGACACACAGGCATAGTTTTTTGTGGTCTTGGAGAAGAAGGAAGCATTGCAACAGATTATGCTTTCCTCCACTGTGATTGCTGTGGCATGAAAAATCTCTAAGGCCTGTGAGAGGATGTGTGTATGTGTGTGGAATTGGTGAGCAGGTGTCTGAAAGAGCAGAGCAAGGCTGGCTGGCTGGGTACCCATCCGGCTGAACACCTGGCCTCTTACAGCACCTGGGTATGGATTGGCTTTGGAGAGAATACAGAATAGGAAATACAGATTTAAATGAAACTTTAAACAAGTCCCTTGACTCTGTTTCTCATATTAAAATTAGGCATCATCAGAAATACACAGAGGTTTTCAAATGAATACATTTACCTGACAGGAAGACAAGCTTTTTTACTCTGAATTCTTATCTACATCTAAGAGGGATAGGGTGGGTCATCTTATACTTCTGGAGAAGAAAAGGCAGCATTAAAATTTAATCAATGGTCAGAAGGTGCAAATGATTACAGAGAGAGGTGCCAAAAAGCATGGGTGCCTTTGAAAGTTAAGAATATTAAGCTGGGAGGGAGAGCTGCTTACCAGACAGTTTTAAAACTTTTTGTCAGGGGTATCTGCAGGAGGGGAGAAGGGTCAAAAAAGTCAAGATTATGGCCACAACCATGTGATTGAAGCCTCATCCCCTTTTTATGTCCATGATGATGCACTTCAAAAGGAGTGGGGCTTCGATCTCATGGTTATGGCTGCCATTTGACTGTTTTGTCCCCCTTCCTCTCCTGCAGACCTCCACCCACTCTACCCCGCTACTTTTGTAATGTCAAAACAGGGCTTTGATGTAGAGGACATAGGGAATGGCCATGAAGGACAGGAGGAACAGCCAAGACCAAAGCAATGGTGAGATAAGAGGGACTTGAGTCCGGACCAAGAAAGTAATATGAGAAAACATCTTAGACAAGCCCCTCCCTAGTTCACATGAAGATTAAGGGTGGCGGGGTGGGGGGGGAAGCACATTCAGACTGGCAAGATTCTGTTACTATAATTGATATAATTAAAGTAGTCCTGACCTACATGGCGTTGGCTTCTTAGTCTGGTCTACCTTCTTGGGCTGACATTCTCATTCTGGTTTTGCCTTTCTTTTGCCTCAGCTATCTCTTTCCTATACCTCCTCTCCATCCTCTGTGTGAGTATGTGTGTGTGTGTCTGTGTGTTTCACTGTGTGTTTCTACTGGGTAGAAGGAGGGGAGTGCTTAAAGGAATGGTTGTATCAGCAAGAGAATGGCTGGGATTCGCAGGTAGGGAATCAGTTACTTTTTTGCTATCGTTTGGCTGTTTCTCCTGGAAGGAGGGAAGGGAATGAGTTTGTGTACGTGTGAGTTTCTGTGTGTGGGAAGGGTTTGTGTGTTTTATGTTACAGGAAATTAATGTTATTGTTATTATTTAGCAACCACGCTTGTTTGTATGTGAGAGAGAGAGAGGTGGGGGAGAGAGTGAGAGAGAGACGGGTGATCATGGCTTATCTGAATCCAGCATTTTGTTTCTTGCCGTGGGCAATGTTTTTGGAAAGGTCACAAGCAGGAGAGAAAGGCATACCCTTCTCCTACTGTTGTTTCTCTGCAACAGAGTTTAAGAGGTTTGTTGACTCCAACAGAGGTGGCATTCAACTTCAAGACCAATAGCCCTCAGTAGACCTAATTTCTGTGAATTCATGCAATCCCCATTAAAGACATCCACACCAGTGGCTAGCGTTGCGTCTTGTGGCAAAGGGTTTCATAAGTTAATCATGAACTACAAGAGGAACTGCTACTGCTGCTTCTTTTTTAAAATTTTATTTTAAATCTTCTGACTTTCCTTGTAAGCAAGGTGTTTGTGGCTCCTGATCCATTTGATTGTCCTCTCCTGCACTTTGTTCAGCTCTGTCATAACCTTTTTCAAATGTGGTAACTAGAGCTGTACAAATATTTGAGATGCAGACATATCTGAGATTTCTATAAGGGCATTACAGTGTTGGCAGTTTAGTTTTTTGGGTTTTTTTTTTTTTCAATCCCTTTCTAATGATCTATAGCATGGCATTTGCCTTTTCACAGCTGTGACACATGGAGGATATTCACTCTTCACGGAGCAATTCGCTTGACTCCAAAATGTTCTTTTCTTCTTTGCATTTTTAAAAAATTAATAGATATTTAAAAGCACAACTGAAGGGAAAAGCAGAAAAAAGGATGAGAAAAATTTCAAGCTGTGTAAAAGTGAATTAAGCAAAGTAACATTAAATTAGTGCTGCGTTTCAAGATCTTTTTTCTTGATTATTTACAGGCACCTCAGCCCCTGTTAGTATATATGTGAACCCAGCTCCCTCATGCATCACATTTCACTTAATCGAATGGCAACTGCCAGTTTAAAGTGATCCTTTCATGGCTATCACCATTGCTTTCTGTTTTCACCACCTCAAAAGTTTCGGTCTCAGTTGTTCTCAAGTCAAGTCCAATCACTCTCAGCCTAACTAGTTTAGTTTTCTCGTGTGAAGGATGCACAAAAGAGTATTTCAAACCACCATCATCTAAAGGAAGTTCTCTGTGCCCAAGCACACACAGCCCAACAGGTCACTTTTGTTCATCAGACATACATTGTTCTACTCCCTGCATATTAATCACTAAAACTCAAGACATACTAAAGGATGTGACTGGATGCTGTGAACATGTTTATGATCCCCAGTGTTTGAAATTTGGTTGAATCAAACTTCTACCAATTGCTTATTTAACAGAGAAAAACTACTGGAAAGTTAAAGATATGATTCTGAAGACCTTCATGGCCTGTTTCCCATTGTTCATGCCCCCTGTGTATCTACATCCTGTGGCTACATGGAATATGGTTTTGAAGAAGGCATCCATGTTTATCTGCTCTATGACTAGACAACACCCAGGAATGTCTGCAGGATATGGCCAAAAACCTCAAGATGGCAGCTTCACAGTACGATCAAAGCTATGCCCATTTTGATGTGCGTCACGTATACAAACCACATAAAAAGCTAGATGGAGCTTCAGTCGCACCATCATGGCTGCCATCTTGACCTTTCTGAGCACACCCTGGAGACACCCTTACCAATATCCCAGATCAAACCCTCTAAGAGCTTTTTTTGCTTCCGTGTGTAGAGCAGGGATACAACTTGCTTTCCAAGTTGTAAAGCTACAGGTAACATCACCAGAAGGGTGATGATATCAAAGAAAAGGGCTGGGTTGATGGAGGAGGACCATTTTAGGGTTTATGGGGTGCTAAGGGTGATAATAGGAGGCTTCTAGGATGCAGATCTCTCCCATTTCCTTCCTTTAAGGCTTCTCAAGCCTCTGAAAAGCACCTCAGAATCAAATTTGGCAGCAAAATGGTGGTCTGTGTGTGTGTGTGGAAATGGGTGGAAATCTGCCTCCCCACACCTCCAGCTTCCAATCAGAAAACCAAACTCATGCTACTGAAAATCATCTGTTTTCTGATAAAATGTTAGCAGCATGATCTTAGACTGCAGAAGGCTGCAAGATGCTCAACTTCTGTTTCAGAGACAAGAAAGAGCTGTTGTCAGCTGTCATTTATGGGATTTTAATCTGCATTAGGTTTTCATTAACATTCTGTTATTTTCTTCTTGAGTGAGCACTCTTGTTCTGTCAAAAGTCAATGCTAGAGTGTGGATTAAACTCCATATTTTTAAATTAAAATGGATAATGATCCCTGCACAGCAAATCTGTTATGAGCACGTAAGTTAGTTATGGCCATAACACACGTGGAAGACGTGGATGATTCAGATGGTCTGTGGAGGGAAAGTTCTCCATTTCCTCATTAGAAAGGAGGTGGGTGGGTTGTTTCTTCATTTCAGCTCAAATTACTCATGTTCTGTATTTTCAAATAGCTTTCTTGAGTTGTTGTCAGTGTGGCATAGTGTGTTTTTCATAGGCTAAAGTGCTTTGAAGGGAACAAAGGGTGTGTTTTTCAGCAGATTTGCTGTAATTTCCTCCTGGTATAATTATGAGGTCTGAATTCATTCTGCATATAACATTTTCTGATGCCCCAGGTTCCCTTATGTTTGGAGATGATATTGATTCTTGATTATGTGCCATCCATTTGTTGTCAACTCTCAGCAACCACATAGATAGATTTTCTCCATGATGATCTATCCCTAACCTGGTCCTTCAGATCTTCCAAGGGTGTACCCATCACCACTGTAACTTGCTGCTGGTTGTCCTCTTCTCTTTCCTTCCATCTTTTCCAGCATCAAATCTGCATCTTCTCCAGAGAGCTGGATCTTTGTGTAATATGTCCAGAGCAGGATAATTTGATCCTGGTCATTTGTGCCTCGAGTGAGAACTTTGGGTTGATTTGTTTGATGATTCATTGTTTGTTTTCTTGGCTGTCCACGGTATTCTCAGGCGTCTTCTCCAATACCAAAATTTTAAAAATGTCACTTTCTACAGCAAGAATTGTGGGTGACTCTTGTCAAGACTCTACAGAAATACATTTAATAAGATTAAAGTAATTATTGATAATCAACCAGTGAGGCAAATCTAACCAAGCTGACCCCAACCAATTGCCCTCCAAATATCTGGGACTACAACTTCCATACCTGGAGTCAACGTGCGCAAAGGCCATGGTGGCTGGGAATAATTGGACTTGTAGTTGAATACTGCTGGAAGCCCCCAGGTGGGCAAGGTTGGATTAACCTGTGGTGAATCGTAACCATTTAAAATGCAGGGTTCTTTTTAATTAATATTGTGTGCAAGAAGCTGCACTGAATCTAGCAATGCCATGGCCTCAGTTTGGCCTATAAATAAACTACTAGGGCATTAGGGCTTCTTCCAGAATATGTTATAAGGGTACTGGAAATTTAACTCTGTCTTGATTATACATTGGAACTCCTATTAATGGGACACATTAGAGGAATGGAAGCCTACAGATAACTTTTCTCCTGTTTTCAATCTATGTATTATGTTGTTTTATTTTTACATATATTTTCATTTGCGTCATGTGATATGCTTTCTTTTTCTATCCTTTCTGGCAGATAACTGCCATTTGTAGAGGGTTTTTTTTTTTTTTTTAGGACATATTTTTAAGAGAGAGGAAAGGATCTCAGGATTGTTGGGAAAGATGACTTTCTTTTTCCTTTGCAAATGAACATTACACTTTCCCATATTTTGCTCTGACCAAGGAAAATAGGAACGTTTGAGTCCAGGAAACTAGGGGTTAATTTACCAGGTAGCCCCCATATCAAATCTTAAAGCTCTGTGTGGGCAATCCAGATAAAGCAGCGCCTATCTCAGGTTCATGCTCCTTCATTGGATGGTCAGTTTCTGTAGAGTGAGTGTATCACTTCCATACTGAGCAACTACTCCCTAAGAATTAATTAATTCAGAATTAACCTGCCCAAGCCATACTAGGCCTATGTATTGCATTTATTTATTCCTTTATTTTATTAAATGTATAAGGCTGGCCAACTCCATAAAAACTCTGGGTGGCAAATAATAAAATCGATCCCAAAATACATTAAACACCCACATATTCAGAAGAAGAAGAACCATTCAAAACTATTCAAGCACACAAGATCCGCCATTCACTCAATCCAAGGCCCAGGAGAAGAACCTCTTTTTTCCAGGGCTCTTTTAAACAGGGCCAGAGTTGGGGCCATATGTACAGTATCTCAGGGGAAATGTTCCTGAGGGCAGATGCCCCCCAACAGACCAGGCACACTTCATAGGTGCCATCGGGTGACTTTGCTTAATAGATAGAACTTAGAGTGTGCCAACTCTGCCTAATCATACAGGTCAGGCAGAAATCTGTCAGCCCTTTGAGGATGTCCAGATCAGGAGCAGACTCCACAAGAAGGCTAGAACTAAGCTTTATTGAAATAGGCTCTGTGAAAGAAGCTTGTAAATCTCCTTGTACTGTACCTCCCCCATGTCATATTCTTCAGTTAGTCAGAGAGGAGCCAGCCTGAATCTCTTCTGTGCTTAAGGAATGATTCTGCCCTTACTCTTTCTATAACGGCTTCTGAATATTTCCCTCAAGGTCATCTCCGTGGCTTCTACAAAACCATAGAAGACAGACAGTCCTTTAGATAGGCAGGCCCTCTGACCTGAAGGGCTTTATAGGTGATAACCAGCAACTTGAATTGCACCCAGAAGCCAAATGGCAGTTGGTCCAGCCCATCATTGCTGCATTCTGGAGTGGGAGCTTCTGAGAGATTTTCAAGAACAGCCCCATGTACAGCGCACTGCAGTAGGCCACACGCAAGTTGGCCAAAGCATGGATGACCATCTGAATGTGTAAAGGTTGAGGTATTACAGAAGCTCTTAGCCTCACCTGTTGCACTTTGATAAAGGTATAAAGTACCAATTCGGAAAGAGATCCATGCTCAAGTATTGTGCTTCCTTCAGTACTTTCTCCAGTCCTTATAATGAGAAATGGTTCTCTCCCTCCCTCTCCCTCTCGGCCGACAAGCAATGTTGCTCTTTGGGACACAGTGAGGCCCAGTGCCTCTGTAACCTTCCCAAGGCTTACTACAGTCAACATCTTGGTTAATACCAATCTTAGCTTGGCTAAGTGTATGTACCTACAGCCAGTTAAAGCAATTGGTAAATATTTTATTAATTCCCTTCCTTTATCAGTATCATTTTATGAGACTCTTTCATCTATAAAGCACCCACGTGGCTGTTTTGTACTGGCAATTTAACATTGTTCTAGCAGTTTCTTACATGCTGGTTTCTGAGGCATATAATGTGTGCCCAAGAATGACGTCTGCATGCATACTACTTAACAACATTTTGCTATCCCAAATTTTAGGCAACTTAACTCAGATGTTGGGTGTATCTATCTTTCTTAGAAAACTAAGGAGCCCCCCCCCCCTCGATTAGCACCTAGATAGACCTCTTTGACAGACCAATGCTATAGCCCAGCCAGGAAGTCAAAACACCTCTTGAAATCTGGCAGTGGCAACCCACTTCTGTATCTTGCCAAGAAAATTGCATGTATGTGTCTTTTAAATAACCAGATAAGATCAACTCAAAGGCACACATTACTTTATTAACAAATTAAATGCTGCGGTCAAAGTAATTTCTACTGCTGGTTAATCTGAACATTTGCTTTATGGAGGTCGCAATTATAACAAACTGGGCGGCTATTGTAGGCTGGTAACTGGTCCAGGTTGCAGGACTTATGCCTTTACTGTAAGATACCCACCAGCTTCTAGTTGCTTTCTAAGCAGAATTTAAAATAATTATGCTAAATGTAAATGATCTAAATGCTTAGGAACTGACAATCGGCGGGACTACACCTCCCAAAACGTTCATGTAATCATTGTTGTTTTATTCCCAAAATGACATTCAAACTTCTTTGCCTTCTTTACCATGCCTGCAAATTTCACAGATGTGGCCTACCCATACAATTTTGCCTTTAGTTGTCACCCACCCCAAATTGTAGGGACAGTGTAGACATGAAACTATATATTTTTTTTTAATTTTATGAGCACAATTCATAGTTTTTCCACCTCCCCCAGTCTCACAGCCATTGACTTGGAGGTACAACTTCTATCTCCAGGTGTTATTAACTCGAGCTTAAAAGTCTCACTTCTGTTCATGCCAATCAATATTTGATTGCACCTACGCAATAGCAACGAGTAATAGGGTTGTCAATGGTTTCTTGAGATGCTACACGTTAAACAGAGAAACTTTGCAAGCAATTCTATTTTCTCCCATTGCTAACAAAAGGTTCGCTAAACTTTTATTAGCGATAAACTCTAGGGTGACGCACTCTTGATAAAAGTTTAATAATCAGTGAGAACCATCAGTCTCCCACTGCGGCATTAACTTCTTCTGTCCCCACCAGGCCATTTAATTCCATTTCTGGCTGTAATTAGTAAACAGGCATCTGCCTCTGTGTGTGCACGTGTTCAGGGAGAAATAATTTTATTACCATGAAAATCATTGTGCTGGAGAGCAGTTTAGACTCTTGAAATGCAATTAGAATTGGGGCTAAACAATAAAAAAGAACTACTCTAGTTTGGCAAAGAGATTAAAAGACTCTCTTTATATGGCTTTCTAGTTGTATAAATACTTGGGAAGTAATCCTCCTAATATGCAATGTATTGACTTGGGTTAAATATACAGACAGGTATATAGTATGGCTTTATACAATAGCTAGAAAAATCTGAAGGCCCATCTCATTACTTGGGCATCTAAAGAACTTTAAGAAAACCCAATGAGAGAGTCTCTGCACAGGCATGGTAGGTAGCAAATGTTTAGAGAAATTGTTGAATTACATCCTAGAGGCACCTACTGCAAACCACGAATGGGCCATAAGTTCATGGCAAAAAATGGGTGCTGGTACCACAAGCCAACAAATGGTGATAACTGAATAAAGCCTGGCTTGTTCCGGATTTCAGTACTGACTGTTGCAATTAATTACCACATTCATAATCATAGTTAGCATTTATATAACAGACATCAAAGGTTTACATGCATTAGCTCCACCATCTTGTAAGGCAGATTAATATTATTTGTTCCATACTAACCAGGGAGAAATAGGAAGGAGACTGAAGTAGTGCAGATAGTTGCTGGCCTGTGTCCATCTCATCGGGGTGGCCGACCTAGGGCTTTCGTAGCTCATAGCTGGCATCCTAGCCACTACAAATAAGAGATGGTACTGATTATCTTCCTCAGGAATGTTCTAATTCTTTCTTGAGTTGATAGCCACAACTGTCAGTCCTGGTTCTAGGACTCAAAAGGGATATGTGTAAACAGTCTTCTTTAAATGTTTAGGTGCTTGATAAGAATATTATTTTGGGAACACAAAGATCAAGAAGTAAGTTCATATCCTGAGTTTAGTTCCTAGATGTACACAGGGCTATGTATAGTTCTTCTATATGAGATCAAAGTATACGTCTGTACATATTAGGACTCTGCATGTTTCAGGAATATTTCAGAACTCTGTTGGACCTTACTTAAAAGTGAGCAGAGCATCTCTCTGTTATTCAGGAAAGAAGTCCAACTTTTTCTAGGCTTCTATGGACACCTGGGGAAAAGTTGCAGCTGCTTTAGTGGTTGCATTAATGAGTAATTCCTTAAAGTAGCAGCATCTTTTTCAACCTCTTGAAGAAACCTAAAGAAAGAAGAAAAGAAAAAAAGAGAGATAGCTATTTTAATGAGTAACAGAGAAGCTGTGCTCTTGGAAGGTCTGAAACACTTCTTCCAAATGCTTTTTAAATGGTGACCAGCCCTTATACATGCTCTCACACACCTTTCAGATATCTTAATTTACCCCCTTAGGTGCCTTTTCAGCTGTTGCTTTTTCCCTCTTGCTGAAGGCAAATAGATCCTACCCATTCTTGCAACACGTGGGGCAGGGAGTTACTAAGATTTGCTTTCTAACAGTTATTTACTTTGATGAATGGCCCTAATTGGATAAAATAGACTGGTTCTGCTGAGCTGATACCTTTGAATATCTTGTCCTAAGACAATTAATATTCCCTTGTCACGCTTCTGTTCAAGCTATTAAAAAGAATGCCTTATGTTCACACTCCTGTCACAGTTAACAAATGATTTTGTCAAGGCATTCCTTATAGACTATTGTTGATGGATTGTTAAATTTTTGGTATCTCATTGCATATGTAAAATCTATTAACTCTGCTTTCCACCATACATACAAGGGCATTGCAAAAATCCAATTCAGAATGAGATTGCAGTACTAGTTTGCATTAGACCTCAGCATAAAATTCACTGTAGTGAAGATGTGCTTCATTTAGCAAAGACAACTGAAACAAGAGTTAGTGATATAATTAGTAAAAAAAAAAAAAAAATGCAAAATAGTTGTCTTTTTAAAAATCTATTTGTCTAATGGGTTGACTGATTTCCCGCTGCATGTTAGAAGTATGACTAAAAGGCTATCTTAAAACTTTTTTAAAAAAATGTGTTGCATGTAATTAACATTTTGTGACGTTAAAAAATACCTCCATATATAATCTAACCTGAAGTGAACAAATTAAGAGTTCTGCAAAACATTTTGAAGTTAAAACGTTTTGAATTCAAAATGCTCAGGTTGGAACACAGTAACCCAACCTTATCATAAATGGTTCAACATCAGAATGAGCCATTTCACCCTATTGGATGTGGTCCTACCTGAAAAGAGGCATTCCAGCTGAAAAAGGTCAGAGGAAGCAGTTACAGATCTATTACATTTCAATCTTGAAATCTTTAGCACATTCAATGCTAGGTTTTTACTGAACGCATGATTGAAATACCACATTACCCACTAGTTTGTGCTAAGACTGAGATCTGCATCCATTGTTTAAACTTTTTCTATTTCCTTTCCATTTCTAGATAGCTAAGGTGGGGGTTAGCCATTACAAGCAGCTCTAACAATAGTTTTGTTTTGTTTTGTTTTGTTTTCCCCCTTGTTTTTCTGACATTTCTGTTAAAAGAAAAAAATACTGTATTCTTACAGTATTGGTTTGGTCCCCAGGACTGATGTTCATTACGATCTAAAACATCTGCATGACACCATATTTCCTATCCCAGCTGGAAGTTTTATCTATGATCATGACACTTCCCTTTTTTTGTTCAATAGATACCCAAGAATGGAAAAAAAGGGGCATCGCTATATCCCAAGTGGGATATAGATTGTCTGTCATTGATTAGCCAAGAGTTATAATAGCCCATCCTTGAATTCCTTTCAGAGTACTTTAAGATGCTCAGGGCTGTATTTTTGGAAAGACTTAAATCCCTTCTTTTTCTGAAATTGGTGATAGGTAGCCAAAACAAGAAAAAAGCAACAGCATATAACTCAAATCAAAGAAGTAGATGAAAACATAACTCAGATCAAAGAAGTAATAAAGCTATCTACTCAACAGGCAAGGGATGCTGGTTATGGGTAGGAAAAGAAAAGTGAAAGAATGGTATTAAAATAGGATGGCGAGAGCCCTGGACACCAGAGCTTGACACTGCAGCCTTGTGTGGCAAACCTCTCATGTCCACTCACTTCTAGGTATGTCTGTTTGTTTTAAACAGAATTTTGCTCATTTCTTTCAGTGTATAATGGAGTATACACATATTTTGGAATCTATACAAGTATTGCTATTTTTTTTCCTTTAAAAGTGCATTTTTCCATTTCTATTCATATTTTAGATATTAGGCATTAGAATCTTTGTCTCCAGCTACATTTCAATGACCTCCTTGCTCCCAACCATCCATTTTATCCATTGATTTCCCCTTATATTTCCCTCAGCCTTGCCAGGCATAGTAGTTTTTAATAGTCTATCATCATCAAACCACACGTCCAAAGTTTGGGAGTTTCTGCTTGCTGATTTTTCATCAAGGGGGCAGTCAGTCTTTATCAGCTCAGGACTAATAGGTCCATTCTTCTTCTATCCATGGAACTCTTAGAACCAGATCCATAGTGTATCTTAATTTTTAAATATAGAAAGTAAAACACTGGAGTATTAATGTTTTTATAGGACATAAGATAAAAGTGTAAGAACACCAAGATGGATTCATAAATTAGCCAACCCACATGAACGTGATATCTGGGAATTCTAGGAGTTGTAGCCAAACATGTAAAGGAGAAAAATTAAGTACATTATCTTCATTTGAAATGTCTTCTGTTGGTTAGAAAGCCAGAAATAATAAAATCATTGATCTGTCATTGTCATTGTCTTACTATTTGGGATATCAAAACATCAGATTCCTAACATGCTTTCACATAAAAAGGAGCCTTTCATGCATTTACCTTGAAAGTCACTTAACAATTAACAAACTAGTCGGGGCAGTCACCAGGAGTCAACACTGATTCAAAGGCAAGAAAGAAAGCGAGAGGGAGAGAGAGAGAGAGAGAGAGAGGCATGAAACTTAGTCTCCTCAAGATATAATAATAAATTAGTGTTACCAAATCCATGTATATTTTGGTTAGATTCCAGGTCTAACCTGTATTTAGATAGGTCTAAATATGCAGGGTACCCGAAGTATCTTGGAAATTATGATGTTGGTTGTGGAGATACCAGGTTTATTTGGTCAAAAGTGTCATAATTCTGTGTGTTTATGTTGAAGATAAAGTGCATTTATTAATTGAATAATTAATAATTATTTGAAGATAAAATGTATTTATTAATTACCACGATCCAATATTTTTTTAAAAAAAAAATTGGAGGATAGTTGGGTGCTTTACTTCAAAACTCACTGTCACCACCCCTGAATGATGCTTAAGAATTCTTAAATTGAGGTTATTTCCTCTTATGTGTTCTTTTCCTGGTCATGTAGTATCTTGGATGTGTGTGTGGAGGAGGGGGGTTATTACATTCTTCTCTCATTTACTTGGAGAACTATTGATAACAAACAATTAAAAATGTGCTTAATAATGATCCTGGATGAGCAGATAGTACAGTAATCATTTTTCTGTAGAGATTCATCCACCAAATGTTTCCTCCATGTTTAGTTATAGAATGATGGTGACAAAGGCCACTAGCGTTTCTCTTTTATATATAGATACATACATGCTGATTCTCTCCTTATCATCCCCCTTTCTTCTTTGTTCTTTGCTCAACTGCCTCCATTATCTCATGCATCTACTAATTTCTGTTCCTTTTCTGCCTCTCTTCCTTAAGGAAGTACTGTAGCAAGCTAATCCTTTACCTACTTTAATAAAGTGCTCTAAATGTGTCCTTTCATCACTGTGGCATCTTCTGATCCTGTAAAGTTTGGTAACGTTTTTTTTCTTAAAGAGAAATCTTTAGACTTTCATCAAAAGACTTTCTGTAGCAACTCCTTCCCTCTTCTCCTTCTCCTTCTCCTTCTCCTTCTCCTTCTCCTTCTCCTTCTCCTTCTCCTTCTCCTTCTCCTTCTCCTTCTCCTTCTCCTTCTCCTTCCTTCCTTCCTTCCTTCCTTCTAATTCTATGCAGCTTAATCCATTTCATTCTCCCACCCACTCACCCGTTTGAAAAATAGCAGTGGAAGATAACCTAATGGACAATCTAGATCATAGTTTACATGGATCTCATATTAATGTTGCCATTTTCTTCTCTCTTTTATCCTGGAAATTTAGATAGAAGGTCACTGAGATAGGGAGACATGTTTCCCACTGCTATTGTGTGCCATAAAACACTGACTCTGTTAATGGCACTATATAAAAAACTCACCACAATTGTCTAGACAAGACATTTTTCCCAGGACACCAAGTATGTGTCCGAAAAGGGACTTTAAGAAAGAAGATGTTTCCCTCTTTCTACAGACAGCTTTGTCAGTTGCTCTAGTTTTTTATAAATTTGGGTATTATTATTATTATTATTATTATTATTATTATTATTATTATTATTATTAAAATCAATTATATTTTACCAACACTTGTCTTGAGGATGATTTGGGTTGTCTTTGATAGTCAGGACAATCAGCAGCAAAATATATTCACCGTCACAGTCTGTTAAGTGCTTCATTTATTTTATCTGGGCAATTTATTCTGTAAGTCAATTTAGCAAAACTGAATGAATTCAATGAAATATATATATATATATATATATATATATATATATATATATATTCAGACTAAAGAATTCTGTTTGCTTGACTAATCATCAGAACCTTCGTTGTTGCTTAAAAAAGAGTGGATCAATGTATTCTTATAAGAAATACTAACAACAGGCTCAAAACTACTTCTTCTAATAATAAAACTAGTTCTTTGAATAGTAAAGCTGGTTGAATATAGTTTTTAAAAGCAAATGGGAAATTGAGCTTATTTCCCCCAAATACAATGGAACTACCACTTTCTGCTTTGCTTTTTCACAGTTGCGGAAAGCCGTGATGGATCACATCTCTGATTCCTTCCTTGAGACCAACGTCCCATTGCTGGTTCTCATTGAAGCAGCCAAGAGCGGTAATGAGAAAGAAGTGAAAGAATACGCTCAAGTGTTCCGTGAACATGCAAACAAGTTGGTGGAGGTAAGTTGGATCTCCTTTGGGAAGGTAGGCCAAGGTCTCTAATAAAAATGATGTAGACTGCAATTCTATAAACACTTATTGGGAAATACGCTCCATTAAATTCAGTGGGACTTCGGTCTGAGTTGGGATGTATAGATTATAACTTCAAATATATGGGGGGAGGAGGAGGAAGATTGCTGCTGCAGTTTTAAGGGAAAAAAAATAGGCCTTTTCATGGGTATCTACAGGGGGAAAAGTGAAGGCAAGTGACATCATATGTGTCATGAAATCACACAAATGACATAAATTATGTGCATACTGGAACAAAGATGCAAATTAATTGTTGTGATGTGCATGATATCAGCATGGCTCCTACTAGATGCTTAGGCATGTTTTGCAGTTGTTAATAATAATGACAACCATTCTCGGATCTTGCTTGGTGATAAGCAACTCACCAGACAATGGAACACCACCAGAAATAGGCTGCCAAATGTTCTAACCCTTCCATTAGCTAATGGGATGTTTGAAAGAAATCAGTACCAGCCCATTGTACATGCATCTGGAAGACCAGAAAGCATACAAGTGCAATATGGAGGGAAGCAAAGAGAAGTTACAAGGATAAAACTTCTTGGTGGCATCTGTGGCAGGTAGCTCTTTACATCTTTATCTTTACATCTCCTTAATTCCATGCAGAAAACTGTACAATTCCCTGTATTTACTACTAGAAGAAAGAAGATGTTAAAGACAAGTAAAGGGAGAAGAAGCATCTTTTTATATTAGCTCTGATTATGCCAAAATAGTATAAAACTGCCTTCATTAAGTCAGGCCATTGATCCAACTGGTCTATTACATTGTATCTTACCTAGGAACCTGTTTTAATGGTGACATTGAGAACAGAGCTTGGGAATTTTAGCTTGCAAGTCCCTTCTTTATCCAGTCAGGCCAATCCAGGAATTTTTGAAATCAGAAGTTAACAGTTCCAGGAGCAATAGAAGCAATATCTTTTAAGCTACCCAATTCCATAAGAACTGCCATTATACAACCTCCATTCTTAATTTCTGGGCAATATTGAAAAATAAATAAGATCCTATGTCTGTGTATGGGGAAAGAAGGAGAGAAAGCTTTGGATTCTTACTAGGAGAAACTTCTGAAGGTTTGACTGTTGGGTTAGTGGAAATCTATTTACTTGCCCAATTTAGCTCTATAGGGTTTTATATTTTGCAACAAGGTTGAACTGCATCCAGTTGATTAAGGGCTAAACGATATTTCTTGTGGCTTGTCAATAACGTCTCCTGCTTCCACCAGTGGATTCCTCTTAAAACTTTGCCAGCTGAGCAGTACAGCAGGGTGGCAGTCTGTACCAGGCAGAAAGCCAAAGAGATGTTCCAGTACACTATAGCTGACACGAATGGATTAGGAAACACATTGGATAATTATTAGACTGTCTTTCCAAAGTAGTTAGTGCCATAGAGAAGGAAATGGAGAGAAATGAGCGATAGTTGGCTTTTTGTCTTTATGAATTGTTCCTATATGCCTAAACACTTATAAATAGAAATGCAGTGGGGGGGGGGGTTTCCCCCTTCCCCTTTTAGGCAGAAATTGTTTATCGGTTGTCAGTGTTAGGTATTCTGCTTACAGTATGTTCCCTGGAATATACGTGTATAATTTTGGTTTATTCTGATTGACTCTGATGTTACCCGAACATATAAGAAAATTGTGGCATCCAAATATTTCAGGATCTAGCTCAGCTTGAACTCTGGGTAGGACTCTGAAGGAAAAAAGAAGATGGTCTGATAGATAGATAGATAGATAGATAGATAGATAGATAGATAGATAGATAGATAGATAGAGATTCAGTGTGGGAATGTGATTAAGTTGTTGGACTAGGACTAGGGAGGCCTATTGGTCCAATATTTTTCCAGGTCTTTTGGTATGGCATTGACCCCGCTGCTGCTTTCTTTTTCCCCATTCACTCAATCTCTGTTTCAAGGTCTTTATATTTCCCTGTTTTTTCTAGTTCTGTCTCATTGACCCTTCTGTTTCCAGCTACTACAATGTCAATTATCCATACTTGTTTCTTTGTAAGTACAGTTATGTCTGACTTACCATGGGCTAAATGTTTATCAGTTTGAATTTAGAAGTTCCACAGAATCTTAGCATCTTCATTCTTGACCACTTTTTTAATATTGTGATTCCACCAATTTTTTGTTGCTGATAAGTTATAATTCTTATTAAGATTCAGATGAATCAAGGTGGCCGCTTTATTACGGCTTTCCAATACTCCATCTGTGCTATTTTCTTATATCCACATACCAGATGTTCAACAGTCTCCTCCTGTACTTTGCATAACTGGCATTTAGTATCATGCTGACTTTTCTCAATTTTCGCTTTCATTACATGTGTGCATAGTGACCATTCTTAAATCACTAAGATAAGACCTTCCATGTTCTTCTTTAATGCGCCATGTTTTTGGGTTATTAACCTTTCCTTGGATGTTGTTAGAAAACTGGCTAGGTAAAGGCTTCTTTTCCCAATTTTGCCTTCGCATTACCAGCTGCTCGTTCTTAAATACATCCTTGGTTTTATTTCATTTCAGTGCCCCTTTCTTTCTTAGGTTGCTTAGGACATCTTCTTGGCTGCTCGTAGTGTATTCAGCCACAGCCTATTTTTTCTTCTTTAATTGTTGGCTGGACTTGCACCATTCCATGCCCACCTTTCCCTTGGAGCAAATACAGGCTATCAGTATAACTACACAGGTTTAGTGTATGGTTGATGGTCATGTTTTCCCAAGTCTTTTGATCTAGTTCTTCTAGCTCAGCTTGTATCCAGTTTATAATTTCTGTCAAGTATCAAAGAAGTGGAATAGCCCAGGCAATGATGGCTTTAACAGTATTTCCACCATTAAGCTTAGGTTTCAGGACTTTCCTTACCCTTCCTACCCTGTGGGTACACTGGCTTTGACTTCCATGTGTCTAATATTATCCACTTGTAGGATGCCCGGATATCTGTAACTATCCTCTGGTGCAAGGCATCTTAATTTGTTTCCCTCTGGTATATCAATTCCATCATTTTCAGCCAATTTTCCTTTGTTTACCACCAGTGATTCCCATTTTGCTGGCTGAACCGCCATGGCAATGCCATTGCTATAAATTTTGACTCCGTTTCTAATTGGGACTTTCCTTGTAGTTTCAGGTTGTCCCTATGCAGGAAGTGGGAAAGTTTAACTGATCCCTTTGATATCTGATATCCATGGCATGTTTTATTCAAAATTATTGATAGCGAATCAGTGATGTTATGAATGGTAATGGTGAGAGGGACTGTTCCTGAAGTATTTCTCCTCTGATGTTAATTTGGCTGATTTGTTCACCAGCTGTGTTTTCCACAAGGTCATCATCGTTTAATAATATTTTTGATGTTATCACTCACTCCAATCATGGCCAAGCACTTTAAAACCCAGTTGTGTGACAATGAGTCAAATGCCTTCTTAAAATCAATCCAAGCAAGATACAGATTTGTCCTTCTTTTGTAATTTCCCCAAACCATCTTATCGATTAGAAGCTCATCTTCAGAGCCTCTCGTTTTTCACCTATTTCCCTTCTGTTAGTAACAGGTTGTTGTTTTCCAAAAGATTGTATATGGCATCTGCTATTATACCAGTCAGATTTTTAAATATATTAGGAAGACAGGTTATTGACATGTAGTTGTTTGTTACTCTACCTGTCACATATAATCTTCTTCAAGGAGACAGGTCTGACCAGTTGTAATCCATTCACTTATTTTCCCTACTTACAATATGGCATTCAATTGCCCAGCTAGCTGTTTATGCAAACTGTTTAAGTGTTTGAATCAAAACTCACGTAGTCCATCCATTCCTGGGTCTATCCAATTCTATATTATTTGGGTGGGGGTGGGAGAGGGTGTCAGCCCCGCTAGGTAGACCAAACCAGGAAATCAGCTCCACAATAAGGTTAAAACTATTTTATTGAGGTTGCTTTAATAACAGAATCTTGCAAATCTGATGGTGCTGAGCCTCTTTCTTCTTAGAGTCCACTGAATCAGGGAGGCATCTGCCTGAGCCACTTCTGAATGTTACCTCGTTGCTCTGGACTTCAAGAAGGCTTCAGCCCTTTTGCCTAGGCAACAGCTCCTGCACATCTCCATCAAAGTCATCTTCTTTACTCTCTAGGGGGGCAGGGGGGTCAATTAATTTGGGCATTATAATTAGGTCTTCCATGTGCCACCAGTCCAGTTCAGTTTGTTGCTGCTGCTGCTGCTATTTAGACATATCCCCTCCTTTTTTTTTCAAGGGTTGAAAGCAGTTCACGTGGGGATCTCTTTTCTCTTATCCCCATAGCAGCAATCCTGTGAGATAGGCTGGGCTGAGAAAGAGTGACTGGATGGAAAATGTGACTGTATAACTCAGGAAGTTACCTGTGAAGCATTTTGATCTGGTGGTAAAATAAAGGCTCTAATGAAACATCTTAAGCCAATCGCTTTTGTGTGGCTCCTCCCTCCCTCCCTCCCTCCTTTCTCCAGATTTGGGCTGGAAAAATCAACCACTAGAGGGAAGCAAGTGTAAGTTGTTTGGTATCCTGTTGCTGCCATCTAGTCGCTGTTCAGATTTCTGCCCTGCCAAAAAAGAGTCCTTGAAGATAGTGCAACAATAAACATGAACTAGAATAATTCCCATAGGCAGCAAACAAGGGTCATACTCATGTTTTCCTGTGCTACAACACTAAAAACAACAACAACAACAACTACGACTACTACCAGGGACATGAAAAATGTCAGTGTTTCTTTTCTTTTTTTAAATAATATTTTATTGAAGTTTTACATAGATAAAAACCAAACGCAAACTAAAAAAGATATGAAAAAGAAAAGAGAAAAGGATAGAAAGAAGATAGAAAAAAGAAAAAGAAAAGAGAGAAAATAAAGATATATCAAAGAATGGCTCCCCCCTCACTCCAAGCAAGAATAAACTATTTCAGCAACTTAACACCTTCTCTAGTGATACTTTTAGTGCTACTAAAAAAAGAGGAAAAAAAACTCTTCTTCCCATTTCTCATCTTTTTAGCCTGATGAGTAGTTAGCAGTTAGGAAACAAAGCCACGCTTGACATCAGCACTGCTTCCCCTGATGATTTTGGGAGTGGGATTCATTGGAGCCCCCCAAAAGAACCTGTGAAACATTTGTTCCAATTGTCACCTATGAACCTGAGCTGCTCTTAGTTCAGTCCTACAATGGAGCAGTATCGAAGAGGCATCTTTGTATAGATATAAACTGGTCTTTAGTGCTGGTATTATTCTTGAAACAGTCCTGTCCATCCTTCTGTAAGAGTGCTAATTTCAACCAAAGGAGGAAGTCCTTGTCCCCTTTTTCCTTTACCTGCTTCGGTTTACACAGATTTCCCACTTGTCCTAGACCCTTTTTAATAAAGAAATTGAAAGGAATTGTGCCACCATCTGTTTTTCTTCTCACAGGATTCTTGAGATGTCTGAAACAATCAGTTGCCTGCAGAAAGCACTTGTTGGTGGCACACAGAATAAGCCTATATTTTAGGATGATTAAATTTTGATATATTGCAGCAAATCGATAAAATCACAGAGCGAGAGAGGCATTTGGAGTTAAAGAACAACACTCCTATTTCTGCTTTATGGTCTTTTTGTCCGTTGGGCTTACAAGAGCTGTTCGTTAATATCCTCTTGATTATTCGGATGTCATTTAGCAAAAGATTTCTTCTGGCTTTGTCAAGTAAGGAAATAATGCCTTCTGTAGTCTTCCTGCTCCTCCTTCTCCTCCTCTTCCTCCTCTGGGGAGATTGTGATACCTTCTTCTTGATGAGCTTGGGTTTTGGTTTCTCCTCAGCCTGCTTCTCCAATACTGCAGAAGAAATAATTTCAACTTAGTGGGGAATTAATTAATCTTTTGTTGGAAGAGAATACACCAGAAACGTATGATCTGTTATAAAAAACAGGCTCTTCCAATCAGAACTGAATTCAAATACGGCTCTCTTTTCTCTCATCCCACCCCCAAGTCCATCTATTGACCATTGTCCTATTAGGTTCCTCTTTTCCTGATCAAAAATTCCTCCTTAATTTTGGGACAGGGTACCTGGCAGTAGTTAGGTCCTGCAAGATTTGGAATTTCATCAAATGGCAACAAAATTACAGGGCAGTTGTCTGATGTTACACCTTTCCTTTTTTTTTTTTTTTTTTTTGGTTTACTCCCTTCACCTTTGGGAAGAGATACGAATGTGCATTGTTGTTTGGTTTCATAATGACAGAAAAAGATGGAAGTTTCCGCTCCCCAGGAATGGAACTATGGGAGCCTTCTCCCACCTATTCCACTCTGAACAGATGTGCCAGCCAGCCCTGGCAATTTATGGAAATCCATTTTGCATCTTGACAGACTGGGGGTGAGTTTGCTGAAGAGAAAAATGGCACGTAGTTGTGATACTTTGATTCTAGGAGGTCATTTGTCACGGAGACTGTTGAAGGAGGAACCAGTCTGCCACTCTGGGTGGACGAAATGAAGGAGCTCGGATGTCAAAAAAAGTGGTTTCATCGTTAATTCTGATTGAAAATAAACTCAGGTGTAACTTTTTAAAAGCCTGTGGGTTTATCACTATATCTGCGCTGCAGCTGGGGAGCAAAGGAACAGTTGGTATTTGCCTGTGGAAGCTTTCTATTTGACACAAATTTGTGCTATTTTAAAAAAAATCTTTGAAGAGCCCTATGGTTTGTACGAGCCATTCTTGCCTGATTTTTTCCTCATCTCTTTCTTCTGTCCTTCTCAGACTTAGTGGGACTCTTTGTTTGTTTTTTAAAATGGGCATCTGTATGAAAAGGCTTGACCCTTTAGTGTGGAAGGTGCCCTTAAGACATTCACTGATCCTCCCTTAGCTTCTCTTCTTCTCACGCTTCACTATCGTGCTGATTGTCCGACAAATGGCAAAATGGGAACAAATACATATTACAGTCCTATGTTCTTTCAAATTCTTGGGAAAGGTGAGGGTTGCCTGACTTCTTGCTGTAACGTTGAAACTCTCTCAGATTTGTTTCTTGGTTTGTTTGTTTTACTGATTTTATTTATATCCGGCCTTTATTTGTACCCTCTGAAGATCCACTTGTCTAAAAAATGAATAGTGGCGTGTGGCAGTCCAAATGTTGGCACTGAAGTACGTGAAGGCAAGGAGAGTGAGACGGATTTTGGATTGGAGGAACGGAGCTGCTCTTGTGAGATGCCAGTTTTGCAGAATGGGGCAGACGGATGGAAGATGGTAGGGACGGGCAAAATATTCTGTGCCCAAACTGTCCCGTGCATTCTGGAGATGGTTTTGGGTGGTTTAGCTGGTTTGGTGTATTCTTCATGTGTTTGTCTACGTATGGTCTATACATGGAATGAAACAAGGCTTCTCATTTGTTTTACCGGTATGGGCCCCAAAGTAGTGGT
This sequence comes from Liasis olivaceus, assembly GCA_030867105.1. Taxonomy (NCBI): domain Eukaryota; kingdom Metazoa; phylum Chordata; class Lepidosauria; order Squamata; family Pythonidae; genus Liasis; species Liasis olivaceus. The sequence goes on from CM061354.1 coordinate 5,790,655, forward strand.
TCTGGGTAGAAGGTTGAGGGAACAGAGCTGAGGGGGTTTGCAAGATACCAATAGCAATAGGGCAAGTTGTGAAAGATGAGGTGAGGGGCTTGCTTCTTCTACGATCTTGTTTCTTGTATGTTCTTGTGCCATCAGGGAGGCCCCACATGCTCCCTACACACACCACGAATGGTCCATTTCCTCTTTTCTTTCTCCATGTGTACATCAGCAATACTGGCAGATGCTGAGAAATTTTGGGAGGAGATGGGAAGGCAGGCCAGTGAGATATTGGGAGCTTCTGAGAGCACCACAGGAAGGAACAGGCACACAGAAAGGCAACATCAGCACCATGGAGAATAGCTACACATAAAACACCTGCCTTGAACCGATTACATTCCTCCAGGATCCCTCCAGGCTTTGATTCTGCCAAGCCTTGGCAGATCTAAATCTGTTTGGCAGAAATTACTGAACATGGTGGTTTATTTGGGGTCTAAAATGAGAGACATTTTCTATTTCAGAGGCATTCCTAGTGGATGGAGGAAAGGATCGGATGGAGAGCTGATGTTTTGCTACATTGCATGCATCCTGGAATGAAATGTAATGTCAGAGCTGGTTTGTATCACAGAGGATACCAGTTGGCTCATGGACTGTCAAGGATGAGACTAATTTGAGGGACGGAGCCTTTCTAATATTAGTGCCTCCTAAATGCCACAGGTCCCTTTGATTACCCATCGCCATACTGCTATCTTCCATCTTTGTTTGGATCAATGGATTGAGCAGGGATAGTAACAGCAAAGACACAACCAGCCTTCACAGAGGTTAGACGCTTCATATTGGTGATGTCTTTGGCACTCTTCATTAAGTTCAGTATCTTAGATCTTCCTCAGGAGTGTTGTATGTAAAGGAAGACATAACTACAGGTATTCTTTGTTTAGCAACTGCCTCATTTAGCAACGTTTGCAGTTACAACAGTGATGAAAAAGTAACTTTACAACCAATCCTCACATTTACAACCTTTGTAGGTCTGTAAAGCAAAGGAAAGCTAAAGTAAGATTGACTGCATTGCTTAATGATCAAGTTGCCACTCCCAATTGTGGTCACTAAATGAGGACTACCTGTATGTGGCTTTTAGACCCTCCCCAAAAAACAAAAACCAAGGGGAAAAATTCCAGTTACTGTACTGCTAATAAAATGTGCTCTTTATTATAAAGCACAAATACATTTTGGAATAAATTGGTCCTTGTTCTGGACACTGCTATACAAACATTGAATAGGAACACAAGCAGGAACAAAATTTTTGAAAGTGTGAAAGGGTGAATATTTTAAAACAAACACTTTTGAAAGCATTATAAAAACACACACACACACCCCCTCTTTCTCCCTCTCTCTCTTGAACACAGAAAAAAATATGTGTGTCATATATTGAAATAGCCAGATGTATAATACATAATTTAAAATAGCTATGGTTAAATATTATCAACATTCAAACAGTAAGTTTGAATTCAAATTTCATACATATCTATGTCTACATATTATTGAAATTTAAATTGTACTTCCAGGATTAGCCAACTTCTTTTGTATCTACAGTAGCTAAAAGAAGGACAACATGTATTTCTTTACTTCTCAGTAAGTCAATCTCAGTTTTTTTTAAGTGAGAGAATTTCCACTGTTAGAAAACTTTATAACAGTTATCTTAATCATAGCTATTTTATGGTATAGAAATAAAGAAATGTCCTAAAATTATTGACTATATAAGCTGGTAAGCTCTTGACAGGTTTGTTTTTTTTTTTAATAAAAATATGTACTCAAATGGATGAACTGTGGAAAGAGAGCAGAAGGAACATCTAAAAATTCCCAAACTTCTAAATCCACATGAACTCATGTCAAAGCTAACAAATCCATATATTAACCCTAGATGTTTTTGAAATTGAATATTGTAACTTAAGGTATCCTATTTTATGATATTTTTTATGATATCCTGCATTCTGAAAAGTTTGTGTTCTGACTACGGAGGCTCACCTGTGGAAGTCAGGCATGACAGACAAGACAAGATATGACACAAGTCCAGAGAAGGAGCAGCAACAGCAGCAGGATCTCCAGATAGGCCCTGTTGGCCCATTAGGTCCCTCAGATCATATCTCAGCAGCTGTAAATCAGCTGAGGTCTCCCTCATAGCTGAAATACATCTTTCTCTACTCTCTCTGGAGAACCTGTCCAGACTAGAAAGAGGTCTTGTGGGAAACTGGTGGCAAGGTCATATGTCCTCTCTTCACAATACCTTGAAAACAGAATGGTCTGACTTCATCTTGTGGATTTCCCATGGTCTTTTGCAACTTGAAAGAGGGGGGAAAAGTCTTGACTATGTGAAACACATATGATCTCTTGCTTTGCTTTTAAAACCAACAACTAACAATGAAATAGAGCTTTAAAGATATTTCACCTTTGCAATTTTGCACTGTTTGAAAATAGTAGCCTAAGTCCCACTGGCTAAGCTTATAATTAGGGGGGGATAAATTTAATAAATAAATTTATCCCCTGCCCATTAGGGGCAGATGGGGGGGGAGGGATAAATTTAATAAATAAAATAAATAAAATAATATCTGCTTGTTCCTCCACTCCCCCTTCTCTCCTGTAATATGCACAACATTGGCATGGAGGTGCTCTACAGTATTTTCATGTTGGAAGTTGTTGTGTGGGGTTTTCCTGGTGACAGTTCTGGTCTGAGTTAAATTTTCTACAAATACGTATGTTTACCCAGAAAATACATATGCATATTCTTTAGCCTAATTGTGTTCTGATATCTAATGGCAAAATGCCTATTCGTTCCAGCCCTGGTATTCAGGATGGTTTTTTGGTTCTGCTATTTCAGTAATAGCCCCTATGGGTCTCTATAATTCTCCTTTCTTTTGTTCCTGTAAGCAGCATATCTACAGCTCTAACATGCAAGCATAAATATATTTTGTCTTTCCCTTGATGTCCAATAACATTGAGCCCTTCTGATTTAAGAGACTTATATGGACAAATTGCACATTGATCCTTCAAAATGAGGAATGACCCCTGTTTACTTAGACTTTTCAAATAAACAATTAGTACTGCTTTGATAACTACACTGCATTTTCTGCAGGTTACCCATAAATGTCTTGCTTAGTCCTTTTTTTTTTTTTTTTAATTTACCCATGACACCAGCAACTGACAAGTAGAAAAGGGACCGTTTGCAGCAGATGTTTGAGGAATGCACTCCTAGGTTTATGTGTGGAGGCTACAAAGATATCTCATTGTGAAAGATGACTTCTTCTAATCTGCTAGGCTGCTCTCATCCATTATAGTCTGTCTCATCTCTGCATACCATCATGCAAAATTATCTCTTTGCCTAGACATTTTGATGGATAATTAAGTCAATAAGAAAAGATACCAAAGATGTGGATGGCTCCAGAGCTTGCAGTCTGGGATCCATTCATGATGCATTGTTAAAGGAATATCAAGGGAAAGAGAATTTTAAGTAGGAACAAATAGGATTGGGTATTTTGTGAAGCAGAATGAGGTCTGTTGAGGAAGTAGCTTTTGGAATACTATTTAGGATTGCAAAATAGAGGAAAAACAGTCCTTGAAAAACAATTAATTGTAAAATTCCCTTCACCCCTTCAGTTTCCATGACAGAAAGCCTTGTGAACAAATCAGGCTGTTTTTATTCCATCTCAGTTAATAACTGCGCTATAGCAAAATCTGTTGTTTGTTTATTTTTAAACCACCTTGAAATTGCCTGGAAATATGGATGTATTCGTTAAAAGAGAATACCTTTGTATACCTGCTGTCCTGTCCTATGTATGTTGCATGTATTTTGATACTTCTTTTTTATTTTTATTTTTTTATTAAGCTATAAAACACATCTCCAAATTTAGGATAGCATGAAAGCCAAAGGCTAACCTGTTTTAGACCATCTATTAATCTGGGAAGCCTGAATGAAATTGGTTCACATAAAATTTTTAACTAGTAGAAATCTTGAAGAATTCTAAGCTGTGTAACTCTGTGGAGCAGTTCTCGGCCCTGAAGACCCCGGTTTTGTTTTTTCTTGAATTTTTACATTTTACGAGTGAGACATAACAAACAATAAAAAAAGAAACCATCAGTAAAGATACAGTAAGAAACAATATGCATTACAGCAAAGAAAGTAAGGAGATATATCCTCAATAAAAAATTAATTCAGGCCTTAAATTTATCACTAAATCTAAACCATATCGAAAGCTATGTGTTCCAGCTTCTCATTTTTAGAATATAAAGACATTTTAAAAAATGGGTAAAAATGTGTATCTTGAATGCATTTTTTAACATCAAGAGAATAAATTTGTTTCCATCCATGTACAAGAATTCTCTTTTCTGAACCCCAACCTCACTACAGCCAGATTTTTTCACAAAAGGTCAAATTCCTTATTTTGGGAGTACAGTTCAAAATCACATCTTTAACTATTATAATACATCTTTAACTATCATAATTTATACTATATCCTGTTAATATACATGGTAACCAGTCTAAGATATAGCCTAGGTTAACATAGCCCTGACCTTGTTGTATTTTCAAACTTGACTTTTTGGTCTGGCCCAGGTCCAGCGTGGGCCAAAAATCCAGGTAGTGGACTTTTGTCTTACTGATTGGCCACTGTTTATTCTTTCCCCATTGTGTTTTGGGGTACTGTTATTGTTTCTTTTGTTTGTTTCATTGTTTATTCTTATTCTTATTATTTTATTGCTTTTAATGCAACATGTAAGCCTCTTAGAGTTACCACTGTAATTGAAATGACTTACACATTGTTAAAACAAACTCATTCTTCTCAGTAAGACTTGTGGAGTTCCCAGTACATTTTTCCCTTATAATTATTGGGTGTGTTTATGTCTGAGAGAGAGATGGGGAGATGGATCAGGATCTCCTCATTCAAGCTGTGGTGGGAAATTGGAGACCATCTGGATATAAGCAATGGCCAAAAAAATGTCCCAGGAACTGGACTGCAGAAAGTTCATTTGTGACATCTGAGGCCTTGATGCATGAATCAAAAAGGCGCCTCAGTTTCTCTATATGGATTGCTGCTATTTTCCCGGACTCAAATACCTTAAATACATTGTTGGATGGATTTTCTTCAGAGCATTTGCAAAAATTCAGCCGCTGACTTTGACATCAAGCATGCAAAATCTCCAGCCTCAGGGCACGTTTATAGGAAACCGAGAAGAAGGCTTTGCCGCAAAATACCTCCCATTCTTAACATCCATGTTGCTGTGGATCAGCTGCAGCACTGTGAAGGAAAATTGTTTTCTTCTGATCCAGCGGTGGCTTTTAAAACTTCAGAAGTTTGGGGGAACAGGAGGAAGAACCCTGGAAACGTGTGTGCATTCAAAGTCATCATTTTGGATTAGAAAAATGTGAAAGTGAGCATCCAAGAAGGAATTGTAGGAATCAAATGATATTTATTGTAAGACTTGTTATATTCTATAGAGGGTGCATAGGCAACATTCCTCAAACACTGCTATCCCTTCTTTCTTTCTTTCTTTCTTTCTTTCTTTCTTTCTTTCTTTCTTTCTTTCTTTCTTTCTTTCTTTCTTTCTTTCTTTCTTTCTTTCTTCAGTACAGAGCCCACATACTTTTTAGTGGATTTATTTTTCTCAACAGTAATAATTAGAGCCGTGTGAAGCTTTACAAAGATCTTCATTTTGATGATGCTTCTTGAAATAACACCTAACCCATTTCTGAGGCTTCCGTGCAAGCTCCTTGAGCTAAAGATGGCCTCAAAGATGCTGCAAAGCACTTCTAAAAGCTACTGAGTCAGCCAGCCAGCCCTGGTATTTAGCTTGCTCTGTATGGCTTTGTGCAGTGCCTGTTTTTACTCTGTTTACTATTTTGGTGATCAGTCCTACCGACCTGCCTCCCTTCCCCTTCCTTCCTTTTCCATTCCCCTTCCCCTTCCTTCCTTCCTTCCTCCCTCCCTCTCTCCCTCTTTCCCTCTCAGGTAGAGGAAATCCCACTAAATTATAACGTTCATAGAGAACACAATGTCACATTCTCATAAAGTCTCTAGCTGGTTAGATTTAAGCATACACTGAAATCTCTACAAACCAGTGAAACCTGGTTAGAATATGAACAATCCTACATGCACTGGATGCATGAATGACATTAGTCCATCAGAAGTTAGCGTGTGTGTGTGTGTGTGTGTGTGTGTGTGTGTAATGATGCATAGAACTCTAGTTGAAAGGGTCCATGGAGTCCAACCGTCCACTCAGTACAGGAATCGAAATCCAATCTGATCACCCTCTGCTTAAACACATGCATTGAAGGGGAGCCCACTGCCTTGGGGGGATTGATCTCACTGTTGAGTTGCTCATCCTGTTGGGAAGTTTGTCCTAACATTCAGTTGTAACCTGCCTTGCTGGAAGTTAAATCCATTACCCTGTGATTACCCCTCTGGGTGCAAAGAGAACCCAACTTCTGTGTGACTTCCTTTCAGGCTAAACATACCTGGCCTTCTTCAGTCTTTCTTTATAGCAACAGGAAGCTGTGGAGCTCATGGTATTTAAAAACTATTCAGAGGAAAAGGGAAAAAGATCAAAACATGCAGTCAGGTGTATTACTGCCCTTTAGTCAAAATAAATGGGAATAACAGTAGCTCTGATATGTGAGGGGACTGGGACAGTGGTAGGAATGTTGGACATAGATCAGAAAGATGCTTGTTAGTAAACTGAAGCTCAGTCCAGACTGCAAAAAGCCCAGAAAGAAGAGATTCAAACTATACCAAGAATTCTGCCTTAAAGAACTGACTAAATAAACTAGGGCTGGAAATTTTATTGTACTTTCCAAGATTCTGCATCTGACCCCTAATTCTGACATTAAAGACACCTTATAGAAGGTGGTCTAATGCTTACTTCCTTATTTCTCATTGGCAAGAAATTTAAGAGACATTGCTATAGGACTTAATTTCTTTTGGAGGCATACTATATCTTTATTGTATTCATTTGTAACATTTGGTAATTGCGACAAAGACAATCCTGTGAGTGGACAGATCAGATGATGATGATGATGATGATGATGATGATGATGATGATGATGATAACAGCAACAAAGTAGCAACAATGGTGCATTGGAATATCTGCAAGAAATACCATTTGCCTGCAAGCAAGAATTGGTGGGACCACAAAACAGCCAAAGTAATGGAAAATGAAGGCGCTAAAGTGCTCTGGGACTTTAGAATTCAAACAGACAAGCACCTGCCACTCAACACTCCAGACTTAACCACTGTTGATAAGAAAAACAACGAAGTCTGGATAGTGGACGTTGCAATACCTGGAGACAGCAGAATCGAAGAGAAAGAACTGGAGAAAATCACAAAATATAAAGACCTGCAAATAGAACGACTGTGGCAAAAGAAAGCAAAGATAGTACCAATAGTTATAGCCACCACATCTGGAGCACCACTTGAACACTATTGGCATTGGCAAAATCACCATCAGTCAACTGCAAAAGGCAACTTTACTTGGAACAGCTTTTTTCCTGTGACGATACATCTAACACCATCAAAAAACATCTGCCTATCCCAGGTCCTTGGGAAGGACTCAATAGGTGAATAAAAATGCCAAATCCAGTCTAAACGTCTGGCTGACTGTGCGACCAACCATCATCATCATCATCATCATCATAGATCCTTCCTTCCTTCCTTCCTTCCTTCCTTCCTTCCTTCCTTCCTTCCTTCCGTCCTTCCTTCCGTCCTTCCTTCCGTCCTTCCTTCCTTCCTTCCTTCCTTCCTTCCTTCCTTCCTTCCTCTCTCTCTCTCTCTCTCTCTCTCTCTCTCTTTCTTTCTTTCTTTCTTTCTTTCTTCTCAGAAGCAAACATTTTAGGCAATTCAAGACATATTTCCCTTCTTTCCCTTTATCCCCCTTGTATAGATCTGAGATTTTCTCTAGAGATCAATATTAGAGTTATCTAGAATATTTCAAATGTAAAACACGTTGAACTCAATGGTGTCTTCCGGCATGACCAGTAGCGTTTTAATAGATAAGTATCCATTCCAGAATGGATGGAATATTTCTGGTAAGGTCAGAACAGCTCTTTTTTTTCAACTCAAAATAGAGGGTGCCAAGTTTAAAATGGGTCATTTTGAGCTTGGAATATTTTCAGGATGAAATATTTTGCACAGAACTCATCAATATTAAGAAACACTTTTATGATTTTGATAGATTCTTTATTGGGATCTATCTATCTTCTATCAAGTGGGGAGAATCACAAAGAGTTTTCTGTGCTTCAGTTATGTTCTTGGGTTTTAAGTCCTCTACTCATCAGGAAAAGCAATGCTGAAGAGGCCTTCTTTCAGATATATTTAAGTACAGATCTCAGTTTTCAAGGGAGATATTTACTCAATGTATTTTGAATTCCCCTTGCCTCTTAATTAAATATGGGAAAGATCCTGAGATACTAGTTGACTTTCACCTGTAGGATTAATTCTTCCTAAACATACAGTAGTAGTAGCGATAGCAGTAGTGCCTAGACATGTATGCTATGTTTGAAAGTGATATTTATGCCCTCAGAAGTATCAGAAGGTATGTTCTTACTGTTTCCATGCTCATTACCAGTGCAGAAGCTAGTCTGCCATGCATTTTATACAAGTTGACAAGTTGTCTTTAGCATTTCCACCATGCTGGGCTTTGTGGTCCTGATGTTTTTTGTTAACATCACTAAGCAATGTGGGAGCCCATATTTTATAATAGCAGCATCATGGGGAATTGGACGATGCTTATGTCTGGAAATCCTTGAGCTGTCAGGAAGCTGATGATAATTGTGCGATAAATGCAGTTATATCTTGCAAAGTAAGACTGACATAAAAGTGGGGGGGGGGGAAATGGCAGGGAAGTACTGACAAGTGTCAGCTAAATGAGAAAAAGGTAGAAGTTTTCAGTAAAAAGAGCTTTCCATTCAAGCGTTAGACAGTGTGTTGAATTTTGTTGGCAACAGCAAGACACTAATCTAAGTGCTGGTGGAATATTCTTGGGAATAAAAGGTGAAGTATGTGGGTAATAGCTAAAAGCAACAACGTTATTCCTATCATGCTGTCAGAGATGAACATTTGTTATGAAGTAAATGAGTAGAAAGTTGGTCTAAGGTACAAAGGATTGTAAGCTTTGTAAGCAAAGAGGTCTTCGCTGTCTGATCCTCTGCATTTTCATAGGATTACAACCTACATTTAAATTATTCATGATGAACTTCTAGTCGTAAACTTCTGAACGTTATGTAAAATTCAGACACATACATAAGAACAAGAAATTAATAAGGAGCAGCAGAGGTTGCTGACTGCTCTCTGCCTTAGGTAATCAAGTGGAAGAGTAATATTCTTATTGCTTAAAAGTAACAATCAATTCTGTAGTTAATTTCTCAGAAAGTAAGATAAGTTCTTAATATTGTGAACTGGAAAGTACATGCTATGGGTGGAGATGTTGGCTTGAACTCTGGCATTTGTGTGGTTATGATGTGGGAAGTTGATTGATTGATCGATTGAATATATCTGAAAAATATATTTCAATCAATCGATCGATTGATTGATTGAAGACACAAATTTAAGGATTGATTTGGAGAGATTTGCTGCGCTGTGATACACATTAAGCCATAAAGTGGCTTGTTTGCATTGGCTTAATATGTTATGGGATCTCAGCCACTTCTGATTTTTTTCAGACAATGCCTGAACGGTCTCTCTTTTTTCCCCCCGTTCTATAGAATTCAGAATTGCGTAACTCCTTATTTACTTTTATCCAATAACTCTGATTGTTAACTCAATGGACTCTTCACCCAGTCCAGTAAAGAGGAACTGGCAACCATGACCCCCAGATTGTATTAGATTGCCACTCCCCAAATTCCTTGCCATTTGTCATGAAGACTGGAAGCTTACGGGATTTGGAATCCTAACTACTGAAGAAGAGGCTGGTTTAATCCTGCAGCAAAGTAAAGAAACATTTAGAAAGGTGGAGATTTACGGTGCTTTTGGCTGGAATGGAAAGAGAAGCATAGGGAGTCTAGAGACAGGAGAGCAGGTGACATGGAGAGGATGTATCTGAAATCCCACTGCATTTGCTATACTGTTGTCTAGTAAATTGTGCTTCCAGGTGAAATGATAGCACAGAGTCATGATGTTTCAAGGTCAGTTCTTAAAACAGCAGCGCACAACCTTTAAGCCCAGGAACATATGTGGCCCACAGGCCTCCTTGGTGGTGCCATGATTTCTCGCCACCTTAAGGCAGGAAACGTGAAAATTGTAGTAGTAATTCCTATAATAATTTCATCCAAGTTTTTAAAACAAACAAAGAATGCTGCAAACCACAGCCCTGCTTGTTTAGTATTACTGCTGGGAGAGTTGCTTCTCACATTGACAAAAAGGCTAGTAGCTATTTCCAAAATAATTTACAAATGTACTGGTGCACCTTCTCAGAAGAGAGAGTCCTCCATCCCTTTACATCCAAAGGCCATAAAAAAAGAGGAAGAAAATCAAATGGCCTTCATTTCCCTACTTTTCATTTAGAAAGTAAAGTACGTGCTAGAAATCTTCGGTTGCTTTCACCTTTCCCCCAATAAATCTCACTAGTCGGAGCTCAAAGAAACTTGCTCCTTGCATCAATCATTTCCAGTCCTGGTGAACACTAGAGATATCTGGCAGTTGCCCTCTCAGTTGTACCCCCTGGGCTCCCCAGATATGTTAAGCATGGCCTTAGCCATAAAATGGTTGCCATCTTGATCTAGAATAATTATACAGCCTTGTTGTTGATATAGCTGAGATTTTCTGAGGTCAAAGCAAGGCAATCCTATTTACATAGAGCCATTTCTCCATCCCTCTTTGAGATACTACTAAAAGACAAGAGGAAATGGCTTTTTTTTTTTAATTAATAGGGAAAGGCACAGAAGAGTTCCTGAAGAGGAGAAGTGTAAAGCATGATGGTTTCCAAAGATATAATCAAACACCTTGGTTCCTATGGGGACTACTGTATATTGGAGACCCAGGCTGTGATGAATACAGTTGAGGGAATTATAATAGAACATATCAGTTGCTTTAAATATAATATCAGTTATTTCGATCCTTTTAAAAAACCAAGAACTCCTCACTGATGTATCAGAGGTCCGCAGACTTTAAACTTGCTTGAATCTTCCACAATATTTTTTTTCTGAAATTGTCATTTTCTTTGACATCTGTATAATATTGATACTTCCATTGAGAAGCATATAAGATAGAATCTCAAAAATATAATATAATAATATAATCTCAAAAACTATGACCTAATTCATAGTTTATTTTGATATATTTTAATCCAACAGTGTTCTGAAATACTGGGGTAGACCCCAAATTATTCATATTTAGACTAAATTCACCTAAATGAGTAAGACTTAAATTAGTTATGGCTTTATTTTAAAAAAATGTGATACTATTTACCTTAAAGTTGCATGAGAAACTTTTCAAGAATATGTTAGAGGGCTGCGATTAAGGAATCTGGTCATCTTTTTTAAATGAAAGATATAGAATAGAAGCAGTTATGATATGAAATTAAGCAATAGTCAGTGTTTCATGTTAAAAAACGATTGTAAAGAAAAAGATAGAGAATTAGAGATGGCTTTTCCCAAGTGCAAAACACGTTTCAAAAAGAATTACCTAAACATAGCTCTATTTAAGTTCCATGAAATTAATGTGGGATTTCTATTGCCTGTTGTTCACTATTGCATTTTTCTCACTAATTAATACTTCTAACACCAGAATACAAGTCCCTCCACAGCAGAGGATTGGAACAGCATCGCTGAGCTAACTTACCTTTTTTTAAAAAAGAAAAAATGTAAATGTAGACTTAGGTTGGTGCCCATTAAAGAACAAAATTGCTTGATAACAGCAGACACGGCGCTGGTACTTAATACCGAAATATTATTATCTTAGTTAATTTGAAAAGTGCCAGCAGGTGAAAGGGGGAAAAAAAAGGTTGTGGTCTTAACAGATCTTCACAAATTGTTCACAGCTTTGAAAGAATAATTATGAGTTAGGCTGTGCCAAGGCGGGATTTAAAAATGTGACGTGTTATTGAAGAAGTCCCCTTTTTTGTGGCACTGAAGAAGCAAATGCTAAATTTACAGACAGAATCTATCAGCAAGCACCACATCAAATCAGTACTGAAAAGGCCATTTCTTTTCAGATGAAGAGCCTTGGCAACTCCCAGTCTTTTTTGCAACATGATCGTTAGGCGAAAGAGCATCCCGTTAAGGAAGTGTAAGCCCCAAACACAGTGAGAAGTTTGCATAAAGGGAAGCAAAAGAGAAAGTCCAGGGACGTGATGCATTCAAGATCTCCTCTTTATGCACTGACCCAGAAGCTCCAGAATTTGGAAGTGGGCCTCTGTCTTCTTCATTCACATCAAGAACTAAGGCTGCTTGACTTGGGCGACTTGTAACGAGCGCCCAATTGTCTTTGGCAGGAGCTCTGAGTCTGCAAGTTTGTTTATAAATTATGCATGTGCAGCAAACATTATGTATGCATTTAATTTATATTCTCTCTATCCCCACGGATCAAAATAGATATTGACGTTGTGTAAAAGGCAGCATAAAATATAAAGTTGAAAATGAACATAGGATTGCTTGCTTAACCCCCAGTACTGAATGTAAACCAGCATAAATGAACTCAGCCAAAATTAATACCATTGTTTACAGTTTATATCCTTCTAGTAAAATGGAAGATGAGATTTTTGGCCTAAATATCACTATTTGTTTTTTGTTTTTTTTAAGATAGGAATTGAATTCTATAATTATGCGGGTGGGGTGGGGTATGCTTTGTATGTTGTTGATTTAATCTGAATTACCGAGAGGGAATTGTTCATCATTCAGAGTCATTTGTGATTGAAACACATTGACTGATGTCATCTCCTTTTTCTTGCTAGAGAATTTGTCTTCAAGCATTTTTCTAACTCAGGAGTAACTCACATAGTCCCTCTCTGGCATCGTATACATGCCAGTTTGTTAGGGTTGTGTCCTAGCTCCATCTCTGTTGAATATATATGATCATTCTGTGGTGGATATTCTGTATAATTCTAATTTTCACACTCCCAAAATAGCAGGGCATAAGATCTCTATACTTCCTTACATGCTGCTATTATATCACAGATCCCTATTGGACTTTAAAAAGCAATGAGTTATACTCTACTATAACAAGCAAAACCATCTGGTACTTAATTTTGAAAAATAAAAAGCAAAAGAGCAAACCTGGAAAATAAAGGGGAATAGATTGACCAGGTGACCACTTTCCAATAACTTGGAATCGTTTTCGACTCCAAAGGGACCTGGAGCACACATCATGGTTATATAGCACATCTAGCCTCAAGATTGTCAACTGCTATTCGATGCTTCTTCTTTACTAAAGGTGGAGAACTAATACCTGCTGCATTAAAACTTTTTGAGGCCAAACCTTTAGCCCCAATCCTATATGGTACATAGGTGGGAATTCACACCAAGAAGGACAAACTGGGGCCAGTGCAAATGAAATACATACAAGACAGCAAATGCCCAGGTTAGACTGCAGACAAGAATGCCTAAAATTCAAGTATGAGCTGGGAGGCTGATGCTTAATTATTGGGAGAAATTCAGTTTTTCTCAATAGGCTTGCCACCTTTAGTCTTTGCTGATGACTTCTCTTCAAAGTGGAAATTAGTGGTAGAGCAGAAGCTTGCATCATATGGTTTTTCAGCACCATTTTAAAGTCATTAGGATACAATCAGTCTAAGCAAATGCTCATCCAGAAATGAATGATATGGAGCACCAGGCTGAGGTAAACAGGTTTTCCCAGGTTTTTGTGTTTTTAATCCTTATATGCCACCCTGGGTCAGTTGTGCAAAATGGGCGGCCATATAAATCGAAGGGAGGGAGGGAGGATGGATTTGGATTGTAAAGGGTATATGGGAACCAGCAAATTACTTATATGCTCCACTCTCACTTTTCTCCAGCTGAGAAAAACATTCCTGAAAGTTAGACATCTCACACTGCTGCAAAAAATACTAAAATTCTGTTAATTGAGCGTACTTGTCCATATGACACTAATGTGATAGAAGCAGTCACTCATGTCCCACTACACTGTAAATTTTACAGGGCCATTTGGACCAATTTTATTTTACGCCTCTTATACAAACATGCTGGAAGATTGGACAAGGACCTTGTGAAGTTCTTTTTAGAAGCTCTGAAACTTTCCATCACCTGCCCAGTCGCTACGTTTTGTGTTCCCTCGATGGAAGCAAGGCAAAAACTGGTACAGGGTTAACTTTCTTGACTTTTCTTTTTAGTTCCATTGTGCTATACTCTTATAGATTATGGTTATCTTGTTAAAATACTATGTCTTGGGGTTAGGAACTATTTTGTAATCGTTTTAATTTCATTGTGTAGTAGACTTACAGATTGTAATTTCAGTGTTAAAATACGTTCTTGAGACTTACTTTGGCCTCAGAGATACACACTTAGCGTTGCAATATACTATTAGGCACAACCCTGTCCCACTTGAGATGTTTTTTGGGCTGGGTTGTAGCTTGTGTTTTCTCCTTTTGTCTGTCTCTCTGCTTGTTTTGAGCCAGCCATTGACTGGATAAAGATAATTTGATCTGATAATTTGATATAATTTGTCCAGTCAAGAGACTTGGACATTTTGCATCTCTTTGCCCCACCTGTGAAACAAAACCTCACCTCCAACAACTTTTGCTGAGCTGGATGGCGTGCTGTGTTAATTTGTTCCAGATTAGTTGCCATCTGGAATCACCCAAATGGTTTCCATCCAAGCGTAGCCAGTGTTTCTATGAAAAAAGTAAGGTTAAAAAATGGAAAACAAATCTCAACAAATTTTGCTTCTAACAAAGGATTGAAATGCCAGCGTGTCAACTGCCAAAACTGAGCTGAACCTTTCCTTCTAGTCCCTGGCTGCTTATTACTCAATATTATTTAATTGCAGCTTTCTCCTGGTTCAATGTCACTTAATAGACCACGTTACTGTGCACCGACCCTCACAGTCAAAACAGGTCCTGCTTGCAACTGGGCAAAGAAGCAACAGTGGCAATAACTTACGAAGAAGAGAGGAGTCAGGCTTCAAAACATTTGTTAAATCCATATTTCATAGAAAAAAAGTAGGAAGAGGGTATCTCCTGCATGTTTTACAGGCTGAAAACTTCAGTACTAATTTTCTCCGGACCCACAACCAACCTCATAGTTGTGATACTACTGCAGAAAAGAACTGAAATGAAGAGAGAAGGAGAGAAGGAACTGTAGAAAGATCAAGGTATCTAACTGGCATCGTACAACTTGGTTTTCCACAGGGTCCTGGAGGTTCAGAATGACTGCCACGAGTTGGTGAAATCTGGTAATATCTTCAAGACTAACCAACTTTATTTAGAGCCTATGATCAGCAGTTCACTTCATCCCATTTATAGAGTGGTGTTGCTGTTACAAGATTTAAATACCAAGAGTGGAAAAGGGTGGGGAAAAACAAGGTGGGAAACTAATGTGTTTATACAATAGGGAAGGCAGAGAGGAAGAGGCAAAGTTTTACTTTATCATTTAGCAAGTGAAATGGGCTATGAAATCTTTGTCCTTCTTCAGGCCTTCTGTAATAGATTGGAATTTTTTACTACATTGCAATTCATATATTTCTCCTTGTATAGTAATGGGGACATTTCTCTGTTCCACCACTGCTGTCTTGGAATCAGTGGTGGAGTATCATGCGAAGTTGCAGAGTTGTGCTATTATGTTGTTGCTATTTTGATTCTAATGCCTAATGTCTGTCCATTTACTCTGTTTTATAGAGTCTGGTTAGTGTGTCCGGTGTAGAATCTGGAGGGCCATTATTGGTATTAGAACATGTTTTTTTTTCCCCATCCTCTCTCTCCTAAAGCAAAATGTATCATGTCATAAGCCTCAAAAAGAGCTCTTCAGAAAGCTGGGCTGCCATAGATACTAGAAAGGCAATTTTCCCCACTTCATTATTTATCTCCTTATTGGATTTTTATACTACCACAATCAGTTGACTCTAAATGGTGTACAAAAGCCTTAAAAAACACACCTAACCACAAGATCTTTACTTTTCTGCCAAATTCCCATGAAGTTGTTTTCACCTTATCCTCAAGTCTGTAGGGGAGAGAGCCTTAAGCATCCTTCACTGTCTAGTTGGTAAAGCTGTGTTTTTCCCCTTATGTGGACACCATCCAAGGGAAGCCTCCAGGAGTGTACATCTTTCAGGCTGTCACCCATTCATGACTTGAGAGAAGTGAGATCGCTTTCATGACTTGATGCACAGGAGAAGGATCAGCAATGAAGACAATCAATGTCATGTCAGTGTAACATTCTGCTGACTCATGGAAGGATGGAGAGCACTTCAGCTCAGCAGCAGGGGAAGACCCCAGGCATCTTTTAGGTGGCCCACTCCTGTTCTACCTTCTGACAGCCATAGATATATTTTCCTTGTGCCTGCAGAATTTTTTTCACAAAGAAGAAAGACTAGAAGCCAACAATAGTTTAATCCATTATGCAGTTTCCCCTATGGATTTCTTTTTTCATATGCATGAAAACAATCGTATAGGCCTAGGTAAAAGAAGAGAGAGAGAATTGAATTTGCCAGATGGAAATATTTAGACTTGCCAAATAATCTTTCATATTATCCTTTCAAACTCGCAAATATACATGCAAATCTGAGAGTGCAAAGGGATTTCATGCCCTTCTCTCTGAGGCGGTAGCATTTCTTATATTGAAGTTCTAAGCTCCTCTGTATATTGAGGCCTATTCTTTTCTAACATGGCTACCTTGGGAAGTTTACCCAGAGATAAATTTTAACTCCTTTCACAGTTTAGTTTCGCTTCATTCTGTTACTGAGTTTTTAAAATGACTGCCCTTTTAAAAATACAGAACAGGGGAGAGGGGTGTTCACACTGCATATCTTTTGTGTCCTATGATGGCTTAAAAGCAATGATCTTCTGGTTCTACCCAGAGGAGCAGCAGCAGTTGGTGATGGAACTTTTAGTTGAGGACTGGGGTTAATGGAAACAGAGGGAGCTGGAGGCTGAGGATGGCTCCCTCAAGTTCAGGAATCAGTAGCAACAAACAAATAACCTTTTTAGGAAAAACTCTAAAATTAGTTGCCTATTCACAGCCATAAAGAGTTGAACCTGAAGAATGATAGTGTAAGTCTCCATCCCTCACAACTGGGCCTGTTCTACCCAAGGAAAATGTCTTCCCCTTTCTGAAATCTGACAAATGCCAGGGCATCTTCAGCCAATATCTGATTACAATCCACACAGGTACAAATTGGCACCAAAAAAAAAAGTCTACTTAAAATAGTATTTATCGGTTGTGTGGATGGATGATTAGATTTCTATCTCATCTTTCCTTTATTTGGTTTATTGTAGACATGAAACAGCCAAGAAAACATGAATGAGTGTGAAGTTAAGAGAAAATGGATTAGGGTTTTGAAGAGCAAATGCAAATAAAGGAACAATGATTAGTCCTATCAAAATAGAACTACCAGATCTGGGTTGCACAGTCCAGATGACCAGTAGAAGCAAGCAAAACCTCTGCATCTGTATCTCTTTGTGGCCACCTGGTGATCATGCACACTTTTGTAGTCCAAATCCAAAACGGAGATTATGCCTCAAAGAAAAATAGCTTTGAAAGAAATCAAGCAAGACTTTGAGCACTTCCAAAGTCAAATCAAATCTCTAACACATTCCATCTGATTATTCGCTGCATCTGAAAGTCTGGGTGCACCGGGTGCTTTCCTGAATCACAGAAGACTGTGAGCTTTCCTTGTGTTTTCCCTATAATCAGCTGCTGCCTCAAGCAAGCTCCTCACTTCCTATTTAACTTCAAGGGGAGGAGGGGTGTTTCCTCACAGATTTAGCCAGTTGGTCCTCCTAGACCTCCTTACTACCACAGAAGGAATTAAGTTACAGATGTGTATTCTCATCTAACAGGAAAATTTGTATTGCTAGCATTAACCCATTAAAATATGTTACTTCATAAATGGTTAATGTCCACAAGTGGATAAGCCCTAGCTGCATTGGGACTACAACTCCCAGTTCCAAATTCTGAAACATGCAGACCCAAAAGATCTAGAAGCTGCCACTTGGGAAAGGGTATACTATTAAGGGGGATAAATCAGATTCTGTAAAGGTGAAGTTCCCTTCACGTCATGCTTGATTCCTGATGACTTGCTTTGTGAACATCCAACCCCAAATAGCTTCCAAGTCCAAACAACAGCATCTAAGTGTGTTACACATGCTGCTCCCAGGTTCGGCTTATGGTCACTCACTCACAGACTCTCAGCCTGTTGAGGCACGCGGATCTTGTCAGCCCCCCTTGCTTTCTACCTGGGTTTTCCAGATTGGTGCGGCTGGAGCAGACAGACACACAGCCCTGGTCAACAGCCGGGAAATAATTAGGGATACACACACATCACTTCCAACTGAACACTGAGGCACAAGAGGTTCTTTGTAATACATGGAGACCCAGTGAATTTAAAGTAACAGCAAAACTTTACTGGTTGCAAGGTACATTTGCTCTTTCTCATACACACACACACACACGCTCATCCACACTTACCCAGGTCCTTCCCAACTAGGCTACCAGGCACTAGCTAGAGGGACTGAAGCCGCCAAGTCTGGATCCAAAGGTGACTCAGATGACTCAGAGTGGGCGGGCTTTGGGACCCCTTTTATCCCCAAAAGTCCTTGCTGGGTTGATTTACAAGTTGATGGGATTGGGGTGAGGGTTTCCATGTGCTCAGGCCCAACTTCCTTTTTCTGGTTCAGGTCCTTTGTTTTTTCCCTAACAACTTGCTTCCTTCTTATCTACCTCCCTGAAGGGATCTCATAGATAAGTTTCCTGGCTTTTGTCCTCTCTGCTTACATGCCTGCTTCATCTTCAGGTTATGGCAGCTTCAGCCTAGTCTCACAAGTGCAGTCCCCTGTTTGCAGGCACTAGCCATAGCTTTTGTCTCAGGGACTGGCCCCTCTTTGCCATCCACTGTGTCTAGCCTCTTTTATACAGGAATTATATCTGTTCAGATGTATAGGCCAGATATTCACAGCAGCACTTAGGGGATTTTAAGCAGGTGGCAACTCAAGTAAACTGAGTAGTGCACCAAATAACAGTGAGGGTCCACTGCCATGTTGACCACGCTCTTCTTGGAGGGCATTACTTCCAAAGGTCTTATTTGCAATTAACAGAAATTCAAGAAAGATTTCCCAGCTGTACAGATATCTAATTAAGTACAAATTAGAACCAACCAAAGGAACAACGTGTGATGGAGAATGTTTGCAGGAATTAAAGAGATAAATAAGTTTTACAACTTTTCTAGAGCCTCCGGATCCATAGGGAAAAGAATTTAAGGGGACACGGGAGGGTCATGAAAGGTGGCAGTTCACATGCTTTGCATGCAGAAGACCCAGGTATACCCTCTGGCCATCTCTTGATAGTGATAGATAGAACAAAAGAGCTATCTGACTCTGGGAGATTCATTCTAGAGCTCTACACAGGCTACAGAATTCATTGTGGAGGGACTGCTTCAGCCAAAATGAGGGCTTTTGTGCAAAGAGAAGGAATGTCTCTGTGGAAGGACAATGTTCTTCCTGAATGCAGTGAAATTGATTGTCAGGTTGAAGCCAATGCTAAACATAAACAAACAAGACTCAGCATGTTCAAATGATTTCTTTGGGGATTTAGCAAACAAATGCTATCGTGTAAGATATTGTACAGGAAAGCAGCATAAATCATATCCAATGTGGAGTGCTAAGTGTATTATGTTAGATGGGGAAGGCCAAAAAAAAAGTTGTGGGAGGCTTCATACAGCAAACCAAAACATCTATAAGATAGACAGGAGAAACTCTTTCTTCATGTTGTTGTTGTTGTTCAGTCGTTAAGTCGTGTCCGACTCTTCGTGACCCCATGAACCATATTGCGCCAGGCCTTCCTATCTTTCACTGCTTCCCTGAGTTTGCTCAATTTCATGCTCATCTTTCTTCATGACAGCCCACCAACTCTGAATGAGCAGAGCTCATCCCATCCCATCACTTGCAATGCAGAGGTTGAGTTGGTCCTTTTAAAAAAAAAAGGTGCCTTCAAGTCAGTCGTGACTCCTGGCAACTGTCTTGGCAAATCCCTGCAGTTTTCTTGGAAAGATTTTTGGAAGTGATTTGCTCTTGCTTTCTTCCTAGGGCTGAGAGAGAGGGACTGTCCCAAAGTCAACCTGGTGGCTTTGTGGCCAAGGCAGGACTAGAACTTATGGTCTCCTGGTTTCTAGCCTGCTGCCTTCACCACTGCACCAAACTGGCCCTCCATCTATTGTTAGGCACTCTCAAATCCTGGGAAAGGGATTGAACATATTGAGATGAATTATGCTCCTTTCATAAAAAATGAAACTGGTCACAGAGTGCCTCCTACTGGTCAGTAGCAATTATAACACCTTCTAAATTGAAGGGATATTCGTCCCTCAGAAAGAAAGATCAGTCCTTCTCCCATTTCCACCAAATGTCCAAGAAAGTGAGTTTCTAAGAACATTGTTGTACTACCAAACTCTGCAAATGCAGCCCAGGTCGAAATATTCTGAAGCTCGTAATCTATACCAAACTTGAATTGGGAGACCGCAGACCAGTCTGAACCATCTCAATTTCCTTCCATATTTGGGGTTGAATCTCATAGGATAGGGCAGCACCTACCTGTCTTTGACTGATTGCAGAAATACTCAGCAAAATGGGACTTGTATGGTATTAATTATCTCTTAGGTGTGATTTTGGACCAATTTTTCTCCTCAACATGGCCATCTTGTCATGTTTATAGTTGTTAACCTTTGAAAGCCTCTCAGAGGTGTTTGGAAATGGGCAGCCTTCAAAATCTAGTAAATAAATAAAAATAAAAGAGATAATTTGATGGAAGGCCAGACTGGAAAGTTGATGAAGCATCCCAGAAAAGGAAAAGAGAAAAACACTGCTGCATTGTTGCCAAGATAACTGTATGACTGTGTGCATGGAGTCAACCAGGAGTCAGAGTCAACTCAGAAGCTTTACAGCTTTTGTGTTTAGAAGCGTGCATGCAATAAGGGGTTATACCTATTTCTGATTACATATGCAAACATTAGCAGCATGAGAAAGGGTGACCTTGAGTAGGGCGAATGGAATGAAGGGGAGAGCAGTTGTTTTACAGGACCAGCTCTTATAAAACCCCTAGACAAGATTGTACCTCTTTAAGACTTGAATGGGAAACCACCAGAAAACCTCAGGAATGTAGGCTAGATTGGAACTAAAAAAAAAAAAGTTATTAATGAACTTTTCTGTAAATGCCGCTGAGAAAATGGCATGGATATATCAATGACTTTATTAGGAGTTGGGTTCAACTTGATAGAAATGGTATTTTTGCAACACTTCCTCCACTATGGTTGCAATGTGTCATGAATTACCACAGCAGATACTCTTAAAGTCTGGGTAAAATGTTGCACAAGGTGATTCATAAATTGTTTTGTAATGGCTTAGTGATCCACCTCATGCCATTTCCCCAAATATGGAGCTTCCTACTAGTTCAACATATCTAGAGGGAATTGAGTAAGAATTCTTCATGAAGTCAAGAATTCAAATGTAGGGGAGCATATTGAAACCAAGATGGAGATTATAAACATGTTATGAATACGGAAAAGATGCTTGTTTGAAAACAGTTATCTTGGTTAAATTTCCTTTGGCATTTAATGCCTACGCTTTCAGAATCTATCATCGGTTACCACCAGCATAACAATGTAGATTTGCTTAGCCATTAACATTTTAAGATTCAAATTACAGCTCTTTTTTGTTTTCCTCACCCCAAAAAAATCTGTTGCCACTTAGTCTTAATCATTCAGTGCTGCATTAACATAAGGACCATTCTGTCTAAAAATAGACATATTAGCGTTTTGCTTAAATATATGTTACTCTTAGATATCATGAGACAATTAACAATTTGCAAAGAGCAAAAGTCAAGGTAAAAGAGAAATGTAACTTGCATAAATATATAGATGGAAGTATGAGTGTAAGTACATATGCTTGGAAAACAACAAAGCAATGACAGGTGATGATAAATAGAAAGCAAAGGGTGTAAAATCAGTGACTTTCATTTTTTAATAGAGTCACATTTATAATTGCTGGGAAGTGTCCCCAAAGTGTCTTCAGCTCATTGACCCCTTCATGAAGTTTCAGATTGTTCATCAACTCCCAAACAATTATTATATAAAAATAATTTAATAAATACTAATTTAAGTAATAGTACTACAAACAATAACAACAACAACATTGACCCCTTGGATCATCCCATCAACCCTTAGGGATCAATACTGACCACTTTGAGGAACCCTGGTCTACAGGAACAGATTCCAGATAAGATTGAGATGACTTTTTCTAAATGTTGTGTAAATCAAGTGGGAATGCAGTAACTCTGAACTTTGTAAAACAAATAGGATTTTCAAAAACAAGTCAAAAAGTCCAATACATCAGAAAACTCCATGCACGCTCCTTCCTATCAGTTGGTCTCTCTATATTATTATGCAGAAATTCATACTCAAGTTCCATCACTCCCTTCAAAAGCTAAAGAGCTCCAGCTTCTGGCTACCCGTGCTTGAACTATGAATTGTTCTTGTAACTAAGAGTACCCAATCTGGGCTGCAGGAATCCAGACAGCCAGTTGTTGGCAGCAAAGGCATTAGTATTTTCTGTAGCACTTTGCTTCCATCTAGTATGCTTCTGGAATCTTGAAGCCCAGAAGCAGTAGCCCAGATTCTAGGTCCTAATATCCCAACACAGATATAAACTAATATTTTCATTATTTTTTAAGGCTTCGTCTGTTAGCAGTATGTAATGTGTTGACTTTGCTTGGCCATATCCTCTCTAAAATAAGGGAAATCTACTTTTACAGATAAATACACAGCTTCCCGTTTTTTGTATTGCGAAATCTAGGGAAGCCAATACCCAGTGATCTAACTTCCCATTCCATTATTCTGTTCGTTTTATTGCTACCCCTGTTTCTGAATTTTTAAAAAGGTCCATGGCAAGCACATTTATCCTAAAATACTTTTTTTTTCCCATTCGTTTTTGTGAAGGCACTAATTTTCTCAAACAATTTCCCCTCATTTATATCTTTTGTGCATTTTTTTCGTTTTTTTTTTTTTTTTTTACTGATGTATGGGTTTTGTCTGCATTGCTCATTGTGGTGCAAAATTCAGAGATGTGGGTATGCTGAAGCAGAATGTTTTTTTTCATCTGAGAGCTTGGCCAGAAAGCTGAGGGGAGGCATCAACTGATCTCCCCCATCCCAAGTTAGAACAACCTGGTAAATAAACTCACAGAAGTGATTCTGCTGCAGGGTTCTTTTTTTTCCAAGCTACCTAAGATTAATGTCCTCAGTTTTGATGCCCAGTGCAAAGAAGGAAAACCTCTGCTTTTATAGTTTCAGTATCTGCCTTAAGGTACTAGCTTCTTTTAGTAACCTAGCAAATTAAGGGAGCAAACAACAAATTGAGGCCTTTCTGTGTGGGTGGGGGAAGCTGTGTTAGTCTTTTGCAGCAGGTCGTGGCAATATATAGACTAAAAAATGTAATATTCGACTATGTTTCCATGGATTGCAGTCTGTTCATCTGAGATATGCATTATAGTGCTGAAAAATGAGCATTATGTTTGTTTGTTTTGGAAATTGAGAAGGCTGCCCAACGTGACAACAGCTCTGAGCAGCATACAGTGCAAACAATCACACAATACAATTTAACAACAAAACACCCAAAATACCAGAACAAAAGCCACCGTTAAAAGACAATGCAGAACTCAGGACTACCCACTATTGCCCAAGGTCTGGGGGAAAAGCCAGGTTTTCAGGGTTCTTGAGTGTGGCCTGGGGTGGGGGGTGTGATGTATCTCGGGATGGGCAGATATACAATATAATGTCTGTGTGTGTTATACACACAGAGTACACACAGCTACTGCTTGGAAGGAAGGGGATGAGCAAAGGGAGAACTAAGAGACAGTGGGAATAAGTTACCAGCAGTAGTTACACGGGTTATGGACTTCCATTGATTAACATCTTTTAACATCTTTTTTTTTTGTTTAATTTAATTTAAGATTGTTAACATCTTTTGTGATAAGAAACCTCATATTTGCTGAATCCACAGGAAATGGTGTTAAACCTTTGAGTGATTTCTAATTCTTCAGTTTCATGCCAGGATCAGTCTTTGTAAATCCTTTTTCTCAGGGATTGTGACCTTGATGACATAGAGTGTCCTGGAGAACCCCACTAGAATTTGGTCATATCTGAGGTTTAATCAGTGGTAGTTTTTTCTGTTGCAAAGAGACCGACCAGCATTGCCTGGGGACACTGCTGACCAACAATGGCATCTGTCACCTTGGAGGATGAGAAACGGTATATTTTCTTGAGGGGTCCATGATATTATTATTTTCTGTTATAATTGCCTTGCCAGAGAAGATACAGGATCAGACTGGGCACTGGGGCTTACCAGCAGACAAGTTTCCTCTGTCTGTATCATGATGTGTGGTCTGTTGATGTTGGTTAGAAGCTGCCTAAATTAGGTTCTCAAATTCAAGCTTCCAGTATTGTGGCCTTGAAAGGGAAGTATCCAGAAAAGGTTGCTGATTATTGGTGATACCTTTGAGCTGAGAGCTATTAGTGACAGTTTTGTGTTTTGTTTTCTGTTCTGAAAAGTAGATAATTTCTGGGAACCAGTGTGGCCATATTACTTGTTTTGTTATTGTGCTTTGTTTTCTATTTTGGTTAATGTTGACTGACCAAATTCTTTAGTTGTGTGCTTCTTTCGGCTATACTGATGTGGTCATCTCATAGGGCCTGGCAATTAGTGATGAGTTTTGGTGTCTTCTGAATACCAAGGTGGAAGCATGTAAATATGTATATCCATGAACTCATTTCCTATATTTAGTGATGCTTTTATGTAAATTGTTCAGGTTAGCATTCACAAAGTTCTTACTTGGATGGGTACAGGTTCATCATGACTTTGGAGTGAAAATTATCGAAGTCCTAGTAGAACTTTACGAGACCTCTTCTCCATGAGTCTAGATAGTAAAGGTTTCATTAATGGAGCTTAAGGACAAAAGAGGTTTCTCTTTTAAGAATGAAGATAGATTGTGCTGGTGGACAAGTTTTCCTTACTTTGAGGCTTCCATGAAATTTAAGAGGACTGGTAGAGGAGAAATGGAAGATCTAGCTCCATTAGCAGCATGGAACTCCAGATCACATAAGGCTTATTAAACTCAGGTCTGACATTACTAAGTATATTCAAACAACAAAAGCTGACTGTATTCATTCTTAGTATTTATTTTATATAGGTTCTACATTCAGAATATGTACAATTTGAACAGGGAGGGAGGACAGACGGACGGATGGACGAAAGGAAGATTTCTGTTTTATTTTCCATTTTGTGCCCAATAGTTAGTTTCTGAAAATATTTCTTTAAGTTATACTTATTAGAATTACGAAAATTACATTGAGTGCAACTAGTGTGTGTGTTATTTGTATGTGCATGTTATTTGCTTGTTTAAGCATCATAGGAAACCTCTTCTAATCAGAGAGCTTTGAAATTGAAAGAAAGGGAGAACAACTATGTATAAATGGCTTTATGTATTTACGAGCTAATAATGCTCTTCTGGAAAAAAAAAAAAAACGGTAATCTTGCTTTCATGAGTTAAACTGAAAATCTCTGAGGACCGTGATAATATGTGAGACATAATCAGTGATATTATCCCCATTGCAACCCTTAATCAGGTAGACCATACGGTTCAGTTAGTACTCAGTGGAAAATTTGTACAGTTCTCTTAGCGCTATAATAATGATTAAACCTAGCATCTAGAAAAAGGCAGATTTTAGAAATCATATAATTTAGTGATGTGTATTCTGTATAATCTATATTTAATGTTGCAGTAGGCTAAACCCTATATGAAATTACTCCATTTTGCTCATAATGTGGATGTTCTTTGCAAAACATTGTTTTGTACTCTGGCCTTGCAAGTTGCAACTTCCAATAAGCTTGTCTGGAGGACCAAAAAAAAAGGCGGGATACCAACTAACTCTTCAGGAAAGGTGACCCTTAACTGAAGTGCCATAGCTGCAAAGTCCTTTCTGTCACTTGGCTAGGGGCATTTGTGTTGAGGAATGAGAAGGAGGCAATGGAAAAGGGCTAAGGAAGCAGAGAGAGATGCATCCCTCTTGAAATAGCTTTTGAATCCCTCAGTTCCAATCCCTAAGTTCCACACCCATCTTCTGACTTCAAGGGTACATCCCATCCCCTTTTCCATAAATGCTGCACTGTACCACACTGGCCACAAAGAGAAGGAAATAACAATCATAACGTTGACTGCCCAGCATTTCTAATCATCTGTCCACTAGAGAGGTTTTTTTATTTAGTTTTTTTTTTAATTAAAAACTGGCCTCTGGTTTAAATTTATCAAAATTTATCTTTGCTCTCCAAGTTTATCTTTGCTCTCAAAGTTTACTTGAGAGTAAATTTGAGAGAACTTTGCTCTCGAAGTTTATTGGAGAGAGCAAAGCTTATCTTTGCTCTGTCATGTCATGGCAATCCCTGGAATTAATTAGGCCTGATTTTTAAGGAAAAAGAAGCTCAACATCTCAGGAAAGATTCCAGGTTAATTTAATATATTGTTTTCTTTGTGCCAGTTTGCCTCTTTAGGAATTGGAAGCAGCTAAGCCTCTTGCTTCACTGGTTTTCAGTGTCTCATCTCCTCCTCCTCTTCCTCCCCCTCCTCCTCCTCCCCCTCCTCCTCTTCCTCCTCCTCCTCCTTTTGGAGGCAAGAAGGTACGTACCAAAGTTGGGGAAGCAAGGAGGAAAGAAAATCCTAATTCCACTCAAAGATTAAAGATTGAAAAATAACCCTCACTTTAGGGAGAGAGAAGCAAGAATTTATTTCTGAGCTTTGCAGGAAGAATTCTGTCAGTTTGGCACCATAAATTTCCCTTCTGCAAATGGGAGCAGCATAAATGGGCAACATCAGGACGTAAAAAGTGTTTGTCCCTTGCCTCAGAAAATCAATCAGTCGCTCTGTCTCCTCCAAGTCAGTTTCCCGATCCTCCCAGGTTGATAGGACTAGCTCTGCTGACACCCGTAGTTTTAGGGTGTTTCCTTCTCCTGATAAAGGTCTTGTACGCGCAAGAAAGAAATACTGCAAACACACACTGATGCTCTTTTCAAACTCAAGTTCTGATCAGTGGCATCAAAAACAGATTGGAAAAGCATTTCCTATATACCTCCCGTTCTGCATCATTCGCCACTTTGAATATCAATCAGATGCCCTGTGCAGGCCTTTGGACATTATAAAAAGGGTTATGAGATTAGGCCTGCCCTTTCTTCTCCAACCTCCCTATATTTACGAACATAAAAATATAATTTGCATTTTTTGTGAATGCTCTTAGGAAGTTCTACTAGGTGAGAAACCTGGTAGGGCAGGTGTGCACACCATTTCTACCTAGCCCATCACGGTTACAACTCCCTCTCAGGTAAAGATGACTGGAATGGACAAGGTTGCTCCCCTATCCCATCACTCTGCCCAATACAGTTTCATCCAGTGTCCCCCCCCCCACATTAATTTTATTTTGTCTAACTTGCCACCAGTTTGCAAACTGAAAGAAAAAAGATCAGCACCAAAATCATTCCACATTTTCACACTCATTTCCCATAGTATATGCATTTCCCCCCCTTTTTTCCCAATGTACCCAATCTCTTATTTCTCAGCCCAGCAAATAACACTAATTCCCAAGGCTTTCCTAGGTGTCAGAACTGCCTTCTACAAACCAACATAAAGTTGAAGTCAGGTATGTCTGCAGGGGGGAGGGAAGGAGGGGGATCGAAAGCATCAAGATGGTAATTGCAGCCCAGGGGTGTATCCTCATTTGTTTGATTGCAGCCGCCATCTTGATTTCATTAATGCCCCACGTACCTTTGTTGGTACCATGCCATGTACCTTTGTTGAAGCCCAATATATCTGGAAGATACCAAGTTATGGAAGGCTGTGGTAAATATTGTTTGATCGTTTTGGACTACTTGGTTTAACAGCTTTCAGGTGGTGCTGTTCAAATGCTTGTCAAGATTATTGCAGAAATATAGTCCTGCTTTAAGTGTTGTTCATGCTCTGTTCTTGTGAGCCATATTTATCTCCCAACTCATAAAGTTTTCCCAGACATGGGGCAGGAGTATTAGAGGTTTCAAACATTAACAAACTCTGTGTGTGGTTGTGTGTGTGTGTGTGTGTGTGTGTGTGTGCGTGTGTATGAAAGAGTATATTTAGTTTCCGTAGTACCCAGGGAATCAAATATGTGGAGATATAGGAATCACTAGAAGGATTTGTGTGTATGTGTATTTGTGTGTCTGTGTATCCGTGTGTGTATATGTGTATGAGGAGCTGAACTTGGGAATGAATTGTCCATTTTGAACTGATTCAATAAAAGCAGGGTGGGTTTGATGTAAATCAAATTGATTTATATTAGTAGTCAGGAAGATTCTGTCAGCATCATTTCTAATAATAGTGTATTCTCATTGTTCGATAAAAACAGAATACTCATTCTTCAATAGTTAGATGTGCATTTCTTTGCTAGAAGGTACATAACACATAAAGCATTTATTTAATCAGTTTTCCCTCCCAGATTAAATCCATTAAAAAAATAGAATGATAATCTAAAGTAAGCAAATAATAATATGATACCAGAAGGAACTGAACTATCTCTAGTTTAATTAATTGTTCTGGATGTCTGGAGGACATTTTTGACACTTGGATGTTTGGAGGACATTTTGGATATATTAGAACAACCACTCTTCTCAGTGTTTAAATTGAAATATAGTAATAATCCTATTTGCTTTCTTAAACAAAGAGTAATACATGTATTGTTATTTCAAAAACAATAAAGTATAGACATGTTTTAGTTAACTGTGTTCTATCTATAAACCATATTTTTGAACATAAAACTATAGTTTCAACCATTTTAGTGTAAGTAACAAAATAAAGGATGGATAGGTGGTGAATTCAATCTTCTCATATGTACATCCTTACATACATGCATACATACATTTCTTTATTCAGATCAAAAGACAACCTTTCTGCTCTTTCAATTACCAAATTGTTTCTCAGTTTTGAACGAATTGCTTCAAAGGAAGAAAACAGTTTGTCTACAGCACAGAAGAAATTACAGTTATTAAAAATTTCCCCTGCGCTCTTCAGAGCGGTTGTTTCCAATTAGTTACTGTTAAAGTACTGTGAAATGTTTACTACATTAACCTTTGTTTCTGGAGCACCGGAGTGTTCTACTAGGGAGTGTATTCAATGAACATTCAGCCATGTGGATTAGTCTGGGGATTGCTTCACCTTCTTCTAAATATATTTTCATCTTGTGTACATTTGCAACATTATCCATTGCTAAGCTGCATACTTTGATAATGAAGCTCAGATACTTTGGTCACTTAATGCGAAGAGAGGACTCTTTGGAAAAGACCCTGATGCTGGGAAAGATTGAAGGCAAAAGGAGAAGAGGACAGCAGAGGATGAGATGGTTAGATAGCATCACTGAAGCAATGAGCGTGAAACTGAGCAAACTCAGGGAGGCAGTGAAGGACAGGAAGGCCTGGCACGATGTGGTTCATGGGGTCACAAAGAGTCATACACAACGACTGAACAACAACAAAGCTGCATACTATGTATTTGACATTCTTTCCACAGTTTGTTATAGCTTCCACCACTACTGGTAACTTTTTAGAACGGTGTCATTTCCTGAGGTATGAATTCTTTCTAAGGAAGATACTCTTTCCCTATATAATGGAATCTTTGTGATATTGCGCAATCCATGAAAGCTGCTTGATGGTTCTTTGAACACTTCTCTATGTCTTCCTTCCTTTCTCCAAAGAATTTCCATATTCCAGTGAGATAGGTGGACAGCCATCACAAACTTGTATCTTAGAGGTTAGATCCATCTCTCTCTCTCATTCTTTCTCTCTCTTTTTTTCTTTGTGTTTTTGATGGGGAAGGCATTGGGAAACTTGGAAAGATAAGCTAGTGCTTGAAGTCTTAATGCCAGATGAATTAAAGTTGTAGTGTTTTTCCATAGGAAGAAAGAGAAACGCAAAATTGCCTACTGGGAGTACAGTGAGAAATTCTACCCATATTAACATGCTGCTAACCTGATGGTTATGTGGCCACTTCAAGGTGCTACTTAAGTTGCCATCTGAATGGTTTTCAGGCAGTATCCAATGTACTTGAGAAGAGGCAAGACGTATAGCACATTTTGAAGCCTAGGACACCTCTTTCATCTTGATGATCATAAAAGAGAGAAAGGATGTTTGGATGATGGCTGATTTTGTAATATAAGGCTTCCTTTCTTATCAGAACTTTAATGTTACAAGTCCATGTTTGAAGGCCTTTAATCCTGCATTCTGCATCTGAGTTAAAGCATCTGATTCTTCCACTTCTGCCCCTGCATTATAATTACTGTTTGTTGTAGCTCTGGGGCATTTTAATGGAGAGGAGGGGTATTGTTTGAAGTATGCAAAACAGCAGCTGACTAGAAAACACAGCAGTCTTGCTAGAGGGGGTCATCTTAAAGGAAACATTTCTAACCCAAATGCTCCAAGGCTGTTAGCAAACGGCCAATTCATTTGTCTCCCCTTCAACTAAAAATCAGATCTCACATGCTGAAGTCAAAAGCTAGGCTGGGATATGTCCTGAAGGCTTCTGCTGGCATCTAGAGTAGGACCTGTTTCCCTCGGTTTTGACCCAGAGAGGCATGCAAACCACGTCCTTAATAACGTTGGAGTGAAATGGGGGTGATGGAAGGGGCTCACTGAACAGATGGATCAGTAATTATATAGTAGTGTACATTGGAAACAGGAACAGATTAATGCCACAAGGAAAGACCAAAGGAATGGTGGGGAGAAAGAGGACTATCTGAACTTATTCATGAATAATTTCCAACTGATAGCATTGCCTCTGGGCAAAATAAATAATACTAAAGCAGAATATTTATTTCAATGCATGTTTGTTTCAACTGAGAATTAGAGTTTACAGTCAAAAACTTCTACTGTGATCCAAGCCAAATCTGGCTTTATTTTAATCAATATTTCACATTGAACCTTCACTATCATTGTTCTTTGGTTGGTGGGTCCATTTGTTAGTTAGCTACTTCGTTATTAAAATTCTTCAGACCATGATCCCCTCTTGTGAACCCCACTTTCAGAAAAAGAGTAGTAATACACATGCAGGGGAGATACTAGAAAATTAGCAAAAGTTGCCATGGGGTTGTTTCTGAATCCAAAGTTGACTTCATGGCTGTTTTCTAGGCTTGGAGCTGAGGCTATCCCAGTCCATGACTAGTCTTTCACTAAAAGTCTCTCTCTAAAATATTTCAAAGTATTTGAAAACTTTGTGATCACATAGTCATACAGGTGATATACCAGCTTTTTCCAAAATGGTTCCCTCTCTAGATTCCAGACTGTGATGGCAGGAATTCTCAGCCAAGATGGTTGGGTCGTTATAGATCCAACACAATTGAAAGTACCAATTTGGAGGCAGATGGCTGTTTAACTTTATCAAGCATTTCTAGATAACAAACTAAATTTAAGGGGATAGGGGAGAAGTGATTACACCTCTATTTTTGCATCAAAAGTGGCTTAATGGGACCACTTTGGCATTGGAGAAGATCTGGACCAAGTAGCACTAGTGGCCTGCTTTTGACCTGGCTTGATACTGGACAAAGTGAGCCCACCATTTTGTACAAAATGGCCTCAATGTGGTCTACTGTCCTACTCTATGTCCTACTCTCATTTACCAAGGTTATCATTTTTTTAACTGTTTGGGGGGTGTATTATGCATTAGATGGAAAGAATAACAAAGGGTTGACTTTGGGGTTTTGCTTATTGCTCGCTGTCTCATAATGCTAAAATCCAGGATCATCCAGTAATGCTTAGTAAGATGACTGTGGACAAGAAAGCACATAGGTGAATTATCAATGCTTGCTACTGCAAGATGTAGCCCATTTCCACCCTAGTGAGTTCATTGCTTCTTGTAGCAATATCTAGCCGTTGCTATGGTGAACTATCCCTAATGAAGACAGGCTTTCTAGTGCCACAGCAGTGACTGAATGATGCTATAAATCCCTAGTGTGGAAATGGCCATGGTGATTTCCACTGACCCTATGCAGTTTTAAAAGAGCATGAAACACATCCATGGAGAATAAGGCTGTCATCTCCAATAACTGAAGCAATCAGCCTTTTGATATTAGCTGGTGGGAAACATAAATGGGCGGGTGCAGGTTTGCTCATGTCTTGCTTGTGGGCTGCCTAGGAGGCATCTGGCTGGTTTTTCAGAAACAGACTGCTAGAACAGATGGGCCTTTGGCTGGAGGCTGGAGGCTTCAAGTTAGAAGGTATGTGCCTCTCAACAATAGAACCCTTGGCAAAATGAATAGTGCTGGAGATGTTAGCAATGACCTCTTACTTCAGAAGCTGTTGGCTTCTGCAACCAGACAGTGTTTAAAAAAATATGGGTTCTGCTGGAAAGCATGTGTGCTATCACTATAGTGAACGAAAGGAAGAGAAGCAGAAAATTGATATCAATAACCTTATATGAAGGAAATTAGCTGATTAAAAAAAAAAGCAGGAAGAGCAATTTACAAACTACACAGTGAGATGAAACTAGCACAACAGCTCTGGAGAACTTAACATTAGGAGTGGCTCATGTTTAAGCTGCTGAAAGGAAGGAATTCAGAAAAGTTGCTGCGTGGCTACATAATGTCCCTTGCCTATGTTTAATATACCAGGAATTGTCAACAACAAACTTTATAGGCCCAAAAGAATTGGGGGTGGGGCAGGGGGGAATAAAGCATATCTTCAGGGAAACTTTTGAGAGCAAATTTTGATGAGAATTCAGAGAAGCATAGCTGAGAAAGAATGTGAAAGGTAGCATGGGAGATCTGACTGTGCTTCCTACTCAAATCCTATAATTTCAGATATTATCTGAATATTTGGAGCAACAATGATTAATTTGTTTGACACTGATCTCAACTGATTTGCAGTGACCACAGAGTTGAGTGCATCCTGATACACCCACAAAAATTGCAACCCACTTCCATTACAATTTTCATGCGTTTCCATTCTCCAAATGGTAGGAAACTGAGTCATCAGCTTGAACAGGGACAATGAAAAAGGGGCTCAAAAGTCCCATGCTGTCCGTGTGTGGACTACAGGAAGAATCTTTGGGAGCATAAAATATACAGTCCCTGCCACCAAGCATTGCCTCCTAGGCAATGGCATTCACCTGACCCAGATTTTCTGGGGATTATAATTATAATGCACAAGTAGTGATCCATAGATGATGAATGGAGCTCTAGGACTTCCCCAACTCTTTTTATTGAGTACCTGCAAGGGGATAAGAAACAAAGTATTCAGTATGCAGTAGCAAAATCCATGGCCGTTAGACCAGCATCTCTTGGGCAAGTATCATGACATTTCAAAGTACCAAATTAAAGTATAATTATAGATAATCATAGAGTTGGAAGGGAGATAAGGTCATTGATTTGTTCAGTGCAGGAACTGCTAAAGCATTTCAGACATATGGCTATTCCGCTTATGTCTGAAGATCTGAAGTGAAGGAGGACATATCACTTGACTTATTTTACTGGTGGACAGCCTTACCATCTGGACATTTATCCCAGTATTCAACCACTCATTGGCTCTGATACTGACCTCCAGGGACAGAGAACTCCTCTGAAGACTGGAACCAGGTTTTTTTCCCCAATGATAATAGTCTCCAAACCTGGTCCCTCTGTGGTCCCATTATACCACTTTTATTTACCATTCCATCCCCATAACCAAAAATAGCAGAGTTGCTGAATAAATCATAGAACAGCTGAGCTGTAGGATTGGTCATAGCTTTTCTCAGCAATAAATAAATAGCTCTGGAAAGTTAGTTGGTCCATTTTTAGATCTTTTACTATTTTTACTTCCTTACTGAACTCCAAATTATGTCAGTTGCGTGGTTCTGTCGCATCGCATGCATGTAATAGCCTGACCACACACATTACTCCATGGCTTGTTAAATAAACCATAGTTGATGGGTTCATCTATTGTCATAAGCTGTGAACGATGATTTATAAGTCACTATGGTGGGTTCACACATTGCATTAAGCCAAAGCCGTTTTCCAGCTTAATAGAATATGTCTTCCTTGCTTTTGTCCTTCATTTTAGGAAGGATATAATCTACATTTTTTCCCCTATGCAGCTTGCTTGCTTGCTTGCTTGCTTGCTTGCTTGCTTGCTTGCTTGCTTTTATGGAGAAAAATATTCTTATTTCCTCATTCTGAAATCTGTTTTGCTGACTTTAATTGCAGGTTGCCAATTTGGCTTGTTCCATTTCCAATAATGAAGAAGGTGTAAAATTAGTCCGGATGGCAGCAACCCAGATTGATAGCCTATGCCCACAGGTAAGTCTTATTTATTTATTTATTTATTTATTTATTGGGGGGGGGGGCTTCTTGGAAGCTTCTGCCATATTAAAGAGCAAAAGATGTTTGATGTAGAAAATACCCAGAAGCATATGAGCTTTCAGCTTTTCATTACATGGCGTGCATGCTTGTTGGTTTACAATGCTGCTTCAGTATGATTGATGCTCTGCAACTTACAAGTCTGCAATATAATCAACAATAAAAATACAATAAAAATCAGTAAACACATCAATACAATGCAATATTCATGGCACTGCATCTTACTAAGGGCAACAATATTAATCAATTTTATTTATACATACATACATATAATTTATAGGCTACTCGACTTCCAGTGATGCTGGGTGGCTTACAGTTAAAAAAGTAAGAAGAACATGATAAAAGAAAAAGAATTCATAAGCAGCCTGGAGAGATATAAACAAAAAAATCCATCCAACAAGGGTTCAACCACCAACCTGTCCCAAAGCCTGGGAGAATAGCCAAATCTTCAACAGCTTCCATCCAGATCTCTGGAGAAATATTATTCCAGAGGGCAGGTGCCATGGCAGAGAAGGCCTGGTTCCCGAGTCCCCCTAGATAATACAGCTGAATTGATGGGGCTCAAAATGTGCCAACTATGCCCAATCCCACTAGACAGAAGAAACAACTGGAGACAGACAGTCCCTGAAGCCCTTCCAAAATAGCTGGTCTTTATGAACGTATGGAAGATAATGAGTGAAGGGGCCACTCTCACCCCTGGGGGCAAGAAGTTCACAGAATGCCAACTTTCAGACCTCATCTCACTCTCCCAAGAAGTAATCTAGTCTACAACTGTCTAACTCCATCCTGAGGAACATAAGAATGTTCCCTCAACTTTTACCTGTAGATGTATTTGGCCACATCATAACAATGTAACATAGCCTCCTTCACTGTTTCGTAGTCTACTACATCTGTAGGTTGTAATGCAGAGTAAGGTTAAGTCAAACTTCAGTCAAATTCAGGATTTTAATATTCTTTGGGCCATACCTGTCATGAGTTGATGATGAAGCTCTAATTTCTCCAGTCAGAGTTGCTGCTTGGATGCTTGAGAGTGATTGAATCAATTCCTTATGCTCCCCCTAATGGGCCTTTCTATCTATCTCTCCCACCCCTGTCTCTCCCATCTCTCAGCCTCCCTCCAGCATTTGTCTTCTTCCTGCTGCTGCAACATTAACTGAAACATTTTCACCTATGACTCCGAGGTTCCTTATTCAGAAGTTTCCTGTTCAATTACTGATGCCAAGTTTTCTCCTGGCTGTCTTGCTGCCAAGCAAAGCCTGTAGCTCAGAAACCTCCACTGTCCTGCATCTGAACCCCTGTACACAAGGCATGCTCCATCCTCCTAGCCTTTTCATACACTCACAAGTTGCTCCAGGATTTTCCTCCTGGACTTCCTCCTCACCCCAAGGCTGGAATCCCTGGACTTAGCAATCTAGGTTGTTTCTCCACCCTACTCCATGCTAACCAGGGGATGTCTTCTTCAGCAGCATGTTCTGCAGCATCTGAAATATAACCCCCCTTCTTTCTGCTTTTCTTTTTTCTTTATATATTCTGTATCTAGGACATATATGTGCTATTTTACAGGAACTTTCTAGCATTTTCTGCCTACATGCTCTCCATCTTGTGCTGAGTCATCTGCCTTCCCTAAAAAAAAGAAAAAAAAATCTATGACCTTAGTACAGACCCAACCACTTCCCTCCAGCTGGGCACTTCACCTTATCACAAAGACCCTTAGATGGGCAGATTCTATATGAAATGGGTGGCCTTGAAGATATCCAGGTCCCAAGCCATGCGGGGCTTTGATAACCAGCACCTTCCTTTGCACTTGAAAACTAACTGGTAGCCAATGCAGTTCCCATGGCAGATGTGTGACATGGCAGTAATGGCTCTGACTCCCTGTCAAACAGACCATCATGTTCTATACCAGCTGAAGTTTCTGGGTAATTTCAAGGGCAACCCGATGTGGAGCAAATTATTGTAATCTAGGCAATAGGTGATATTGCCATGGCTGACTGTTCTCAGTGTTGCCTTGTCCAAATAAAGGAAAATACAGTTTTATACTTGCCTTATTTAATGAACACAGGGATCAAAGTTCAAACATGCTTTTAATGCAATGGAGGCGAATATGTGTAGCTCATGGTTGAACTGTGGAAACTTTGGGGTTCTCTGAGCTTGGTTCTTTACTTGCAAACGTTTCATTACCCGGCTAGGTAACATCTTCAGTGCTAGAATGGGATGAGGTTTGCTCTAGATGGGCAGATTCTATATGAATTTTCTCTAGAGCAAACCTCATCCCATTTTAGCACTGAAGATGTTACCTAGCTGGGTAATGAAACGTTTGCAAGAAAAGAACCAAGCTCAGAGAACCCCAAAGACTCTACATGCTTTTAATGCCTCCTTAATCAATTTGTTCTTTCTTCTCGAGAGAGGAATGTCCTTTTATTGTCATTCACAAGAACACTTCTGACTCATAGGTAATAAATGCAGCTCTCACCTTGGCTGCCAGACCTCAGAGCAAAGTGGCCCAAGACAACATGGACGTCTTCAAAGATCAGTGGGAGAAGCAGGTGCGGGTCCTTACCGAGGCAGTCGATGACATCACTTCTGTGGATGATTTTCTTTCCGTCTCAGGTATTTCAGTTAAAACATTGGCTATTAAATAAAGGACCAGTGCCTGATAGCAGTCAGAACATTGAACTATGTTTGGGAAGTTCCTGGTTAAAATCCATACCTGACCATAAACCTCATTAGATAATTTTGGCCCAGTGCCTATGTCTCAGCCCAACCCAAAAGGAACGTTGCAGGAATATTTGCATGGAGGTGGAGGTCAGGCTGATGAAAGCAGTCTTGCAGTGTCATGATACAAGCCCCTCCCCTTTTCTACATGCATCGTGACATCACATGCACACCCAAATAGGGGTGAATCTTGCACCACAACGACACATAAATGTTTTCATCAGGATGAAAAAAGTGAGTTGCTGCAGATGCTGCTGTGCTGTTGTGAAGTTAAGTTGGGGGAAGAAGACCCACGTACATTGCCTTGAAGAACCATACTGTGTAGAGTGCCTTGAGCTTCTACGATAAAGATAGGGTATCAAAGAAAGAGGTAAAAGACAAATAAATTAATACTGCAAGGTGAGGTTTCACAGGCAAAGCTCCACTTTTATCGGGTGCATGAAAAGGAAAGAGATGTTGGATGGATCCAGTGAAGCCAAAGAGACCTAAGAAGTACTATAGGAAGTCTGCTAGAATTGGGAATGTTTGTTCTGAGCTCAGAACATAAAAGTGTTTCATGTTCTGATAGAACAAATCCTGTGAGTTTTCCAGACATAGGAAGCAATTAAAACTCAAAACAACCCCTTGCTTACTTGCTTTCCAGCCAGTGGCCACTAGAGCAACTGGATAAGTAGTCCATGTGATTGCTACCTGCCCCTCAATCTGCAGATCATCAATCTGCTACTAGCCATCTTTGCATTTAAACCTTAGCAGTAATAGCAGCACTTGTGTGAAGCAGGACAATGGGCGTATACAAACATTAACACTTACTCTGTTTTATTTACTGCCTCCTTTCCCCTTCATTTCCCTTCTGTCTTTTGCAGGCTACATGCAAGCCCAAATGCAATCCATCCACTTGAACTCTAACTTCTCTGTAGCAAGGAGTTAAAAAGCAGAAGGTTGGCAGCTTCAGGCACCACAGCACCGTCCACAGCGCTCCTCAACCTGAGCCCCAGCAGTTCACCCCCTATATTATGCCTACTGTCTAAGCCAATAACTGCAGAGACCAGACTGGTCCCTGCTGTTCTATGTAGCAAATTGGATTTAAAAAAAAGAAGAAGAAGAAGGAAATCCAATAACAAGCTACACAACAGCCCAGTTGCAAAACAACCTGGTCACATAAAAGACTAATTTCAGTGCTTGAAATGGAAATGCTCAAAACAGCCAAATTTTATTCTGAGTATAGATCCAAATAATATGGTTTGTTTCGTGCTCTGAATACTTGCAATGACCTGAAATGCTTCTCAGCTGCCACCCTAGCTGAGGTAAAAGGGTGAAATGTGAAGCAAATCAGCTACATTACAAATTTCAATGTTCCTATGGAAGATTTGTCCACTGACTGTGATGTGTAGTAGATGAAAAATAGCATTTTCTGGGCCAGCTGGAGGGGTGGCCATGTCTCTGTGATCAAAGCACTATCCCTGCTTGACAGGCATCACCTGGGGCCTTGATCATGTGATTATTACTGCCATCTTGAATTTTTTGACACCTATCCCCACGGACAACCCTCTCCTGTGCCAATCCAAGCACAGCACAGATTTGTAAAGACCCTGCCTCAACAGCATAGTGTTGAATGTGTGAGCAATTAATATTTATTTATTTACTTACTTATCGATCTATGGTTTTGTAAACTGCTTCAGTGAAGGCAACTCAGTGGTATACAAAAGCAGCAATTCAACCAATACATCAGAAACAGTAATAAAATTCGGTAATAAACAAAAGAAGAGATGCAATATATAGTTACAGCTGAAAAGATTGCAGTTAATATAGCATTCACTTTATCCATCTGATGAAGTGAGCTATAGTTCATGAAAGCTGATGCCTTTTAATAAAATTTGTTAGTCCGAAAAGGGGCTACCAGGCTTCTTCTAAATATGTGAATGAGTCCTAAATGACAAAATGTTAGGGTTATCATGCATATAGTTTGAAGAAATTCAGTTTATAACCCAGTAAATTGAAATCAGCGATCTCATTGGTTAGATGAGATACCAAGTAATGATATCTAGATACCAGTTCCACCTGGACTGTTGGTTGGATATGCATAAAAACTGCAGAAAGGGAACAGACCACCAGAGACATAGACCCATGTATTCTCCTGCCCCTAAACATCTTTTATCTCCTTATACCCAGATGACTAGCTATGCAAACACCTCTGCTAAAATCAAGGAAGTTGGAGACAGAGGACCACCTTCATTAAGATCCACTACCTTTGAATGCATGTTCTGCCACAGCTTCTAGCTTGATAGTTTCCACTTGATTGTTTAAACACAGCTTTTTTGACTAACAAAAAGAGAGTAGAAGAAGGTTAGGTAAACTGTGATATGCCCTGTAGAAGTACCGAAGCACGGATCCCTTTCTCATAGCTTTTGATCATATTTCCCCAGTTACACAGTTCTAATAACACTGGTCTGTGCACCTGGTCTCAAATCACAACCAAAAGTAAGCCTAAGAGAATGTACATATAATCATCTCTCTAGCTGGATGGAACCCAGTCTTCTACTCTTTCTGTTGTGTTTCTTCCTTACTTTTGAAATGTATATTGCGAGCTGTTTGTGAATGAAATATTACTTCTTCTTTATCCCAATTTCATGACAAGGAGCAGATCATCTTTGTCAACAAAAGAAAAGATGAAAAAACAACAGAAATCTT
The DNA here is from genome assembly GCA_030867105.1 of Liasis olivaceus. Taxonomy (NCBI): domain Eukaryota; kingdom Metazoa; phylum Chordata; class Lepidosauria; order Squamata; family Pythonidae; genus Liasis; species Liasis olivaceus. Next base: position 5,830,610 of record CM061354.1, read on the forward strand.
CCTTCCTTCCTTCCTTCCTTCCTTCCTTCCTTCCTTCCTTCCTTCCTTCCTTCCTTCCTTCCTTCCTTCCCACCCAGCCTCCCTCCCTCCCTCCCTCCCTCCCTCCCTCCCTCCCTCCTGGATTTGTATGGGGGAGACTTTTTTTGCTCATATAAGAGACCTGTTTGTGTTAATGGAAGTCAAATACAAAGAAAATATAGAGAGAGTCATGGTCTTTTAGCAGGGTTTCTTCACCTAGCGGTGAAACTATATCACTTTCTGTTGAAATAGGTTATACATTTATAAATATAAGAATAAAAACTAGTGTGTGATATCTGCTTTGCAGAGAGATTCCACTAGTTAAAATTCAGACACTTGCCTCCTAGGGGGCGGGGAAAAACTTATTTTATGCTTCCTCTGCCACTGACCTTGAACTTTTCAGTGGCAAACTGAATCTCAACAACTTAGCTGAACTTTGTTCAACCAAGAATTCATTCAGTGGCGTTGGATCTATTTCCACTTCTCAGCCTCTACCCACCATCTTTTATTTCGGAGAATTTGGATTGTGATCCATCTCCCTGAAAGCTCGTGCAATGCTTTGCTACTTTGAAGGAACACTGTTTATGAATAACAAGGGTAATGTTTTATACAGAAAACCATATTCTGGAGGATGTCAATAAATGCGTGATTGCGCTGCAAGAAGGCGATGTTGACACGCTGGACAGAACTGCCGGGGCAATTCGGGGACGTGCCGCCAGGGTTATCCATATCATTAATGCTGAGATGGAAAATTATGAAGCCGGGGTTTACACAGAGAAAGTGTTAGAAGCAACAAAGCTGCTTTCTGAAACAGGTAAGTGTGCATAGTAAACCCTGTAAATTATGATTCGACACTTTCATTTTATGACACTTATATTAACTGGTAAAATATGGAACAGTCTGCAGAACACTGCTTCCAATACAACTGCTGTCCTGATGGCCTTCAATAAGGTGTTAAAAATTTGGCGTCTTCTCCAGGCATTGGACCAGGTAGTTAAGTGAGACTGATTTTCAGGGGATGGGGATGTGGATATGGGTATTAGTCTTGGGTAGGATGCATTTCATTTCATTTTTTTTTTATTGTTGTTTGCTGCCCTGAATCGTATGTCTAGTGCAGTGTTCCTCAACCTTGGCAACTTTAATATGTATGGACTTCAACTCCCAGAATTCCCTAGCCAGCCTGGGAATTGAAGTTCACACATCTTAAAGTTGCCAGGGTTGAGGAACACTGGTCTAGTGGAAGGCCATATCAGTTGAATTAAATCAACAGCTTTCACTTTTCACTGATCAAATTGTAGGGACCGAGTTGTATGCCATGTTCTATCTTGGTTTGGCATATTCTGTATGTACTGCCCCAAATATTTCATCATTAATAATTCTCAAACTTATGATTCTCCTGGGTTCAGAGCATTCATGCACCAACTCTTTGCTCCAAAACAGAGCCAAAGCAGGTATTCCCATCTTAATCTCAGAAGCCCCCTAAGGATTGGGTGTGATAAGGACTTGGCTGGGAGAACACTAATTGCAAACCACTTCCATATTGCAGCTATGAAAACTACATGTAACTGAAGTCTGTAGAAGTCAAGCTTGACTTGACATTTCCTTTTTTTATATATATATGAAATTAGTGTTTGATGATTGTAGCTTGTCGTGAGTCGTCAGAATTAAACAGGCAAGTCACAGCACACAAGAACCTTTTTGTGAACCAGGTCTTTTTTTCTTCTTCTTCATTGGTAGCATATCTAGGATAGAAAGACATTTGTTTCTTTAATAGTGTGACATTTTCAGCCAGATAATAATGGAAGTAGCATTCAGCAAAACCATACAAACAGAACTTCAGCACCCTTTTCCCTGTAGTCTTCAAAAGAATGTAATGAAGTCCTTTGTAACCTACTTGCTCCACCATTTAGAGATTAAGTATTTCCCTGCCAACAATCATATAGTTTCTGCTAATGTGACTGTGCCTATTTATGACTAAATTGTAATAAATATGTATATTTGTTGTATATTTATTATTAAATTCCCTAAAGAGTAACCTAGATTTCAGTTAAAACATAGCTGATGGGCTGGTTTATCTAATTTTAAAAGTGGTCTTATACAAGTTATGTTAACTATAGTTTAAAAGAAAGTTAGCCATCCTATAGATGTGACCTAGTGATTTGTCAAGAGTGGGAAGTTATAGGAGGAAATGTCACCATCTTCTTGTTGGTGAACAAGAAGGATTTCTTCGTGTTTGTATGCAACATGTGTCCTTAACCATAATTATATGTAATATTAGTACTGTACAGAGGTTTGCATGTGAAGGCAATTTGGCTGAAAATCCCTTTTGCATTGAATTATAGAAATCTTGAACCAATTTGATGCATCATATGGAATCAGGTGTCTTTAATTTATTGGCCGATGTGATGGACTTTTGTACGCACACAAATACTTTTCTCTTTTGGTCACATCAGTGATTTGAATTGACTCAAATGAGACTTCTCAAATAAATCTGACTCATTAACGCTGACACTTTGAAATGAATCTTGAGAAATTCACACATCTATGCATATCACTTCTGTTTTATTACTGGACAGAGCTATAAAGAAAAGCTGAGGAGGACTTTTCTCCCCCCCCCCCCTTTTTTTTCCCCAAATCAAGGAGTTTGGCTGTTGCTGTCTTGCAGCCAGCATTAGAATGATCCCATACTAGTACTTTAGAGCTGGATTTCATATTACATAAAATAAGATAGCGGTGAAGTTCAGAGATTGAACTGGACCTACCTGCATCTCCATTTGGAATTATCCTGGGGGCGTGACTTGAAAGTCAACATCAACCTCAAAATGAATCAGTGTGTTCCAAAGTTTGTTCCTGATGCACCTGTGATTATTTCTCTTTGATTTGCTTCTCTGTTTCTCCAAAATATATTTAGTATCAAACCTTAAAATGCCACCAAACACAAATACCTCAGACCTTGCTATAGGAAATATTTATGTGAGCAACTGAAGCAAGCAGGGAAGTCAGTTAGTCCACTTGGACCAATCAGGAAAATGATACAAGGGATGTTGTCACATAGACTCGTTGTTGTTGTTGTTCAGTCGTTCAGTCGTGTCCGACTCTTCGTGACCCCATGAACCATATTGCGCCAGGCCTTCCTATCTTCCACTGCCTCCCTGAGTTTGCTCAATTTCATGCTCATTGCTTCAGTGATGCTATCTAGCCATCTCATCCTCTGCCGTCCTCTTCTCCTTTTGCCTTCCATCTTTCCCAGCATCAGGGTCTTTTCCAAAGAGTCCTCTCTTCGCATTAGGTGACCAAAGTATCTGAGCTTGAGCTTCATTATCAATCCTTCCAATGAGCAATCAGAGTTGATTTCCTTTAAGATTGACTGGTTTGACCTCCTAGCAGTCCAGGGGACTCTTAAGAGTCTTCTCCAGCACCACAGTTCAAAGGCATCAATTCTTCGGTGTTCAGCCTTCTTTATGGTCCAGCTCTCACAGCCATACATTACTACTGGAAAAACCATAGCTTTGACTATGCGGATCTTTGTCAGCAACACATAGACTCATATTAACCCACAATTTAAAAAAAAATAATGAAACTAATCTTAGCTGAGATAATTATGAAGTATTCTTTCCCCCTAAACCCCCTGTCATAGGCAAATTGCTGGGTGAACGCATTCACTGGCATGGGTGCAGTATCATCAGTATGCTGATGATACCCCACTATACATCTCCACCCTGGCCAGGCAAGTGATGCTGTCATGTTGTTGACTGAGTGCCTGGAGGCTGTGATGGTCTGGATCAGGAGGAATCTACTTTGACTGAACCCTGGCAAGATGGAGTAGCTTTGGGGGTTTGCCCCCCCCAGGGTCTGGTAATATGCCATGTCTGACTCTGGATGGGGTTGCACTCCCCAAGACAGAGCTGGTGCACAATTTGGGGGTCTTCCTGGGCTCATGGCTACTGCTCGATCAGGTGGCAGCCATGGCAAGGAGCACCTTTGCGTAGATCCATCTTGTGAGCAAATTGCACCCTTCCCTGGACTGGGAGGACTTGCTCATGGTCACTTATTTCCCGTTTGGATTAATGCAATGTGTTCTACATGGGGCTTTGTTTTTGAGAGAAAGATTTATAACCAGTCTCCTCCAGAAAAAGCACGATGCTTTTCTTCATTCCAGATGAACTATGGAAGTTTGTCTCCTGGGTTAGTTCATTCCATAGCATTCTTCTTGGCTGTTATCCAGGAAAGATATTATTTTCTATCCTCCCAGAATGCAGGTCATAATTAATGTAAGTTACAGAAAGGCAGTTTCTGATTGAATGTTAGGAAGAAAAATCCCACCGGTCTAATTGAATGTTAGAAAAATTGCCCTAAAAATCTGCTCAACAGCAGAAACAATACTTGGTGGGTGGGCAGCTCCTGTTCACTGGATGTGCTCAAGCAAAAGATAGACAGGCAGCTGCCAGGGATGCTTTAATTTGGATTTGAACACCAAGCAGGGCAATTCAGCTCAATGGTCCAAATGATCCCTTCCAGCTCTGTTTCTAAGGAATGCATTTCACCTCCCCTAGTCTGAAAATTTCTTTATCTGTTTTCTCCACTGCTGCTAACTGTTCACATTGCTGTCAAGGCTTTTGGGGATACAGCCAAGTACATTTTCCTGACATTATGTTGGCCTCAACAGGCTGGACTCACTCACCTTTTTCATCAGTCCTGCCAGGATCTCATTTGTCTTTTGAATAGACCAGATTTTCTTTCTTGTTCTGTGGTACGGTCTGTCATCCAGATGTGGATTCCCTCAATCTCACAGTATGAAAGGTCCATCTGCTGTTCAACTCTCAGATGCTCTGCTCCAGATTTTTTGAGCAGCTTTCCAGATGTCAGGTTCAAACCCAGCATGGATATAAATCTCTTCTTTCAGAAACGCAGCCCAGAATTACCTAGCTGGTTTGGTTCTAGCAAAGAGACAGAAATCCACAAGGCTCAGGTTGACCAGAGAGCTCACAAACTCTTGTATGATAATATTTCCAACTCTTGTTCATTTTCTGTACATTCAAGATCAGGTTTTTCTAGTTCACCTCAACTGTTAGCCAAGTGAATGACAGCAATTGTTAAGCTTTGTTTTGAACCAGCCAAGCATCTGTGTCCTGTGGATGTCCAAGACAATTCATGAGACATCCCTTCCTTGGCAGCCTTTTTCAAAGTTGCATCTCTGACACAGCTTTATCAGTCTGTTGCCATCTAGTCCCACCCTTCCCTGTTTACCAAGCACTGTTGATTGATTGGTCTTCAAGTGAGAAATCTTGATAAGATTCAGCTTTTGGCAGAAGAATTTTGTTGGCATTGTTATTACAGAAGTCTCTGTAAGCTGAAGCCTTGCTAATGAGCCATATGAATGAATCATAGAGGCCCCAATAAAGAACTGGTTGGTTACTTGCAATTGTGGTTTTTCAAGGGACCATCTGTGAATTCATACAACCCACTTATCCTTCCTGCTTGGGTGACCTTTGGAAATGAGGCCAATGATGGGAGCTCTGTCCTTAGATGGTGCATATAAGGAGAGAGCAGAGCTCCCGGAAAAATTCCTGGGGCCCAGGATCTGTTTAAAGCCCTACAGTTCATATGTGTGACTTCACAGATGACCACTTTAAAAATATGGATTGGTACATTTCAAGGTTCAATATTTATTAACATATATCAATAAATAAAAGTCTTTCCCTTAACAGATAGATGTGAATTTTGATTTTGATGCTGCTAGATATTTCAGTGTCCCAATGATACCTATTGTTACAAGTTCATGTTCCAAATCTAAATTATGAACAAATTGTAATGTGTGTTTATATGTGGAGGCGGGAGAGCTGATAGAATCATAAATTCAAGTGGGAGTTTATTTCAAACTCTTGCAGTTTGTCTGAAGTTTGGGACAATGGAAATCTAATTAAATTCTTTAAATATAATGTGGTATAAGAAACATCTCAACAATGTTTGAAGGGCTGAACAGCACTGTTCAATTCTCTGACAATTTTTGAAGGGCTAAACAACTTTGCTGAAGTTTGCTGAACTTTCTGTGAATAAGCTAAAATATGGGAGCCTTTATTTGAAAGAGTCTGCCTTGGATATAATCAAATATGTATTTTGTTTTGTATTTAAGAGCATTTATTGTGGAAACTCATGCCATTTGCTATTCCATAGGGGAGGTACTTTGTTTTACAAAGGTAAAAGTAATACCCCTTCAAATCAAGCTTGATTCCTGTTGTATACATGACACTTGCATGTAATGTGGAAGTAGACTGTTGTCTTTTTCCAGAGTGCCTTCCTTTAAAAAACAAAACTTCCCAACCTAGTCTACAGCTGTGATACTTTTTGGTGGTCTCCCATCCAAGTATGAACGAGACCCATCTCAGCTTAGGTCTTGGAGTTCAGCCAAGCTCAACTAAGTGCCAACACCTAGCCAAACACTAATCTTGCTCCTACAGAGATACAGCATTTATTTCTTTGCAATTGTTGGAACAGTGGGTATTTAAATACTTTTTTAAATTGATGTTGAGCTGCTGCACTAAGATAGCTATATGTATGACCTTTGAAGGGCAGCTGACTACCCAGCCAAAGCTCTTGTGCCAATATTCTCAGAGAACCTTACCTAAATTGGTATCTTATGATTCTCCAACTTGATCAGATCATGTTCACTATGAAATTAGGTCACATATGGCTAAGAAACATGGGGAACAAGCCTTTCCCAGGTGTATTCCCCAAATCCCATAATTCCCTAGCTAGTGTGACATTATGAGAGTTAACTTAAATGCTTCTTCTCCTAAAACGTAGATCAAATACATAGTAAGTACACATGTACCATAGTCCTACCCAGGTCCTTGTGACTTCTGTCCATCCAACAAGATCCAATAGGATAGGCTCACTCTGACCACCTTCCTTTAAAGACTTCTCATCTACAAGGCCCGCACAGTCAAGCCTTCTCAGTTACAATCACTTTGATCTCTTTACCTCTTGAGATCAAGCTACCCCCAACCTTGATGAGTTTAAGGAGAATCGTAAGAATTTACATTTTAAGAAAGCCCTAGTAAAGGATTTAGTATAAGTTGGAAGACCCTACCCTGGGTTGTGCTGGGATATTATTGCTCCTAATGGCCATATGTCATTTTTTTTCCTTTTCTCTTATTGTTTCTGTTACTGTAGTTCTGTTATTTTGATATCCTGTTATATTATTTTAGTCGTCTTACTATAAGAAGAGAGTGTAAACTGCTCAGAGCCCTGTTGGGCTGGAATAGCACAGAAGCCCAGTAAATAAATAAATAAACAAAGCAAGCTTAAGTTGGGTGTCTGCCAAAGATTCCTTCATGCAATGCCATTAAGATCTTCATTCTAAAAGGCAAGTATTTGTATGCAAGTACTTAAGCATCTGTATGGATTTAGTGTTAAAATTAGTATTTCTTACATACCCAAGAAGGCTGGCATTAATGCAATTTTTTGGCCAATTTGCTTTTTTATAAAACCAATTCACAAGGATAAAAGAGCGGTGTAAGCATATCTGCCACAGTTTCCCAGCATACGTATTACCTTCTCTCATAAAACTTGCATTATAATAAGGCGATAACAGCTCCATAGTAAATACCAACCTCTTATTCATGTTGAGCTTTTTTTTTAAATTAAAAAGTCCCAATATAGATGTCCATTCATCCCCCCAAAATAAACACCATTAGACCATTCCTTTGCAAGATTAGATCAGAACGCTTGGAATACCATGAAGATCAAACACTTGGTATAGTTGTGTGACCTCGTTACTTGCCTGCTGTTTTGTTTAAGGGAAGAAGGAAGGGTGTGCATCTTTAAAAGTACCACACCGAAAAAGACATAGTAATAATAGCCTTAAATCAAGGCAGTGTTTTTGCAGTGTTCTTTGCATCATAGTAACAAAGAGGGAGAAGAGATAAAGAGGAACTAGAACAACGTAGGTTGTATCCCTGAAGCTATTCGTGCATCACGTACATCGTATCAGGTGAACGGGAGGCAAGTGAGGGTTCTCCTGGCCCTGCCCACATATTAACATATCTTCTTAAAGCTTGACCAGGGTTCATGTTCACAAATACTTAATATTGCCGCTATCTGATCCATTGTTGGAGATGTTTGCTGCTGCAGGGAACACCAGGGTAGAATTGGGAATAATATTTGCCATGTAAACTGTGGGTCCATCCACCCAAGGAAAACCGAAGGCCTTGCCCACACAAATTGGTAGTGTTCATCCCAGTCTGTTTCTGTCACCACATCTGAAATTAAATAGTGGCTTCTCTCAGTTTTAACTGGAGTTTTCCCTTGCTCTCTGCCTCCACCAAACAGGAAGTGTTTTTCCTCCCCCATGAGGGGAAAAAAATATTAAGAAAAGGAGAGCCAGCAAACATCATTTTCCTTTGTACACTTCAGGTTGGCTCTTCTTCGACAGAGAAAGCCATTATATATGGGCTGCATTTTCCAGTGCATTGTCAGAGAAGGAGCTCACTGTGTAAGGAGTTATGTTTGTATCTACTCCCCCTCTGCTGTTCTGAGAGAGTAAATGTGCAGCTGCGAAACATAAAATCCTCTAAGTATAATATTCAGGAGCCGATAGATCAAGATGCATAGATATACATAAACTATACATTTAGGTCAACTCACATTTCAATCATTTGTAACATTTGTTTGCTCTAATATTTGCTTGGTGGGTTTAATAAAGTACATTAAGTCAGTAAAGACTAGATAAAGACCTGAAGGACCAGGTTGGAGACAGATCATCCTGGAAAATGTCTAGCCATGTAGTCACCAAGAGTTGACACCAAATTGTTGGCACTTAATCAGTCCATTGCTACATAAGGACAGATTCTATCCTTGAACTTCAGACATCCTATTTATGAAACAGGCATGCAGGAAGTCCGTTTTGAACTCTGCTATTTCCCCTTTTTCTTCTTTAATTGAGCATTTATTCATGTTCAAATGAGAAGTTTTGGAAGACCTAGAGGGAAACTAATTTGAATAATAATAGAAAAGGGAAAACTCAGTGCAGCCAAGTTCCTTAATTATTATTTACATTCTCAGAGATCTGTTCAAGCAAAGCATCTGGCTGATGAGCTCTGAAAACCTGGATGTTCTGAACTGGTCTTTTCCAATAGGGCTGTGTGCATGTATGTATTCCTTTGGAATACATACATTGGAGTTATATTCTTCTGAAATCTTATTTGGAGGGTCCAAAGGAATTAAAAAGGAGGAAAGTCAAATCCAATGATAAGGAGTTCAAAGAAGAGTTAATGAAACTTGAAAAGGGAGCTTATCTACCTGATGTCAAAGGTAGCCACGTGGAAGCCAGGCTGTCATTTCATGAAAGGAACAAACATATAAGGAAGCTGGACCTCTCCCCCTTTCTCTAGCCACTCTTTATCTCTGATTATCTCATTTCTCCAGCTAAACAGACAGATGGAGAACAAAGGACAACAGTGCTATAACAACAGAATATGTAACATTTGAAGGGGCTGAGACCCACACTTTACTTTTGAACTTTGTTGGTGTCTGTGATAAAAAAAAAAGAGAGAGTGGGCCCTAGCAAAACCCCAAATTGAATTAGGCAAAGGGAAACTGAATGTATGTATGTATGTATGTATGTATGTATTTACTAGCTAACTAATATAGGAAGTACGATTCTTTTTCTTTCTCTCACATTAAAAAAATATCTGTTTTGGTGACAATTTTTGGAGGGACTCTGAAGATTGTACCCAAGGCTTTTAGGGAATTACTGTAAAGGGCAGCGCCAGACAGAGTTGGGGATTCCCAAGTTTTTAATCTCAGTGGTTCCAGATCTATTTACATCTCCACTTAGAAAACTCTGCTAGTCTGATGATGAACCTATAAGGAAAAATGTTGAGATAACACTGATTGGAATCCTCCAGTTCATTCATTGTGGCTACATCCTTGCTTAGAAAGTAATTGAGGTTCTGCCTTTTTTGACAGGTGGGGTATCTTGTGATTCCACTGAGTGATGAGTGAGGAGGGATGGCTGAAACTGTCTCCCCCCCCCCCCCGCCATGCCACGCCACGCCACAAATGAGTGGCTGTGGATATCAGGGCCACCTAGATCCAGGGAGATTCCAACTTTAATCTCAGGTGGAATCATCCTTCATCATTCAAAAGCAGTCAGCAATCTGGGAGCCTTCTCAGATTTACAGCTCCTGCTTGATGAGCAGGTAACAGCTGTAGCCAATAAGTCCTTTGCACAGTTTCACCTGGTGCTCCAGTTGCACCCTTTCCTCATGCCCTAGTCACCCCACAGCTTGACTGTTGCAATGTGCTATACATGGAGCTACCCTTGAAGATTATTCAGAAGCTCCAACTGGTTCAGAATGCAGCACCATGGGCAGTGATGGACATACCTTCGTATGCCCATGTGACATCTCTGCTTCTTGAGCTGCACTAGTTGCCAGTCTGCATCCACGTGTGATTCAGGGTGCTGGTTTTGACCTATGAAGCCCTACATGGCTTAGGCCTGGTTATTTGAGGGACCTGGAGTTTGCCAGGCTGATATGAGCTGACAGGCTTGGTGTGCTTTGGGTCCCTTCAGTTAGTCTCATCTTTCAGGGTCCAGGAGGTGCAACCTTTGGTGTCATAGCCTCTGGAATGAACTTCCCCCAAGATCCAGATGGTCTCCACCATAATAGTCTTCTGGAGGGCCTTAAAGACTTGGCTGTTCTCCCAAGCCCTGGGTTAAGGTGGATGGAGTTTGTTGCTATATGTTGTTGATAAAATGGAATGTGTGTGTGGGTGTGTGTTGTTGTTGTTGTTGTTGTTGTCCAGGTCTGCCGTCTTGTTCTTTTGTCCTTACTCTGCTTGTTTTTGCTGGTGTTGTGTTTTTGAATTGTTTTTTATTCTCTGTGTTATATTGTGAGCTGCAGCTGGGTGACGCCTAAATCAAATAAATTAATTGGGGAAGGGGGAAGGAAGCAGAACAGGAAACGTTGTCCTCTTCCTGTAGGAAGCAGGATAAAGAGGAGATCCTAAGAGTATCAGGCCTCCCTCAGGGACATTTGAGCAGAACACAGAAGAGGAACCAACCCTTTGCTTCCTGTCTCTGCTTCTAAAGCAGCTGGTGATCAGTAAGAAAAAAAGGTGCAAAGCATGGATGCTTCTGGAGTTGCGTCTCAAACAGATCCCTGGTGCTCATTTTAAAATGTGCAGGCGAGGTTTCCAAAGATTTCCCAGAGAGAATAAATTAAGTTTTGAAGTTGATTCTCTCTCCATACTTCATGATATGCCATGTATTGCCTTAGTTGGCCTTGTAACAGACTTTATTTTTGCCCTTTTATTTTTCAAAGCCTCACCCCCACCCCCCTTTTTTTTTCCTTTTAGTTGAGTCCATCTGCTGGCATAGGGTATATGAGGATGAGGGTAGAAACTGAAGAGCTTCTAATAATATGAAACAGTAAAGATCTGTGCTGCCTTCTAAAGGCAGATCTGACCATTTCACACCAAGCTGTGACGGGATCTGAATTCTGACTGGGTTTTTTTTTTTGTATTTGAGAAACCCAGTTTACACCATTTTGTATTTGAGTAAGCCCTTTTGCACAGTTCGTGTAAGACAAACTGGACCATATCCAATTATCCCCATTTTGAACAAGCTATGTGCTAGTATTGGGTAAGCACATATACTAGAATGTACATCTGCATGAAAATGAAAATCAATCATTCTTCTGTTTATTGTCTTCATGATTCCAGACATGAAGTAGTGGATAATATACTGGCTGTCTTGTCAAGCATAGGATAAATAGCTATAAATAGCAGTTATTTATCCTACCTTTATCAGGATAAACATAAGATATATAAGCGCCGTACATAGAAATATTAAAACAAAAGTCAATAAAAATATTTCCTTTCTTTACGACATGAAGGTGGGATGAAGGGAGAAAACTCCCCAAAGGACACAGAGTTAATTAATAAAGGAGTAAGTCAGTTTGGCCTAGTGGTGAAGGCCCCAGGCTAGAAAGCAGGAGATGGTGAGTTCTAGTCCCACCTTAGGCATGAAAGCCAGCTGGGTGACTTTGGGCCGGTCCGTCTCTCTCAGCCCAGCACACCTCACAGGGTTGTTGTGGGGAGAATAGGAGGAGGAGGAAGCATTAGGTATGTTCACCGCCTTGAGTTATTTATAAAAATAATAAAGGCAGGATAAAAAAATATTTAAAAAAAAATACTAGGGGAAACTCTCCCCCCCCCCCCCCCCCCCGTTTTTCTCCTATGCATCAAAGCTAGGAACATAGCAAAGTATACTCTATTCAGTTTTCCTGTTGGTCAATTTGCTTGGGATATTGAAAAAGCACCTTGAAACAGTGTTTCTCAACCTTGGCAACTTTAAGATATGTGGACTTCAGCTCCCAGAATTCCCCAGCCAGCAAGCTGGCTGGGGAATTCTGGGAGCCGAAGCCCACATATCTTAAAGTTGCTAAGGTTGAAAAACACTGCCTTATAAGATAAGGTAGGGAATGCTGAGTTACAAAGATTCTTGGTCCTTGTCTGTTAAAACCCCACCCCACCCACTCATTCCCCATTTCCCTTGTAAAGATAGAATGCCCCAAAGACAAGAGTGCCCCATTACTAATTCTAAGCAGGAAAAAAAAAATCATTGATTGGGAACAGCACAATCCAAAGGATGCTGATGGATAATTAACTGAATGCACACTTTTCTCTTTAAAGCATAGGAAATTGCCTTTCCAACATTTATATTTGCTTTATGAATCTTTGAGTTTGTATTCGTGCTTTCCCTTTTTTATCTTTGGAAATTGCTCTGCAGGCATATGCCGACTGGGCAGAATATAAATTAAATAAATAAATGGGCACATTACCCTGGAATGGAGAGTCGTTTCCTGGAGTGGAGAAACAGTACAGAGGTCAGTTGGATGAAGACAGCGTGTCAGCACGTCTCTTTAAAATGTGCTCTCTCTTGGCCTATATTTTTTGCATTTTTCCTTAGAATATTCTTATTGCCTTTTTATTTTTATTGGGACACTTGTGGCTTCTTTCCCCCAGCTATAAATTAATGAAATCCCCTCTTGTGCTTCGGGCTCTCTGTAGCTACCTCTGATTTCATGTGTATTTTCGGGGCAACATCAGCATTAATGCCTCTGTGATTGCTAAGCATAATATCTTCTTCAAGGGCCATTGTTTCATTATAGCTCCTCTTTTAAAAGAATAACTCTTGGCACTTGGTGATTGCTTTATGCCAGAGATGTGTAAACTCCAATCTTTGTGCATTTCAGTGAGGCTAAATTGTGCCCTGTTAATGAGTCAGAGTAAAACTGTGACACTTTAACAACTTGTGGATAGTATCCCTGTAATTATATACAGTGCCAGTTTTCTTTCAATTACCGCTGAAATTATTTGAATTACAAGTTACATCTTAGATGGACCTGGCTTTGTCCCCCTAAATTTGTATATATTCAAATGCATCATATGTGTTCTAGCAAAAAAGACTCAGTCTTGCTCACGATTGGTCAGATAAGAAACCAATTAATTTGCTTTGCAATTTTTCAGAAAGTCAGTTCCCTATTTCATATACAAGAACGCACAGCATTATTATTAACCACGCCTTTAACAGTAGAAGAGTCATGGTTAATAAGCTGAAAGGTAGTGACTAGTCCAGTGAACTTTCATGCCTAAAGGTAGACTTAAACTTGGACCTCTCTTGTCCTAGTGCGACACCTTAACTACTTCACTGAGTCACCTTCACAGTCACGTATGGTTGATGTCCAAGACTTCAAAGGAACGGATACAATAACTAGGTTTGCATGTAGGCATATGTCTAAATAAAGACTTTACTTGTAATCCTGCTACCTGACATTAGCTTCTCATCCCAAACTTTGAAGTGTGTTTAACAAATGAGCTAGTAACAAATGTCATAGTAAGGTACTTTTGCTCCCATAATGTCTAAAAAGAAAGCTATGGGCTGAAAGACTCTAGATGATCACTAGATGTCAGCAAAGCTGCAAAGCTATGAACTCTGTTTCTGTCTGGTGGTTGTATGGAGCTGGTAGCCACAAAGAAAGCCTTCCAAATTTCAAAGCAATAGTGTCAAGTTTGGGGCTCAAGGCCACAGCAGGCTATGTGAACTCAGCTAGAATGGGAACTCTCCAGGTCCCATTGATTAACCATTGTCACCTTGTGGATGACCTTCTCAGTGATGACTCTTGCCTGTGGAATGACATCCTCCTTGAGACCCGTACTGTTCCCATCCTTTTGATTTTCTGAAAGTTGTTAAAGATCTGGTTAAAGATCTCCAAGGCTTTGGGTTAGGATGGTGGTTGACTCTCTTTGTCTTCCGGCCAGCTGTATGCTTTTTCTTTGATATTCTTTGTTTTCTTTTTAATTTTGTTAATTGCAAGCTGCCCAGAGTTGCTATAGATTCAGGCAGGCTCAACATTTAAATAATAAATTAATTAATTAAATGAAAGCATCTCACTCGGCCACTGGAGAAGGTTACTACCTGCTGGAGGTGAGAAACTACTTAGAAGACACCTGTAGTGAGTAATACAGAAATGAAAGACCAGATAAATCTGGGGTCACTGAGTACAAAGCATATCCATACGGTGCTGTCTGTGTGCACTCATTTGATTTAGCTGCAGTTCAGCTAAACACACTGTGTGGCAAACCTGTATTAAAAAGACCAGATTTTACCCAAGCCTTTGTCCTACAAATAGATGCCTCCAATGTAGGCTTAGGAGCAGTGCTTATCCATGAAGGGATGGACCACCCTGCGATCTACCTCTTGAAGAAATTCCTCCCAAGGGAAGAAAAATACAGTGCAATGGAAGAAGAGGCATACACACTAAAATGGGCAATCAGTGCTCTGTGGGTATATCTAAGGGGTCTGGAATTCTCTGCGATCACTGACCATCAACCACTCACTTGGCTGCAATAAATGAAGGATGCCAATTCACGAATGACCTGATGGTATCTGGCACTACATCCGTACCGATTTAATATCGTACATTGAGCTGGACAGCAAAACCTCATTGCTGACTTCTTATCGCGGTATGATAAAGACACTGAGATTGCACTAACCTCATGAAAAAAAAAAGAAAATCAAAGACTATTGATTTTTCTGTTTCACAAAAGGGGTGAGGTATGTGGAAAAGCAGGCTGCTTTTCAAAACTGCAGGCATCTCTGGTGCCTTCTTCCCCTCCCATTTGAGCCTTTTCCCAGCGTCAGCACGGCAGAGTTGCCAATGAAGCTACAACCTAGACACAGGTGTGTGGGGGGGGGGGGGGACACCTGTTTTGGAGCTCTGCAGCCACCAGCAAACAGAGTACAGCAGCCAAACAAGAGAAGGTGTTTTTCCTTCGGAAGGAGTAGATGGTCCAGAAGAGAGGAGAAGCAGCATAGAGGCCCAGCAAGACAAAGCACAACGTCAAAAAGGTGCAAGCACTTTACATGCTGGCCATTAACAGAAAAAGAAGATATCTTGTGGGGGGGTGGGGGGGCTTAAGACAGAACAGGCTTAAGAAAGAAACGTTGATACCTATTAGCAATAGGATAGAGCATCGTATATAGGTGATTGTAATAAAGTAATAGGTAATAGTAATAGAATAGTAATAGTATAGAGTATAGTATAAACATTGTGATAGTAATTGAAGAGTATTAGTATATTGTAGTAGTAATTATATAGTAATAGTACAGAGATAGCAATAGAATAGAAGGAGCACTCGCATATCACTTTTATAGGTTTGTTTTTACAAAGCAAGACATCTCTCCGACCCTTATAGGGAGATGCAAAGAAACCACCTGGTCCAGGGTTTTGTGTCTCTCTTCTGTCTGGGTCAATCTAATTGGGTACCGTTTAAAAAACAACCCGCGACATACTCATTCATCCTGGGCAGTACGAGCCATTTTGAAAGCAGCCGAATCCTGCAGGGAGGACCAATGCATTAACCTAATGTATGATTTATTAATTTGCCGAATTCCAGCTCAAAAACACACCCAGCCTAGCAACTGGCTAAATTATCTAACGTATCATTCTGAAGAGCCATTGTATTACTATGTGTCATTCTTCAGTAGTCCCCAATTACAATCTAAAGAAGCAGAAAGCCAAGAGGTTTAATTCAGCAACGAAATGCCCATTTAATACAGCATTGAGTGTCTTAAGAAAGGAATAACTTAGCATACTTTTGAAGGTCAAAGCAGGCTTTTTGTAACAGTCAGAATTATTGTAAGGAGTGCATGCTATGCAGAGCAAACAGAACAGAAATGTAATACAAAAGACAAATGTATGGGCATAGTGGAATATATATTTGAGAGGTTTTTTTATATTGCCCAACACAAATGAGTTTTCAGAAACCCATTCTGGAAGGTAAATTTGTAACTGCCGATTAAAAAAATAAACAGGAAATCTCCCCATCGTCAAATGGAAGAAGTTAATCTTAGAACGTTCTAAAGGTTGGTAAAACAGCTAATATTGTACACTATCATCAGTTAACAGATGCATCAAACGTAGGTTTGTCCAAACAACATATTCATCCACGCAGTGAATAAAATAAACATTTCAGAATTATCTAATGCAAGGTAAAAGGACATTTCCAACCTACTGTATGTTAATGCAGTTTCACCATTTACCCTTCTCAGCTGAACTTTTCAGGGGATTTTGAGTTCTACCCCAGAAAAGATAGCATCCGTTTACCACTTAAATTGTAATAAGCTAATTAACAGTTGTTAATGAACAATAGTATAGAAACTAATGGAGCAAAGAGAAGTTTGCAATGTGGTTTTCAGACACGTCCAAGTCTCTTAGTTTAGTTTTGGCAGACTGTGTAGGTGTGAGTTTAATCTGGAGGAAGCAGGGTTAAAAACAAAAGAGCAGTGCCAAAGTGAAGAAATGAATGAAGAAAAGCTTATTCTTAGGGCGGGATTCCCTATCAGACCCAGCTGTTAGCCAAGATAGATTTGCAATGAAAATCCGATTACATGTGGTCCTATTGACAAATTGCTCAGAGATTGATTCAGAGAGGAATCAAGATGTAAGACGCCCCAGGCTTTACACCAAGGATGCAAGGAAGAAGACTCGAGTGCTTTTGTTTCTGTTCCACCAAGGCCACTTTCTTGACATGATCCCCCGGGATATGCTATGGATCTTGTGTGCCACTGAGATAAATGTCCTAATGTTGGTGCTGCAGAAATCCTGGTCTCGCCGTTACAGCTGTCATGTGAAAAGCAGCCTTGTTTAGAATGGTGGAGATTTTCCTCAAGCTGTTTATAATTGGATTGAAATAGAAAGTGGCATGACAGGAGTGATGGATGGGTGTCACATGACTCTAAGCTAACAATTCAGGAAGACTTAAGTAGAAGGATTAGCAGCAGTTACCAGCCCCAGCTCCGAGATCTTAAATTAATAAGGTGTTACCAATTGAGAAGCCCAACAGTATCTCAAGATTGCTTTACCTGTTCACTCTGGTATATGCCTGCATGCTGCTTACATTAGTGTTCAGTTCATTGAATAACCACTGTATGGGGTGTTCCCATTACAGCAGTTTGGATCTGAAGGCAAAAAGGTGTTTTGGAGCACCTGTGGGAATTCACTTTTATTGTAGGTCCTTACATCAGATATGATTTTTCTCAGGATCATTTTGATCCAAATCCAAAGCACTGCACGGCCCTATTTATTATAATAGTAACTAACAAAGCCTGGGAGAGCAAAAAAAAAAATATTGTATGTTAATTTGCATATTTGGACCCATTTGAGCCCATCGTCTCTAGATGGTGTAGAAGAAGCACACAGATAGGCATGCAGGAAATAAATGGGGAAATTCAGTGACAGCTGTTAGATGCACACTGTAATTCATGCATTCATTTCACTTCCTTTGCTGCCTTAACTTTTGACAAGACTCACTATTATGTTTTTGAATAAATACTTTGGGTGTGAGAAAGGAACTGCCAGAGAAATATTTGCCCTTTTTTTTTTTGGCACCCTTTCAGGGGCATCTGCAGGGGGATGGTCCAAAAGTCAAGACGGCAACTGGGACTACCATCTTGATTATTTTACCACATGCCCACATATGCACACACCATGAACAGCCTTGGACATTTTCATTCATTTTTCTTTGGTGCCTTGCTCCTCCTTGACAACTGACTTAGTTCCTTTGTTTTTAAATTTAGCAGGCATTTATGGCAGCGTGAAGATCAAGAGGGTTAGATAAAAACATAAAACCAACCTCCCAAGATAACTTTGTTAGTAGCAATACATAATTTGCTCAATGTCTCTTCTTCTCTGTTTCAAATCAGCAGTCCTTATACAAGCAGTCCTCACTTAACGATGGTAGCTGGGACTGGAATTTCTGTCGCTAAGTGATGCGGTCATAAAGCACGATTTCACATGACTGCACCACTTAGCAATGGAAATTCCGGCACTTCCAGTTGCCATCGTTAAGCGAATCACTGCGGGTCATTAAGCAATGATGTCACATGGTTGCCATTTGCAGCCTCCTGCTGGCTTCTCCAATGACTTTGCTTGTAGGAAGCCAGCAAAGAAGGTTGCAAATGGTGATCACATGACCACAGGACGCTGCAACATCTTAACTGTGAGCTGGGCCCCAAGCTGCAACCAATGTAAGTATGAGGACCAGTCTTAAGTACCCTCATTCAGCTCTGTTGTAAGTTCGAATGGTCACTGAACAAGTGGTTGTTAAACAAGGGCCACCAGTATAGCTTCACAGTACCCCTGGCAGATATTACTGATCTGTTGAGAAACAGAAATTCTTCACACTGCAAACTAGGAATTTCAAGTTGGAAGTTATCATATCCATACTTCATAGCAGAGCCAGTTTGGGGTTCTTTCTTTCCTTTTTTCCCCCCTCAGCTCTTTTAGGGGATTCTCAAGATTTATCCTGAAGCAGTATTTGGTATTTCCAAAGGCTTCTTTGGAAAATAATCCTGGGGGCTTGGAGAATAAACATACCTTCTCTGGAGATGTTCCCTTGTGCCTGATAGCTAAGGAGTAAGGCTTTCTGGAGAGATTCTGTACAAGAACAAAAACTCAGACTCTTTCCTTTGAAGAATAAGACCAAGGTCAGGAGAATGTGTGTAGGATACACAAGATGCACGAACATTTCTGTACTGTATACCTTTGTTGTTGTTAAATTGTTCTTCAGATTCTTACTGAAAACTCTGAAATTTCAAACTATCTGTTCCAAATGGAACCAAAAAATGGATTCATTTTCAGATGATTCATCACTGAGTGCAGCGAGTCCTTAAAATACATATAGGCATGTAGGGTTTTCTTTCTTCCATAAGTATATACACACTACTATTTCTGCATTAATGTATTTTTGCATGCAAACAGAAAAACATACAGGGTTTTCACTGAAGATTAATGATGCTCAAATGTAAAGCAAACGTGCTAAAAATGATCAAGTTCGGGAACACAAGAATCCCACAGAAGTAATTTCATTGCTAAGTTGGGGGTCCCACCCCAAGGAAGGAACCCCATACAGTCAGTCAAGACCTTTGTGTTCTTCGCATAGACCCTCATAAGTCTTGCTTCCCATTGACTTGAACTATGGGTTTTGTATTCTTCAAGCTATTTAGACAGTAGCTCTTCTGAGCTATAGAGGACAACTATTTTTGATGAGTTATGGAACTTCAGACTGCTTGAATGTACGTGCCTATGCTGAGCCAGTCCATGTCATCTCATTCTGCCCCCAGTGGGAGCACTTTGTCTCTAGTCCTTTGGGTGAATTACAAGGCATATGTCTAAGTTCCACTTCAACCCAATGACTTTCTGATTTCCTAATCACAAAGCTGCAGGTCACAGATCTCAGTCCCAACACAACTTGTCTTTTCAACATGCTTGGCCTCTGAGCTTTTTTCTTCTGGAGTTTTCCCTCTGCAGCAGTGCAAATCTAATTTTTTTTCCTTTGGCCCAGTGTTGCCAAGTAAGCATGATTCTTGTATTTATGGTAGTTATAGCTTGAAAGTAGATCCCAAAATAGAATCTTTTGGATTTCAGGGAAGAATATCTTATTGCCCCTCTTCTGTCTTTTCTCCTTCTTCTGTCAACATTTAGTTTGAAAGCTCCATCAAGAAGAGATTACACTTCCTCTGTGCAGAGCTGGACAGACTGATGACATAGTTAATGGCATTGATTGATTAATGACAACTAATTAATGGCACTTCTACACAAAGGCATTGTGCTATTTTAGAACCAACTAGCTACCTGCCCAGTTGCATGATGTTGGCTTGTTTAAAATGCTTAGTCCTTTTTTAAAATGATGATTTATCTGAAATGGGGTCAAAGCTGGTGGCTTCCTTCTGGCCTCTATTCTAGCTTCAACAGCCATGGATAGAGATAGTTGGGAAGATAGCTAATACAAAGAAGACCATCATAACTCACAATGGAGTTAGATAATAAAAACAATGTTTCTATTGAAAGCATAGATGGAGGGATTGGTTAGCAACTTATTTCATTTCCTTTGGGGGCCATGCAGATTTCTGTTACACCAAGATCACTAGGGGCATGACACTGATCAAGTGACTTTTTTTCCCCACTTTTCTATTGGTTAACTGAAGAAAGTGCTGTTCAGCTCTTGCGGTCACAGCTTGTCCTCATGTTGCAACACCGGCTGAAATAAAGATAATTGCAATTGCTTTGGATAGTGGGGTGAGTTTCAGAATGGACATGCCCATAGATAAAAGGACACCAAGGCAACATTCGGAAGCATCCATAGCATAAACAGTTATGTTGACTAAGTCATATGATACCAGGATGGAAATGGCAAATATGTGGCCTTTCAGATGATGTTAGAAGACCACCCCCTTCATTCCTCCCCATTGGCTAGTGGTAGAAGGTGATGGAAGTTGGACTACAACCAGACAGTTTCCCTATCTCTGAATTAGAGCATACAAAACATCTCATTGGTGGAGGCTAAAGATCCATCTAATACAGCATTTTGTTTTCAGTCGTACCCATTTAGTGTCCCCAGAAAGTCCAACGTTGGAGATGACCCAGCTGCTACACCAAGCAAATGAAATTCAGTGGCGTACAGCCCATGAACCCAGTGCTTCATTACTAACTAATTTTGGTGAATTAATTAAGCAAGCAAAGAAGGATCAAAATGGCCACATCCAACTCTAGGATTCTGTCATTCTAATCTAAATCTAAAACCATGTGGGAATTTGAGAAGCAGCAGAACCTGTATTCTTATAAATTCTGTAAGTTCTTGCCTAAAGCAGCATTTTATATTCTTGATCCGCAAACTATTTGCAGTGAATTTCATTTCTAACACAAACAGACTTCTGGTGGGAAAATGCATGCATGCATTTAATTCTATATAGACAATTTGGTGGAAGTGGCCCATATTGTAAATTTTGGCAAACATCCCCCCAAATTGGACCTATTAAGGAGGGATACATCTGTGTTGTTTGCTGTAACTTTTAAAATACTTTAAATCCTATGTTCATTCCATCTCCTTTTGGCATCCGCTTCTAAATATTTTAATAAGTCTGAACAAATGTTTGCAGTCTTCTGTAATACAGTTACTATGTACACAGGGGTTTTTTTCTAATTTACTCATTTTTGCATCAATTTTCTCTAATGTAAGCATTTTATGCAATGTTCATAACTATGCATTTGTATATGTAATTTTTAAATCAGGAAACTGCCTCATTAAAAAAGAGAAAAAAAGTGTTGAGATAGTCCCCAGTTTAAGAATGAGTTCTGTTCCTAAGGTCTGTCCTTAAGTCAAATTTGTTTGTAAGCCAGAACAGTATTATTGTATAATACTGTATAAGTAGTATTGCGTAATAAACTCAAACCATTCTGTATTTAACTTGAATCATTGTGTAATTAACTCGAATTTTGCTACAATAGTCTCCATTCTTAACTAAGGGTCATCCTTGAACTGGGCGTTCTTAACCCGGGGACTACCTGTACCAAGTAAAACATAAATGCAAATTAAATCAGATTTCGGTACAGCTATTCAATCCCTAGTACAAAATAATAATCTTAATGTGCTAATATTTATAGAGAGATTAAAAACCAGTCTACTAACTGGCCAGGTTTAGAACATTTTTGGTCTGTCTATGTGTGAATGTAGAAGGTATGCTTGTTTAATTGCCTGTGTCAACTTGTTTAATTGCCTGTGTCAACTTATATACCATTATAATTCTCTGCAAAGCTCGCTGTCTTTTAATTATGTCTGGAACAGCCAGATCCAACAAGATAGAAATTATGCAGCATGAAGCTTTTATATATCAGATTTAGATGTAATAAAACTTCCATGAAATATTTAGAATCTTCTGACATGAAATTTACAATCCTCATAGAAAAAGTCTTTGACAAACACTCTAAGCTAAATAAAATGTCATGTTCATTTCTTTCTTTCTTCCTCCCATAATAATTCAGAAATGGAGACATGGGGGGGCGGGGGGGCTACCTTGTGGCCCTAATAAACTTTTGAGTTTGCGATAACTGCCTTTCCATGAGGCCAATCTTCTTTCCTTACTAAATAAATTTAAGTTCTGAAAAATACCAGCTGGAGGTTGGAAAAAGCTTATCAACAAACTGATACCAATAACTCCAAATCCTATAAGATAGTGGGTCTGTTTCCAGACAACAAAATAGATTAGGCCTGGGTTCTTTTCTTTATCTATTGTTTGCCTGTCCTTTTTAATCATTATCTCATATTGACATATCCATTAGATGTGATTTTGAAAAACAATGATTGCTTCTGTTATTGCACTCCCATCCTGAATGGACAGAAGGACCTGTTGGACTCCCATCCTGAATGGACAGAAGGACTATATTTTTAAAACAATGATTGCTTCTGTTATTGCACTCCCATCCTGAATGGACAGAAGGACCTGTTGTCCCAGATGGTAGGATGGATAAGGTGAGACAGCAAGGAGCTAGGTTTTAAGTGTCTTAAGTCTACCCTCTCTCTCTCTTTGAGCCCACCTGCTGATTTTAACTAGAGAGAACTTACTATATTTTTAAAACAATGATTGCTTCTGTTATTGCACTCCCATCCTGAATGGACAGAAGGACCTGTTGGACTCCCATCCTGAATGGACAGAAGGACTATATTTTTAAAACAATGATTGCTTCTGTTATTGCACTCCCATCCTGAATGGACAGAAGGACCTGTTGTCCCAGATGGTAGGTGCAGGATAAGGTGAGACAGCAAGGAGCTAGGTTTTAAGTGTCTTAAGTCTACCCTCTCTCTCTCTTTGAGCCCACCTGCTGATTTTAACTAGAGAGAACTTACTATATTTTTACCATGATGAGATAGGCCAACTGTCTGTGTGGCTTTAGGATAAGCAGCACACTTTTTTAACTTGTCTTGTTAAACAATGATTTTGGTTGCTCCTGTTTCTTCCTGTTCAGTGGACTTGCTGAACTATTGCAAAAAGCCATCTTGAATATTCACCAGCAGATTACAAAAAGCAAGATACTAATTTTCAAAGTAAGGTAATAATGGCATTCTATAGTCCTAATCCAGGATTGCTATGAACGCTCCACTGTGCATCCAGAGTTCTCATTTTGAGAAGGGGATAGAGATGCATCACCAAAAGTAATTACAGAATCAAAACATTGAAAAGGGCATCAAGATGCATCAGGAAATTCTAGAATTCACACACTCCTCTTGAATACTTGAAACAGAGCAGAAGAAAAGGGGGAGGTACCAGATGCAATTTAATCTGTAGCTTGTTGGTCCACTTTTCAGTAAAAGAAGTCTTGTGGGAAGACCTTGTGGCTGCTGCAAGTGATTCTTGGCTATCGCATTACATTAAAGCTCTTCTAAATTTTTAAAAAGCTGTGGATGCTTTATTCTTCAGAGGTCTTTTCTGCCCCACCCCCCTGCAATGTTTCAGGTGGCCACACCACCAAGGAAGCCAAAGCTAGGCATCTTTTTAGGATGTCAGCAAAGTCTCTGGGCCATCTCATGTAAATAAACCCTTTAAAATATTCTAAATGTCATTGGGTTACTGCTTTGCCTTGAGCTACAGTTTGCGTGGTTTGCATATGAGTAGGCTAGAAGATCACAGATTCAACTTCCATCCAGTAGATTGCGCACATCAGAGTTGATATTAAATCAAAGGTGCCCACAGAAGTCATGCTGTGTTGGGAAAAGTCCACTTTAATGATGCACTAAGAAAGGAAGAACTCTGCCCACATATTGCCTCTGTGAATTGTGCCACAGGAAAAGGCAGCCAGAAGAGAAATGTACCTCTTGTGCAATCTGTACTAACAATGTAATTGGTGATTTACACCTTACACTGGTAGATCATATAAGGGTTACCTTTTCCTTGGAATCATGGAACACGTTACCAATTTGAAGCTGGTACCCAAGATGTAGAACTTGATTAAGGATAGGGTTAGTTTTTGTAGCAGTAGTGTCTAATTATATGAGCAGCTTTGCTTGAGTGGTGGAAGTGGGGCACACATTGCCCATTTCAACCATTTTATGTTCATCACAGCCCTTCCTCTTGATTTTATTTGCTCATTTTGTAAAGTCTTCCCATACAGAGTTTGTGGAAGAACAATGAACAACTCACCCCTCTGCAATCTGTACAATATTGTTTGGAGAAACATTAAATAAGTCATTTCTGCAGAGACTTTTAATAATTCTGGGAGGAGAGAGAATATACATTTGAACATCTCCCTTTCTTCTCATGCATCCTACTTTATTATAGTTTTGTCCATTGAAATTGATAGTCTGCTAATCAGGAGGATGGGTGGGGATGAAAGTTAGTTCTCACATGATCAAAAGGATACAAACCGATACTAGATCAGACTGTTGCCAAAACAAGGAGCAGAGGGAAAGCGTGTTTCCTGCCCAAAAAAATTCCTTCTAGCCCTTTCAGTATGTGGGCAGAAGAAAGAGATGCAAGACATTTAAAGGCTGATTGTAGTATAAATAGAGCTCGCATTTGATACACAGCAGTCACTGGAATTCTTTCATAATGGCTTTGTAGTTTTGCTTCAATAAATCTATTTCTTTGAACTTTCTTGTCTTGGGAAATATATTTTAGCAGTATTTTGCCTTGTCAACTAAAAGAGGCTTAACAGGGACACTGAAGTAATTCTTGCCATATAGATTGATCCAGCTGATCATTTCAAATACTGAATTGTACTTTGGATGGGGTCTCTTCTCTCTCCTCCCTTCAAAGCTCTGTATTCCTTCAATGGTCTGCCACCAATTCTGTATGGATTACTCTGCTTGACCATAGGAAACAATAATTTTAAGCCATGCCAGCTGCATGTCTCCATATGTCTCTCTCCCCCACTTCCAAACATTTTGGGCCAAGACACTGCACAGTTGAATATGAAAGTATCATTTTGAAAGATGTACCCATCAAGTACTACAAAGTGTATCAGCAGAGAGAAGATGGCTGGCATAATTGATTTTATTTTGGATTCATTTCTGTAACAGGTTTCATTTTGATAAATCATGCTTGGAGCGTGCCATTTAATATCAGATTTCTCCTGCCAAACTCTGAGCACATTGAAACTCTCACAATATGCCTAAAGTTTAGAAATGTTAATGGAAGGGAGGTCTTATGGCATTTGCTTCATTCTACTAAAAGTAAAATATTTTTTTTTCTCATCTTGTAAGATATGGGGAAAAGAAATTCCCATAAATAATATTTCTTTCCCCCCTTCCTTTCCAACTGAATATGCATCATCAGTCTTAAGCATGTTAGCACGATACTCTGATCACATTAAGATAATGTGAATTTTGAAATGCATGTATTAAAGGGCAATAAAGGGGGGCAGAAAAGGTTATACATGCAGGCTGCTTAGCCGCCAACAAGACCTATAAGTCTTTATGACAGCACAACTCTCAACATGTTGTAGGGATTTTTGTTGTTGTATCCTGCATGATTTATGTTGCAGAATGAAGCAAGAGAACCAAAAGAACTTGAACAAAAAATGAAATAGCAGAAAGATACTTGTGGTGCTGGAAGCAATCTCGGTAGTGCTGCCCAAACATTTTGCAAATGAAATTTTATTTGGCCAGAATTCCCTCTCTCCTGTACCATCATTTTAGTTGGTTCCTGTGATCGGATTCCCTCCCTCTTTTTTGTGGAATAATAAGTAAAAATGAAAAAAAATTGTAACAAATTAAAATGCAAAAAAATAAGTTCCCTAGAGGCAGCTTGCTAGTTAGGTGGCCTTCATTAGTCAATCTGTTCAGCCTTCAATAACATCTGCACCTAGCCAACCTTGGCTGATCTTGGAACATTAAGCAGGGTTGGCCCCAGATAATACTTCGATGGATGACCACCAGGCTATTTCCTGGTGCCAAATTCCAAAGCTACAGGCTAAACTGGGAAGTCAAAACACCCATGGTGTTAGAGGGCAATAGCAAACCACCTTCTTTATTAAGCTTCCCTGGGAGGACTTGACAGCGATTCACAAATCTCTCAGCACTAAGACAACTTAGCTCCGCTATTTTGTTTGATTTGGCAGTAAAGTCGTCCACACAGCTCAGCTAGATAAGAAACTTTATTGCAGACAAGACTATAGCCATATAAATCAGTTGGTTATCCACTGCTAGTAAGAGTATGGAAATGAAACCTTCAGTAATAGTTGAAAGTTGGTTCTTCCTCTCATCCTTCCTGTGAACTAATTGATTCTTGGCAAAGCATTGGGTGGCCTTCAAGCCAAGTGGCATCTTTCCGTAATTGTCCATCTTCCTCCTCAACTATCATACCCATCTTACTGCCAACAAAACCACACAAAGATGCTTCGGAAATCACCAGGAATTAAGTTTAACTCAAAGAAGACTTGACTTAACTATTAACATGAACTTTTCCCCTCCTTTATCTCTGAGCTTCCTAAGCAAAGATGTTGTGAAGCAGCTTGTAGTTTCCTCTTCCAACTGGCCACCCCAGTCAGGGTTCCAGGAATCAGTCATAGCACATTCCATGTCATCATGTAAATAATTACGATTTAGGCTAAGGCATTTACTTCCATGTTCCCAGTCCCTATAATTGCATACAGGAGCACCAGGTGAGGGTGGTTTGCTTAGAGCCAGTGAGAGGATTTGCAGCTCAGTTTTGTAGCTCCAGTGCTACAATTAAAAAAAAAAAATTGCATGGCAGAACCCCAGCCATGCTGACATTGCAAGATAAGACACACAAAGGCAAGTGAATGCTCAGAATCCATCCTGCCTGCGCCAATTGTGTACACATTTTCCATTTCAAAAGGATTGTTTGCCGTACAAATCAGCAAAATAGCCCTCTAGAATTTTTTTTCCCTGCCTTTGCTGGCTACAAAAGCCATTCCAAGGCCTATATGTATTGCAGAAATAAATATTGAATGTGCCAGTTATGCATGGATTCATAAAGTATGAATGTATGCCCCAACCATTAATACTGCAAATTGCTCACCTAAAGCCATTAGCATCTTTCATGTTCTACACTCAGCTGGGATTTAGGCACCAGTAACTCTTCTGTGTCCTTGAAGGCAACTTGTGTGTTAGATTTTAGCACTGGAAGAAAAAAAAATCTTACTCATTTATAGCCAGCAATATCATGGGTTGTGTGTTGGAAAGAGTCAGCATTGTGTACTGGTGAAGGGGCTGGACTAGAGAGGGAGATTCTACCCTCAACTGCAGAAGCTTCCAGGATGACTGTGGGCCAGTTTCTCATTTCAGCCTACCTTACATAGCTATTGCAAGAAAAAATTGAAGAAGGAGGATATATAAATCTAGCGTGCTGGCTGGGGAATTCTGGGAACTGAAGTCCACACTTCTTAAAGTTGCCAAAGTTGAGAAACACTTATCTAAGTATATAGATATCGATATAGGCAGGAAGGCTAAATTTCTCGGAAAGCCAATGCAGTGTAGTGATGAAGGAGTTGGACAGGAGTGAGGAGACTCAGGTTCTCATCCATGTTCAGCCACGGAATCTCACTGGGTCACTTGGGGTTAGTTCTTCTCTCTCAGCCTAACCTACATCACAGAAAAGTAGCTTATAAATCTGACAAGTAAATAACAACAAATAAACATAAATCATTTTCCATTTCTGGCATGTATTCAATTGCCCTTTCCAGCAATATGCTAAACAGACAGATAGACAGACAGAATATTTATTTCAGGCAGTGACCAGATAAAACAACTTGTATAAACTAAATACAGCAAAGAAAAACAACAACAAACAAACCATCCACGTAACCACATAACAAACTGAAAAGGTGAATATTTGTATGAATGAGTCTAATAGTCTAAAGTGTTAAAGCAACTATTAAATAAGGTACTAGAGTAATGGGAGTCAGTATTTCAATCCTACATAACAGAAGATAAATGAGTCAGGTATGACGACGTCAGTCATGTGCAACAGTCAGTTGTTTGCACACATTCACAGCAGCTATACAGAACTTTGCTACATTATGGGTGATCACACTTTTCTTGTCTGATAAGAGGAAATTGACATGAAGTTCCTCAGGATAATTTGGTGCACGTAGCAAGAGAGGGAAGATGAGTCTTCTTTGTATATCATTGTAGTAGCAGTTCAGCAGCATGTGAAGAATAGATTCAACAGCAGTATGTACTTTTATCACCATGAGGACCACACCATACTTTACGTAAGACATTGAGGGGCACACTTCAAACGTGGGTCTTCAGAGGGCCCTCAGGCACAGAGGCTCATTGGGAAATTTTGAGCTAGTCAGTCTCGTAAACCAACCTATCTTAGAGGTTGTAGGGAAATTTTATAAATACAGATTTAAATACAGATATGAATAAGCATGAAAGCTAAATTTCCTAGAAAGCCAGTTTGGTGTTATGCCTTCAGTAACAAGCTTCTCTGGGTGATGTTGGTCCAGACACACTCCCTCAGCCCAATCAGGATTGTTGCTGTGGGGAAAATAGGACTGCTGTGTGAGCCACCTTCTGAGTGAAAGATGGGATATAATTCAAATAAATAAAGTGTGCCTAGATTGCATAAGCTATTTTGTCACAAATTCAAGCTATTAGGTCCATAGCTTGTTGCCTTTTCCAGATCTGTGCTGGAATAGCCAAGATAATCTTCAGTTCAATTCCAACAGAAGCTAGAACTGGTTGGTGAAATCTTATTTGAGGTGGTGTGTTGAATTTGATTTATCAAAAGAGCTTTAAAACAATGTTGTGCCTGTGACTCTAGCTATGGATACCTATGATGTGGCAGATATCCTGTAACGTAGGGATGAATCCATCAGTTAATTTCTGGTCTGTGATGTTATTGCTTGTATTTGACTATGACCCTTTCCATTCCCATTTCTTCCTGATCCACAGATTAAAAAGAAATTCAGTAGGAAATTTTGCATTTCAGTACATTTTAAGTGCACATGTCTACACATCCTTTTTCTCCCCAAACACACGTTTCTTAAAAAACATATCATGATTTGTTTGGTGAGTCAAGAACTGACTCAGACTATTTTAAAACTATGAAAGCGGGTGGATAACTTAAATACCAATGCACACTCAAATCAGTTTATCCTACAATTCTCAGAGATTGAAATTCTTTCTTCCACAAATCTATAAGGGAGCCCAATTTAGGTTGATACCCCCTTTGCAGAATATGTATAAGGTTTCAGAATACACGTGTCACATTTGCCCACATCAGAGTTAAGGCAGGATTTTAGGAAAGGGTGGGTGAAGCTTGAAATTAAAACTTCAAAATTCATTCGGGTACAGTAACTCCCATTTCAGTCCTCAACACCCTACCTGAGCTTGCCCAACTCAAGTCACTTGCATTCCAAGATCTCCAAGCAACCGCTGTCCATGCAAATGATAACCTCCAGCCTGGAAGAAACCCACAGTACTGAATGGATTGCTTGAATGAGCCAGATTTTCTCAGGGATTTGGTAGTAACTTGCTTCCATGATGTACAGCTAGAAACCACAAGATCTTGCAGACCTTTCCAGTCCTTCCCTGAACTTCCTACTCTGGAGTAAGGAGAGGTCTCAATGATGGAGCAGTCCTTTGCAACTGAAAAGTATTATGAAGGATCCAGAAAACTGTTGATTTAAATCTCATAACTCTACACAATGTACTGCACCCACATTAGCTGTTAAATTATTTGTCCACACAATCTTGAGACAATAGGACCATTTCATGTTGGATAATTTCATATTTACCCATTTTTACATCCTGATGCTGCAGCACCAGCATGTTCCAGACCTGCTTGAAAATCTTTATGCCTAAGGGGAAGTACTAATGCTGCAAAACGAAATCTACATTTTCACTGCCTTTCCTTTGGTTTAATTTAGTGATGCCGCGTTTTGCTGAACAAGTGGAAGTCGCTATTGAAGCCCTGAGTGCAAATGTCCCACAACCGTTTGAAGAGAATGAGTTCATTGATGCCTCTCGCTTGGTTTATGATGGTGTTCGGGACATCAGGAAAGCTGTACTGATGATAAGGGTATGTAAGACACCCGGGAAAATGAAGGGGAGATATCATGGTAGGCAAAAAAAAAAAAATGTACTAGCTCTTTGGCATTTACACTGTATTGTCATCTGTAAGATTTATTGGGGTCAAGTGTCATAAATACAGCAAGACCAGATGATGAACGTCCAGAAGATCTCTTTTTAAAATCATGTTGTATACACTTGAATATTTCCTTTACTATAGAGGTTGAGTTACATAGACCCTGTGAAGTAGGTCAAGTTGAGAGGGAATGTAAAAGGCTGGTTTTAAGAGAGGAATCACACGTCCCGCAACTTACGTCCCTGGACTTCTGACTATGAATGCTTAAGCACTATGGAAGGAAAGAAGCTGCAGTTCTGGGTTGGCCGAGGGGGTCTCTAAACACTGGCCTCATGGCCTTCAACAGAATTGAAGTGTTCAATCAACAGAATTGGGCTTCAGGCTACAGCTTCTGCAGGCCAGCCTCCAAGCACTGGTCCAAAACTTCAAATACCTTCCAGAGCCATATTTCCATACAATGTCCAATAGCTTTTCATCAACCTGGTCATGGCAAAAAATATTTTACCTAAGAACATCCAGCAAGATTCATAACAATGCAGGGATTCCTTTCTTTTTCTTTTATATTGTATACTTCAGAGCCAAACTCAACACTCTGGCTACTTCACTGTAAAGTCTCTCATAGTCAGGTTCAACCTCCTGATTTCATGGACATGTCCATGTAGTTTGTTTGGTAGAAATATGGACATGATTTGCTGTTGCCTTCTTCTGTTTTTGTTGGTTGGTTTGTTTTTACTTCCCAGTCTAGCTGACAGCTCTGACATTCCTTGAAGGTTGCCCATCCAAGCACTAACCAGGCTGAAACCAGTTTAGTTTCCCAGCCTAAACAATACCAGCCAGGGCCACCATTATTCATTCAAAGTACATTTAACTGTCCACAAGTAAGGACAAACCAATTTGGAGGACATGTTCATCACCCAACTCTACATGGGCTCAGGTCCTTGGTGTACATAAGTGAATCAGGGGGTACTGAAAGAAAAATCTCTTTCCTCCCGCTAAGCTCATTCATGGAATGTAATGATTGATTGGGCTTAGATTTATTGATTTAAATTTTATGAGCCCCCTTTTAGGTTAAATTCTCCTAAAATGCTTAATCTTTTACTTTTGCATCTGTGTTCAAATTAATAATAGCAAGGAGAATTAGTAATAACAAGTAGTACAGTTTTCTGTATTATAAGCCAATCCCCATTGTTAGCCATCCTGAGATCCCAAGAGAATTGTTCATCTTACTAGGATCATGTCAAGGAGAGTTGCATACTTCACTGGAAAACATGAAATGCACAAGAAACTAGATCTCTCTAAAACACAGATGCATTTCCCAGAATAAATAACAATTCACAGAAAGACCTTATCTCCCCTGCTGTTTCTAAAATGTTGGCACCCTAATAGGTAAATACCTGATATTGTCCTCTCTTTAAGCTTAAACCTTTAAGCATCTTACCAGAAATCAGGGTAATTTGGTCTTCCCCAGTGTTGCATGCTTAATCACTCTAGCCTAATTCCCATAGTTATTTTGCTGGCAAAAGCCCATATTTTATGTTCAACCTGGGCTCCATTTGTGACATGTTGATGTGTACTAAGAAAGCAATACCTCAATATTCATACAACGTGAAACCAACTGACCACTACATCTGTGTCAGGCCTAGCCCAAGGAACTCCAGGAGACCATGCAGATTCAGTTCAGCAATGTTTATTAGCTACAACCTCTAGCAAGAATCTTCCCAGACTGAAACTAGTTCCCAAGGTCAGCCAGTCAACACAGAGTGAATTCCTCAGGGAGGTGCCAGCCTCATCCTCTTATCTCTTCCCCGCCCTTCAGCAGACGAAAGAGGATGCTTCCCTCCCTGAGTCTGGCCTTCATAATTCCATTCCATCACAATCTGCGATAGTAAATCGCTTTCAACTCATATTAAGTGATTAATACTTAATCTTTCTTCTTCTAGAATGGGGGCAAATTTCAACCCTTTGGTGCAGACTTCTAATCCCATTCAGGAGTGAAGATTCTTCTTAGGGTGTCCTACCCATTCCTATACATTGTTTGACTGAGAATGAATGACATAAAATATTGGTCAATAAGCCCCCCACCCCCCAAAAAAGCTCACACAATTTTGTCTTGATCTCCCTCACTTGGACGGTTGCAAATGTTAATGGTGGAGAATTCTCTTCTTTTTCCCTTGTATGTCATAGCAACAGCAAATTGGGTAAGCTAATTGCTAGTTGCTGTACTTGGATATAAGCAGCCATATTAGAGAAATCTGGAGATCCGCTGCCCTTTAATAATCAGTGGTTCGATACAGATCAGTTTTCAAAAACTAATCATATGGAAACTGTTTCCTTTTCACCCAGCATACTTTTGCTGAGAAATTACACATTCCCCGAGGTGTTTGGGTATCTGGTTTTCAATTGTGCCAAGAAGATTAGAACCACTTGTATCTATTTAATGCATGTATAGAACTCAGAGTAGAGGGTCGGTGTTTTTAATATCTAAATGAGTAAATAAATTAACTAACTGCTTCACTGAATCTCCAAAGGGAGAGGTTTCAGCGTTTATTCAGGTAAGGAACTGTCATTTCAACCTTGAGTGAGCAATTGATTTAATTTTATCAGGCATCTTTTCCTCCTTAATAAACTAAACAGAGCAATAACAGAGGGAATCATTTTGCATATAGCTTTTGAGCCTTGCCCTCACCAGCTTGCTAATCAGCCTCAATTGGTGGGATTCTTTAAAGTCAAAAGATGTGGCCTTGAGGAAATGACAACATTTCTTCTAAATCCTGCCTACCTGTGTTGTGCAGAGTGTAGTGTGTAAGCTTTGTGGGTACAAGTCAGCAGACTGAAATAAAATCTTTAGCACACACAAAGAATTTCTGAACAAATTCCATGTTTCTTTCTCTTGTTGTGACTGTTGAAAACCTTTTCTGTAAACACGGACATTAAACCAATTTTTAATCCGGTTAGCTGTCAGTCAGAGGCATTTGTGATGCCCCAGTAACTGTTCAGAGAATGGGTTGCAAAGCAAATAAATTATCTTGAGATATTTGTCTGGCTGTGTGGGCAAGGAAATCATCTTCTTCTTGTTGTTTTAACACATGAAGAGTTTTCTCTCCTGCCTTAATAAACCAAAGGAAAGAAAGCTTGTCTCGGTTTTACTGCAGTTTTATTCATTTTGTGAAAGTGAATTATGTAACGTTAATGTCAGACCTACTTTTGCCTTTAATGTGTATCTGTGGGAGGGAGTAGAAAATTCTTAAAGGATCATATATAAGGCCACAGATTTGAGGTGTAACTTAAATAAAAAGTAGAAGACCAAATTGCATCAATCTTCTATTGCTTTATCTGCACCTTAGTACATACTGTGTTGTCACAATAACTGGGGTTTTCCCTAGAGAAATGCTTAGAAGAAAAGCCAAGATGGAATATCTATCTGCAAGGCCAGTCACTGCTGGATGATGGTCCTGCTCTCAGCAGTGTTGTTATTCTCCAAGATCTGATCACAGCAGTGCAGAGAATGCAGATTATTTGAACGATGGCATGCAGTCAGAATTCCGTTATACGTGTCATTAGCAAATACCACGTACCTTCTTTCGCTCAAGCAGAGCATATACAAGCACAGCATATACCGCAGGCTTCTCCTGGTGCTCTTCAGGTTGATTATCCATATTGGCTGGGAATTCTGGCAGTTGTAGTTCCACCAGATCTGGAGGACCTCAGATAGAGGAAGACTGTTTTACAGTAATGGAGGTACTCAACATCTTAGTGTTGTTTCACTTGTAACTTAGTGTCGTTTCACTTGATTGTTGTTCAGTTGCAGCTAGGATGTCAAAGAGGGCAGCCCTTGGCTGTTCTGTCAGAGAGGTTTGATGTTCCTTCTGCCTGCAGAAGATGAGGAAAAGGTCAGCAGAAGATGGGGAAGCATTGCTCAGTGGAAGAGATTTGGAGTTGTTTTGAAGTCCTTTAGTCTTCAGTAGCCACTGTTGAACCCTCCAACATATCTAAGTGCCTTTCACATAAGAAAGCCATGCCTATCCTTGTTAAGATAAGGCAGATAAGGTTACCTTGGCTATTTTCTCACTTGCAATGAACTCCTGCTGATTTCAAGTGGGAGTTAATAGGAGAACACGAAGAATAACAAAGCATAGACTCACATGGGAAAAAGGAATGTTTGCCCTTCAGAGCACTTTGAAAATACCCACAAAGATATCTTGAGAATCCACCCACCTTTCCCTGGGAAAAGAGATTTCTCAGTTTAATGGCTGCTCCTAACATCCTCTCTTATAATTGGTCCCTTGCCTTTATTTGTAGGTGCCATTACAAGAACTGTTGCCATGTTCTGTCTGCTGTAATCCAACCATCTCAGCTCTGGAACCCTGAAAAAAGAGTTGAGAATATGGTGTGAAAAGAACAAAATAATACAAGGAAGGTTCTCCTTTCTTTAGCCAAGATAGATATGGAGTGTAGCAATCTTCTCTGCAACCTCACAATCCAAGCTTCATTCCATTGCCAAGTGTTGTGATCGGTCTGCTAATAAATACATAGATCACACTTCAGACTGTGTCTAATTTAAATTCCAGTTAGAGAAAGAGGGGTGGGGTTTTCTTCTCCCCATCTCTGAGCTCAAGGTGCCTTTTTCACAGGTATTTCTGTAATCTCTTGAAAGATGATGCAATCTGTTCAGCATGTTATTTTATGGGTCTTCTTTTTCCAGAGAAGAAATACAATTATTTTGAAATATCACATTCCAAAGGGAAATGCATCCTATGGCTGTGAGTTGGCACAATGTACATTCCCCCTGTTAACAGACTTAAGAGAAATCACAGCAAGGTGATGATTAATGTCGGTTGTGAAAGAGCAGGTTTGGAACAACTTCATTTTTTTGTGGACAATTCAATTTGGGGTACTGCCTGCCTTTGCAGACAAGTTAATTTAAAATGAAGAAGAAACAACATTTTCTGGGCAGGTAGTTGATAAAACACAAACATAGCAATCACTGGAGTTCATCTATATCCTTTGTAAGTTTGCCATTTTTTTCCTCCCTCCCTCCCTCCCTCCCTCCCTCCCTTCCTTCCTTCCTTCCTTCTTTCCTTCCTTCCCTAAAATCCAGACTCCTGAGGAGCTAGAGGATGATTCTGATTTTGAACAGGAAGATTATGATGTTCGGAGCCGGACAAGTGTTCAGACTGAAGATGATCAGCTTATTGCTGGCCAAAGTGCAAGGGTGAGTTTACACTCTAAGCAATACATTAATATGTCTTCAAATTTCACAGCAGGGTGTGTGCTTCTGCAAGCTGATTTGGAGAATATAAAGCTTAAGATGGCTACAGAGCTTGAAGTTTCATTTTGAGTTCCCAAGAACTGGGTTAATTTGTTTGACACTCAAGTAGTGTTGATTGGGGAAGTTTGTTGCATAGGAAAAGGTCTTCTGATAGTTCATTTCCCCATGACCAAGACTTTTGCTGAGAATTTTTTTTTAAAAAAATGTCTTTCAACACCTAATCTGATACATTTGTTGAATGTCCCAGGAATTCCAGCTTCATACTGAAAATTTGAGGAAAAGATCAGGTTTCTAAATGATCGTATAATTATGGAGAAAAACATGAGACATGAAGGCTTTGGATAAAGCTCAACATCATGGTGTCCTGATTCCCACATGCAGATTATTACGAGGCTTGCACTATATCAATGTCAAAATCTCCAGGCGTGATAGAAAGCTTTTCTTAATACTCTAAGAAAGACTGAAACACTTTCCTTGCATGTAGCTTCTCATGCTCATCAAAGCCACAACTGAATCGATACAATTGTTTGCTGAGAGACCTGAAATTAAAAAGTACCTGAGTGGAATTTTCAGTTGCCAAAATCACCACAACCTCCCAGAAATGGCACTGTGAGCCATTTCATAATACCTACTTTTGATAGTAGTCCATAAATTTAAACCTCCCTTTTCCTCTGTTTTAACCAGCCAGGTGATATATTTGCTTGTAGGGTTGTTTAGGATGCTCCAGTAACCTGACAAACTGAATTTCTACCAGAGTTTTGTTGTGGCAGCAAGGCAGACAATGATTTTGAACTTTTACCTCCTAAAGATGTATTTGAAGCAGCTCAAGTTTCAGTTCCTTCTGCCTGTGGTCCATTGTAAGGAGAAGATGGCTGGTTGCAGAAATCATTACACAAATTAAGAGCAGTGTCAGGAATTAGCCAAGGCTGATTCCCTACCCACAATCCCATATCCAATCCCTTGAGCCTCATGTCCCTCTCCTTATACTGCCTGTTCACATAGTCTTCCAAACTATGAGAATGGTATATGCAGTCCACCTTCCCTTAAGCTTTCAGAGAGGTGCAGATGTTATATAAGGGAAGGTGGACTCTATGTACCATCTTGATAATCTCTCTCTCTCTATATATATATATCCCTTCCTGCAGATTGCTGAGTGCCAGGACCTGGATAGCTCCTAAATCTAGTGTACTGCATACAGTCACCTAAGTGCAAAGGTCCATGAGTTCAATTTCAATAGAGCATTCGAACCCCACAGAATAATATCTGGCTACCCATGTCTGACGCTTCCCCATAAAGATGAAACTAGCAATGTCAAGTCTCCTGGTGGTCAGTATAACTGATGATCTTCTAAAAGAGTAAGGAA
The DNA here is from genome assembly GCA_030867105.1 of Liasis olivaceus. NCBI lineage: Eukaryota > Metazoa > Chordata > Lepidosauria > Squamata > Pythonidae > Liasis > Liasis olivaceus. The sequence goes on from CM061354.1 coordinate 5,867,723, forward strand.
AACATCAGTACCTTCTGTATAGCTTGAAATATTTATTTATTTATCCAATGCTTCTAGGTAAGATGACATAAACTAGTCTCTAAGCAAAAGATGAGGAGGACAAAAACAGAAATCCAGGGATGGAGGTTCCATTGAATGTCTGGAAGGACAAACACTATGCATCACTATGTAAATCTGAACAACTCTTATAATACCTGCATTGTTATAAACTTGGTATTGCAACATAAACTAGATGAGATTGCCTTAGAAAGCAGAATGAAGAGATAACTGGTATGCAAAGTGAAATTTCAATAGAAGAGAATATATGTAGCTCAGGGTTGAACTGTGGAGTCCATAATGCTCTCTGAGCTTGATCGTTTGCTTGCAGATGTTTCATTACCTGACTAGGTAACATCATCAGTGCTAGTGAGTGTGGGGTTTGGTCCCTGTTTATATACAGTAGCTTGTCCTGCCAGCATTGGTAGGGGTGTGGTTTTCTCCTTGGTAGTTCCTTGATTAAGGTATTATTTTCTGCTTGATTGTTTGGTGTTTACCCCTGCTTATCTGGGTGTAGGCTGTTGGAGAGGATGTGTCTGGTTCTTTTGTTTCCTTCTTAACTTTTTTATTGTCTCTTTTGAATTGTGTGTAAATGTAATTTAACTCTATGTGTCTATTGATGGCTGATTTATCTGAATGCCAAGCTTCCAGGAATTCCCTAGCACTTTTGGAATTAGCTTGGTCTAGGATGCTTACAGTTTCCCAGTTGAAACTGTGGTTGAGTCTGTCCACATGCTGTGAGATTAAGGAGTTTTCATCATGTCTTCTGACTGCTTGTTGGTGTTCATGGATGTGCTCTGCTAGTCTTCTGCCTGCCTGTCCTACATGGTGGTTGTTACACGCTGTATGTTGTAGATGACTCCTGTTTTTTCTTCTTGGGCTACTGGGTCTTTTGATTTACTTAAAATGTTTTGGAGGGCTTTAGTTGGTTTGCATGCCGCAGTGATACTATGTGGTTGTAATAGTCTGTTGGTTGTTTGTGAGATGTTTTTGATGTATGGCAGTGTTATCCTTTTCATAGCTTGTGTTGGTTGTGCTGTAGTGGGTTGAGTGGTCAGGCACTTTTTGATAAAGTTGCGTGGGTATCCATTTTGTTGGGAGATGCTGTCTAGGTGGTCTGTTTCCTTTTTCTGCTGTTCTGGGTTGCTGCAGTGCATTTGTACTCGTCTGAATATGAATTCAGATGAGTACAGCAGCCCTGGAATTCCCAGCTGGTTCCCCCAACCAAGTGTCAGCTGGGGTCAAACCCACTTAGCTTCCAAATTCAGGAAAGGTCAACTCAATGCCACCAACTGCTGAGGCAATGTGCATATGCATAAGTAAAATAACTATAGCTTAATTTTTGAAACAGCAGAACAAAAGCTGTAATGGAGGTCTTACATAATATCCAACAGCTAAATCAAGAGGTCTGTCTTGATAGTTTCTGCATATGCTAGGCACCTCATTTCTGTACCAAGAAATCAAGATTTGGAGAATAAAGCTATTTAATGTACACATCTATGGCTTCCCTTTCATTAAGTCTACTTTTAGATAAGAGGAACAATACAAATAATTGAAGTCACCACTTTAGGCTTCATAAGAGCTAGAAATTTGCTTATCATTTTCTTCCTTCTGTTAGAAAGAAATTTTTCCAAGTTCATTTCCGAGACAGGAATAAAAATGTGCAGGCAGTTGCTTGAATCAGAGGTTTATTTTCCGAGAGCACAACACACAGAACCAGCTGGCGGAAGGCAGCCTCACCTTTGATTCCCTTGGAGCCCTTTATATAGAGAAGCCCTGCTTTGTTTTTTCAGAAGTGTGCAAAAGTGTGCCCACCCTCTAGGAATTCTTAGAAATTGCACTTAGCCAGACTTCCAAGAGGGAATGCTCTGAAGTCAGGCACCCCGTTGAGTTGTGTTTCCTGTCATTTGGCATACTGTTGAGCTGAGGGATTTGCCTGTCCAGCACTGCTTGATTGAAATGCTAATCTCTTCGGGGAAGAGATCTTTTGTTATTCCATTAAGGCAGTGTTATCCAAACTTGGCCACTTTAAGATGAGTGGACTTCAACTCCCAGAATTCCCCAGCCAGCACTCCTTCGATTCTGGGAGTTGAAGTCCACTCATCTTAAAGTGGCCAAGTTTGGACAACACTGCATTAAGGAGATCTTGCTAGGTTCAAGGAATCTTGACTCTTCCTGCCACATTTTAATCTTTTGGGGGAGCCCATTCTAACTGTAAATTTGAACCTTTTGCCTTGTTTGAGGGAGGAAAACAGGACAGCAGGAAACAACAAAAAAGAAAACAGTATGGCAGGGAGCAGGATTTCCTCCTCACAATCTCACACTTCCTTTTTATAAAACCTGAGATTCCCAGGTAGGCAACTAGATTTTTTTCCCCAAAACTACCAAGCAAAATCCAATGGGACATTTGGATGTCCACCAGCTGAACTATGGCTCCTGTTTATCCTCAAAATGTGCCCCAAACAGTCTCCAGCTTTCCTGAGAAGATTTTGAAGATGCGTTGAAGACTTCAAAAGGAAGGAGATGATGAAGAATTCTACTTCTCCAATGTTGGAGTCCATCCAATACCTGCATTTTTGTTCAGTATGGTTGCTTATGAATCCTAGGAATATTTGCCCACGAAGTATCTCTGCTTGTGTAGAACTTGAAGGTATCTGTGGTGGTAACACCACTCCATAGAAATTGTTTGTTGTTTAACGACTCCACGCTTATTGTGGATTAGAAGTAAATAAAATTGGAATTTGCATACTGCATAACCCACTGAAAGAAAAAGAGAAAGCTTTCTTTAAAAAAACAATTTCAGTTTTGGAAGAAGCATAATAATGAAAGTTAGAGTGTTAGCCTAAGTTGGAATCATACCACATATTGGTAAAAGACTCATTGTGAGACATTATGCACACATGCAAATGAATATGCATAATCTCAGGGATGCAAATAAGCATTAGGTGCATAAAACAGAAGCATTGTTTCCTTTCAGATGCAAAGAAGGGACTCAGTTTCTATGCCTTTTTGTGGGGGAAGCTGGGTTTTGTTTGTTTCTTTTCACATTAACATTTCAAACTGCTGAGTTACATTGATAAGGCCTAATTAAAACTCAGACATTGAATTCTACTTTGATAAGCTTCCACGTTTTCTCCATTTTTCCGATCTGATTCAAGATAACCTTTTTATTTTTTTCCAAAATTCTAGTTCTGGAAAAGGTCAATTATGAATTTTTAAAAAGCCAAGAGCGTTTTAAGAATATGTAGAGAGAAGCGTTAGCTGATTGAAAGTGGCATAAACAAGAAAAAAATGTAATGACACTTAAATCTGTGTCACACCCCATTAAATCTACCGTGCAGTGTGGTATAACCCTGCAGCCAAACATACTTTCAGTCTAGAAATCACTGCTGAAAGGTTCCCATTTGATCTTCAAAAGTAATTATTACCATTTTACTGTTTTGTGTTGCAACATTGTCACTCCTTTCTTGAAAAAGTTGGATTATTAAAGTGGAATTCTTGTGTTTACCACTGGTATCAGAGTCAGTTAAATGGTGATACACGTTTAAACCTTTTCAAGTTCTTCCAGAAAAGTTATCTCACACAGCTTGAATTCTGGAGCACAGAAAAGTCTATCAGGAACTGGAAAGTTAGGAGCTTTCGTATGTTATCAGTGGCACATCTTGATGATCCAGTTCTGTGCAGATTATCATCTACTATAATCCATCTCACTAGCTATATTAGAGCCAACTGTTACTATATTATATTTATACTGACTTTTTTAGAAGTTCTTTTTTCCCCTTTCTAGTAGCTGATGAGTCCATGACCCATGAAAGGTTCTGTGATAATAAATGTTTCATTTTTAAGGTGACCCTAGAGTGTTCCTTCTTTATTTGTTTGTTTCTAAGTTCAGAAAAATGAGCCCAGACATGTCCACTGACTGGTCCAGTTCTGAGAAAGATGGCTATGAGCTGGTTAGTTGGCATCAGTGATCTAGAGGGATGCCTTGTCAGTGAAAACTAAAGCACAAATAATCAGATCAGATTCAAATTAAGGTCAGAATGTGTAATATTACATTTTTAATGATCTTCCTACTTATGGGAAGTGGTGAGAAGCTAACTGAAAACTTTTGTTCTTGACTAGGTCATTTCCTAAAATGACAAGATTCTGTTTGGTTTAATGCAGGCAATCATGGCTCAGCTTCCCCAAGAGGAAAAGGCAAAAATAGCTGAGCAGGTAGAGATATTCCACCAAGAAAAGAGCAAGCTGGATGCTGAAGTGGCCAAATGGGATGACAGTGGCAATGACATCATTGTCTTGGCCAAGCAGATGTGCATGATCATGATGGAGATGACAGATTTCACCAGGTATGTGCATCGGTGAAGATGGTCCTTGTGTAGTTGGGTAGTTCAGAAGGAACCAATTCATCCCCAAGACAGAAACAGTTGAAAAAAGGCCACAAGATTTAGGATGGGCAGAAACATTCATCCCAAACCCCATGTAGCACATGGTCTAAAATGAAGAAGATGTTGCCCATCTAATGATGCTGCTCATGTTTTTTTTTTCTTTTTTTTCCCCAGTTCAGATAATGAGGCTGAACTAGATCCCATTCCAACTCCACCAGAAAATAACACTGCCATTTGGGCTCTAATTCAACCCATAATTGCCAGCATAAAAAGATGCCAGCAGGATCACTGTATCACCAATATACATACATACATGCATATCTATTTCAGTTTAATAGCAATCACAGAAAGGGACCTAGCAGGCTTTTCCCATCTTTGAAGGATCTCACACCATCTGTATTCCTGACTTTATTCCCTGCACGTCATAGTCTGATGTGTTGCATACATGCAACCTTAATTCAGGTTCATTGCCTTTTCAAGACAGGTTAAAAGTCAGGCCTTTAGCCCCTAGGCTGGCTTGCAAAAAAAAAGAAGAGCATGCCAGTGTTTCTACACTGATTTCCTACTGTTTCTACACCGTCACAGTTCCCATTTTGAAGCTCATAGACCAAGGTTTGGTAGTGCCTGGATGTGTCACCTCCTAGAAACCTGAGTTACGACTTCTTAAGTTCCAGGACTCAGAGACACTCAGAAAGGATGAGAGACCTGTTGAACCTCACCAACCTGTAACAAAATGGTCCCCAAGCTGTGAGGGCAGCGGTGGATAAACTGTGTGAATAAAAACTAAGCTTCTGTAGGTAAACAGAACACGTGTGCTAGCAAAGTCAAGATCATCTTGCGTCCTCTTTGGTAGATCCATTTGCAAAATCCGAACAGGTGTACTTGCCAACACCCTTAATCCAAAATCCTCTTCCATGACTTGAAAGATTCTGGGTAGGGTGTTTATTGTTGCTATCTTCCCAGTGGTGATGTATGAACAATCCTACTAGCCCCACCTGTAGTCTAAAGTGACAGTGTAGGCATGGATTAAACATTTGGGAGTCTTGGCAGGGTGGAAAAATGTCAGGTAGCATTCAGCTCTCTCCCATAATTCCTCCTGAAGTTTCCTTATGAGGCCATTTGGCAGACTATTAGGAAAAAAAAATGCAGAGCTGATTGTAACATTTCTTAACCATGAGGTTAAGGAAAGGTGCAGGGATGCTATTAAGGGCATCTGAGATGGGGGTCACAGGGGGATCAAACGATGACTCATATGTTATGATGCAAAAGACACAACTTTAGGATTTACACCAGACATCATGATGTCATTATAGAAATGCACTGTTTGTGTAATATCATGAGTCCTGTTTTGCCATTTGGGTGTCATCTTGGCTTGCTACAGATCAGAGGGGCTGCAGGCCAGGATATGGTTAAAAAAAAGTCAACATGGAAGCTATGATGGTGCAATCAAAGCTCCACCTGGTTTTTCCATGTGCATCACCATCTTGACTTTTTGGACCATACCCCATGGACACCTGTAGGTAATATCCAAAGAGCCTAGCAAGCAGTTGCAAAAAAAAGGTTCTGAAACTAGACCAGCGTTTTAACAACCCTGCGTGACAGCATTCAACTTTGTGCAGCTGTGAAGCTGTCTTGCTTTGTGTCCCTGCTGAACTCTGCCCATTTCTGGATTGGATCTGGCAGCTTTTACATTAAATCCTGCTTGGGGAGCAGAGAGAGAAGCTTGACATTGTTGTGGCTTTGCATTCCACTAGGAATGCCATCTTAATGAACACTTTAAAATGCATTTACAATTAAGTTCATGAGCTTGGAGGCAAAATCAGACCAAAATGCTGGCAAAGCATTTTGGAGTATATGTAGATATCCAATACCTCCCTCACCCCCTTTTTCCCCCCAATCTCCTAGCCTATGCTCTAATAAGTAGTTTAAAGGCAATTGTGCTAAATTGGAAAAACAGTCCTATCATAGTTCTAGAAGAATAAGAAAACCAAAACTGTTATCCAGGAGTTTACATTTCTTTGTTTCCAGAACTTGAGTTGATGGCACCGCACTTGTCTTTTTTAGGGGTAAGGGGCCATTGAAGAATACATCTGATGTCATAAATGCTGCCAAGAAGATTGCAGAAGCTGGTTCCAGAATGGACAAACTGGCTCGCGCTGTGGCTGATCAGGTAATTTCAGATTTGCTCTTGAAATGAGTTTGAGCACCAGAGCGAACCATTTTGTCCAACATCATGGTTGCGTGCCTAGAATTGTAATGTGTGTCTTTCAGATAAGGCAGTTTTCCTTAGCAAGGTGCTATGCGTATATAATAGAAGAAGAACTCCCAGAATTCACATTCAGTATGATGATTGGCTAGGCTGGCTCTGAGAATTCTGGTAGTTGTAGTTCCTGCACATCTGCATGGCACCCGATTGGGGAAGGGCCATGGAAATGGAGGGAGGTTCTTAGTTTCTTCAGTTATCCCCATTTCTCCGGTTTTCTGGTGCAGCCTCTGTGGCCTTCTTAATTTCCATGAGTCGTGCCAGTATTTTACATGTAACCAACTTTTCCGCAGCTCTTAAAAAAGGGGAAATCTGACAGTTTGCAAAAATCTGCTTAAATTGAATTCTGCCTATAAGGCATTGCTGCAGGAAAATGATTCTTTTAGTAATTGAAACAGAAGAGCATTGGGGTCACACTCTATTCTAAAGCATCCTACAAGATAGTATTATTTAACTGCAGTGTCTTAGATAATGTATTGTACTCACGGAATTTGTTCTTGGTGAGGAGCTACACTCGTAGCACAGAGTGAGCCTTATTAGGATTAGTTGAATCTTTGTCAGGGTGCAGTGCGTGGGAATGGATCTGCAGCACCTTTAACCTCCAGAGGTGGAGACTAGCACCCAGAATTGTTATTGCATTACTACATCATCCCTGTAGTTGTAGGCTATTTTTAAAAAATCCTCGACTACAACAAAGATTGCCTAAAACAGTTTTTGCTCCTACAACGACGATCTTTCAGGACTTCTCCCCCACCCCACATTATTATTTCCCATTCTGTTTACTCCACAGTAAACCATGAAGTGAATGGCTTTTATATGCCATTCCCGAGCTGTCAGCATTAGGTTTCCTGTAACCCAAACTTACAGTGAAAACTGGGTATAATTAATGGGGAAGTTTCCACCAGCCAGTGAAAGCCTCAACTTTATGGTTTGAAAAATGATGGCTTTGCCTTTAAAATAAATCTTCCATACCTTCTAATGCTAATTTATCCTTTAACAGTGAGTTTGAGCAAGGGCGGGGGGGGGGGTAAGGAAGGGTTTCCATGCTGCGCTATAGGGGCTCCTAAAGAGTTCCTTTGTTGGTGTGGAGGAATATCCCCTTAAGTTCACTTAAAAAAAAAAGAAAAAAAGCAAATTACAAAGGGAACCCATAACTACCTGTCAGTGATCTAAAATGAAAACAGAGCAGCTGTTCAGCAGAGATGGGAGTACAGACAGAATTTTTGAAGGCATCATTATTTTTTTAAAAGTCACCGAGGTTATTTGTCCTTCCTTAGAGCCTCAAAAATGAGGAAATGTTATTGAAGTTTGGAGACCTCTTTGCAATGTGAACTTTTTATAGGCTGCTACATTTTTAATTGCGGTGCTAAAGAGAAAGAGAGAGAAAGAGAGAAAAAGAGAGATCCTAACTTTTAATTTGCTCTGGGTACTTCTGTTTAAGCCCTTTGTCATCTCTCCAGAGGGTTTATCTCAAAGTTTCTTTCAGATACAGGGTCTCCAGAGTCGAATAAATATGACTGTGCTAAATGGCAACTAAGTGGGAAAAGGCCCCTGGGATTCACGCTTGAAAGATGAGGCAACTTTTGGAAGAAAAAGGGGGAGACAGTTTCATGGCATTATCATAGATATGGAAGAAGAGATTAGCCTTAACTACCCCAGGGAATTCTCAGGGGCCTGATTTAGGAGAGAGAAGAATATGTAGCATATATGGTGGAGGCCGCCTGCCTGTGTACTTTTTACTCACATTTTTATGGGCACCTGAATTTTGTTTCTTGCTCTTATCCTGTCAAAGCAGGAGTTCCTCACTGATTTCTTCTAAGTCCTTTACATCTCCTGGTGGGGGTGAGAAAGATCCAGTTCTGAAACTCTACAAAATGACCGCCAGTTGGGGCAAACAGCTCTAAACTGGAATGACCAGTGGCAAAAAGTATTGCCACATGTTCCAGTTGTCCCCATCAGTCGTGGAGCCCAACTGGACCTGGACTGAAGCCCAGTTGGCTTGACTACAGAACCAGGGGTCCTCTACTTGACCTAGTGAATCACTCTGCCTGAAGAGTTGAATGAATTTTCTTAGATTTTTTTTTCTTCAGCCCTCATTCTCTTCCTTTGCCCTAATCCAACCTTGAGCTAATTATGTTTCTGTATAAGAAGGTATATGGTTTAGAGAGATAGCTTGCTCTTGCTTGCATGAAAAATGATTTAAGCAGCAGGCAGGTTTCCTCCAGAACAGCTCTCTCTTCTAAGACTTCATTAAAATGAGACCGGGAAAGGCTGCAGAGTCTGGCTCCTGGAATTTGACCCAGCCCCTTTACCAAAAATATGCACCTGTATATTTTTCTGTGCAGCATGTGACTTATGGCATCTGGGCATGTGTCTTCTTGCCCTTGTGTTGCACCTGCACTTGTGTGTGTGTATGTATGCATTCACTAGGAAGCACAGAGCAAGCGACATATGCTGTACTGTCATATGAGTAGGAAGGAGGCAGGCTTAAGAGTGGAGGAGTCAGCGACATTCCAAGCTGTTCTCCACCACCTCTCCTATAAGGACACATTTTAATTTTTTTCTCCATAGCTCCAGGCCAGATTCAGCCCCTTTTCAAACTCAATTCCCTGTCTTCTTCCCCCTCACCAAATTTGGGTCCCATTTTATTCAATGTTTAAAGAGTTATCCTGCTAATAGGCAGACCAATGGCCCAAGCCCATTGAGCCCCTTTGGGTACTTTCTTCTAACTCCTGTTGGGTTGGAAAGAATAAAATGTCACTGGAGGAAAGCCAGAAGAAAGGATCGGTCAGGCTAGACATCAGGAGGAACTTCCTGACTGAACTTCCTGAGTTGTCAGCCAGTGGAAGAGACTGCCACATGAAGTGATGCATTCTCCTTCAACCTCAGGTATTCAGTCAGAGACTGCACGGTCAGTGATCCTTTAGGGTTATGTATTATTGATTAAAAATAGAGTATCTTTGGTTATATCACTAGCCTTCCTCTCTCTTCTGTAACTGCCCCATAAATTGTGCTTCAAGTTGCTGCAGTGATTATAAAGCCTTCCCAAAACCGACTCCGTTTAACTAAACTGAATTGAGCCCACGTCGTTTTGATTTGTAAAGTATGTCTAAAGAGTGCCACAGGTGGCGTTCCACCAGTGGAGTAAAAATGCCATTTCCCAGTTGCAGCTCAACAAAGTAGCTTCATTTTGCTCTTATTAATGTTTTCTGGGCTGGAAGGCTCTTCTTTAAATGTGGTTCTTTCTGTACCATAAAGATGGTATATTGTACACCGCGAGAACTTTATGTGCAAACTGAACCATGTCCTAAGGAGATGGAAACAGTGATGTGGCTGTCTGCTTTACAGTTCATCGGGTAAGTGACAAACAGTGGTGCTGGTTTCTTTCTCTGTTTTTCTCTTTGCCTTTGGCCCTCTTGAGTTCTCAATGCACCGTTTTGTGCTGTGAAAGAAAGATCTGACCTTTGTGAAACACATAACCAAACAGTCAAGTGAAACCAAGTCCTCAAAGTTGGTCCCAGCAAAACGACCGGGTTTTCTTTGCACATTCAGCATATAAATCACAGTAAATCAAATTTAAGCTGCTCATTTCTCTTTTCATTTGCAGTGTCCTGATTCAGCCTGTAAGCAGGACCTACTAGCATATCTTCAACGTATTGCCCTTTACTGTCACCAGCTTAATATCTGTAGCAAGGTCAAAGCAGAAGTCCAAAACTTAGGAGGAGAACTGATTGTTTCCGGGGTAAGCCAATTTCTGTATTTTGCTGTTAGCATGTCTTGATTTTAAATTAGTGATTTCCCCCCCTCATTTTGAAGATATAAGATATGTCTTGGTCTTTAATGTTATTCCAGTTTGGATAACTTTACTGGAGTCTTCATTGCTATGTAATCCACCCAAAGAGCTTTTGCTCTTCATGCCCATTAAAAATATAATAAAATGAGATATTAAATTCATTACTAATAGGAGCTCGGTTTTATATTTAGCAAGGTTATATAGCCAAATGTTCCTTCCTTCTCTGATGATAGGAGAGTTCTGCCCTTTCTATGCGTTTCACCTCTTCTGAAGTGAGATGTCCTTAATCCTCTTCATGCAGGTGAACTTCAGCATGAAACGTCTCATTCACTTTCCTACAAGAGGGGGACAATACTGTAAAGGGGGCCACTTGTGAGCAGGACCATTGAGGGAGCCAAGACTTAAAGAACAGCCTGATTTTTTTTCTAGCAAAGCATATGCTTTGACTGGTAAAATGTAATCCTTTTTCCGAAAGGAATGTTGTCACCCAAGAAACTTTGCCCAGCCATAGAGATTATACTGGGTGTGGGTGTGGTTCTTTTCTGAATCATTTCCCTCCTTTGGGCCTCAGCCTGTAGCCACTTAGTGTCAAGAGCCAATTATTGTCAGGGCAGAAAAGTTCATAAAATTACCAACACTCCTGATCTAGTGACCTGGTGTTGAGCAAAGAATCCCTTGGACCAAAACTTGGGCTAAATTTAACATTAAGTTGTTCCAACTGGGCCATTGAGAAACATATTCTTTTGATTTGTGTGCTGCTTCCAGAAATAGTTTGTTGTCATGGCATACAGCTTTTATCACCTAATACTTCTTGGGCAGTTGCCATCATCCCATCACAGTTAAAGGTTATTCTCCTTTAATCCTTCAATTTTTTTAAAAAAAAATTATTTATGGTCAGAGGCTAAATTAAAAGGAACAAAACATGTGTAGGGAGCAGGTAGAATAAAGGAGAAACAGGTAAAATTAAGTAAAGCATGCATGTATTCAAACAATGATATACTTAAAAAGTAGAACAATAACTCCTTAGAAAATCACCATTTTACTTCCCTAAAGATTGGCCAGCCATTCCAAATTTGAGCCAGGTATTGCAATAGAACAGCATTTAGTGACTTTTTAGAGGTCCATTAATCCCATGCACATTCCCTATAACCCAGCTTTCCCTCCAAAATATAAATTCTGTTCAAAATGCTCTGTCGACCTTCAGGATGACTAGCACAGAGAACCTGAAGCAGAAAATATAAAGTTAGGAGCACTCTGGATTGACAGACAAGGGCAGGCCAAGGAACGGATCTGCCCCATATTCCTGTGGTCTTTTGCATAGACCTTTTTACTTTGCCCCATACCTGCGCTTGGTAGTCAAAGATCTCATTCAAAGTCAGTTCAGGGATGGGGAGGGAAGCTGACTCCATGTACAACTCTCCATGACACAGATCTATAGCAAATTGTGAGTTGTGACCAAGATCTGTCTCCCTCAGTTGTAGATCTGTGGTCTGAGAGATGTCGCACCCTCTCTTCACTCATGAATATAATGCCTTGTATCCTCTCTCCACATACAAGCAGGCACACACATGCCCGTGTTCCCAATGATAGGCATTCTAATGATATACACTTCTGAAGGAAATGGATTGCCCGTGAGAATGAGGATTAATTTTTGTTTCGGAAACAGTGTGGGGAAAGGGCCCTCCTGATCCCACAGGTTTCTTGACCTATGTGCAGAATAGTGTCAATTTAAAATCTTTATGTTCTTAAAAATGTGGAAATAAGTCTCCTTTCTCTGTACACCTCTCATGTAGCAGGCTTAGATCATTCTTCTTTTACTTGCTGGCATAACTGGATCCGCTTCCCATTCTCATTGATTTTGAACACTTCCACCCACCTCTGATCTGTCCCTCAATCCCGCTTGTGCATCAGCTTGGCTGTTGGGCTTAACTCTCATTTCTGTCTTTTCTCTTGTATCTTCTGCAGAAGCCGGCATTGGGCAGATGCTCTAATAGTTTGTGTATGTTGTTGTTGGCTTACCATTACATGCAGTGAAACTGAATACAACAAACTGTTTGACTTCTTCATTCCTCATTTGGTAGTCTTTAGCATCCACTGCTTCATCACTGCCATCTTTATGCTTTTTTCCCTCTTCATTCAACCATAAGCTGAAGCAGTGCTACCATCAACTTGCAAATAATTGGCATTGTGTGTTGTAAACCTAAAGCCACATTCAGAGAAGACCCCTGGTATTGGCTTCTCTTCATCTTTCTGATGTTTGTGTAGGATCTCCCTTCACAATAGCTTTCTAGCAATTGTGATTTTGCTGCATTGTTTCAAAGAGCTGGGTACTGTATGCTCCAGGACTATCCAGTGCTATGGATTGCAACCTCACTTCATCTGCAGCTTCCTTGCCTATTTTCTGCTTTCATCTTGTTCGTCATTCTCTCTTGGATAGCCAGTTGCAAATAAACTTTATTTTATTTGCATAAAATAAAAAGCAGACTTTGCATACAGTACAGTGCTCATTGTTTCTTTCAAATGATTGACAGTTGGAAAACTTGTACATTCACTTTTATGACCCCAGCTCTACCCATGGACTCCAATGGGATAAGGTACACACTCACCAGTGAAAACTGATATGTGTGCATTATCTAATAATTCTGTGCTGAAAGTATCTGTAGATTATTTGATGTTTGTAGTTTGTACCCCTTAGGGTATTGAACTTAGCAATCTGTTTGGTGCAAAGCCGTATTTTTCTGCCATTTGTTCAGGATTTTTGTTAAGGATCTAGTACCAGTGAGATAGAAACTTGGCCACTCCTGACATTTTTCTTCAACAAATAATCATCAAAGCTGAACTGTACTTGAATCAATATTGGGAAGCCTCAATAATTCAGATCAGAATGGGATTCAATGGGTTTGATGAAATGTATTTGTGACTGAAATTACATGTATACGTTTGTCTGGCATGGAACTATCTATAGATGAGAGAACCTCTCATTTTAGTTTCAGTTTCTCCTTTTCCTCACCATATGTTTGTTAGGTCCATATCTTCACTTTGCAAATTTGGGTGGAAAAGAAGTCTGCACAAAAATCAGGATACATTTTGTGTGTAACTGCATATCTGCATTTTCCCCAGAATGTAAAATTTTGGCAAGCATTTCTTAATTGTCATGCATTTTGGGGCCATACTTTCCTCTCCTATACAACCATTTCTTTGGAGTGTTGTTAAATATTTTTTGCCCAGTCTGAAGTAAAAGATGGCAAAACAACATTCTTAGGACACTGGATTTGTGTATGGATTCAAGAGGTATGGATTTATTTGTATGTATAAAAAAATTGGACCCGATAGCTTTCTTCTCCATTTTTGTCATACACAATCCCCTAACAAAATCACATTGCATGGACTGAAAAGAAAGAAGTGTGGATTATGAGATACCCCCTCCTGAATTAAGGGTAATGTATACAATGTGTGAGCATGAAACAGCAGAAATGTTCTTGAGAACTTCAAGGGGATGGACCACTTCCAAAGCAAATCAGCAGAGTTATAAAACTTGTCTCAAAAATATCTAAAGAACGTTGTCTTTGGTTTAGGACCACATATATTTTAATAAACTAATAAACTAAGAATGTTCATTATTGGATGGATTGAAAATGCATTAAAAATATACGTTGGCAACAGTAAGATATTCTTTCAAAAATCTCCCTGTGTTTAAAAACATGCAGCCATCATATTCTTTTAAACATGTTGAATACTTGGTAAGGAAACCCATACCTCCTTTCTATGAGTGATTTAAATAACATTTGATGATTGTCTTTTTGGTCAACTAAGTGGAGTATATTTATAAAGAATCTGCTTTTTACGACTATTATTAAACCATTTTACTTTAGAACAATATTATAGACTTAGACTTTCCAGCCCATGCAGATTGTAGTCTCTTAAGACCAAAGCAAAAATGGGAATGGTGTTATTGTGACCCAACTCATCATGCAGAATTATTTCCAATGAGGTCTGACAGCAAACCCTCTGCACTGCATGTGTTAACTTTGCTTGAAGATGGGGTCCTCTGTTGTCCTTTAGAAATAGGAAAGGAAGAAAGGTCAGAGGCAACTTTTGAGCCTTTCACAAGCATTTTTCCCATATTCTCACAAAGATTGAACTCCTTCTGAACTAAGGAATACTTGCAGGGTTATGGGCCCCCAAACTATTAATTTAGGTCTATGTTGGCTTGACCGTTCTACAGGAGAGGCCGACCCAGTCATTTGATAATGTGAGTCAACTGCCTGCAGGATGGGGATTAGTGGGAAAGTATTGATGAGCAGAATGGCTTGTCAAGATGTCTATGATATATGAAAGAAGAAGTTGTGATATAGAGGGAAATGCTATCTGTTAAAATATGTTTCAGTTACCAATCCAATCCAATGTTGGAACTGGATTCCTTTGGCCCAAGCAGAAAAGTGTCTTGAGATGACTCTGGAGAGCAATTTGTTAAAAAACCGAACAAGTCCCAAAGTACTGCTGGGACAGTATGAATATCATCATGGAGTCGAGAACATGTGGGAAATGACTAGTGGCAGGATAGTTAGGTATCTTAAGGTTGTGGCAGATGTGAAAGTAAACTTGTTAGGCATGGAAATGTACTGATATAAACCTGGTAAAGATGAGAAGCAGAAGAGGTGCATTGATGTCACAGAATGATAGGATATAGCACTGCCTTCTACTAACAGTAGAAGGCAGATTCTATTATTAGTCAGTAACAGTAGTAGTCAGATTAGTCAATACTAGTAGTCAGATTCTACTAAGTCCATTTATCATAATAATGTCAGCTTTGTTCAGCAGTAGATTTTTACAGAGCCCATAAAATTGGGTTAACGTGGAATAAGTATAAACTGATTGCTTATAGCTTGGAATGTCTGTTGTGTCATTTCTTTTTTGAGGGCAACAGCCTTTGAGTATTTTGGTTGATGTTATATATTTTGCCAGGGTTTGTTTGTCTTTTCATTGTGAAAAATAGAGATTTCCATAAGGTCTGTGAACAAATGGTAGTTTCCTGGGGGAGAAAAAAAACACATATTTTATTGGAATGATTTTTTTCTGTGTTCCAAATATCTTCATTGGCTTCCTTAGAGTAAGACGTGTTTCAGAATTCCTTTAACACTTTCAGTCACTGCTTTCCTTAAATCCATTCATATATTCATTAGGTCGGTCGGTCGGTCGGTCGGTCGGTCGGTCTGTCTGTCTGTCTGTCTGTCTGTCTGTCTGTCTGTCTTTCTTTCTTTCTTTCTTTCTTTCTTTCTTTCTTTCTTTCTTTCTTTCTTTTTTTCACATCAAAATATTTATCCCCTCTTTCTTTCTTCAGGGACTTAGAGTTAATTCAATTAAGATTCTCTTTAAATGCCATTGACAAAATGAACACTGATTTGCCCTCTAGCTTTTATCCAATAATTCTACTCAAACAAAAAGTTACTTTGTGTACATTTATAACTGAATCAGTGATGACTGGATATTCTAGATAGAAAAATATGAATGGGTTTATGTTACATCAACCTTCTTTTAAAATACGGGTCTTCAGCATTTCTATTAATAATGTTCAGATTAAAATTGCTGGCAAATCAAGGAGGAATCTCTTTCTTGGTTACATCTACTTCCTTTCTGATAAAAGTTCTGTTTCTTGCTTATTTACTCCGATTATTTATAGATAGAATTCTGTGCAGACTTCCCTGTGTTCTGATATATATACGGGTATATTTTATTTTACATTGGGTTATCATACAACTCCTCTTTCTCTATTTTTCTCTTTCTCTTTCTATTATCGACTACATCCCTCATTTGCTAAATCTTACCTTGTATCCTTCTTATTTTGCTTAAAATCTATCCTGTGTCTTAGGAAACACCTGTGCAATATCATACTTCAGCAAAATGTCAAATGCAGCTTTATCAATGTACTGAAACTACTCCGGATCTTTTCTGTTCATCTTTCCATGATGCACTTTATTGTATCAAGTTCTTCAAGGAATTTTGGATGGAGTTTCTAAACATTCCTCTACATCAAAAAATACATTCAACATTAAAATGCAGGAAAGGTGCTCCTTGAGAAGTTTTTTGCTTTTGTTAGCCAAATGAATGATACTTTAAAAAAAAAATCTTAGTTCAGAAATATCAATATTTGTCATTTCCAATTTAAAGCAAGCTTTAAACTAGATCTCCCCATTCTTCTTCCGCATGTAATATTTGCTCAAGGCTTTTGACATATTAGTGCTCTTTCATGACTAAAAATATGCCCTTATTTTCAGGCTCCCTAAGAGTGATGGGTAAGAAAGAAGAAAAAAATGCCATCGCTTCAGATCTTCCTTTCTTCCAGCTTTGGAAACTTTTCTGACTCCAATAGACAGCAGTCCAAGGAGTGGCTTATAAGTTACAACCTTTGTAGTTTAACTCACTAATTTATGTTTTAATCACAAAAGCATCCCACATGCTCTAATGTGTAGGGCAATATCAACTTCTGATAAACTGAAATCAAATTGCAAAAAAAAACAGAAAGCCCATGTTCCTTTAAAAAGATCAGTCACCCCCTTGCACTTGAGAGTTTCTCATAATATGCATTTCCTTCTTCCCTTCCCTTTTTTGCATATAGATGACTACATTCTGTACATGGGCAGAAATGTAATCTTCTTCCCTGCTCCCTTTAACTTAGGTCTAGTGTCGTGACATTGAAATGATTGATAGCAATCAGTTTTGCAAATCTGAATCCATGGTATTCCTCATTAGGTCTTTTTTCTCCTATGTTCGATTCCTTCAGTTCCAGCTCACCTTCAAAAGTTAACCTATCAGTCCAGTTAATCATACAGAATTCACCAGGATGGGTGCCATGCCATTTTCTCAGTCCAAGTTTTGTTGGTTTGTTTGTTTTTTGCAATGTCTACATAGTTAATCCACCCCAATGACTTGGGGGAGATTTATATTAGTACACTTAAACGCATGCGACATGTTATTCAACATAGGTAAGACAGAACCCTTCTACATTCTGTACTGTAAAACGACTAAATTTGGTTGATATTAAGATATGGGCATTATACAATTCCTTTTAGGAAAATATAAACAGGAATTATTATTAATAAGGAAATTCATTCTAAGTCATGAAAAAGTATCTGCTGAACCAAAACAACAACACAGTCCCAGTTCCTCAGAAGTCCCTGAATATGTACAGATTCCAGGCAAAGAAACTGAAAAAAAAAAATGCATTAATTATTCGATTAATTGACTATATCTGGTCTAGTTCATGAAATAAGCAATAAAAATCAAATGAGATAATAAAATGGATAAAACAGTTTAATAGTAGAGGAGATAAGTCAGTGCAAGTTTTAAAATGTTGTTCCATTCATTCAGTTAAAATGTCTGATTGAATAACCAGTTCAATATGCAATATCTGATGGTTAGTATGCTCCTGATAGAATAAAAATAGTCTATTAGAGAATATGGATCATAGACCAAAATTATTACCTTGCCAAGGATGGCATAAATGGATTGCAATAAATGATTTACCAATTGGTACTTTTCAGTAAGGAAACCTAATGCAATTTCACAATGAACACACAAAATATTTTATTATCATCATCATCATCATCATCATCATCATCATCTGCCTAGAGTCATTGAAAGTCAGGTGACATACAAGTTTAATAAATTATTATTGGTCATTATTGCTCCTACAGTTAGTTGTTAAATGCAGCACAATTCTTAAAATAAAATAGGTCCTAAATGCAGTCTTACAATCAAAAGCAAAGAACAAGCTTTGTTACAGGAAAATTTTAGAAACAATGGTGAGCAGATATAAATACCGAAACAACGCAAGAGAATCGGAAATCATGTGGAATATTATCCAACATTATGTCCCTGTTGTTCCCCATGTATCTCTTTGTAGCAAAGGCTTCTTTGACTCAAGGACTCCCTAGAAGAAATACTTCTGCGGAAACAACCTTAAATATTGTAGTAGACGAATAAAACACCAGGTGAAAATCAGAACTTCTGGATTTTAGCTCTAAGCCATTGTTCCTCTCCTTTCTCCTCCCCAATAATGTTAAATTTGCTCTTTATTCAGGCGCTAGCCAGAAAACAAAAATGAAACCAGCTGCAAATATGTAATCTAATTTCTGTTGAAGGAAATTACAAACAAAATGTTTGCTAACTGCGCTTGCATTTATCAGGGCTGTATATTTCTTGTGCAAACCTGTTTTCATTCTGGTAAGATGTCACTGGACTTAACTGGCAGGCTGAAAAGAGTGATCACCTCTGTCTCATTTTGTTGACATCTCATGTTTCAAGTGTGCTTTGTAAATCAGTGTATTCTGTTCACTTACTCCCTCAGCACAGCCTAGCAATATCCATACATCAGTTTTAGAAAGGTTCTTGGTGAGCACCGCACACCCCATCACTACTGGAGAGGAGAAGATTCTCTCCCTTCCTCTGCTGCAGTCAGTTTGCTCAAGATGATTGATTATCAAGCATTTCTCCTGCTCTCTCATCAACAAATGCTATTTAGTTCTAATACACATGCATGCATGCACGCACACATAAGCATTAACTGCAGAGTTGAAGTTAAGGAAAGAAATCATGCTGAGAGTACAGGATTCAAAGCCACAAGATCTTTAAAGCTGGGGGGGGGGGGAGACCAGAAATTAGGAGAATCCACACCCCATGGATTCAGCTTCAGCCTATGTGATACGTCTTCCTTTTTCCTGATTAAGTAGATCTTGAGACATACCACCAACTCAACATTCATATTTACCAGAAAGGAAGATTAGCGTTTTCCTTTCCAAATGATTTAACATGGAAAAGTTGCTTTAGGTCATTTTCATACTATAAATCTGTAATATTTTCTAGACTCATCCAACCATTGTTGAGCTAAAATAACAGTAATGCAGACAAGCTTTAAGTCACTTCACTGATGGCTGGGTGATGTGTGAAGATGCTATACGTTGCTTCACTGAGAACATGGAAGGAGGCAGACCAGTTCTGTCTGACTTTTCTTCCTGGGCTAGGGGAAAGAGATGATCCTTAATGTAGAATTGTGGTCCTTTTAGATGAATACAGTATGTAGGATCAGTGGTGTCTGCAGCAAACTGCAATACCATCAAAATGGTCAGCCGTGTGTAATGCCATCATCAAGTGAGTGCTGCCATTGTATCGTGATATCATGAAGTCTGCTGCAAGGGGCATTTGCACACTGACGCAGTCATGACTTCCATTGCTCCTGTTCCCTTGCAAACCCCCATGTGTAGTGTGAACCAGAGGAACACTCAGATTTTGGGCTAAACGTGGGATTGTAAAAATGAAGCCTATTCCCAAGCAGTCATACTCCCTTCACACAAAGAACAGTCTTTAATTTAGCACCATCTTCCTGCCCAACCCATTGTTCCCATAACTCACTCTCATAAGCGATATTGATCTTGGTATGCCTGTGCTCAGGGAGCAAGGGAGAGGATTGCTAAAGCAGGGTAACTCACCATGGAAGTCCCTGAACACTTTGTTGAGCCTAGCTCTTTCAGCACACGTTCCCCTCGCCCTTCCCTCCCCTCCCCTCCCCTCCCCTCCCCGCCCCTCCCCAGGCCTGTTCTCCTTCCTTCTGAAATAGGGCACAATATTTCTCTTGCTCTCTCTCTCACTCTTTCTTTTCTGTATCTCTCGGAAATCAGACTGGAGTTCAGAGCACTTTCACTACCTTTTATGAGGTAGAGTGTGATGTCATAGATGGGGGCAGGGCTAGTCAACTTTCTACCCACCTACCCACCTGTGCTGAAGGAGCTACGGTTGCAAACGGAGGTGGGGACTCTTCCATGGTGAGTAACCTTGTTTCTAAACTATGCGTTTCCATACAAGCGTAAAGGGATTTGGTTGCAGGGTGCTGTCTCTTTCAGGAAGAGGAATTCGGTCATGTCAACGGGTGTGCAACACATTTTGTATTCAAACTGCTGTGAATCTGATGTGCCTTGTTTTGGGTTCAAAATACTCGTTTTGCACTTGAAATGGGTGTCTGATGTTCAGAAGAGTTTGCCGGAAGGGTTTTGCACTTGAAACAGCTCTGAAACACTTCCAGGCTGTTCCAAAAGCAACATAACTCATAGGAAGGAAAGGATATATTTGCTCATTATATATTTCCAAAAAAACACCTTTCTAATCCTAAACCTAGAAGAGCCTCCATGCTTGGTTATGGAAAAGCAAAGTTCCATTTCTGCTTTCCTGCAATTCACACCTTTGTCTTTCAATGTGGGGACAATGGAATTCTGTGTACAAATTATTATTACTACTACTACTACTATTATTATTATTATTATTATTATTATTATTATTATTATTTTAAAAGAAAGATCACAATTAATAATTGGAGTGTATCTCCACAGAGCTGGTCATCTTAACTAAAACTAACTTAAGTCTAGGGAAAATTGAATGGGGAGGTGATTATTGCAGGACATCTTTGCTACCAAAGGTGATTTAATGAGTTTCTCATTACAGGCTATCTTCAGAGGATGGTGGTTCAGTTAAAAGCTCAATGTTTGAAAGAGAGAAGGTGTGAATATCTGAAAACTGTCTTGGGGGCGGGGTGGGGAGAGGTTAATAATTCAACATCTAAATTAAAAATCTAAATTTATGTCAAAAGGCTGTTCCTGACCATGCCAAAACATTTGTTGAAGAAACTTAATGGAAAGCAGTATGTTTTGATGGTGGGTGTATTTTATATGCATCATGTGTTTATACTTCCATCCGTATGTCTGGAGATCAAGTCATGGCAACTGGACTTCTTTTCTTTTGGTTTGATATGTTTCACTGCTTGTCCAAGCAGCTTCTTCAGTCTAGAAAGGTGGTTAAGGGGGACCCCATAAATGTCTTCCAGGGTGGCTGCATTTCTCACTAACATGATGGGCTCATTGAAGGGACAATAGGAGAGTGATTAGTAGAGTCTCTGGGATGTGGGTGTCTTGCTCCTAATCCCTCACTTATCCCCAAGTGGGTCATTAAGTGCTGCCTCCCTGGTGACCTTGTGAAGTGGTCTTAAACTTCCTGGGGACTGATGAAAGAGCAGCATGAAAAATGGGAGACAAGTTGTGTCTGAGGCCTCCACTTCTATTGAGGGAAGAATTATCCACTTTGGCATAAATGGATTCCTTCACTCCTCTCTCAAACCACCTATCTTCTCTGTCCAAAATGTGAACATCATTGTCCTCAAATGAGTGCCCTTTTTCCTTTAGATGAAAGTAAACTGCTGATTCTGGTCCTGTGTTGTTGCTCCTCCTGTGCTGGGCCATCCTCTTGTGTAAAGGCCCTTCTCTTAGCTCTGTCCCCTAATTTGGACTATAAACAAGATGCATGAAGATGGGCAAAATCTGCACCCAGTTACGTGAGCGTCCTGTGACTTGACTCAAGGCAACTACAATGTACTGTGTCCATTAGCATTCTGGTAGCAATCATCACAGAGGACATACCTGCCTTACTGATTTGGTCAAAATCCACCTGTTGAAATGTATGACTTTCAAATACACTATGATTAGCAAGTATCACTGATTATGGTTATGATGAAGTTGATCACTAGAAACATACTGATCTTTCCAGGAGCTGCAGTTAAGATAACTGTAGGAATGTTCACATGGTGCTACTCACACACATTGCTTTGATGGAATGAAAGCTTCCTTCTCCACGCCAGTTCATAATTGCTTCAGGCAACTACAGTAACGCATGTTCTTATGTGAAAAAGGATGTTCCATTAGATCATATGTAAACTAGATATGAAGGTACTACTCTGAAAGTTGTGGGGCATTTTTTATCTTACTTGAATTCAACAGGTATCATATGTGTCTTACTAATTATGCTTCTATGGAGGAGGAGTTGTCTACCCCCCTTCTCGGACAAATGATTCTCAAGATGCTTTGCTACATATAGTAATAACATAATCTCCCCAAACCTTTGAACACATATCCATCATAATGCCAGAGCCCTTATACCTCCAGCTAATGGATGAAACCAGTGCATGCTTATTTTTGGGCAACTGGAAGTTGACACAAAGTATGGCTTTCTAGTGGAAGTGCAAAGTGATAAGTTGCTGCTTTTTTGGATATTGGGTATGGTACTTACCTTTTTTTTTTTTTTTTGGTGCCTTCAAGTCAGTTTTTACTCCTGGTGACTACCTGGACTAGCCCCTTCAGTTTTCTTGGCAAAGTTTGTTTGTTTGTTTGTTTTCCAGAAGTGGTTTGCCATTGCCTCCTCCTTCCTAGGGCTGAGAGAGGGGGACCAGCCTAAGGTCACTTAGCTGGCTTTGTGCCTAAAGCAGGACTAGAACTCGCCGTCTCCTGGTTTCTAGCCTGATGCCTTAACCACTACCCCAAACTGGCTCTCAGAGTTACATTTAACCACCTTATTTTTTCTGGTGGGCTGGAGTGATGAGGTCTTACAATGCTTTTGCCCCTCCCTTCTGCCAGCACTGCATCTCAAAGACAACTTATTATTAGTATAATTATTTTTATTGTTTCAGATGTTTATTCCCCCTGGGGGGACGGGGTTAATTAATCATTTCACCTTTAAATTCAACTATTCATCTGAAGACTTTTTTGTTTGCCTAGAGAAGTTCAAAGAGGACAGGAAGGGAATAATTCACTCTAGCCAAAATGCACCCTAAGGAATTGCATTCAGCGGGAAAACTGAGCCCCAAATACCCATCCTGATTTACTTGATCGACTGAGGAACAATGCAAATATTTTAAAACGTGTCACTGGAATAATACCCTGTTCAGTTATACAGTTTGTTTGTATTAATATACCTGCCTTTCAGTTTATACCCTGAGAAAGTGGCAGACAATTAAGTTCTAGTGTTCTTTTTCTTTAGCTATTAGCAACTTCATTGTAAATGAATCATATGCTTGCATTCAAAAGAGAATTGATATACAGTCTTTCTTCACACAAAGTGCTAAACCCCAAGTTGCTTTAGTCTCAATAGATCCTCTTTTGTATGAGGAAAGGCTGTGAACTAAAAAAAAAAAAACTGGAAAAAAATTGAAAGGATTAATTTCTAAAGGAAACACAGGAGACGAAATGGATAAGTTAGGGTTTATCTTATTATTCCTTTCCCTTCATGCCAACCTGAGGTATGTTGCATGTCACAGCCAGGAATTGAGCATGTAGCTTCATTGGAGACTTTACTTGAAAATATGCTCTGTTATTCTGATTGACAAAGTTGTTCCCTTGAACCGTGAGGGAAGGGTTCAAGGGCAAATTGTGAGAGCCAGCATAAATAGCTGTTACTTAATGGGTCGAGATGAATGGGAATGAAATGACCAAAGGACCACAGGGCATGAGAAAACTCCATGTTCCACCCTTCAAAGAATCGCCTTTCATCAAGGTCATATGTAAAATAAATAAAGTAGAGATGTCATTTCAGGCAAGATCATTAATTTCAGACATTGAGAAAGGTAAAGGCTGAAGGGGCTGAAGCATGACCAAGTTTGGGTTGTTTCATAATTGGACACATGGTTATCTTTATCAGCTTTCCTCAGTCTGATGCCCAGCACATCGGTGAAGCACAGCTGTCCAACCAAGCACAACTGGAAGGCATTAGGCTAGAGGAAGCTATTCTGCACAAACTCTAGATATCACTTAAATATCTGGACAAGCTGCACTGAAAGACCTGGCACGTGCACGAATATTGTTGTTTTGAAGTCTCATTCAGTCCAAGCTTGATTCCTGATGACTTCACGAACACATCCATGTAGTTTTCTTGATTGCAGTATGCAAGTTGTTTTCCATTGCCTTTTTCTGGGGCATTTTTTAGGCTTTCTTGAGTAACCAGCAACCCTAGAATTGGCACATCCAAATATTAACCAAGCCAGACCCTGGTTAGCGTCTGAAACCAGATAAAATCAGCCAGCTGCTGCCACCTGTTATGTCATTCCTATCAACATGTCAGAATCAGAAATACGGAGGTGATATTTAGTGTGCTTTGAATAATAAAATGCACAAAGATGGTTTCTGTTTTCCAGGCACATAAGCTGTCTCTCATGCCCCCAAAGAGTAGCTTTTGTGCAGCTCCAATTAAGTAAGACATCCATATCATTTCCTTCTGTTTACTTCATTACATTTATACCAGTACTTAGAAAATCATGTACAGCCCAATTCTGAGATCAGCATCTCAGACTATATTTTGGTCAAGCCCCTAATAGCAGAGCATGGCCAGGCAAGCAGGATTCACACAGAGCTTTATTAATCAGGTTTAATGTCAAGAAATAAGGAATTAGAATATCGAACCTTGGAAGCGGAAGAGGCAAAACGTCCACCCTCATTTATGATTGAATTCACTCAGGTAGGTCCTCAAAGAATCGCTTAAACTTCTTTTTTCCCAGAATGTGAAACTGAAGGGCTAACTGCCTTTTTCCAAGACAAGCCTGGCACGAAATATCCATTTGCTCTTTGTTAGTGATGTTTTTAAATGTTCCCTTTCCTTTCTCAGCCTCTGCATGCCGATTTGAAAATAAGCAATAACTTCAGTATTAGCCATTTAAGCACTAAACCAGTGTTTCTCAACCTTAGCAACTTCAAAACATCTGGACTTCAACTCCCAGAATTCCCCAGCCAGCCATGCTGGCTGGGGAATTCTGGGAGTTGAAGTCCATACATTTTAAAGTTGCCAATGTTGAGAAACACTGCTCTAAACAGTTCGGGGCTTATCTATTTCTCCCATTCGGCTCCTCTCAGGGCATTAAAATCCACAGAAGAAGCTCTTCTGAAAACACCTCCATGGTCAAAAGGTCATTTATTTGGCATGCGGGAGAGGACACCTTCTCTACTTCTTCTACTGATGGGTGGTCTCCATCAGGAGTTATCCCTGGCTCCTGCACTCTTAGCATTTCCAAATTCTGTCAAGACCCATCTCTATCCACAGACTTTTAATGTTCAAGAGTAAAATAATGTTAGCGTCTGTTGTTGTTGTCACTGTCATTTGGTTCTGCTTGCTTTCTTCTTTAAACAAATATCAGTAGCTGCACAGAGTACTCACTAGAGGAGAAAGGCAGGGCATAAATACAATAAAACAAAACACTGCCTCTCTGCCGATGGAATTGGAAGTGAGTCTCTCTCCGTTCGTTACGGCTCCTTCTCAGACAAGTGTGTGTTTGAACACATCTTCCTTACACAAAAAGAAACAATGAAGTGACTCTGTAAATAGATGTTGCAGCAGGTTCTTTCCACCCTTTCCCGTCTGCCCACCCCACGCTGGCAATACAAAACTCTTTACGGAGGTTCTGTTTTATGGGGAATGTTTTAAGTAAATTGCCATTCTCTCTGTGCAATCCCATACGTGGTTATTCAGATGTGAACCTGTTGAGTTCAGTGAGGCTTATTCCCAGATAAGACACCAGTAGGTTTTTGCCCTTTTTAAGGAGAATCAAAAACACAAATAGAATCAAGACAGCACTGATTGCATTTCCAATTTTGCAGTAACTACTGGCAAAAATTCCTCCTCCCTGATTTATAATATATAAACAGAATATCATCAAGGAAAATGCATTCATAATTTGTGCACTCTGTTGTATACATCAAAACTTTACCCGACGTTGTTGGTTAAACCAGATAAATTCCCAAGGTCCTGGACCCAAAGGGATTCATCAGTTCTAACATGCAAGATTGAGAAGAAATTTGTTAAGGTAGTTAATTTACCATTATCAGATTGCCTCTCTCCTTAGTTGGCTGTAAAAAGGACAGGCTTCCAATATCAGGAGGAAGACAAATTGTCCACTGATGAAATGGGCTTTAAATGACCATGTCCAGAAGAGAAACCATGTGAAACAGTAAACAACAACCTTATTGATTGTGGCTGCGCAGAGCAACACAACTCATGCTTTGAGGCATTGGCTTGCTCTGTCTTGATTCAAGGCAGCATCTTGGTGTGAAAAATCCTAGTTGTGCCATCTCAAGTCAAACGAGGATAACTTGAACCAGCCAAATGTCTTGTTTCACCAGAAAGAGACCTTTGCACATATGGACACTCCCTTTTAATGCCTGGATCAAAGCAATGTGGTCAGTCTCATGTGGCACTTGGACGGTGAGGCCACCATGGTTCAGATTCTGAAGAAGGAATGGACAACAGAAACCAGAATGAATACAATTAGCAAAGCTGTATTGATTAATTCTATGTGCTTACATAGGAGAGTCCCTTTCCTGATATGCAGTGGTGGGTGCTAGTAACGGGAGAGGTCCACCCACAAGAGGCTGGCTTTATTGAGTACATCTTATAGCTCTTCATCTTCCGCCACCCTTAGGAATGACTTACATTGTCTTTGGGAAGATAATTGAAGAAACAGCTACATAGTTTACATTGTTAAGTCTTTAGGAAAATAAATCAGGGAATTATATATTTAGGAATCAACAAGGCAAAGTTCTATGTTATTGAGATCTGGTAATATTGTTAAGCAGTTAGCAGGGAATGGGTGCCTACTTAAGTGAAAGCAGGAAAGAATTAGCTAATTGAGGCCAGAGCGAGGAGCTTGTCATCTTGCAGCTTGCACAAAGCAAAGGGACAGCTCCTCACTTCTTCAGGAAGCAAACAGGAAGAGATCAGCTTGTATAAGCAAGCCTTACTGTACTAAATAAAGTTACAGTTAATTCATAGTTCAGAAGGGAAGCATCACTTCAATCAAAGCCAGAGTTCTGCATAGCCCTATTGGGTAGATCAGTGTTTCTCAACCTTGGCAACTTGAAGATATATGGACTTCAATTCCCAGAATCTGGCTGGGGAATTCTGGGAATTGAAGTCCACAAATCTTAAAATTGCTAAGGTTGAGAAACACTGGGGTAGATAGTTAACATTCACATTATGTCCTTCTACTAGTTGCTGAAACCAAGAAAGGATGGAGAAGCTTGCAACATTTCTATATTGTTCATGCCTAGATAAGGATGACCTCATCAAGGTTCATTAACTAATTTGGAGGAAGTCAGACTGGGTGGATTTAAGATAACCAAGCATCATTCAGAAGTATCCTGTTAATTGCTAAGGAATCTCCATCCTTAGCAAGATGGAAGATCATTCAGTTGCCCAGCTTGATGTTCAATCCAATTGTTTGGGTGGTTGTTGCAGAGATATAAATAGGTCATTCAGGAATCAGCAGCCCAAGGTTTTTTTTTTTTTTTTTTTTTTTTTTTTTGAGGGGGAGGGATGTCCTAATTGTTGGCCACTTTAGATTACAAATCTAAATGGAGGGAAATTAGGTTTCCAGTTTCAGTGATGTATATTAATGATACTGTTTTTTACAAGAGGAAAATTGAGAACCATTCAAATTGTGACTTTGATAAAATGCAAATTTAATTCAAGGACTTCAAGCATCTGTTTTGCTTCGGATTTGAACTGTGGTAGGTGTTGAAATTTCCTATCCTTTAATGCTTGTCACTGCTGGCTATATTTTGAACCTAAGAAGCTGGTGGACTTTTTTCTTCACATTTTCAGGCCTTCTTGTTACTACTACTTTCTGCCTTACATCCAATATTGAAATAAAGGCAAGCCAGTCTCTCGCTTGCTCTCTTTGCCTTTTGCTCTGCCTCTTGAGTGTCAAAATGTCAAAACTCTTGCACAAAATTGTCTATGGAAATGGTCATATGAAAATGTGGCTTTCATGGCTGGTAACATTTTTTTTTTCTTGCTTATTTACCTCTTTTGATGGTCTCTGCTTGTGATCCTCTCCTGTGATACATGGGTTAATGTTAAAATGTCAGAAAAAGGCTGCTCAAGAATCCAAATTACCCACCGAATTCTGGTAGATGAAAAGTAAGTAGTTAGTGGTCTGAATTTGGTGCAGCTAAGTTTTAAAAACTCTGATTCCTATTTTTGTTGATGTGGACAGCTTTTAAAAGCTCCAGCAGTTTCTAAGGTTATGTTTTAAAAAGTTAGAAAAGGTACAGATCATTACCCAAATGAGAAAGAGTAATAAGACCACTGTATAATATAGTGGAAAGTTCATTGCATATGGAAAGAGAAAATGGGAAGGAGGAAGAACCAAGTGGGATGTGCAGAGCAAGGCTATTTATGCATCCCTTCCCAGCCCAGGATTAACCTGAACATCCAAGGCCCAACCATGAATGCATGAAACCCAACTTGTAAAGCCATCATAACATACAAGACCTAAAACACACAAGATTTAAAACACTTAAAACATAACACACCTAAAACAGTATTATGTGGTGCCAATGATGGCACTCTTATTTTGCAGTTTCTTGGGTTTTTGAATCATATATAGAATCATGTAGGGTTGAATCATGCAGGGTTTTTGAATCATGCATTGGATCATGCATAGAAATTGCAAGTACCCATGAGTGTTGTTCTTATTGAAAATACAGCCATACACAGCAAGAGAGAGAGAGAGAATTATATTCCTTAGCCTTTTCTGATCAGGAATCTTGGGCATTATCAATGGTCATTGGTGGCCAAGTCATTAATTGGAGCCCAACCTTGATAGAAGCCAGAAGTATTCTGGAAAGGATCTCATAGGTCCTTCTAAAGGTTATCTATGTAACTGGTTATCAAGTTTAAAGAGAATAAAAATGAAGGATTGGGGCATTGGGCAATGGAAAATTGTATACATGCGCTGGTAACAGGAATATGGTTGGTCACTGTGAGAACAGACTTCTGGATCACACAGCCTTTTACCTAACTTCACATGCTCTTCTGCCCCTTTTGATGCATTAACTGTTCTGTATATGTCTTATAGAATATGCTGTGGTAGTAAAGTCAGTCCAGACTTGGCTGTACTCTGCCATACAGTTATTTTGACATATTTCAAGTTAATTGAGTGACTTCAGAGTGAAGTGCCATTAGAGGGTTTTGATTGTCACATCCTGTTTTTGTTTTTGTTTAAAAGATCAGTTGATGCTTGCGTAGGTAACTGTGGAATCTTCAAGAAGTTGTGCAGCCAATAATACACATTAATAGTATATTTCTTAAAAATTGCACAAATGACATTTTCTAAATTTTATAGTCTGTCTTTAGAAAAGCAAAATGAAAAAAAAAAAACATTTTAGTGCTGTGCTATTTTCCCAATTTGCTTACTCTGTTAACTTCATTACATCATGTTATACCAATGTGCATTTGTATCCAAGGAACTGTGCTAAATCACTTCCAAATTACAAAGAAGCAAAAAAAACAAGTGAATCCTAGAACGGAAAGAGGAGGGAATTTGTCCGTAACATTTTTTTATTATTTTTTATTTATTTATTTATCATATTTGTATAGCCACCCATCTCACTGATAGTGACTCTGGCCGGCATACATAATAAGGAAACAAGTACATAAAAACCATAAAACCACAACTTAAAATAAAAAACAAGATAAAAATGAAAAAAATGACAGCAGACATATAGAGAGTGCATCAGTTAACCATCATACAAACATCTAACGGTCCCCCCTCCGTTGTGGGATCCCCAAGCTGATTCACAAAACCATGGCCTTCCAGAAGGTCAGCAGGGTTGCGACCAGCCTCATCTCGGGAGGGATGATGTTCCAGAGGGCAGGTGCCATGCTGCCAATTTTAAAAGGCTTTCCTCCTAGGTCCCACCCGACAAAACTTCCTAACTGATGGGACCCATAGCATGCCTCTTTTGCCAGACCTGATGGGATGGGTAGATGTCACTAGGGGGAGGTGGTCCCTCAAATAACCTGGTCCCACACCCTGTACAGCTTTAAGGGTCATAACCAGTAATCTGAATTGGACCTGGAAGTAAACTCACAAAGCAGAGGTATAACATGTGCAGTTCTTGGAGCACACATAACCGCCCGCACCACTGCATTTTGTACCACCTTCTGGATACTCTTCAAGGGCAGCCCTATGTAGAGTGTGTTACAGTAGTCCATCTGGGAGGTGACTAGGGCATAAGTGATAGAGAGTAGAGCCTCCCAATCCAGGAATTGCCACAAGTGGCGCATAACACAAAGCTGTGCAAAGGCCCTTCTGGCCACAACTGCCACCTGCTCTTCGAACAGGAGTTGTGAATCCAGAAGGATCCCCAGATTATGCACGGGGTCTGTTTGGGACAGTGCAACCCCATCCAGCACCAAAGTTGGTAAATCCCCAGATACAGAAGGCCCTAAAACCCAAAGCCACTCAGCCTTGCCAGGGTTTGGTTGAAGTCTGTTGTCTCCCATCCAGACCCCCACAGCCTCCAGGCACCAAGAGAGGACATCAACAGCATCACTTAATTTACCAGGGATGGAGATACACAACTGGGTGTCATCAGCATACTGATGATACCTCACCCCTTCGCAATGGATGATCTCGCCCAGCGGCTTCATGTAGCTGTTAAACAGGATTGGAGAGAACCCTGGGCCACCCCACATAGCAGGGGCTGAGAGCAGGACCTCTCGCTCCCAATCAACACCGACTGGAACCAGCTTCAAAGAAAGGAAAAGCAGCAGCACAATACTGTGCCGCCCACTCCCAACCCCTGAAGCCCATCCAGAGGGATACCATGGTTGATGGTATCGAAAGCCACTGAGAGTTCAAGTAAAGCAAGGATGGATGCACTATCTCCATCCTGCTCCTGCCAGAGATCATCCAAAAGTATGACCAATGCCATTTCCATCCCATATCCAGGCCTGAATCCTGACTGAAAGGGGTCCAGATAATCCACTTCATCCAGGGCCCTCTGAAGCTGCTGCACAACCACCTTCTCTAGAAAGGGAAGGTTGGACACTGGATGAAAATTGTCCAGGATGATGGGATCCAGTGATGGCTTCTTGAGGTAAACTAATGCCTCTTTGAGAGGCAGAGGGACAACCCCTTCCCTCAAGAATGAATTCACCACCTCTAGAACCAACCCACATGTAACCTCCTGGGCAGCCATGATCAGCCAGGAGGGGGATGGATCTAAAGAGCAGGTGGCTGAGCTCACAGTCCTAAGGACCCTGTCCGCTTCCTCAAGTCCAGCAGATTCAAACCACTCCCAGATAACAGGGCAAGACTGCACCTCAGGCATCTCCACTGGATCTGTACAAATTCTGGCATCCAGCTGACAGCGAATCTGAGTAATTTTATCCAACAGATGCTGTGCAGATTCCTCGGCACGAGCCTGAAGGTGAGCCTGCCCCTCTTACCTAGGAGGGCCCAGGTCACCTTAAATAGGGCTGCCAGTCAGCTACCTGTGGATGCAATAAGGGCAGAAGAGTATTGATGCTTCATCACCCTCTTGTTCCAAGCTATGACCAAGGCCTCAGCAGGACCATGCAGCAGACTATCAGGAATAACCCCCAGTTTCTTCTGGAACCCATCTGGGTCCATCAGTTACCGGGGGGAGACCGGTGGGAAAAAACAGAACATTCAACTGGAACCTGCCTTTCTGTAACTGTAATGTGTTACTTCAGGTCCTGTACTGTGGAATGAAACAGAACAGACCTTGTCCTTCATCTTTAGGGTTAGGTTAGGTCAGGTATTTGAAGAGTGCTTTCATATCCCCCTTCAGCTGGCTTTTCTCAAGGCTAAAGATGTCCAGCTCTTTTAGTGTCTCTATAAGTTTTAGTTTCTAGTCACTTGATCATCCTTCTTACTCTTCTCTAAACCCATCCATCATAATGTGATGTCCAGCATATGACTTAGTACTTGAGGTGAAATCTTACCAAAGCAGAATAAAATGGAATGATTACTCCCCATGAATTGGCATATAGGAATCTCAACACATCTTCCATCCTATACCTGTGCATTTGAAGCTTGTTTCCTAAATTAGCACATTTACAATCGACTGTTACATTGAGATTTCATTTCTAAAATTATTTCTGTGTTGTAAGGTGTTAGCTGTCCCATCCAATTTTGTGCCATTTACAAATCTGATAAGCATTTCCTTCTCTTCTTTGTCCAAGTCCTCAGTAAAAATACTGGTAAGGTGGAACACTCCTTGATCTTTGAAATATGTCCTTAAAACCACTCTCCATCTTGATGAAGAACCACTGCTAAGCACTCTTTGAGTACCATTTTTAACTCAGCTATGTAGTCTCTTAATGGTGGTGCCATCCAGCCCACACTTAACTAACTGGCTAATTACAATGTCACGGAATACTTTGTCAAAAAGTAAAGATGAGATACGATTACTTATGGTCCTAAAATGTGTAGGAATTTCATTGTGACAATATAGCATGCCAGAGCGCAAGCATTTCTTCATCTGCACACAGAATTTCAGACCCGTCATTTTTAGCACTTCTTTCCAAATCCCTTGTGAATTACTGTTCTCTTCAAGACATTTAGAAGTAAACATCACATTCTCTGCTAGAATGACTGTGGATCTAATGTTGCTGCTATATTAACACAAGTCTTAAGAGCCTCATGTTTCCGATTCCTTCATCTCCTCCAAAATAGAATTTCTCCTTCTCTCCCATATGGCAGATGTGTTTGTGGAATACACGTTGAATAATGCACATTTTCTGGGTTGGGGATAGTGTGAAATGTTGACTATGAAGAAGAGTCTCTCATGTTTTAACAAAACATCGGTCATTTTGTTGGTTTCAGAAAGTGAGCTAGAAAAAGGCAGGAATTGTTTTTCTGTATTAGCTTCATCACGGAAGGGAAGTGTGGTTTTGATTTTGCAGTTAAAAAGGTAAAATAGTATCTCTTATATCATCACATTGGCCTAAAACACCTTTTTGATTCCCATTCGTATTGTAAATTTCTATTTCAAAACGTCAGAATTTTTGCTTCGTTGCGTGGTCTTCAAGGGATAAGCAGTGAAAACTTGGAGAGATATTAAAGTGACAAGAATATTTTGATACAGTTGGTTTTAAATGTTCACCTGGAAGCAGATTACCAGTAAGAGATGATTTCCAGTTTTTGCCTAAACGGTCTTTTGATCTGAACGGAAGACACTTTCTGTCTTCATGTTCTTTAGCCAAAGCAGAAACCTTTGGGGTGCACATCTAATACCTGGCAGGATATACACGCGTGTTTCACCACTCTTCTTCACATCTAATGAAACATGGCAAGTTTCATGTGGCTGACAGTCTTCCTAAAATGTTCTGCTCTCAAGTTAGATGCTAGAGATAAGCTTCTGTGAATGGATATTCTCTATTCAAAAATCCACTTGTGTCTCTCTGTTTTAGGGAAGGCATTCACTTAACAGTTTCCAGAGAATTTTGAATTGAAACTTCCCCAGGGACATATGACTTTCTGAAATGTTAAACCACATAGTTTTGATCTTTAAATCATTCCCTGAGGCAAAAAAAAGTGTCCCTCTTCCCCTTACAAGACAACTCAATTACAGGTTCAAACAGGGAGAAATCATCTTAAAAGATTCAGGCCCTAGTTGACGACAGCACAGTATTCATACAATCAAATAAGCAGTATCTTTTGACATCAAAGCTTGTAATGAATTGTAATGAAGTTTCTTTCTGGATTGGGAATAAACTGTTAAGCTTCAGAAGTTCTGCTATACCATTTTGGATCATCTTCGGTTTGGAAGAGCCAAATGGAGTCTGGTTGTTCCCAGTGTCACATTTCTGTGAGATGGGTGGCATATAAATAAATAAACACAAACATCTGGATGGGACAAGTAGTGCAAAGCTGGTGCACATCATCCCTCATTTCCTCCTCCCTCCTGGATGCAACCAGTCTTCCCATTCTCCTCCTTTTCTTCCCTCCCCTGCTTCCCTCTTAGCCACTGCTGCCAATGTCCATT
Organism: Liasis olivaceus; assembly: GCA_030867105.1. Classification (NCBI taxonomy): domain Eukaryota; kingdom Metazoa; phylum Chordata; class Lepidosauria; order Squamata; family Pythonidae; genus Liasis; species Liasis olivaceus. The sequence continues at coordinate 5,901,857 of CM061354.1, forward strand.
TTTCCCCCACCTCCTCCAAACCTCTTCTGCCTGAAACAACCATTTTTTGCACTGAAGAGGTTACCTAGTTGGGTAATGAAACATCTGCAAGAAAACAACCAAGCTCAGAGAACCTCAAGAACTCTAACTGTTTTTTGGTCCATGCTCAGGTCAAAACAGCCCTTTTTCATTGCTTGCATGGACCAAAACACCCCAGATATGAATGAAATAATGAAATCTTTCACATAGCTGTACTTGTAAAGCATTTGCTCAACAGTAAGAAGGAACTGACTTACTAATTTCAAAGAATGTAGGATACTTTCTATCAAATAAAGCTTTCACTTTTTCTCCAGAATCCTTTTTCTTCTTTTTTTTTTCCTGTTGGCCAAATGATTTTATTTGGAGATTTTATTTGCACACATATGATTCATGAAGATTTTCATCCAAACTAAAATGTTCAGCTGGTGCTTCCTTTGTCATACTTGTGCTATTAATGGTGGCCTCAAAGTGAAGCTCCAAAATCAACCTTGAGGCAATATTCTTATTAAAACTAGTAAAGTTCACACAGCAAGGTGCAAGTGAATTTTTGTGGTAAATCAACCAAAAACATCATGGTAGATGTACTCACAGATATTCAAGCCATGTTTGCACTTAATTACAGTATTAGGTGAAGCTTAATAAACTGTTGTTGTTGTTGTCTCTGGAGGGGTTGCACTGCCTCTGAAGAAGCAGGCCTGTGACTTGGTCCTTCTGGACTTCTGGTTCCTGTTGGACCAGCAGGTGGGGTCTTTTGCTCAGCATCAACCTGTGCACCAGTTCTGGTTTACGTCCACATCACCACCTGATTTGATTACTGCAAAGTTCTGTACATGGGCTGCCTCTAAAGACCACCCTGAAGCTTCAGTTGGTGCAAAATTCAGTGGCCTTGGTGTTCACAGCTACTTACCAGTGAGCACACATTACGCTTGCTTTGCAGGCCCTGCACAGGCTTCCTATTCGCTTCCGGGTACAATTTAAGGTGCCAGTTTTAACCTATAAAAGCCCTTCAGGACCCCATTTCCCCATTAGACCTGGACTGACCACTTTGATCATGCCATGAAAAGCCTCCTCCTCCTCCTCCTCCTAATCAGGTAGCATTACCTTGTAATCATGCCCCAGTTTAAGATGGTGTAGTATCCAGAGAAGGTTTGGAGTGGTTAAGAGCTGTCTTGACACCTTTATTTACATTTGGTATTTTTTTAATTTACACATATACATTAAATTAAGGGAAAGGAATTGTTTTCTATAACAGTTTTCAGTGGATACGGATCACAGCTGCTTCACATTTTAAGCATAGGTGGACCTCATAGGTGGACCTCATAATCTGATCTTGCTCTCCATCGTTTCAGGTAGTTGTGGTTAATACATATAGACCAGAACTCATTCTTCATGAATAGTCATTTCCTCTGTCTGCATTTTTGACACATGGTTCTTATCTAGCTGCCATGTTGTGCTTGTGTGAAGAGCACGTGCAGGAAGCATTTCCTCACAATTTCCTCCTGAATCCATTCATCTTCACGTCATCGCGTTACATCTTCCACAATGAAAAGCTCTATGCCACTGGAGGGCTCTGCTGAGGGAATAGGAAATATTTGTGCAAAGTGCTGCCCTTAGGAAGAAGGGAGAGCTTTCAGAGAACCTGCAGCTAGAGAGCATCTGGGCAGATAAAATGTTTGAACTTGACCGATGGATGGAGCAGAGGGGCAAGTTCAAAAGACAGCAGCCGAGCTGTTGTGAAGCCATCAGAAAGCAACACCAGGACTTTTCCACAGCTTTCAAGAGAAGTATTCCACAGCTTCCTGATTTTGATCCTGTATTCTTTATTCCATATAATAAGGAATCCTTATAAACCTTATTTCTGGCATTTCATTTTGTTGTTGTTGTTATTTTTGCTGGTTTTCCAGAAATGCAAACTAACCCGCTTCTATAATTTTGTGGTTAAACCACCAATATCTGTGGTTTGCTTTGGGTATGCACTCAAACTCAGTCCCCCAGATGAGATCCATTTATACCCAGGACTGAAGGAGGGATTAGCCACTCTGCTTAACTTCTTTTTACCTCTGCAACTCTATCGTTTATACTGTCAAACTCTACATATCTGCATTTTTTGCCTCTTTCCTATATTGTTTGGAGGGGAAAAAAAAAACATTTCAGTGCTAAATTAGGTGGTTTCCTCACCATCGTGCTTTATGTATACACATTGATACGTCTACCCATCTTATTTGAAATGAATATAATTAGAATTATCTGTTAAAAGCAAATTATTATCTACTGCAGACTTAGGTGGACAATATCTATTACTTCTTCAAAGTCTTGTTCTTCGGTTAGATAATTCACAAACTGAGCTGAAATTTTAAGGCATGTTTAATTATCTTTTATGATTGCATTTTGCCTAGTTTTTCCCCCCAGTTATCATAAATTAAATATCTCCTTATATTAAAAGAGAATCCCTTGCATGCAAAATTAGATGCTATTCCATTTTTAAATTTTATTGTTTAAAAATTATATTGGCTGAAGCAATTAAATCATTCCATTGAAGAAATGAATCTTTTTGAATGCAAATGTATATATGCTCTGTGCTCAGGACTGTCTTTTATTTATTTATTTATTTTGTTCTTTTTCCACACTGAGGCTAATAGCTGAGCAATTTTAAGGCATTAATATCTCATTTCAGAAGGGAAAATGTTTCTGGCGAGCAGCTGTCCATAGCTCTTGGTATGTTTGTTATATGGTATTAGGAGAAAAATAGCATTTGTAGGTTGCATTAAAATTCAGAATTGGTTAAATACACAATTAATTTTGCCTCGGAGTCCCAGTAGTTTTCTTACTAATAATTGAAAAAATGCAAATGAGCTTAACTAAGCTGTGGATTGACCAGTTATATTATCCAGCAATCTACCTTAATGAATTAAATGTGCATTATGTCCAGATAAGTAAATTATTTTAAATGGGATTAGGTTTTTTTTTTTTTTAAGGGACATGGAGAAAACGTTGCCCCCTCCCCCAAGTTCAAAGCTTTCCATGCTTTTGTGTTCGTGGCTATATGCTAAATTGAGTTATTTTATTGTTTTCCTTTGGTAAAAGGAGCAGCATTTTTCCAATATATGCTCCTCTTGTGTAACGCAGCGGTTCAGGCAGAGCCTAAATATATCATGAGAATGCAGTGGTAGATATCTCGAAAGGATATCATTCTTTAGTGCTGGGATTCATGAAATGATTCCCTGTACATAGAAAAATAGCTCAGCGGAGCAAGTGTTGAATTTAAGATCTTTCTCCATGATACAACAGGTAGTGTTTTTTCATTCATTCATTCATTCATTCATTCATTCATTCATTCATTCATTTATATTCACCACTCATGAGCTGAAGGTTCCTCCTACTACTCTTTTTCCCCCACAGCATTAACCCTGTGGAGTAAGAGAGTGATCAGTAACCAATCATTGCATCCAAAAGTTCAATTTAACCAAGAAGTCCTCAGTCTGAGTCACATCTTTGTTATGAGTTTCTGAGCTGTACTAATGGTTTCCATTATTTCATCTAATTCAACGCCCAGTCCATCGTAAAGAATAATGACATTTTTATAATATTATTGTAATAATTGAAATTGTAATAATGTTGTATTGTAATAATAGTTATAATAATAATATTGCATTGCAATAATAATTCTAAGAATATGGTTACAATAAGATTATATTATGGTTATAAGTAGAACTAAAGAATATAAAAAGCCTTTGAGCATTCCATGCTCACTGCAGGAATCCAGATTAAAGCACCCTCAACAGATGGCTGTTCATCCTTTGCATGAACATATCCTGTGAAGGAGGTGTAATTGTTTCGGATGTCAAACTATGCTTATCACTAGGATGTTTTCCCTAACCTTCAAAGGAATATGCCTTCCTGTAATTTAAGATAATTGTTTCATGCTTTGCATTCTAATGCAGTCTAATATGGAACACATCTTGACCTTCTACCATGCAACTTGCTTTCAAGTCGGTCTATGCAAATCATTCCAAACGTGTGCTTTGGAATATGCAGGAATGCATAAAAAGTGCTTCTTCTCAAAGTGTGAAGTTTTCCAAGCTCATGCAACTTCTTCGGAAGCTGATCCCAGCTGTCTCCACTTACAGAACTCTTCTTTCAAAGGATTGGCTTTCAAATACTTGAAAAAGGCTACCATGGAGTCCTTGGGGTTCTCTGAGCTTGGTTGTTTTCTTACAAACGTTTTGTTACCTGGCTAGGTAACATCTTCAGTGCTCAAAAGCTACCATGTTTTCCCTCGGTCACTTTTTTTTTTTTTAAAGCTTAATACTCTAGTTCCTGAGTCTTCGATCAAAAGTTTCATCTGATCAATTCCAGTCTCCCTTCTCTGTGCCCCTTTTGGTTTGTATGAATCTTTCTTAACCTATGAAGCCCAGAACGGGACCCAATTCTTAAGATGAGATTTGACCAATGCAGAACAGAACTGTTACTTTCCCTAATTTGGAAATGATACTTCTGTTGCTGCAGCCTATTTTCATTTGTCTTGTTGGCAGTGATCCACCTAAAGATTCTCTGAAGAGAGAATCTTTTGCCAAAAGAGACAGGCTCTTTAAAGGCATGACCCACACCATTGCTGAGTTGTGTTATCCCTTCATCAGATTCCTCAACATTCATTTAGAGCAGCTTCACAAACCAGAATGACCTCCAGAAGCATGGAGTTCAGTCCCCAGAATTCTCAGCATGCTTATGCTAGCTGGGGAATCCTGGAGTATGAACTCTGCCCATCTGGAGTGTGCCCAACTGGGGAAGGCAGTTTTAGCACTGTGTCTACAATATACTTGGAAGAATGTGTCTCTTTTTCATAACAGGCCAGACCCTTTGTTTTACACAGTTTGAGGTGTGTATTTTTAAATTTATATTCCATCTTTCCTTCAGGAGCTCAAGAGCCAAACTTAGTATTCCTTCCTATTTTTCCCCACATCAACAACTCTGTGAGGAAGACTGGGCTAAGAAAGAGTTATGAGCCCAACATCACTCTGTGGGCTTATGTGGCTCAGAGTGGACTAGATTCCAGGTTTTCTCACTCCTAGTCCAGTACCTTCACTTCTATCCCACACTGGCTCTAAAAGCCCACAAGCTGATATAATCTGGCATCTAACTACACCTAGATTCTGATCTGGATTTTATCCCCAACTTTTGCTCTTAACACATTACTTATATTGAATAATCATTGCACAGTATATTAGAATACATGCTATTAGTCTCAAGAATTGATGGATCTTTAGACAATCCAGATTGACTTTTGTTAATTTAGCTGGAAGACCACCTTCTCCTAGTGGTGAGATCTGCCTTCCATGGGCTAATTTACAAACCCAAACAGACAAGTGTCCATTGAGTATCTTCTGACTGCAAGTGCCAAAAATCCCCCTGAAGCAATAAATACAGACAAACTGTGTAAGCCCTATAATGTATATCATAGGTTTTTTTTAAAAATCCAAAACTCCCCCCAGAATTCAGGGGGGGAAATATGCAAACCTACCCATGAAACAGCCTTGTATCGTCAACCCTCCCACTACAACCATTGGCCTTCAGAAATTAGTCTCCCTTTCTTTGCACAGAAATAAGGAGGGACTTATTGCACAGAAATAAGGTGGGACCTAGCTTGAACTCTCCCCCCCTCCCCCATTCAGAGTTATATGACATCTTTGGAAGAGAGGAAAGTCTGCATAATTGGATGGTTTCAGTTTTATTTCAGATGATTGCTTTGGATCTTTAGGAATTGCAGACTCTTGGGAGAACATTAAAAATTCATGTGATGTCCCCCCCACCCCTCCTCCTATGACATCTTGAGCTTATGGAGAGTACACCATTCAGAAGCTTACAAGATTTGATGGCAAACCTTGGTGATATTTCAAAATGATCTAATTTAATAGCCTGTGATTGGCTGTTCGCCAACTAACATGCAAGTTGCATTGTAAATCAGGAGGTGGAAAGGTATGAGACCATTATGCCAGACAATAGATCACAGCTGTCTGTTGAGTCGGCATGTTGGTACTGTTAGAATGTTGGAATGTATATATTTGACTTAATTCTTTCTTTTTTTCCCCTCCCTCCCTCCCTCCCTCCCTCCCTCCCTCCCTCCCTCCCTCCCTCCCTCTTTCTTTCTTTCTTTCTTTCTTTCTTTCTTTCTTTCTTTCTTTCTTTCTTATTTTCTTTCTTTCTTTCTTTCTTTTTGCCAAAAGTGAAAAGGTGGAAGATAAATGCCTATTTGGTTGGAAGAGAAAAGGTGACCTTGAATTTGGAGATTAAAAATTAATTACCAGTTGAGAAACACATGCCAATGAATTATTTTAACAAATTAGCTGATGTTTTCATAATGCTTAGTATTCTATGTGGATAAGGTAGCTCTCTTAGTTCATATGTAACTTTGAGTGACAGTAGAATAATATAAGGATGGTTTTTAAAAAAAAACAAAAAGGTTAACATAGATTAGGAGTGCCTCCTTTCATTGTTGTTGAATGTAGACCAAGCCAAAAACATTTCTGAAAGCTGGTGGAAGCTCCATGTAAATCCTTCTGATTGTTCCATGACCATCTAGCATTACAGAGAAAGTGAGACTAGTCAGATCCAAAATGAATCAGGCTGACCTATTAGGTAAAATATATTAGTACTATGTCCTGTATCCATTTATTTATGGAATACAGGCTAGATCAGTGTTTTTCAAACTTGGCAACTTTAAGGACTTCAGCTCCCAGAATTCTCCAACCAGTATGGATTGAAAAACACTGGACTAGATTGTCATTTTTTTGAGGAAGTGTCTGTCAGTCTTGCAAGGTAATCTGGACAAGAAGCACACCCAGAAGTCCTAGCTCTAACTTTATTGTAAGGTTACATTAACAGAATCTTGCAAGTCTGAAAGTGCATCTCTCCCCCCTCGCCTTTACAGTCCAAGAAGCTAGGGAGGGTCCCTTCTGAGATGTTTGCCATTCTCTCATTCCTGATGTGGGCTCAGCTGCCTCTTATCTGACCATTGCCTAGTCTGCAGCTCTTCCTCCTATCTCCCAAGGTCATGCCCGCATAACCATTATCTGAGTCTGAATCTCATCAGTTTTTTCTTGTGAGGGGTTGGCTGCTGGTGCCTCTCCAGTTTTAATAATCAGCATGGCTGTATGATAGCCACCCAGCTAGAACAGTTATTGGGAAATAGTACTGAATTAGAAGCAAGACAGGTTCAGCTCAATAAAGTTTATCCATTTCAGTCTCAAGGGTGACTGGGAACAGGAGGTATTTCAAAAAGGCTGAGACACTGGCAAACATCAGAGAAAACAATTCTTATCTAAACAGCCAGGGAGATTGTAGTTGAGACAGGGAAGAAAGATGGGCAAGCCCTCAAAGAACCTCTGTTATGAAAAAGGACTCCAGTGAAAACTGAAATTACGTATGCCTTGTGGCCTTGCCTTTCAAATGGGGAAGCCTGGAGCTTTTGAAGGAAACTATGAGAAGTCTGGGCCCTTGGACCTCCTCCTCCTCCTACCTGACAGGATCTGAGTGGGTTTAATTGGTGGTGTAGCAGTGCTCTGATGGGGGATCAGCAGCTGGCATTTTAATTTACCAAAATGCCCTGGAGTGACAATACATTGGCAATATTGTGACAAATTAAAATGTGTGCCTCTTGCAAGAAATCAAAGGGCTGCTCAGGACAGGTATCTATCATGGAGAGGGACTGCAAGGAACAACGGACTATAAAGTTAAAACAATATATTTACATTGTTAAAAGCAGTTCACTTTGGAAGCATTATTCATTAACAGTTCTGGGCTTCTGTACCACCTGGACAATCTAGTATGGTAACTCTTGTCTGGAACAGCCAAGATTTCAATTCTTGCTCAGCTCTGAGATTCCTTGAATGACTTTACATCACAATCTCTTACGCCACTTTGCCTCAATGACTTTTCAAAGCATTTTTAAGAGTCTTTCAGCCATTGCTAAGACAATATAATACCTGCCCTGTCACTACTGATATATTGGCACAATAATGGTTTGATGACACTAGATGTCCTATTGTCAGGCAAAGTGACATGCTTCATGTAGAACCCAATACATTTTTTTTTTTTTAACTATTGGAAATGGTCTATTGAGAACATTCTACATTAGACAATTGTATCTCAGAAAATCCTAAATGCCTCCCTGGCTCCAGGGGATATCTAAACAGTCTTAGGTATTAAAAGTACCAGTGTACATGTTGCCTTGTTCACTCAAACAGATTTGTATTAAGTTCTAATTGTGTTTTGATTTCTTACCTCCTGGATAATTTTTGCTATTTTTTGAATGAGAAATTGCAGTTCAAATGTTATAAGAACAAAAATGACTTGTACAACTAGTTACAGTAGAAGCAAGTTCTTGTTCTGTTTATTCAGCTGAACCTGAGGCCACCATCTGAAGATGTTTCAACCACCAGAACTGATTTGTTAATGGGGCAATATGATCTAATCCCTTTTAGTGATGTATCACTTAAGTCAGCAGAAATTTCAATACATTTGCAAAACTTCCTATGGAACTTTTGGAAAAGGCTGAAGGTCTTTATTAGGTTTGTTTGTTCTGTTGACCCCAAAACAATGCTTAAATCAACCCAGTGGGATGGATGGATCTACAAGTTTTTCCCTTGAATTGGTTTGTTGTCACTGGCTTAGTAGTACACTGTTTTCACATATGACCCACAGGGAATTGATTTTTTAAAAAATATCTTTGTGTCTTTTTTTTTTATTTTTGGATCTCCCAATCTCTCCAACTGAAACAGCCTCTGAAGTGCAGAAACTCATATTCAGTTACAAGAGGAATATAAAGAATTGTGTGTGTGTGTGTGTGTGTGTTTCACGTCGGTGTTGACCCTTCCCTTCCTGCTTTTTCTTCTGATTATCCTCAAGCCATCCAGAGATCACTCAGCTATATAGGTGTCGCTATCTATAGCAACATTATTAAGCAGGGCAGTAAAGTAGCATCTTGGATCCCCCTAAGAAATGTAGGGATCACATGATCCAGCCAAATGTCTCAGGCTGGCATATATGTAAAGGTAACAGCCGTGATCTTCACAGTATAGATGCAATTATTCTATTTGCTGGACAGAATTACTGGGCTCTTTTGGGGGCAGTGTTGTAGTTTATGGCAAAATTATTTCTGTTCTCCTGTTACTGAAGCTCACACTCTTTTTTGTTGTTGCTGCTGTTGTTTTTTAAGGAAATTTTGGGGGAAAAAAATCTATGTCCTGAAATGAAAAGTTTACCATGCGCTTCCAGTGTGGGTACCACCTTTTCTTCCGTTTAAATTCATCTGGAAGGGTTACCACTCTTTAGTACAGATCCCAAATACATATTAATGCCATTATCCTACTGTATATTGAAAGGTTGGGGGGGGGGGAACTGCTGTTTAACCCAAAGCAACTTGACCATCACTAGACCATCTCCATAATCAGTGCAGGCTTCCACACTCTGCTCTGTCCTAACCCTCTTATGATTTCTGCTCCCTCTAGCTGGACAGCGCTACATCCCTCATTCAAGCAGCTAAAAACCTGATGAATGCCGTGGTTCTTACTGTGAAAGCTTCATACGTGGCTTCAACCAAATATCAAAAAGTCTATGGCACCGCTGCTGTCAACTCACCCGTGGTATCTTGGAAGATGAAGGCCCCAGAAAAGAAACCGTTAGTCAAGAGAGAAAAGCCGGAGGAGTATCAGACAAGAGTGCGAAGAGGTTCTCAGAAGAAACACATTTCTCCGGTACAGGCTCTAAGTGAATTTAAAGCGATGGATTCCTTCTAATTCACTGAGCTTCACCACAAGGGGTTTTATATTTCCTTCCATGTTTTTGTATGCATACCTGCCGACTTGTATGTGTCTGGCATGGGGTGGTGGTGGGGAGAACCAGGATAATAAAGCAGTGTCAATTTGCATGCAACTGAGACTCTATTAAGCCATCGTACAGTTTTCCTTCCCAAAAAACACATGGTGTTTCTTACGTTGACTAGAGGCCCATCTCACTGACCTCTTTCCTAAAGTAGCAAAAAAAAAAAGGGGGGGGGGTTATTTTATTTTATTTATTTTTTAAAAAGGCCTTTTAAAAAAAAATGCATTGTAAGATCAGGAGAGGGAAGGAGAGATCATCAGCTGCAAAGGATGGAAAGGGAAGTGTTAATCTACACACGGAACAATAGGTTGCCAGGAATATTTGCAGACAGGGGACCTGGAAAGTGCAATGGGAATCTATAACAGCTTGCATTGCTTTTGTTACAGTGCATTTACGTAACTAGCCAGTGTGCTTGAATGTGTGGCCTGAATAATGAGGCGATTTAACTGAGTCATCTTCATTATGGTATGTGAATTTTTAACTGAGATGGTGATTAAAAAACCAAAATGAATACTTCCTTTAACTCACCTTTTTTTCTTTCGTTTCTAGTAGTGTTATGACGATGATTCTCATCTAACATGAACTATTGCCCTCTCTATCCCTCTCTCTCCTTCCAACTTGTTTTATTTTTCAAACTGAGTTTCTTCTGGTGGAGTATGAAGCACAACATGGTGGTTGACATTGCCTTTTGTATTATTATAATTATGATAATTATTAATATTATTAGAAATAGAGCCGGTGGTGGAATGTGTAGAAACATGGGAACTGACACATGTCAGAATTTAGAAACAAATATGTAGGTGTAGCTTTGGATTACAGCAAGATATCCAATATACCATCATAACCGCTAACTCAATAAACTTATTTAACCTTGGCATTCTCTGTATGGCTCATTTGTTCAACATAAACATTTCCTCCCTTGTCCTCCCCCAGACCCAGTCTCTGATGCAGAACAAACTTAGATTGGAGCACTTTGTGACAGGATACTTTTACTGACATCCAGCTGAATTCAGGCCACAACTCCCAGTCTTCTCCAACGTACTCTCATGGCCTCACAAATATCAATACCTAAACAGTGTTGTGGAATTCCTTATTCTGCAGATCCTAACCTGGTTCATGCAATAGGCTGGACTTAGCTAAACTGGGATTGGGTAGTTTGTGATTCAGCGTTTTGTTGGAAGCCCAACCATTGTGGGGTTAAGTACATTGTATGAACCAAAAAGCTGGCCTGCCCATTCACCACATTTACTCAATAATGTCCATTGCTCTTCTCCTCTTCTTTTATATCCTTAAGCCTCCTATGATAGTGTCAATACTTCAGCTGGGGGAAGAGCACATCCACACCGAAATCCAGAGGAATTTGCCTCTGTTACAAATTACACTTGATATTTAAATGTGTAACTGTATTTCATTCTGGCTAAACATATTTGGCGTTGGGGGTCTTTTTCCCTCTCTTTTAAAATGTTTTTAATGTAATTGCAATTTTTTTTTTAAATTGCTCCCATGATTGGAAATGAGGTGGCTGTTTTCTTAGGCTGTGTGCCACTTGGGTAGCAGACACTGCAGGACAGAAATATTGAAATGGTATGACTAGCCATTTGGAGTGTTTAATTGTCATAGGAAACCAGTATGGCAAATTGGACAAGCTGAGCTCAGCTTGAAGGAGACCTTACCATTTTATGTTCATCCTGCATAATTATTTTGGGGAGTTAATTGTCTTTTTGAGCAACTGATGTTTACAGTCAAATGTTTTCTAAATGTTATTGTGGGGCAACATTGTTCTCCTTTTACAATGTAAGCAGGGCCATAAATCCTTTTCAGTTATCATGCTGTCTGTCCATGGTTAGTGTGTGTGGGGATGAACATGTAGCCACACTCCTTTGTACTTCCCATGATAGAGAATGAATATTTTAGTCACCTTTACCCTTGATGGTTCTCCGTCTAATCTGCCATCCATCAGGCAAAGAGCCTGAATGGATAGTGGAAACACATAATTTTTCTACCGTGCATAATCACTCTCCAGATGTGGAGGATGACACCGGGGACACCAGTCTTCTGACTGCAATTAGATCCCCTTCGCATAATGTCTGAAGAGAACTATTACACGCATACTAGCTTTCTTCAGACATATCAGCATTCCTTTGATGTCCTCATAAGTGCCCTGAAGTCCACATATCCATGCAATGAAAGTAATGTTCTTCAGGGAATCACAATGAAATTGGCTGCATTTTTTTGGAACCTACCTACTTTTACATCAAAATGTAAGAACCCCATTTAACCTGTCCATTATACTTTCCTCCAGTATCTAGATATTCTGATGTTTCTCCCTTCTAAGTGGTTGGGAAAAGGTATCTCCGATACAGCAGGAGGATTGGAAACCATAGAAAATGTTATTCTAACACATCAGTAATTCCTGATCCATAACTTTGTCATCTCTTCTAAGTATTTAGAACTTGCTATAAATCTTTCTTTCCAAGTTTTTTTTTCCCTTTTGCCTAAGGGTAAACAAAATCAAGATGTCTGAATAAATGATTGCTTTCAAAAGTAACAGTAAGTCAGTAATTCAGCAAGTTTGAAAGCAGAAGGCAGCAAACAATCACGCATGGTAAATTATTCAGTTCATCAAGGAAATGTGCTTTTCCTTACAACAAACTCTGCTTTAATAGTATAAAATCCTTTTGGGGTGGGGTGGGAGCTTTTAGTGGCAGACCGTCCAGTGAGTATAATGAGGGAATATATGTATTGTACGATTACACAAAAATAAATCTGTTGAATTAAGTAGTTTCTTAAGATATCCCTAAATATTCTTACACACTTTTTTCTCTTTTTAATGCTCCCAATATCTCATCAGAGTTCAAATGAGCAGGTTCCCAACTATGCCTTGATTTTTCCATATTTTTCTACAAGTCATTAATTCCCAAACCAACACCAGAACTTTAATGGGCTGCTTCCTATAGTCCTGATTTATAGCACAACTACTACATCAAACCACTGTAGTGGGTCTGCGTTTGTATAGCCCATCGCCGTGAAACCAAAATATGTAACATTTCTTTTAGATTCTTTCCCCCTTTTTATGGTGTTTCTAATGGCAGTCTCTTTGTAGACAAACACAAGCCCCCAAACACAGATATTCAAGGTTTTTGTTTGTTTTTCCTGATCTAAAGCTTCAACGGTAGTTTTTGAGTGACTTTGATCTTGGCAAATGAAACACTACAGAGCTTTTGCTGGAACACTCTTTCTTTTTGGCTGTCTTCCCTACGTAAGAACCTTTTTTCAGCACATTTTGAAAATCTTGGCATATGTTCTACATAAGGTGGCTCTTTTGGTCACATAGCAATGGCCTCAGTAAGTGCCAAGACATCTCTTCCATTGCAGAGGCCTTAGTGCCTGCCCTAAGTTTGACTCATTTTATTCATTCATTCATTCACTCATTCGTTCATTGATCAAATTTATACGGCCGCCCATCTCACGAAAAACTGACTCTGGGTGGTGTACAATTATACAATAATATATAAAAAACAATTATTATCCAGAAAAAAAATTACAATTACAATTAAAGGCTAAGAGAGGGCAGCAGCTGTCAACAACAATGGAGCCACCTCAGTACCTTGCCAGTCCCCTGGGGCCACCAGGCCTGATGACATAACCAGGTTTTGAGAGACTTCTGGAAAATCATAGAGCCAGCCTCACTTTGTGGGGGAGGATGTTCCATAAGGCAGGTGCCATGGCAGAAAAGGCCCACCTCCTGGGTCCCGTGAAGTGTAGCTCCTTAGCAGGTGGGACCCGTAGCACATCTCTTCTGCCAGATCTGATGGGATGGGCAGATGTAACTGGGGAGAGATAGCCCGGCTTCATGCCACAAAGGCCTTTAAAGGTCAACACCAGCACCTTGAATTGGACCTGGAAACAAACTGGCTACCAGTGCAGCTCACAGAGCAGAGGTGTAACATGTACTCTCTAAGAGCACACATAACTGCCTATGCCGCTGCATTTTGCACCAGCTGAAGCTTCCGGATACTCTTCAAGGGCAGCCCCATGTAGAGCGCATTACAGTAGTCCAACTGGGAGGTGACTAGGGCATGAATGACTGAGCACTTACATCCCACATCAGTATCTCCTTCCTCATAAGTGTGCAATCAGCACCTGCATGACAGAAGAATGCATGGTAACCCCCCCTCCCCTCCAAGCCACCTGTCCAATGAGGGTTGTACCTATCTAACATTTGAAAAGTGAGATTATCACCTACCCAGCATCCTCGTTACATATTTTGCTTTTGTAGATGAAAGATGATATGTCATAGTCCTGAGGTCTTTTGCCTTTTGGAGTTGGGCAAACCCATTTGGAATATTGAGAACTCACGAAATGTTTGCTTGAGCATTCACAGAATAGTACAGGCATAATCTGGGGTAAAGCATAATCTTATCAGAATGTCAAAAGCAGTCTAATAGCATCTTTTCTGGCTAACACATTTTATTAAAAGGCAGAAGCTTTGTGAACTGCAGCTCAAGAATCAAAATGAGGCTGGCAACACCTCTTCCCACTAACAATCTTTAATAAAAAGCATACGCTGAACCGTATGCTTATTATTAAAATTTGTTAGTTGGAAAAGGTGCTACAAATTTCTTTTTCTTTTTCTTTTTCTTTCTTTTTTTTTTTTTTTTGGCCACCGTAGACTATCATAACTCTCCTCTCACATTGTCTTATCAGAAAGCTATCATCTGTTACGGTCTGTAGCACACACTTGCACCACGCCAGACGCTTCCTATTAAACTCTTTACTTTAGTCCTTTACCTAGGCAGATGGCCACACTTTTGGCTACACTGCTAGACTATCACTTTGGGGTTTTTTTATTATTATTCTAGGAAAGAGTCTAAGGATCTTTCTTAAAAAATTAGAATAGACAAGGAGAAGGAGAAGGAGAAGGAGAAGGAGAAGGAGAAGGAGAAGGAGAAGGAGAAGGAGAAGGAGAAGGAGAAGGAGAAGGAGAAGGAGAAGGAGAAGGAAGTTATTAGACACCCAATGGACTCTAAAAATGTAAAAGGTCATATGTTGCAGGATGCCCCGGAACTATCTGCAGACAGGCTGCCAGTAAGTTAGGCTGTCCTTCCACATCAGAGCCTCCTTCAGAAGCTTGCAGTGCACAAATGGAAAGAAAGAATATTTTGAAATCCCCCCTCTCCACAATGTAGGACTTCTCACTGTGAGTGGAAGAATTTGGAAATAGGAAAAGCAGTACAGGTAGTCCCCAGGTTAAGAATGCCCAGTTTAAGGACGATTCAGAGTTAATAATAGAGCCTATTGTAGCAAAATTCCAATTAAATACACAATGGTTTGAGTTCATTACAAAATACTACTTATACAGTATTATACAATAATACTGTTCCAGCTTACATACAAATTCATCTTAAGGACAGACCTTGGGAACAGAACTTGTTCTTAAACTGGGGACTACATGTATTTTCAGATTCAAAGAAATCCTTAACAGTAAAAATGATTTTAAAATTCTTTTGATTGTGTGTTCTTCTATATATTTGTTTTTTCCCCTCAAGACAGGTTGGTCCCAATTTTCATCAGGATGCATTATTTAAGTTCTGGGAAGACGATGGTCTGGGGTGAGCTGGTACCTGGAGGCAGGAAAGTGATTAGTCTTGCCCTTGGCCTCCATTCGAGAGGTTGATTCTCTTTTCCAGTGATCTGATTTGTGCCCTGCCAAATTCTCCTCCAAGAAAGAAAAGAGGGAGGGAGGGAAGGAAGAAGAAAAAAGGGAGGGAGGGAGGGAGGAAGGAAGGAAAAGAGGAGGAGAGGGGAGGGAGGGAAGAATAAGAGGAGAAGGTGGAGGGGAAAGGGAAGGGGAGGGGAGGGGAGGGAGAAAAGAGCGAAAGGCAGCTAAATAGCCTATTCATACAAATAGCATTGAGATTAATAGGTTCTAGTCTATCCTAACACATGGAAGCTCCAGGATAATGTTGGCCAATCATTCTGTCTCAGTCTAATCTACCTCGCAGGATTGCTGGGGGGGAGGGGAAGGAGGACAGAATGGAATATGTGGTTCAGCCTCACGATACCATATGTTACCTTGAGGGCCTGAAGAAAAGACAGGCTATAAATACCAACTAACCAACCAACAAATAAATAAGCATTCTTAAACCTAGGAGTTCCTGAATGATCACAGGTTAGAGTTTGAGGTGTCAGAATTAGGGTTAGAATTGTCATTAGGGTTAGGGCTTGAACTCCTGAACAAAAGGCAGGATGTAAAACTCATAAAGTCATCAAATAAACAAAGATTTAGAGATTCAGACAATGTCTTCCTGCTCAGCATACCTGAGCAAACCTGTTCAATATCATTCTGCAGATTGGACTTTGAGTTCCCCTTAAACTTCAAACCCATTGAGTCATATACTAAGAAATAATGGCAAGTTCCTGCCGTATCCTTCTTGATCCACAGGTGCAAGCCCTGAAGAGGACAATTCAGCCTGATTGTATAGCCACTTGTTTGGTCTCTGGTACAAAGCTGGTGGGAAGCATATCAGGGAACTAGTATTGTACACAAGGCAGGGTGTTCAGCTAGGCTCAAAGAGACATAGGTTCAAGTCCCCATAGTTCTCTGGATGATTTAGGGCTGGCCACATTATATGTCAACTTTATGTATTACACAGACATGTGTAAATGATAAAATGAGAGGCCACCATGTAGTCCTAAAGGAACAGCTGGATTTAAATGTAATCTTGGATTAAAAACTTTCCTTCCAGATTCTTTCTATTGCATTAACTTTGCACCAAAAATACAAGCATTACTGTCAGTGAAAAAAGGTAGGGGTGGACTTTTAGAAGGGCGTAGGGCATTGGAAATAGTCCATCTTAACTTGCCAAATTAGGCTCACCCTTGTTTAATTTTATATTAGTTATAGATATCAAGGCCAGATTGTTCCAGAAGAATCATACATACCAACTCCATGTTGCTAAGGTCCCGGAATTCATTTCAGAGTCTGCTTCAATTTATTCACAACATCAAACCACAGATTTTTATTGATACTGCCTTGGTGAAGCAAAAGATGTCATTTCAGCAACTCCTTTATATTTGTGCCCACCCCCACCCCCCCACCAGCCCTTTCGCCTCCCTGTTTGATGACATGCCAAATAATTAAACTGATGAAATAACAATCTTTATCCTAGCAGACTTGGCCTTGGAAGCCACTAATAAAGGAAACTATTATGAGAAGTTCACACATCATGGTTCCTTTGCCAAGATGACAGAATTAATGGTGTAAGCACAGACCCTGTTCTCGCTGCTGCATTTTCCATTCATTATCTTCTGCAATAGATTTTTTTTTCTTTCTTCTCTCAGAGAGATCCATCTTAGTCTTTGCCCTCTCTTTTTTCCTTTTCTTTTACAGATGCCTCCTAACCCTTCATCTGTCAAATTTGAAACAACTGTACTGTTAATGTAAATAAAAGTGTCACAGATGAGAAAGATGGTTTTAAGGAACAAGTGAAGAGAAAAAGAGCTCAGGAAATATAGGGACCTTGTACCAAAGTTGACTCAAAGTGCTTTCTTTGAGGGGACATATCTGAAGTAGCATTTGAGGAGCAAATATTTAGAGGAGAGAGTTGATCTCAATATAATGCATATAGAAATCCTTACAAAGTCTCTAAGAAGGTGGGCTAGATAGAACAAAAAGAGTAGACAGAGAAATCAGATGTTTAAGGTCAGTAGAATACTAATTCCTATATTCTTCATATCACATAGAATGCTTTTCTCTCTCGGTACATATGAGAAGAGTGAGTACTGAACAGTAACTCAAATTTAGCGCTCAACATTGCAGTGTGATAAAGGGATCCTGTTCCAGAATATGTGCCTACGCATTCATTACAAGCACTGAACTTCAGCTCATCCTTTTGCTGAAGGCAGATATTGATGACAAGTTGATAAGGAGATGGAACAGACTCCTAAAGTGATTGTGGTGCTCCATCATCCTTGATAAACAGAACATGGTCACTAATATTTGCTTTGCCCAAATGTTTCCTTCTGGAAATTATGTGAGTTCAGCTGAAGGGCAGCAATTTTCAGAACAGCATGCAAGAAACAAGGATGTACAAAGGTTGTATCTATATGTTAAAGTATCTGGATGCAATAAGTAGTAGAAGTTTCCTACTTCATCCTTCTGTCTCTCTCTCTCAATCTCATTCAGCAGTTTGTTTGTTTGTTTGTTTGTTTGTTTGTTTATGCAATTTCTATAGCCACCCATCTCAAACCAAGTGATTCTGGGCAGTTCCTTTGTTTCTCTTCAAAGGACAGGGTGGGCAACTCCCTTCTCAGTGTTTGATGTGACGTGAAGGAGACTACAGTATGCTTAGAAGTGCAAAGGGGCAGTAGCATTTTCTTGCTGAAAATGCCTAGCAATGCAGTTTCAGAAGACAAACAACAAAATACATGGTGGGACACCCATCTGGAAAGTTAACCAGGAGAAGGAACAACCTCCCTTCTGTTGTAGGAGACCACTTTCAGCATGTATGTTCCACTTCCTTGCTTCTTGATGCCTGGGTTGCACCATCCCTTATCTTCTGATCAACAGATTGTTGTCTAATTTAGATAACATCCCAGTTGTGGCCCTCCTGACTTACTCTGTAGGGCCCATGGGTGTCCACTTGTCAATTTTTGTGAGAGAATGCCACAGTCAAATAATAGGTGTCCTCAAAACATCTTAATATAGCAAGTGAAAATAAAATGAAGTTATTTTTACTGCAGCACAGAAAGTAGTGGGACACAGCCCCTAAGTGAAGCTGAGCATGCCTCAGTCACATTGAACACACATTGGGACTGTGATTTGCAACATTGGGCCTCTAAACTTATACCATGTATTCCTTATCTGAAAGGTCCAAGTGTTCCCACCCAAACTCTGAACCTGCTCGAAAACATGACTGTTAATAAAATGTTTCATTCTAAATAGCAGTTGCCCTTCCTTTGTTAAATCATTCTATCAGCCTTTAGAAGGCCCTTTAAATTTTTTGGGAGGTGGGGACTGTTATTCAGTCATTTTGCTAGTCCATTCTCGCTTGCCTTGTTAACTTTCCAAGCGTTGCTTAAAATAATTAGAAAATTGAGAGCACAGAATGAACCGTCACAAGAAAGTAGTTCAGATGATGTGTGAATGCTTTGGAGATTATGTGGCTCCCCTTAAATGGTGTAAGAAGTCACTGCCCTTCCTTGCTTCGTCCCTGTTCCTCGATTTAAAAGAGAGAAAGAGAGATGTCTTTGTTTGGAAGATAAGGCTCCTATTAAATTTAATTACTTCCCCGTGGATTAAGTAGTGAAGGTGTGTTTTCCAGAAGAGAGGTAGTGTTGTCTTTAAAATGTCATGGCAAAAGATGGCAAGTGTCAGGGGACCATCTGAAATAAAGTGCTTTTTCTTGTTGATTCAGCTACACTTTTTTTCTATGAAGGGAAAAGAAACTCAAAGGTTTGTAGAACAAAGTAAGAGCTTTGTTGTCATGCAACTGAGTTGCATGACAACATATGGCCTTACGAGGACAAGTGGCACTCCCCTTCTCCGCCTTTTGAAGGAGAAAACAGTAAATTAACAGAACTCTCTTATTCCACAAGGCATTTCTTCCATTATTAATGAATACTGCAAACAACCAAAAAGGTTGCTTGCTCTCTTATCCTTCTTCAGGATGGCCCAGATCTTATTGAAGGTCTACTTTGGTTCATGAGCATTAATTATTTAGGCCAAGTAACCAGTTAAACAGGGAAGTCAGTGAGATGATAAACTCAGAGCTACTGCTAAAATACTCCAGCACCTCTGCATTAAGTTCTCCCTTCTCTCCCCGCAGGTGGATCTGAGCAAATGTGAGTCTTCCCAACCCAACATTAGTAGTTGCATAATGGTCTGTAAGAATGACCTTGGGAGACAGGGGGAAGAGCTGCAGACTAGGCAATGGTCAGAGAAGAGGCAGCTGAGCCCACAGCAGGAATGAGGGCATGGCAAACATCTCAGAAGGGACCGTCCCTAGTTTCTTGGACTGTAAAGGTGAGGGGGGAGAGATGCACTTTCAGACTTGCAAGATTCTGTTAATGTAACCTTACAATAAAGTTAGAGCTAGGACTTCTGGGTGTGCTTCTTGTCTGGACTACCTCACAAGGTTGACAAGCTGTTATAGGGAAACAAGTGATATATCGCATCACTGACTTCCTTCAAGACAAAGCATGGAAGAACGATGGCAGACTTAACTTTGGGGTTTCCTCTGGCATCTTTTGGGTGGGGTAGGAAGAGTAAGTTGCTCAGCCACTGTGCAAGGGTGGCCTGGTTTTTACAAAAGATAAGGGTATCTTTGTATTTTCAAGTGATGCTGTTTTCCTGTGGTTTATCTCAAGAAGATGCCACATTTTCCGCCTGGAATTGCACCAGATCTAGACTGCAAACATCAGGAAAGCATCCAGTAGTTTCAAAAAAGCATAGAAAACCAGCTCTTTTAGTGATGTCTGGATTTTTACAACTCAGAACTGGCTTATGTTGGATGTTCTTGCAAGAATGTCTTCAAAGTGCATGCCTTGTGCAAGCTAACTCTCTTCTCTTCTTCTCTCCCCCCACCTCTTTCTTACTCATGCACACACAAACACAGAATGTGCCCCATTTACTCTCTACACACTGAGTGTGTGAGATTTTTAGCAATGCCTGCTGTTAGGCCTCAACAGTATACAGTTATATGGTCACATTTGCCCTGAAGCCATACATTACATTCAACTACAATGAGCTGACATCATACTTATGCAAATGTATTCCACTGACAGAGCCAGATCCAGCTTGCAAACTGATTGCCAGGCCTAACATTTACCAAGCAGTTTAGAAACAGGTTCTCTGTCTCATCTTTGTTCTTGAACATTTCCGGGTGTGGCTCAAGTGGAAGCAACAGAGCTTTGGCCAAAATGGCTAACACTTTATATTTGCAGACAATCCAGATCTAGAAATGCTTTGCTAATTTGAGTTTGGTTTCCCTGCTCAGACAGTAGCCTGGCAGATGATAATAATAGTTGGTGACTCTTTTCCCTCTTGACTCATCCCATTGCTAAGAGGCTAGGCTGGGGGCTGGGGGGTTGGCATGCCTTGCTGAGGGTTTACAGTCTTGGTAAAGGGCCACTCGACCCTACAACCAATGGCATTGTGGGTAGTGGACAAAAGGGGCAAATTATAAGACAGGAATCATGATATCATGCAAATGACATGAATTAGGTTACTGCATCATTACACAATTACTTACGTAATTTCTTCAACCACATCATGACATTGGTGCCATTGTGGCTTGTAATGGAGGCCTGTAGCCAAGTTTCACTGAACAAACAAATATGGATTAGAAAACTGATTGACTGATTATGTGCCATGAAGTCCTTTTTGACTCCTAATGACCACATAGATAGATTTTCTCCATGACGGTCTATCCCTAATTGCATGTACTAAATCTTTGGAAAATTATTTGCTACAAAGTCCTGTTAAACTCAGAAGGATTCTAATTATTAATGCATTATTAATATTTATTAATATAAAGTATTAAGTGCTACATGCTTTAACTTACTAAATTAAATGTTCGATTATAGAGAAAGTTATTTTAGCTGTATACTGTCTGGGGATGGATGGCAGAATAGGCAGAATATTTTAAAATAATAAAATGTGGTACGTTTAACCAGAGAGTTTGCCTCTTAACCGATTTTGAAATAGGTTTGTGAAGGCTTGCAAAGAAAACTGCTTTCTAATGTCCCCTTACTTTGCATTAGTTCACAGGTAATTTTAAACTAGGGATGCCAAATTGGGCCCCGAAGACTGAAGGCTGCCTTCAACTTGCTTTTGCATCCCCAATTATATCACCCTCCCAAAAAAAGATCTCAGAATTGAAGAGCAAATGCTGCAAAGCTTCAGAGAGGCATTTCTTCCTTTAAACCCTCTGAAGCTGCCCTTTAGAGGATCCTGGCCTACATCTGACATGTGCCTCACAATATAGTTGTGTAAAGCTTGGTGCAGTCCCCATGCCAATGAAAGACCCACACGTCTCCAGCAGAAGAGAATATCTGTAGCTCAAGGTTGAATTATGGAGTCCTTGGTGCTCTCTGAGCTTGGTTGTTTGCTTGCAGACATTGTATAACCCAACTAGGCAATGTCATAAGTGCTAGTAAGTGTGGGGTTTGCTCCCTGTTTATAAACAGTAGCATGGTATATAAATAGGGAGAAACCCCACACTCACTAGCATTGGTGATGTTGCCTAGTTGGGTAATGAAATGTCTGCAAGCAAACAACCAAGCTCAGAGAGTACCAAGGACTCCACATCTCTGTTCTAAACTACAGCAAAGGATGTGTGCCCAAAGGGGAAAGTGATACATGATTTTGAAAAAAATTGGTGAAATATAACCAACAAGCAATTCCTACAACAAAATACATTACCAACTGTACAATTTAGAAAAAAAATCCTACCTACATTATTGATTAGAATAAACTAAACATAAAAGGAGACAAAAGAGTAAAAAAAAAAAAATTAATGGAGTACCTATTTACTATCAGTATGATACTATCCTAATTTGGACGATAGAGAAACTTATTGTTCCCTCATCTTGTTTTCAGCATTTAAACACATTTTCAAAATTGATATCAAGCACATATCCATTCCTTACCATAGGAAGATAATTTTCTTACTATTCATTCAAAATTAAGCCTGACTTATTAAGATTATTTATTTTATTGGTTAGTTTTGTATTCCACTGTTCTCCAGAATCAGAAAGACAGATCCTTCCATCTTGATCCCCACAACAGGTTGGGCTGAAAGGGAGCGATTGACCTAATGGCTGAAGATGGCTTGAAAACAGACTTACATGGTTTCATGGCTGCAGATGGACTTGAACCTGGGTCTCCCCTGCTCCATCCATCAGCTTGACCACTACATCACACAGGCTTTTGCAGATCGTAAAATGCATGAAATATCCCCTCTGGATCCCCTCGTCAATGGCACAAAAGTATTGAAGTGGCTTATGGGTGTGAATCTGTATGGACACAACCAAATATTGGAAAGCCTGCAAAAAGTGTTGCCCTGAATCCCTGAATGGCTGCTTTGTCACTTCAACATGTGGATCCAAAGGGGTCCTTTTCTCACTCTGAATGATCAGCAGGACCTAATGCCTGTTCCTAACTCTTCTTCCCAAGACTGAGCTGTACCCAGGAACGGGGCCATTAGTTTGGGCCTGCAGAAAATCCAGCAACCACTAGATGGTGGCAAAACAATACAGAACATTTTCCTTGCTGCCATCTGGTGGCTGGGCAGTTTTCTGCAGCTGGGATCTGGTAGAAAATAGTTCTATCAGGCAAGTAACATACTTGCACATTCTTTATCTGCCTCCATTTAGCTATTTGCCTCATTTTCTGCCTTTTTTTCCTGAACTCAAGGGGAGGAGGAGGAGAAGGAGGAGGAGATCCTCTTATATACAAATATGGAGATTTGATGTTGCCTCAAGTCCTTGAATTTGCCAACAAATAGCAGATCAAATGACAGGGGAAGATGGCTCCTGAAACAGTTCAGCGTGGCCCAAGGTTTAAACCTCCATGAACAATGTTTACGTACTGGGACCTCCCTATGACTCCTAAATAACAGGGTTATTTTTTTTAGCAAGTCTCCTGGAAACAAGGAAGGAAGCGTTGTTTGTGTTGATCAGTAATTGAGAGCTCAGAGAATTATAAGTGAGGAGAAAGCATGTCTGCCTCAGGCTTGTCCTTCTGGTGACTGCTGAGATGAGGGCTGGAGCTGTTGTTTGAACAATAAAAGCCATTTATTCGTTTTCTCCTTCACAGAGAAATCTGGTCTAGAATAGGTCTGAATACCTTCTTTCAGATGCTTAATGGTGCACACTGAAGCAAAAAGCCAGGTTAAAACCAACCTCTCATCAATGCATTCACTAGGCTGTTTCAGGTGCCTTCCTGGGCCTAATATTTTCCATCACTTAAAATCTTTGGGTTAGGTCACATTTTGCTTAGTTTTGTTTTATGCTCCTTTGGCCTTGGGTATTGGATACCATCCTATCTCTGGCTGTCTTATGTGTTGCAGGAAACATTGACAGCAATGTTTTGGTCATTGTGGGCTACTGGACTGCCATTCCAATTGATTGATGGATTGATTGAATGAATGAATCAATTTAAATGACTCTGGGCAGCCAACAATATTAAAAAGTAATTAAAAAACAGGAATACATATACCAAAAATTAAAGCACACAGCAGCCAGGAAAAATTGCAAACAACCATTAACACAACCAAGAGACGGGCTTCAATACACACCTGGGACCCTAAGTTTAAGCATGGAACCAGGTTTTAAGGCCTTCCAAAAAGTCAGCAGGATTGGGGCCAATCCGGTTTCCAGAGGGATGATGTTACAGAGGGAGAACAGAAAGGGCTGCGCAGCAATTTTCAGGTTGGGCTTTTCTTCTGGGCTCCACCAGCCAACACTCCTTAGCTGACAGTACCTGGAGCATGCCCCTCCTACTGGGTTAGATAGAATAAGTAGAAACAACTATCTTGATATTCTTGGGCCATTGCTAGTATTGCACATATTTTTTCCACTTGAGGACTAGATCTGGGCAGTGACCAAAACTTTGGGATTTGCAAGTAAAGACTTGTCAGAGATGGCATTTCTTCCACATGCACAGTTCCTTATACACCCACATAGATACAAAGAGAATGAGGGAAAGAGAGAAAGAAAGAGACCCCATACCTGGATTCAGTTGCCAAAGTTCAATGAACTATCCATCATAGTGGCTGTCTTCACAATTCCAGCAAAAGCCAGCAACTAACCAACATTGACTGAATTCACACATTGTATTAAACCAGAAACAAACCAGCCGCAGACTGTAATAATAATGAGAGATGTGAATTCAACAAGTTAAAGCCTCTGTCTCTTTCTAAAGATCAGCCAGTTGAGATAGAGAAATGGAATCTCACCACATGCCAAGACCACACTTCATGTTCTGGGGTATTTGGTGCTTTTCAACGTTTCAAGGAAAACAGCAGAGGGAGATTACAATCCAGCAGGCAGCATGATGTGCCTTCTCTTGACTTGCCTCCTCCTGGGGAAATAATAAGAGTATACCTTCAGTTTTTCTCTCCATCATTTCTCTGCTCTGCTGAATGGGTTGTCCAACATTGCACTGTAAACTCTCAATCATATGAGTTACTCTGATGATATCAGCTGGTTAGAATTGTTAAATTGGATCGGTGACTATGGATAACAATTTGATGCGATGGAGCTGCTCAAGACAATATTTGATAAGAGCTTCTAAGGAGTCATTAATGAATAGTACCTCCAGTTTTTGGAGAATCCTTTTCTAGCTTATTGGCTGTGGGAGAAGGAAAACATGAATGCACCAGACTGTGTGCCTATTCTGAGCTTTTGATCAGATCCTGCGTATGTGTCAATACACTGTATATACCTCCTAATTAGTGGGATATGGGCAACAGTAAATTGGATTACAATGTCATTTCCAGTTTATAGATGCTCACATGCACAGAATAGCTTAAACATGCTTGAGGTAAAAGTGGGCTTTGGTAGTAGACCTTGTGACATACTGCCCAAAATATGTCAAAATTGACCAGTACTGTCCACACCATTATTGAGCTGGGAATGCTTCTTGGCATGGATATGAGTAAGGCTGGAGAACCTAGTTTACACCTCCTCTGTCTTACTAAAAAACATTATCTGAAAGCCTTAATTGAATAAGCCTTGATGAGCAGTAGATGACAATATCTATGGGCCTATCTAATAACAGCCCTACCATATGGAAGATTATGATGTGGAATGTAAGAGGAGTATATTATAAAAAGTATGAATCAATGAATAAAATGAATGAAATAAAAAAAATAGATTATGTTGTGACTCTGTAAAAGTATGAGATAAGGAAAGGGTTTAATAGGTATGAATAAAGGTGTTCTGGTCTTTTGGAGTGGAGTTGATGAAGTCAAAGCATAGGTTTACTTATGAATGCAAGGGCTAAAATATATGCCTGAAAGTATGACTTGGTGTAATCTAGATTATTGTTGGTCCATATGAGAGTAAGGATCCACAAACTGATGGCAGCTAAGCTGCATGTTACACTTCCATGAATAGTAATAATAGAAAAGATGAGTTTGGAGAATATGTATAATGTTCTGAATGAATACAATCAGGAGAAAAACATATTCTGTTAGGTAATATGAATGGATGTGCCAGAAGGAGACAACAGAGTATATAAAAAAAACGATTGAGCCATTTGGTGACTCAAGAATCAGACACGTTATGTGAAGACCCAGCTCTGTGGAAAAGGCTCTAATGTTGGGAAAGGTGGAAGGAAAGAGAAGAAGAGGACAATCAGCAGCAAGGAGGATGGACTCAGTTACAGTGGCGATGGAGGCACCATTGGAAGACTTGAAGGACCAGGTTAGGGCTAGATCATCATGGAAAAAATCTGTGTGGTTGCTAGGAGTCAAAAATGACTTGATGGTACATAATCAAAATCAGTCAAGAATGAATGAGAACAATGACTATTTTATGAGTATCTCTTAAGAAAAACATTTGAATTTATGGTTTAAATCTATTCAAATGTACATATGGAAGAAATGAATAGAAATCTAAAAGTGTGATTGATTTGATTGTCTATGATGAAAGTTGGAGAAAATTAGTGAATGAAACGTTCAAGGTAATGAAAGGTTGTGAGATGTGGGACAGTCCATTCTGTGATAATGTCAAGAGTGGCTGATGGACTAAGAAATTTGCTCAATATAGAGACAATATTCTGTTTAGATTACAAAATTTTATTAATAATGGGACAAAATTAAGATCTCTCAAGTCTTTTGCTACACGGTGCTCTCAAGCAGCACAGCAACGAAAGGTTACAGACACAAGGGGGAATATTGAAAAAATTGAGTGAATTAGAACATCTTGTAATACATAATACTGAAGATATACTGGGCACAATTTCTAACCATTAGTGAAATACTATTAATGAAATACTGTTCAGAACCTGAATAAGTTAAAGACTGCATGATTAAATGGATGCAAAATTTGAATACAGTATAGATATGGAACAGTGGGAATTTCAGTGGAAAAAGAATATTAAGTTTATCTCAAACATTATACTTAGAACTGGTATAAGTTGTTTTATTGCTGGAATATAACTCCAGTCATGATTGTTAAAATGAGTAATTCCTTTTCCACTAAATGCTGGAATTGCAATGAACAGATTGGATCCTTCTTCCATATGTGGTGGGATTATTGCAAAAAAAAATGGAAATTAATTCATCGTAGCATAGGGCAAATTTTTGTCATTCCATTTCAAGAAATATTTATTAAACTTCACTAAACCACATATTTCTTTAAAATGCACTGAACTGGCATTAGATATGATAACAGCTGCAAGGATTTTATATCTGTATTGGAAAAGATATCTGATCCTTTCTAGGGAAGAACAGTTAAGTAAATTATGGGAATATGCTTTGATGTCTACCATAACTAAAGAGTCAATCTGATATACAATTCCATCTTATTTGGAAACCATTTCTGGATGAGAATTTTATACGAAGAATTGTACTGCACCCTAAATTTGGGTTCTAAATTCATATTAAATCTGCCAAACAATCTAGACATTATTTACAGTATTTCTCCAATGTATTGTTTATTATTTATAGCTTCTGTTCTTTCTAATTGATTTCAACTGTGCTAACTAAATATTTTTACAATTGAATATAGACATGTTTTGATTAGAACTTTGTTATGAACTGTCTGCAATACTGTCAGACAGCAGATAGAAGGATCATATACAATGAACACACAACACACAATTAAAGATATATTGCAGATATAAGAGTTATGAATCATGTTAAAGGCAGACAGAATAAAAATTCACTTTTAGTTCCTTCGGCTACCAGAATTCCCAGAGATAACAGCAGAGGCACCCCAAAGTTGGCTTTGCATGGCAGTGTCCCAGGATCCCCGTCAATACAGAACTTCGTCTCTTAGGGGAGATCTAGAGATTCTTTCCCTCTTAAACTAATCTCTTCTGTTGTTTTGAGAAAATAGGGGTTTTTTTCAAAAAAAGGGAAGGGAAGGGAAGGGAAGGGAAGGGAAGGGAAGGGAAGGGAAGGGAAGGGAAGAAGGGAAGGGAAGGGAAGGGAAGGGAAGGGAAGGGAAGGGAAGGGAAGGGAAGGAAAGGAAAGGAAAGGAAAGGAAAGGAAAGGAAAGGAAAGGAAAGGAAAGGAAAGGAAAGGAAAGGAAAGGAAAGGAAAGGGAAAGGAAAGGAAAGGAAAGGAAAGGAAAGGAAAGGAAAGGAAAGGAAAGGAAAGGAAAGGAAAGGAAAGGAATCTTCTCCAGGTACTGGTATACATACCAGGACATTCCACAGATATACATGGATACATAAAAGAAACACATCTGACTGTGCTAGTCGAACTCCCTACACCACGTGGCTAACCTTGAGATTAAGGATTTAAGCTACAATACGAAATTCACACTTAAATCATACAGCACTAAAATGCTATGTCAATAGATAAACAGACACATGAACAAGCAAATGAACAAAGGCATAAGATGCGAGAGTTATATTAACCCATTAACTACTGGCACTGAAAGAACAAACTAAGCACTTAGGAAAAAGATCCAGTCTCTCTTTTCCATTCTTCCATGATTCTGCTACAGAAGAGGTATGAAGACACATCATGAATTGCATTGGTCTAAACTAGTTTTTGCTTTTTGTTGTTGTTGTTCAGTCGTTAAGTCGTGTCCGACTCTTCGTGACCCTATGAACCATATCGCGCCAGGCCTTCCTGTCCTTCACTGCCTCCCTGAGTTTGCTCAGTTTCATGCTCATTGCTTCGGTGATGCTCTCTAACCATCTCACCCTCTGCCGTCCCCTTCTCCTTTGGCCTTCAATCGTTGCCTCTTATTATCATTATTATTGCAGGCCTTTAATTTCATTGACTGGGTATCGTTTATTCCTCTTCTACCCTGGACTTATTGTTGCTTACTTCGGAAGGGAATTGCAAGATGGGTATGCATGTATCTAATATCATTTTTGTGAATGTGAATTGTTGGAGGTTTTAATTGTATATTTATTTATTGTTTTAACATGTTGTGAGCCACCCAGAGTCCCCCATTGGGGGGAGATAGGCGGGGGACAAAATAAATAAATAAATAAACAAATAAATAAATAAATAAAATATCCCTTGATCTGTTTCCCCTTTGGTTAATGAAATATAATGCAGAGAAGTGCTGGGATTATGAAGCATATGTTCCAAACACAACACAATCAGACCTGATTAGACTCTTAAGCCATCCTCTTTCATGAGAGGTGTCAAAACACAAGGTGTGTATTCCCCTCCATTTTGAGTTTCTTTATGTCTGTCTAAATATTTACCAATCAAAAGAATTAGGGACGAAAGGGCTAGAGAATTATAATGCTCAATGGATCAAAAAGCCACCAGAGAAAGTAAACCAGGTGTCTTGTGATCTCCTCTTGATTCTGGAAGGGAGAAAATCATGTTGAAAACATGAATTTGTTTGGATGTTACATATGTTTAACTTTTCAGCAGATTTATTTTCTCAGGCTTATATTATTATTAGTATTATTTTTAATTTCTGCTTTGTTTTCCTTCTTAGCAATGGCTCTTCATTTCTTTGTTGTTGTTTTTCCCCCTGTTAGTGATTTCTTCCAACCTAGGCCTAGACAAGAAAGGGGAAGGTGTCAAACTGCAAATGTTAGATTTGCATCATGTATAATTATAACACTAAGGAAAAGACTTAAGAATGAAAAGGAAAAAACATTAAAAATCAGTGGATTCTTTTGTGGTCATTATTAAACATGATGGGGAAGGCAGGCAGGCAGGCAGGCAGGCAGGCAGGCAGGCAGGCAAGCATCAAACTGTAATTCAGTGTTTTCCAACCTTGGGAATTTTAAGATGTATGGACTTCAACTCCCAGAATTCCCCAGCCAGCATAGCTGGCCGGGGCATTCTGGAAGTTGAAGTCCACACATCTTAAAGTTCCCAAGGTTGAGAAACAGTGCTATAACTACACCTTAGCCCTGGATAATATTAATATATAATTTACTATGTAATGGTAGGGACTGCCTACCAAGCCAAGAGCTTCCAAGCAGTAGCAGCTGATAAGTTAAGAATCACATCCAGAATGAAATTGCAATTGTACTCCCCATTAATAAATAAATAAATAAATGTGCTTGTTTGGCACAAAAAAAATCATGAAAGGATTTGTCTGAAATCTGGCACAACGTGTCCCCTTATGTCAATGGATTTGTTTACTTCCAATAGCAATCCCCAGGAACTGCAGACATTCAGATTTCCTAATCAAATATCTTAAATGGACCCTGAATTATCTAGGTGGAACACTCTCAGATTCAGCTGGAGAGGAAGCAGAGCCTCCTCTGTGGCGCTCAGACATTCAGCAAGATGATATAGATGAAAGCCACCTATTAAGAGACTTGAATTCTCTTTATGGGGCTGGCACAGTTTCTACCAATCAACCTTACTGAATGTTTCTGCCCTTAATGGAAGCCCTAGATAGAGTTCATTACTGTAATCCAGCCAGGAGGTCACTGGAGTGTGGATAATTGAAGCAAGGCCTTTCTTCTCCATGTCAGCTCACAGCTGTACATACTGATGGAAAGCAATCTTGGCTCTTCTTACCAGGTGAGCTCCCTTCTGTCCGTACCAGCTCCAGGAGAATTCCAAACTGCATCTCCTGGGAAGTTCAGTTCACATCTGTAATACCTTCTTTGATAGGTATTTAGTTTCCCTACCTACAGTATCTCCTTATCTAGCCTGGGTTATGTCTTATTTATTTATTGCCTTTAGATGGCTGTTTATCTATTAGAGGAACTTTGGGTAGCAAACAGATAAGATATCATGCAAACTACGAAAAAAAAAATTAAGCAAAACTAAGCTGAGACTCCTAAAAATATTCCATTCCTAGTGTCACTTTCATGCCCGCATTCACAGAACTCCCTTAACATCCTGATCCCAGTGCCTGGGGGAAAGGCCAGGTCTCCCCAGCCTTCCAGAAGGCCAGCAGCATTGGGGCCACCTGGATCTCTATCCTGATCGTTCCAAGAATGTTCCCAGACACCAACTCTAGCGCTCCACAGCCTCCCTATGATGAATAGATAGATGGGAATGAAAAGTAGAGAATGTCAGCTGCACACTGAAATTGCCTCTTATTAAAAGAGAATAAGTTATTCAAATTCAGTGCTGTCGTTGCCCATCAGTGAAAATTCACGCAATTGTCATTCATGCATTGTGATTTATTACTCAGATTAAATGAACCATATTGTACTATAGATGGGATAGACCTTTAAGTATTATCAGAGAGCAATGTAGAAAAGAGACAGGGTGCTATTCTCCTGTTCTGGATTACTTCTGCATCAGTGATGCATAGGGAAATAAGAAGAGTAAGCAAATGAGGAAAACGCAAGCTATTTTGCACAACCAAATGGAATTAATTGGACACAATGTTCATAGAAAACAGACAGGAAATCTTCCCCCTGGTGACCAACATCCCATAATAGTATTTAGTTTCACGTATAAGCTCAGCAACCAGCCAAACATGAGGAAGAGGATGAAATCCATATAAAGTAGAGGTTGGTGTTGAAGAAAACTGGACGACAGTATCTGCAAGAATGATATTGCTAAGTAATTGGAGGTCATAATATACTGAAGTGTATGGACCAAATTAGAAATCCATAGATGATATCTTCTGATATTTATGCACCATCTTTTATCTTAAGAGAAATCTCAGTGCTTGGCAAAGTCTGCTATGGTGCAGACTTTCTACCTTTAGTTGAAAGGGTTCTCTGAGGTGGAACATTTTACCGCTTTGTAATGTTTTATAGGTTTTCCATTATTTAGATACCTTCCAAGAAGCATGGAATGAATATTGAATTTAGTGCATGGGCTATAATTCTCTCTCAGTGTTACATATGTGAAAAATGAAAATAGCTTGAATGAGAGCTATGAGTCAATTACCTAACCCAGCTATGTGAAAGCATCATAATACTCTCCAGCTGGAAGAGGTCCTTGAGGCTGTCAAGTCCAACCCTTCGCTCTGCTCAAGAATCCAAACAAAACATCCCCAGCAGATGGCTGGTTGCCTCTGCCTGAAGACATCCAGTGATAGGGAATGCTCCACTTCTTTTGGTAACTGGTTCCACCTCTGAACTGCTCTTATTATTAGGACTTTTTTCTGAGCATTCCTCCAAAATCTGCCTCCCTGTAACACGTTCTTCTCTATGCTGGGTTCTGGTGCAATAACAAGCAAGCCTTGACCACCTTCTGTCGATGTAATTTCAGATATTTGATGAATGTTCTTATGCCCCCTTAACTGCCTTTTCTCAAAGCTAACCATATACCCGGTTTCCTCATGATCTCCTCAGAAACTTTAGTTTCTACACTGCAGTTCTACGTCCTCTCGCCCTTCCAGTCTTTTTCAATCTGCCTTAATATGTGTTGCCCAGAACTTGACCTAGTACTTGAGGGAGGGCTGATCAAGCAGAATATAGAGGAATTATTACTTTCTCTGATTTGGGAATGAAACCTCCAGAGGTGTCTGCAGCATTGGAGACCTTGATCCAAATGATAGAAGTAGCATCATGCCATTGTGATACAAACTCCACCCCTTTTGTATTTGCATGCAATCTTGCAATGCACATACAAGCAGGGTGGATTGTGTATGGTTGGTGTTGGTGTAGTTCTTGGTTCAGAAAAGTGCACACGCACGGATTTCTACTTCTCAGCATTTAAGGGAAGTGATGTAAAAGGCATATGCAATTTGTATGTACAATTTGTACAAATTGCACATAACATAGCAGACTGAATACATAGGAAACTTTACAGTGATGTGTCTGTTCCTGTACACTCAAATCTCATGGGTATTTCAGGGACATTCTTATGAAATGTAGAAGTATGAGAGAGAGGGGAGTGGAGAGAGAAAATCCCATTTCTAATTATGCACATCTAAGTGGGACCAAAGGGCTGTCACCTAGATCAAGTTTCAGAGTGAGCTTCACTGGTGATGTAATAATTACAATTATTAGCTCATCTGGAGAATTAATAAAAGGACCAGGAGGTCAACGAGGCATGAATTTTATTAACAGTGTGAAATGAAATCATCAAGGTAAGTGAAGTTTTGAATTATCCTTGTATTTGGCAGAGGCACCACACGATCTCACTTTTACAGAAATATGCCTGCTGAAGCTCACAGTTCATTCTAGGAATGACTAGTGGACTCCACTTATACGCAAAAGGATATAGGACAACATAAGCTCCAGTGATCTGTTGCAATATGCAGTCTCTATAGTAGCATCATGGCTGCCCGACATTATTTCTATAAGGGTAGGGAGATCAGAAAACTGTGGCGTCCTTGCGGTTCTCTGAACTTGGTTGTTTTCTTGCAGACATTTTGTTACCCAGCTGGGTAACATCTTCAGTGATAGAAGGGAGTGGGGTTTGCTCTCCGTTTATATATAGTAGCTTGCCCTGTCAGTGTTGGTGAGGGTGTTGTTGTCTCCTTGGTAGTTCCTTGATTAGGCTGTTGTTTACTGCTTGATTGTCTGTCTGAGTTGGTAGTTCTGCGATTAGAGTATTATTTATTGCTTGATTTTTTGTCTGGTGTTAATCCCTGCTTACCTGGGTGTTGATTGCTGGTAAGGAGGTGTTCTGATCTTTTTGTTTCATTTTATTGTCTCTTTTGAATAGTGTGTAAATGCTGTTTATCTCTATGTGCCTGTTGATGGCTGCCTTGTCTGAATACCAAGCTTCCAAGAATTCTCTTGCATTTTTGGACTTAGCTTGGTCTAAGATGCTGACAGTTTCCCGGCTGAAACTGGGTTAAGTCTGTCCATCTGTTGGGAGATTAAGGAGTTTTCATCGTGTCTTCTGACTGCTCATTGGTGTTCATGGATGCGCTCTGCTAGCCTTCTGCCTGTCTGTCCTACATAGTGGATGTTACAGTCCTTACACTGTATGTTGTAGATGACTCCTGTTTTTTCTTCCTGGGCTACTGGGTCTTTTGGTTTGCTTAAGATGTTTTGGAGGGCTTTAGTTGGTTTGTGTGCTATGGAGATGCCATGTGGTTGTAACAGTCTGTTGGTAGTTTCTGAGATGTTTCTGATGTATGGCAGTGTTATCCTTTTCATAGCTTGTGTTGGTTGTGTTGTAGTAGGTTGAGTGGTCAGGCACTCTTTGATAAAGTTGCGTGGATATCCATTTTGTTGGAAGATGTTGTATAGGTGGTCTGTTTCCTTTTTCTGCTGTTCTGGGTTGCTGCAATGCGTTTGTGTTCACTTGAATAATGTTCTTACACAGCTCCTCTTGTGGGAGGTAGGGTTGTTACTTTGGTAATGGAGTACTTGATTAGTGTGGGTTGTCTTCTGATAAACTTGGGTTTCTAATATACTGTTATTTCCTCTGCTACCAGGAAGGGTAGTGTGTTGTTTTCTTCTTCTCTGGTGAATTTTATTCCTTCAAAGATGTTGTTGATGGTTTCATGAGTCTTCTCTAGTTGTTCCTTTGTTATTATGACAAAGGTGTCATCTACATACCGGATCCATACTTTAGGTTGTATGTATGGAAGTGCTATAGTTTCTAGGCATTGTATTACAATCTCTACTATGAGTCCTGACAGTGGTGATCCCATGGGTGTGCCTCTGATTTGAGTATGCAGATTCTTCTTTACCTAAACACTGAGACTCTAGTATGGTTCTGGGAGAAAACAGAATCCCTTCCATCTTCTTAGATCCTTCCACTTAAATGTCCAATTCTAAAATAACTGAGCTGAGGTATATACCTTTGTTCTGAAACAAAGGTATATTGTATACCTAAAACTCAGATTCTAAACTCAGGTTCAAAATAGTTTGGCTGATGGATGAAGATGTGGAGAAGGGACTGAAGTATGAGAGACTGATCAATAATAAGAAATCTCCATCCCCAAGTCATGCAAAAGAATGGTGATGCTGACAGCAAGGGATTAATGAGTCCAGGGCTGATCTCATGACCAGCAGGAGGTAGAAGTAATAGATGGAATGTCACAGGGAATGCATACACTAGAGCAGACTTCATAGTTATGAAGTCTCACTCATAATAACAACACTCATCAGCAAAACTCAGAGTGGTGTTGGCAAAACAGCATTGCTGCCCTTACCACTACCACCACAGGTGACTAAAGTAAGCATGGTACATTGTACAAACAGCTGCAAGACCTGCATGAGACTGGTCTTAGGAATGTTGACTTATCAGAACCAGAGTTCTGGCACTCTTGTACAAGTCCTCAGCATTGATAAAAATTGTTGTTGCTGTTTAAATGACCCATAAAACTGTTTCTTGGTAGAAGCACCATAACATCTGTATCCGTTGGTGATATTGGATACATATCTGGTAACACAACTCTCAGTCTTGGTTTAAATTGATGTTCTTGGCAGCACAGGACTAGTGCTCTTTCAGAAGAGCTCTAAACCCATATTTATGTCATACATTCATCCAACCCAGAATGGTCATGGAGGTGCTCCCAGTAACCAGAGGGGAGAGAGCTGTCTCCACAGCAATACAATAGCCAACTGTGTCAGCAGCCAAATTCCCACTAATGTATGCTAGATTTAGGATGAGACAAGGCAATGTCATGAGCACATGGCAGAAAACTGAGACTGCTGGGGCATCTCTTTGTCAGGGTTAGGGGGAAGCAAAGAAGAGGCCACAGATGACCTACAGAAGTGGGTGAAGGCCATATCTTGGCCAACTGGAATGAGTTGTTGCAGGCTTTCAATTTACCCCAGGCAGAACAGATGGTTCCTTTTACTGTGTTCAAGTTCAGATATTCTCCTCCCTGTCTGTTGCTTCAGCACACTGTAGTTGCTGGGACTAGTAGCCACCAAAATGGGTCCATGTGTGTGTGTGTGTGTGTGTGTGCCTCTGTTTGTTCACATAAAAAAGCAAGGTGGGAGAGGAAAAAGGGGGAATATTGGATTTAGAGACTGGTTGCTCTTCTCTAAATCGACCTGACCTTTTTAAGCAGTACACTATTGGTTGCTTCAATCTTAATGACTTTAGGCAGCTCATCTATAGCAATGATTGTATTATGTGACCTAAGTAAACAACTTTCTTTTATTTAAAAAAGCCTCAGGAACTGTTTTCCTGGATGAAGAAGACCTACCACAACCAGAAAGGGCTGGGACGTCAATGTCAAATATCAATATTGAAGATGATTATCTTTTCCTTTGCACAAAGCTCCCTGAAACGATTGATCTGGAATTTGCAATAGATTTTCCGAAGCTGCACGTTTCAGAACCATCTGATTAAAAAAAAAAAAAAAAACTTAAAATATAGATTCTTCCCATATTTCTGTTCAGTCTCAATGGGGCTTTTTTTAAAGTGGGGGGGGGGAGAGGGGGGAGAGTGATGCTCCTGTCATTGCTAATGGGGAATCCTACCCTGAGACATTCTTGGAGAATTTCTTTCTGTTGGAGAAAATTTGAAAAATGGCCCATCTAAGACATTTATGTCCAGTATTAGAAATAAGTACTAGGAAGTACCAAAAACAGAAGTTCTGACCTGATCAATTGTCAAGCAAAATTCCTGTCCCATGACTCCTATATGCACAAAGAGAGGGAAGGGCAGGATCCAGAGTTTCCATCAAAATGTGGAAAGTAGGATCACGCTGTTGTGATGCAAGCTCCTCCCTTTTTGTGTATCTGTGTGACATTGCGATGAAGTTTGCATCAAGATGGTGCAATGCGGTTTTGTTGCCTCACTCCCCCTTGATTCCCCTTGTGAAGGCCTGTGTGCCCAAAGCAAGTGTATTTGCATCTCATATCTGCTCCAAATATCAAAACTTACATACATACATACAAAATCAAAGATCAGGCAATCATCGCAGGCAACAGAACAGAAAAACAAGGCAATTGCATGAGAAGCCACCCAGGAAAGTTCACAGCTCCAAATATGGGTCCTTTTCCTTTCCTCTTCACTCCCCGTTAGAAGTTAGCATAAGGAGAAACGTATCTTTGATCCAGACATTTGCACTGCTCCAAGATTGCATTTGTTCCGTAATTAATGTTCAGCTTTGGAGACAATAACTCCTTAGCCACAACTTACAAGGAAGAGAAGAAAAGATCTCCCCACCAGCATCAGCTGAATGTTTCTTCAGACAATTGGCAAAGGATGATTTGACCATCTTCAGTGGGGAATTTTTGCTCTCCTGTGGGAGGCATTAGATGTCATGGCTCTAATTTGCTAGTTAAAATTTGTACATGCAGCTTGTGTGGGAGAATTGATTGGGACTCATTTAACTGTTACATGAGTTACACACCAGTAACTATAGAGACTGGTGCTGGTATTTGCTGAATCTCTGAGCAAACACACACACACACCGAAAACTATATACTCCCCTCTCATTTTATTTGTGAGAGAATGGCACCATTATTTTATGAATAATTAACTCCCAAACTTAAGTCAGCATTGCACATCCTGTTATAGTATTTAAAATTATATCCTATTATTTATATTTTATTTGATGGGAAAAAGAACATGCTTTCCTATGATAGATAGGGTTTAGTCAAAATGCGAATGCTTTTAGTGCTAAAAAGAAAACAAATAATCAATCCTAGTTTTAATTTTTGGATGCTGCCAGTAGTGTTTCTAGGTCAATAGTTTCCAACCTTGGCAACCTCCAAATGTGTGGATTTCAACTCCCAGAATTCTCAGCAATGGCCAGGCAGGCTACGGAGTTCTGGGAGCTGAAGTTCACACATGAAAAAGTTTGCCCTCGCTGCCTTTGACTGCTCTTGAAAAGCTAAGCAGCACCAGATCTAACTACTATTTGGATGGGAGACCATTGGAAAATACCCTGGGTATAAAGTAATTTCAAAGCCAAAAATAAAGCCATCCTGGATGAAAGCAGTGACATATGACTTCCACACAGTTGTCATGAAAAAACAGAGATGTCTGTGCGTTGTCACCAGAAATTGAAGGAAACTGGACCTTTCATTTTTACAGCCTCAAATGTTGGAGTCTATGGACATCCTGGGACCATCCAACCTAAGAAAGGTATTCTCCGACTTGACCTTGGCTGGTTCTGGCAGGGCAAAGTGAGCATTTCAGCAACTAGGTGGAACCATAATACAGCATTGAATATGATAACTTCTAAGATGGCTAACTTAGAATCATAAGATTGTAAGCCAACGGAGCTGGAAGGTGCCAGATTGGTGAAGATGGTCTAGTCTTTATCCAAAATACCTATTGTTCCATCTTGTTTCCTGAAGACCTTTCTGCATGAGGTGATTAGTGGATTAATGAGATCCATTTATATAAACATTTGAGTTCTCCCTCCAACTCACTGCAGTACTAAAGAGCCTAACCTGCTTCCCTGAATAGAAGTACATAAATCAGGCATTATATAAATAAATTTGCTATCAAACTCAGTATCTCTGGTTGCATATTGCTTGACAACCAGTGTGGTTTTCCAGGCTAATATTGCATTATGGATCTGTAGCTTGCTTTCTTTTTTTCTGAAATGTATCTGCATACTTAGCAGACAAATAGATGTTGTCTTTCTTTGTGAAGCTTATTTGCAATGCAAGTAGAATATGCAGTGGCCAACTGAATGAATAATTATTCAGTGCAATAGCTATTGTGTGAGATAATTTGAGTCTGGAAGTATCTTTGAAACTGCATAAACTTGATTCTTTCTACGATGAGCGGAGATGGACAACTCATAGCACAGAACTGAAAGTAGCTCCAGACCCATCTCTGGCAGGTGTGCACACATACACATATGCACAAGTGCTCCAAAAAGGTGCTGTTAGACCATTCTTGAATTACTCACTGCTGCTTTCTTGTTTTAGTGCTGGGTTTGACAACCCACTGGTTGTCAAGCAATATGCAACCAGAGATACTGAGTTTGATAGCAAATTTATTTATATAATGCCTGATTTATGTACTTCTATTCAGGGAAGCAGGTTAGGCTCTTTAGTACTGCAGTGAGTTGGAGGGAGAACTCAAACTTTTGGGTTTGGCTCACAGCAAGATGTCAACCAAGACTCTCATTCTGAAACAGATAGAGTGATCAACTCAGAATTTTTATCTAATGGTCCGCCTTATCATGGGGTGAGATTTTTAACCTGCAGAAGCTGCTCATCTTTTAAAAAAAAATCTGTAATGTCTTGCTCAGCCTATATTGATGTTTGTTTTATTCTGCTCCTTTCCTTCTCTTCTGTAGTGATCTTTGGCTCCAGGAGAATCCATAGTTTATTTCAGCCTTCTCTAAGCTGGGCACTTCCAGAGATCTGGACTTCAACTCCCAGAATTACAGAAGCCAGCAGGACTCTCGATGAGAAGTCTGGGAGCTGAAGTCCACACTTTTGGAGCACAGCAAAGGTTAAGAAGGCCATACTGTTGAAACCAATAGGCTGATATTTCTGCATGTCCTTGGGCAAAGGAAATAAAATCTCATCGTGTTCACCTCCTTTTCCTGAAGCCATTTGAATTCTATGCATGTAAGTCTGAAAGATGAAAACCAGCCAGATGGTATCATGGACAAAGTCTTCCTGAGAAAGCCATACTGGGACTAGTCCTTTTAACAAGTATTATGTAGGTATGATTTGTGTAGCACACTAACTTGTGATCAGGCCAACATATTATTTGGATCTGAGGAAAGTGTTAAAAAGATTTCCTTAAGTACAGCTCCTCCTTCCTTCAGATCCAGATACTGAAGTAATCCCCTCCTCCTCCAGTCATAGAGATAAGAAATATTGGTGATCATTGTAGATACAACTTATCTTCTCCTACTGCTTCTCCCATTCTCTCTTTCTCTCTCTTCCTCCTTCTCTCTCTCTCCCTCACACATACACATGAATGCATGGGAGGAATTGGGGAGATTAAAAGGGTTGGTGAAGTTCTAAGTGTCCAACAAATGACAGGAAAGAAATGGGAGAAATAAATAATGTTAGTAGAAAACATAACAACCCAAATGAGCTAAGAAATATTGACCAGGCATCATCAGCCACAAAGTTTGCAAAGGCAGCAGCCAAAATAACTCTTAACCAGCAAACCACATCTCATTTCCATTTGCCTTGTCTTTGCGCACCAAACAAGCCAATAAGTAGTTTACATTAATTAATTCCCAGTATGCTGGTGCAGCGTTCTACAAACATGCTCACAGAGAACACATTTACGCTTAGATCACTTGCTTTGATTATACCCAGCAAACTAGGTTTGTTGTCACAGAGCCATAGCTTCCCTTGGCTCTGTGATCCATGTTTGGGCTGAAAAATGCAGGCATGCTCCCTCCTTAATATCCTTGAGAAGATTCTTATTACATTCCCTCTTGGACATCAAACCCCCGCTTTAGGTTTTTGTATTGACAATGTCAGTTTTAATATTTCCTAGCAATTTTAATATTCAGCTGTGGCTAAAGCAAAGTTTTAAAAACATGGTGACACATAATTTGTTCTATTAGTTTAATTGATAAAGTGGCCTTTAGCCATTCTACATCTTTCTAATCTCTTGGTTATTATTTCCCATTAGTTGGACATCCTCATAAATTACTTGCCAATTTATGATATCATTTCCCTCCTTCCCTTCCTCCTCCTCCTCCTCCTCCCCCTCCTCCTCCTCCTCCTCCTCCTCCTCCCTCTTCCTCTTCCTCTTCCTTTTTCTGATCAGGTAGAGAATTATCTTTCTTGGAGGAGGCTGAGATGGCAATTATGCAGGTACCCTGCATATCTTTCATGAACTAGTAATTAAACTGGAAGTTTAATGATACGCAGCAGCTGAGATTAATTTGAGCCAATGCTCAACCCTGCAACTGTAATTCTATCCTAAGAAAAGTTCCTCTTGGCACATGTGGTCTGTATTTTGTTTTATTTATTTATGAATCAAATTTATATGGCCACCTATCTCACAAAACGTGACTCTGGGTGGCGTACAACAATCCAAAAAACAATAAATATGTAAACGATCATTACATAAAACTATTAAAAACATTAAAAATGATAAAAACAGAACTAAAACAGAAAAAGAAAAATAATAGGTGAAAGGATGTTAATAATATAGCCCCCTCACTAGTTCACCTGTCCCCTGGGGTCCCCAGGTCTGCTGACACAACCAGGTCTTGAGGAACCTTCAAAAACTCAGAAGTGATGAGGATGATTTCACTGCTGGGGGGAGAAGGTTCCACAACGTGGTCTCCACAGCAGAAAAGTTCCACCACCTAGAGCCTGCCAAATGTAGCTCCCTGGAAGACGGAACCCGTAACATGCCCTCTCTGCTGGATCTGGTGAGATGGGCAGATGAAACTATTGTGTATTCAGGGCTGTCCTTGCATGTATAATGGAAACTCCTGGACTTAAGTTAGTTGCTTCGGGTCTAAGGCTCACTAAATCTTCTGCAAAATATCCAGTATGTCTATATCTATATGGCTTAGTTATATGAAATCTTAAACTAACAATTTATCTGCTCATAGATCACTGTTGTAGAGCAATCCTATGCACCTCTCTTCCAAAATAAATCTCAGTCCAGGGATATCCATGGGGGACGGAGTAGTCAAAAAGTCAAAATGGTGGGTGTGGCTGTGGATTCAAAGCCCCACCCCTTTTTACATCCATTGTGCATGCAATATACAGTACATAAAAAGGACCAGGGATTTGATTGCATGTTTTCAACTCTAATGTTGCCCTGTTCCTTTAGTGATTAACTCAGATTGAATGAAATGAAAGAGACCTGAGAAAAATAAAATGGACTGCACGTTTTCAGGCTATATCCAGAGGATCATTTTCTTTTTAAATATTTCCATTGTAAAATGCTGTTCTGATTTGGATGCTAACAGAGTGAGGAGAGAAGTTTGCTACAATATTTTTCTCTGATGTGCTAGTCATAAAAAAATAAAAAATGAATGGGAAACCTTACATGTGAATTTTCACATACAATCTAAAGCAGTGTTTCTTAATTTTTTTTAAGACCATACTTTAAGAGTATTTATTTAAACTAGCTGGGGAAAGCATGCAGGCCCTGGCTTCTGGAATTCTTTCCCATGTCTTTACCAGCATGGCCATAAAAGACATTTGACTTTCCTTCTAACATTGCCAAGTGTTGCATCTCTCGCTCTGTGTGTGTTTTTGCTCTCCTCTTTTCTGAAGATGCTTCTGTGTGTATGTGTGTGTGTTGGGTGTGCATTGGGAAGCACAAGTTAGGCTGCCTATGCTCTGCCCAAATCATGGGACCAGAAGAGAAGAGGCTCAGAATTTGAATCCATTCTCCAACAGCATCTCTTGTAAGGATGTGCTATAGGAATCTTTTATGAATATTTTTCCTCCACTGTCTGTAGCCAGATCCATCCAATTTTCTTACTCAATCTTTCTAGTGCTGGCTTTTTCCCCCCTCCCCACTCCCATCAAATTCGATCCCATTCTCTTCTGTTTTTATAGACTTGTCTTGCTGACACAGACAGATGGAGCAATACCCAAGACCTTTCTGATCATTCCTTTTCAACATTCTGTTGGGTTGGAAAGAATACAAAGGGGGGGCGGGGCGGAAATGAAGTACTGAAATAAAATATGTTCTAATAATATTTCTTTTTCCTTACATTAATTTTCCTTAAATACATCAATTATAAAACTTAATGGGATGTATGAGGTTGCATGTGATGGCACATTTTCTCAGTATCTGGAGTGAAATTTATTAAAGCCTTATAGACAATGTAACAATCAACCTATTTTAGTGTTTTGTTTTAACTGTAAGTGCTGAAAATCTGCTTTATCCAAAATATATTGAAGGGAAAAGATTAGGAGCCACTATACTTTTCATTTAAGAAGTTCATGTCCTCTGTGAATTTTCATCCAAAATTCTTCCAGTGATCCTACTTTCTATCCCACCCAACTACATTCTTTCAACATGACATCTTAGGAGAGATCTCCCAAAATCTTGTATTCTTTCATTTTAAGGAAACTTGTCTGATTATTGAAACTGATTGGACATAAAAGCACAGAAAAATTTGCAGAACACCTTTATGTTGTTTGGGAGAAGATGGCATTTATAGTGTCTCAGAATTAAGAATCACTAGTCTAAAATGGTACAAATCTTTCTCTCAAAATTAATTCCACTGCTTGTAAAGACTATAGTCAACCTTAGAATCTCTATTTTACTCATGGAATTCATTAATGGAACATTTTGATTGTGAACACTATTCAAGCAATCTAATCTAATCTAATCTAATCTAATCTAATCTAATCTAATCTAATTGTGGGGGCCTGTTGTGTTTTTATTGTTATGGTTGTTTTTAGCCCAGGCTGTCACATTCTGTTTCATATTTTTAATGTGTGCATTTGAATTTTGCAAGCTGCCCAGAGTCTACTGGAGTGGGTGGCCACAATACATACATACATGCAAACAAATAAATAAATGTA
This sequence comes from Liasis olivaceus, assembly GCA_030867105.1. Taxonomy (NCBI): domain Eukaryota; kingdom Metazoa; phylum Chordata; class Lepidosauria; order Squamata; family Pythonidae; genus Liasis; species Liasis olivaceus. Next base: position 5,945,199 of record CM061354.1, read on the forward strand.
ATATGGAGAGAGAATTGTGCACAAATAAAGTATGGGACCAATTTGAAGATGCATAATGAATGCAATACTAGGTGAAGATCTGTAAGAGACAAAAAAATGTGGTGTTTTTAAAGAATAGGGTAGGAACAGACACTAGAGAGATTAGGAATTTATAAAGGGAGGTTGGAAAAAGAGGAAATCAGGACTAGAAATCCAAAAAGGCATGGATGGGCCTGATAAGGTTTTCTGGATCTTTAAGGAGAATATAGGCAGGAGAATTCCACTACTGGTAACTTCTTTAACTTCTTCCATGACTCTATTCTTGTTATCTGGCAATTCTAAAGACTTAGTGAAGTTTAAGAAAAAACAAGGATGCTGTATGCTTATGCCTTGTTTTGTAATTTTTTCTAGAATGTTGTAACTAATGTTAGTCATAAATCATAACCTATTGGGGGTCACAGGTCACAATGGATAAGATGATGTCACAGTGCTTTGTAGTAAATTAGTTTTGGCCAGATCCTAATGTCCTGAGGGCTATGAATAGCTAGAAAGGAGAGTAATGATTCTTGAGCAGTCAAACTCTTCAATCAAGCTCCTCCAAGTTGTGAAAATTGTTTGATGGTGCTGCAAGCATGCATGAACAATCTTCACATTTGCTCTTAGCTGTTTTCCTTCTAAGCCTGCAGACTTTGAAGAAAAATATGCAAAATGAACAAAACAATTATCTGGAGGCTCTGAATCCTCTTCAGTTTGCTAAAATGAATTCCTGCAAGAGAAAGAGATAAACTATTGACATAGTTCTAAGACAGTCCTGAAGGTGAGTGTGGATCTGAGATGGAGAGGGGAAGCCCCAGGAGATAGGGTGCAGTGGGGAAAATATCTAAAGATAAATATACCTTAGTGTAAAGCTTAATTCTTGGATTGATAGCCTGGTTGGAGCAAGGATGGGACTGTAAAAGGAAACTTACTGAAGCAATGTGGCATCTCTGATATAAACCCTTTGACTGAAGTTTAATAACAATAACAGTTATGAGTGCAATTATGAGATTACAGCAATTCCTCTTAAAGTCTTAAAGACCTAGCTCAATCAGCCATCCATGTTACATACAGTATGTCCATATTATGTTCCATTTCTGTTTTGAAATGCTGGTTTTTCCAAGATATGTAAAATCACAGCCAATTATGGGGTGGGCAAAGAGAATTTTCAGACCAACCAGTGAAACCACTTGGTTCTCAGAAAAGCTTGCTTGGGGGTAGTACCTCAATGTAATTCTTTGTTGATGACTTTGTCCTACTTCAGATCTTTTCTAGCTGTGTAGAGGTGCTTTTGCCTGCCAAGTGCAGAAAAAGAGAAATAAGAAATCTGTTTTGTTGCAAAACGTTCAGGGTTAATGATATCCATTTTATCAGTACTGTATGTGTGATTTAAGGGGGCCCTGCCCATTCAGTGAAGGGTATAGTATCATGGTGGGTGTCTTCATTGGCAAAGCACTGTTGTTGCTCCCTCTTTGCATACCAAGACAGTAGATAAATATCTAGCAGAACATTTTATTTTTCATGCCAGGAATGGTGACCAAAGGTCCCCAAACTACAGGTAGAAACCAAGATCTCAAATCAGGCCATCCTGAGGGTGTTTGGTCACAGTAAATTGTTGGCAGCAGTTTCTCAAATTCAGAGGCAATATACCCACAGATTAATGAATAAGCCTAGGGAAAAAATAATGGAATACATTAAAGGAAAATAGAACAAAAGATGGAATCTTACATCTGTTCTGCTATAGGGAACCTAGCTTCTTCTTCACAGAAGCAACAACAGGTGGACCTCTAAACCAGCTGTTTCCTAAAGATCTGGTGTTTCCTGAGGTTCCACCACAGAGAAAGTTCCCAGAGTTTTAATGTATTCCATTCTATTATTCATTTAGGGGTTTCTATTGTTCAGATTTATTTAGTAGTTAGAAACATTTCTTTAGATAGTGGTCTCTTTGCACAGTAGACCTTCCCTGCTTTCTTGGGGTGGCTGACTTAAAGTGCATCTGGACTGAATTTTTCCTGGGACATACAAGACAGGCAGCTGATAAGAGGATGAAGAGTATGTTGCTGCTTCATGGACAGAGGTACAGAGGAAAATTGGTGCATGGTATCATACTTCCTTGTGATGACAAATCTCTTCTACAATGTCACTACGGGAGATAAAGCAGGAATTTCCATTTGGGGAGAAATGGTGGGGACACTGAGAATTTTGAAAGCATATTGTTGGCACTTGTAAAATGTATTTATTTATCAAATTTGTCACTGCCCATCTCATTGAACAATTGCTGGGGACTGTTGTATGGCTGCAGGGGAAAGTTGCTGCTTTACAAAATGGGAGATGTATCCATGGCAAAGCACTTGATGGATCAGAATGCTGCCTCCATTCCAGGTCCTCCAACCACAAGATGCTCACAACCCTTACTGATGACCTTTGCCCCTTTTCTTGGCTAAAGGGCAACTCAACAAAACCCTAGACTGATGGCATTGATCATTTTTATTTTCTAAGAAAGCTAAGGGCATATCTGAGGCTGGGAGGCATTTTTGGAAGTAAAGACACACCTGCCTGCTGGCACTCTGCTTTGAAACACACCAGCTTCCCATTTTTTTAAATTAACCCCCCCCCCCCCCCAATAGCTATGTTAAAAACAGAGCTGGGGCGTGAAAACTTGCAGGTGCCAAGGGCAATGTCTGTGGGTTCCACAAAAGGAACCTCGTGTGTTTCAGGAGCCTGTTTATGTCAACAGTTAAGAAACTGATATAGGTGCATTGAGGACTTGATTTTCCACCCCTTTCACTCTAGGGTTGATGAAGCATGCACATATCTGGGCCAAAGAGAGATTTATACCCAGAATGAGAGGGTGCAAGAGGAGATACAGCCTTTTGCCTATTAGAACCACAGTTCTGCAGTTTCTGCTACGCCCCTGCTACAGAGATTTCAAGAGGAACACTGTATCTCAAGCTGGATCTTTATTTTTATTCCATTTCTTCCTGGGTTATATTGCGTGACCCCTAAAACTGCTGACTCCTGCTGTCTGCTGCTGCTTCCCCCACTCATCACCTTCTTCTCATTGGCAGCTTAAAAGCTGAGGAATAGTTCAGATTTTTTAATTACTACTTCCAGTTCAGGCACAGACACATTAGAAGCCAAAGTTAGTAGAGTTATAGTCTGTGCTTCCTGACCTCTGTTCTGGAGGGTGATATACTTTTCTCTGGGGGGAAATTGGAGAAGGTAGGGAATGAAAGGAAATGGAAGCAGATCTAGCTAATAAATAAGGTTACCAAGCCTCTAGAGATTGTTTTGCAGAATGTGTACATGAAATTATTTAAGATATTATACATTCAAATCGTTTGGTTATCTTGTGTCTGCAGAAGGAAAGAATTACACAGTTGCAATCATATTTTGGAAAATGAATGTTGAGGGGAGATCTTAGCAGAGTTGAAAAACCTCAATCTGTTCCCATATTTCTTAAGAGAAGATGGTGTACTCTATGAGTTTGAGGATCCTGGAATCACGAACCCACAAAAGCTGTACTTGGTATTACATCAACTGAAATTTTCTAATCATTGCAAGCCTTCAAACTGTGCAGAACTCTTCATCAAGCTAGATGTTGCAAATATATGGGGAACAGAGAACGTTTTTGGTTTTATTTTTGGTTTTAAATGTGGCTAGTGTTAAATCTAAGCCCATATTCAGCCTTGGAAACATCTAGAGAAATGTGAGTTGGATGTTACCTTGTTCAGAGGTATATCAATTTACAACAGATCTCTCAAACCTTCTGAGAAGGTGAAAGGGAAATGAATTTGAGCTATCCATTTTAGAAAGTATGTATTATGGTCACTAAAGTCCCATATAATAGATTAATTACCAGGACTGATCAAATTAGAGGAATGGTCCTTGCCAATCAGGAATCCCATCGTGAGTGGCATAAAACTTTTCTGCAATGAATGTCGAAAAATCACTGAAATAATAGCTTCTGTGTTCTGACAAAATTTTTCTTCTTCTTTGCCTAGCTGAACAACTTTTGAATTCAGCTCATCTGGAAATTTAATTGGATTTTCCAGATTATTTATAGATCTTGTCTATACATGTTGGCGTTACCCTCAGACAAGCAAATATAGGAAAATTAGCTCCAACTCCAGCTTTTCCTTCCAATGACTGAACATTTTAATGGAGGCCTCATTTACAAGATCTGCCTCTTTGGATTCAGTTGCATATATTCTAGTAATAATAATGCAGTCAACAATAATTTAAAATGCAAACAAATGATAAAGTTGGGTAATAAAGGATGATCCATGACATCTAGAGAAGCCAAAATTCATGTTTTCTGAACTCTATAATGTGATCCTTAATGAGTTCTAACATTTCTGGTTAAGAAGATAGGTTGGCCCTCTTCCATCTTACAACCACCATTGAACAGCTTCTATCCTAAGATGTGGTGATTTTATGAAAAACAGTACACCCACCTGAGATCAATCTACACTTTAAATCTGGAATGTCCAAAAGAGAAATACATATCTTTGGGCCAAAATCTTCTCCTATGCAATCTCTTTAACCTCATTTTCTTTTCCAGTCCTCTTTCTGTTAAGACAGGACCTCTAGCAACAACCATTACAATTTTAAATACTCATTGATGGATTAGCTGGGCTTCACTTCTTTTTCTGCTTTCATTTGAAGGTCAGAAAGGGGCAGGAGCTTTGTAGACCTAAGAACACTGTTCTCCAAACTTCAGTGATGCTGATTTTTTATAGTTCTTTTTCAGTAAATAAAGTGCGCTTATTTTTAATATATGCAGTGGCCTTAACAAGCTATTGTAAGACACTTTTCTGTGTGTGTGTGTGTGTGTGTGTGTGTATGTATGTATGTGTATCTCTCTCTCTCTCTCTCTCTCTCTCTCTCTCTTTTTACAATTGATAAGTTATCTTCTTCCATTCCCCCTTTATCAATGCTTTCATACGCTCACTCCATTGGATAGCTACCTTCATTTTTAGGTTTGTTTTTAGCCTAGAGAGGAGGAGGGAAAGAAAGAAAAATGACTACTTTCTGAGCCTTTTTAAATTCCAGCTCCTTGGTCAAGTTTTCCTTGTGCTTTCAAATGCTTGAGTTCTAATTGAAGAGAATATATGTAGCTCAGGGTCGAACTGTGGAGTCCTTGGGTTCTCTAAGCTTGCTTGAGTTCTTTCCACCAGCCCGTTCACTCTGCAGATCTCTTTTCTTTGATCCTGCTTTCTGCTGCCGGTCCTTATTTTCAGATTTCTCCTCCCTCCAAGGATCATCTCTCCAACTGTGCCTGAGTTCAAACAGAGCCTTCAGTCCACACAGCACTGACACAACAACCTCTTCCATTCCCTGACAGATTCGCCTCTTTTATAGACTTTCAATAAAGACAGATATACCTGCTTATAGTTGTCAGTTTGAGAACCATCTAGGTGTCTACATGATACTTTGCATAGCTTTATAAAACAGACAAAAAAACCCCTAAACCTCGAGACACATTTGCAGCCCCTGGGCCCATCAGGAAATCCCACCCTGCTACATTTTCCAATAGATAGAGATGTGAGACCAAAAAACCCCCAAACCAGCAGGGAAGTAATTTGGTCAAATAGCATGGAACGTTTCACTACATGGTTGCCATTAAATGAAATGCCAAGAGCGATATTTGGAGATTTTAAGAACATCCTTATTTGAAGGCATTAATATAGGGAAAATTTTGAGGTAACAATAGAAGAGAATTTTGAGGTAAGCCTGGTTGGAATTCTGGTTCAAATCCTCTAGTCCATTCATTAGGTATGAATTTAGCAGAACACGCATGGTTGTAGAGAACCAAGCCTGTTAAGAATAGCTAAAAGCATATGTCAAAAAAGACAAGTACAATTCATTCAGGAATTTTTTATAAGTATTCTAAATAAAACACTAAAGTTGCTGATGTAGCCCCTTAAACTCAAACAGAAACTCTGTGGTTTTTGAGATAATTCATCTGAGAATTCTACCAGATCACTTCTCTCAATGCAGCTGAAAAGAATGACTCGAGATTTTGAATGCTGATAGATTAGATCTATCAGAATTAGTTATCATTGCTAACTTGCCTTATTGATTTGCTCATATTCAGATGTGTCCAAGATGTTAAACATCAGGTGTGGAGGATTTGAGTTTAATATGCTAGTTGAATCCAACTAAATAATTCCTCTGAATTTATTTTTCAAGTGTAACATTTTTAGAGTGCACTGCTAGTAACATCAGTATTGTTCATTGCACTGGAATATTCTACTTTGATTGGCTAATTATTGTGCTTTCTTCTTTTTAAGTAGAGTAGAAAACACTCTTTCTGTGTTTTATTTTACTTATTGCATGGGTGAAGAAACAAAGTCTCCTGAATCATTGAGGATAATGACCTTGAAGAAAGCCAAGATCTGAAACTAACTACATTGCCATGAGAGAACAGAGAAGATAAAAGTAGCTTGTGAACCTAGCAGGATGGAGGAGAGCTAATCAGGAATCCCTGCAGATTGCAACTTTCTTTTCTTTTCTTTTCTTTTCTTTTCTTTTCTTTTCTTTTCTTTTCTTTTCTTTTCTTTTCTTTTCTTTTCTTTCTTTCTTTCTTTCTTTCTTTCTTTCTTTCTTTCTTTCTTTCTTTCTTTCTTTCTTTCTTTCTTTCTTTCTTTCTTTTTAGGAGCAGAGATGACAAACATAGCATAGGGAGAATTTGGGAAATGAGGTCAATAACATTGCCTCTGTGAATCCTGTGAGGTTTTGGACATCTTTTTCCCAGGCAGAAACTCCATACTCACAGATATACACATAGGCCATAAGCTTCTGAAATTCAAGAATATTTCTAAGCTATTGGTGATACAAACCAGCGAAGAAAAATGCAAAAGCTGTTGGAAGTGGACATTTGATGGCACTGACTTTTCAATACCTCATGATCTACTGACCACTGGGGGGCTCAGAGTGTAAACAGTTAAGGTTTTCCTTTGCGTCCTCTCTATCACTCAGCTCTTTGTCTATGATAATACTCATATGATGTCACATCCTTCTGCCTTTCTTCCCAGACATGCAGACGTGCTCCTGAATCCCCCTCCTGCTAGAATGGAGCTAGCTGGGTGCTGGGCTTTGCCTAGCCCTTTTAATGTATTTATAATGATCCCTCCTCCACCAATTGTTTGTTCCCATAACCTGGCATTTAGAGATATATTACTTCTAAAAGTAGAGAATTTGTTGACTTATTTGGCCATGCATCCATCTTGAACCAAGTAGCCCAGAGGGGTTTGGCAGGCATGGCACTCTGCAAAAAGTGTAATTAAGTCAAGTGGAGTTCAGGAGACAGGTCTTGTGCGCTATCTTAAGGAACCCTTTGCTTCTTTCATGATAGAAAATTGCCCAAGTCTCATCCTCCCTTTGCCCAAACGGAAAAATCAGGTTTTTATGTGTGTTTTGAGCCAGTTTGGTGTAGTGGTTAAGGCATCAGTCTAGAAACCAGGAGACCGTGAATTCTAGTTCCTCCTTTGGCATGAAGCCAGCTGGATGACCTTGGGCCAGCCACTCTTTCTCAGCCCTGGGAAGGAGGTAATGGCAATCCATTTCTGAAACCTTGCCAAGAAAACTGCAGGGACTTGTCCAGGCAGTCTCCAGGAGTCAATAATGACTTGCGGGTGTGTGTGTGTGTGTGTGTGTGTGTGAGTGTGAGTGTGTTCACATGCAGTGTTTTCACAACCCATTTAATCCCAGTGAATGAATGAATGAATGCATGCGTGCATGCATGCAAACCGGAATGGGGAAAAGAGATGGGCAATGTAACTTTGCATTTGCTATTCCTACCATTTAAGGTCTGGTTGCCAAAGTTTTTCAGAAGGAAACTGGATGGAAGGCTAGCAATTAAAAGTTCCACCACTTTGCACAACATGGCAATCAGGAGGCTCTACTCCCAGCTGCAACCCTCCTCCCCCTGCAAATAATCCAATTGCAAACAGCAAATTGCAGGAGAAATGTATCTAAAGAGTACTTTAATAATGGGGATCCAATATACCCTTTCACTGAAGCCCAAACTGTCCATTAATAATACCCGAGGCAGCTGTGGTTAACCATAGGAGGAGTGGGGCTGCAGCCCCATTATATAGATTTATGTTAATTGCAATATCTATATAATCAGTACAGCAAATTAGTTGATGATTGTATAGCATATGCAGGCTGAAGAGGTAAGGACAATGAGCTAGTGAGGGAGGCATCACAAACAATAGTTTATTGAGTTGAACAAAGGGTGTCTTCTTTGAGACAAGTTACTCTTGACGCTCTACTTTTCAAAGTCTTATTTTCTTAGTAGCCTTTCTTCTCAGCAGCATTACCGTCTCCTAGTGTCCTAGTCAACATTCTTTGTGTCTAAATGTTTTACAGTTGAACTAATGGCCTAATTTACCTGGGAAAGTACACTTGGGGAAAGGGTGATTTATTTGCCTTACATAACACCATATTTTCTACTACAGTATCTATAGTTCGATATGCCTTTTGGCTGTCTGCAAAGGAGATATTTTATCAGATTTACTTTTGGGCTAGCCAATATCTTGCACACAGCTTAAGAACACATGATCTACTGAGTCAACAGCTCTGAAACTACAAGGATAGATTCTCCCCATATGGAATTTTCATATATTTTCCATATGGGATTTTAGAGGGTAAGGTATTGCACCTTGCTAAGGAGTATGCTCTTTTCAGTGTAATTGTTGTTACAGGGATTTTTAATTAGTTTAAGCAAGCAATTTAATTTGTCCGGGTTGGACAGTAGTGTGGAACCGAGCTCATATCTTTTTGGTGCTCCATAGCACAATCTCTTGCTTTAATACTTCTTTTTTTAGCAGAATCAAGTTCTAAAGCCAAAATGATACCAGTGAAAAGCCATAGGAACAGAGTTTAGCTACTAAATGGCAGGGCCACGGAAATTAGTATGCATCAAGATCCAGAAGAGGCTAGATTTACCTCTTAAACATGGCAAACCACATCCTTGTCTCAGCCTCCAATAACCCAGCCTCAAGTCTTAATATGGTATTTCAATGCACTGGGAGACTAGAAAAGGAAGATTGATGTTGGGCTTCATAAAGTTACTAGGACAAGGATTTTAGTAATTAAAAAAACAAACAAGCAAGCAAACAATAAATAAATGTATTTAAAGCTTTGGACCTGCTCAAAACCTACCCTGTTTCTCTTTGTAAAAACTAGTACTTCTGAATTCTTTTTAATGGTTAATCTCCATCTCTTTATCAGTGCTCCACTGTGTTTAGAATTCTCTTGAAACCATTTTATCTCTTAGAACAAATGATGACTTCATCCATGTAGGGCAGGACCTTGAGAAGTTTAACAGCAATCTTAGGAGAGTGTTAATTAATATAAGAACATGGAGAAAATAGATCTTTGTTTATTCAACTCCCATTGGGGCAAAAATCATATGATGCCTGCTAATATTGTATCTGACTATGGAAGGTGTTTTGATCAAGAAAATGACAGATTCTACTCCTATGTCTCCTTCAGCCACCCTTGTTCCTGTCCCATAAAAAGCAGACTCAAGGTAGGTAGAGGAAAAGATGATGTGAAACTGAGCTTGACTCCTCGTAACTACATGGACATACCCATGTAGTTTTCTTGGCAATAACACAGAAATGGTTTGTTATGTTCTTTGTGGTTCTTTTCTGATTCCTAGTGCAGCCAATATCCTTGGTAGTCCCAGGTAATTTTCCATTCAAGTACTAATCAGTTTGATCCTGCTTAGACCCTTAGAGGTCAACCAAGACCAGATGCTGCCACCTGCTGATAGGCTAAAAGTAATCTTCAAGACTAGCTTCATTCCTAGTGACTTTATAGACAAATCAATGTATTTTTGTAACAATATGGATGTGATTTGCCACTACTTCTTCTGGGATTTTTTTTTTCAATATTTAAGGTAATCTCCCAACCAAGTACTCACCAGGCTGAACCCTGCTTATCTTGGTGGGGAAACTACTTCAAGGCTTTAGCTAGACTGAGATATTGTGATGGAATGTATCTATGAGGAGGAGAGAGATGTGGGAGATCAAGGCTATCAGGAGGGAGGGGGTGCATTCCAGGAGGGGAAAAGAGACAAGAGACAGTACAGTCCTCAGGGGGAGCATGAGAAGAGAAAGAGATTCAGGATAGCCACTCCCTAGAATCTCCCAGGGTACATCCAGTAGTTGCTGTAGTACAGATTTAGTTCTGTCTATAAAGTGTAAGCAGTTAAAGGAACTTTACTCAACTGGACTGTTTCACTGTTGTTCTTGGGCTGGGCCTGACAGATATTGAACCAAGCTGGACTTAGGCAAAGTGCTGCTAGGATGTATCTGAAGAGTTCATCTAATTTTAAGACCACCCATTCCAATGATGAATGGCCCCTTGTTGATTTCCCTACTGTATATAAAGAAGACCTCCAACTTTGAAAAAGAAGCAAATGAAACTGTCCTCCAGATCTGAAGTCCAAATACCAAGCTATAATTTGAATCAAATAGCCTCTCATCTGAGAGAACAAAGAAGATTCTGAATTTCATCTTTCATTCTGATTATTTACCATAGCTGATTGCTGTTGAGAAGCTTCTAGAGGTACTGAAGCTTTCATTGTTATTACATAATTTATAAAAAAAATCTTCTTTCTATTAAATAACCCAAGGTCACTGACAACATTTCTAAAAAATCAATAGAGTTCTAGGAATACAACACTATTGTGGATGAGAGCAAGTCACAACCTAAACAAGCAAATAACCTTTGAGAATATAAAGGTTTTCTCTCCATGGCAATGGATACAAAGAGATGCATACCTGGAGAGATTATGGGAAAATGCATTGAGGTCCCAGGGTAACTCCATATTTCCAGCCGAGAATATTCTGCATACCATTAGATCAAAATGTTTGGCTTTTATATACAGGGAACTTGGAGGGGTAATCCAGCCATTTGGAAATCTTGCTTTAAATGACATTTAGATATAAAAAGCACAGACTTCTATTTCTTTGTTCAAACATTTCTTTACATTCTTTCAAGTAAGGTCATTGCAGAGTTGGCCAGCCAAATAAAACAAAGCAACAACAGTAGACCAAGAAGAAAACACAAGTCCAAAAGAAATCTTCATCCATAAAGTTGGACCTGACTTCTAAAAGCTCATCATAAAAAAACACAGACTGAGATGAAATAGATTGAGCTAAAAGCATTAATTACATGGCATCAGAACCTGAGTAATTGGGAGTCGGGCACCATACCAATGTAATCAATAAAATAAAAATAAATAAAATAAACCTTTCCAGGAAGAAAATGACATAATGAAGGAGCCACCACAAAGGCCTTTCCCCTAATAGCCACCTGATGACTACCTCTAATGCTGGAAGGACCTGGAGAAGGCTGCTATCAAGAATCAGTGTGTACTATAGAAGGGCAGCTTATAATAATTTAAAAAGACACACTCTAAAACATATCAGGGAAGTCCATGTCATTAAAACCAAAATCAAAAAGTAAACTCAATTGCCATTGAAACAATGATCTATCACAAACTTGTTGAAAGAGGTGTGTTTCTGCCATTTTCCTCAACAGTGGGAAAGGAGTCTAAACATTCCTTCTTGTCATTAGTGTCATCAACCTCACTTTCAACCTCACAGTGACTAATTTTTTTGAAGTGAATAAGGATGTATTCCTTGGCTTGTTTATAGGTACTTTTTCTTGACTGAGAACAAAACCGTTGCTCAACTGTTAAAGGTATTTCAGAATAGGCAGCGGAACAGATGTCTCTGTATTATTTAATTTATTAATCATATTTTTGAAGATATGGACTCTTGGAGAAGGTTACAATGCCAGTAATTGTTCCTGTATATAATGTTACGGGTGTAGCTTACAGATGGTGGCATAGTTCTGGCAATGAAAAGTCATGTTATGATTTCCAAAGGATAGCAGTGATGCTACTGGCCTGCTAAAATGCAAACTTGCATCAAGATCCATTCAGTTTTCTCCTCTCCCAATCAAGGTACCTATGAGGGGCAATGTAAATCAGCCAAGATCCTCTTGAAATCATCAAGTCAAATTGAATTTGTTGTACCATTTGAATTGTCTGCTCAACTTGTCAGACTGAATTGCTGTAACTCAAAGACTTAATTCAATTTTCTGAAAGAGTGAACACATATACAAAAGTACATCAAAACGTTGAACTAATCTGAAAGCACCTGGTTCAATTCAATGCTTCAAACTGAGTTGTTGCTATGCTGATTTGATGGCAAGAGATTGGACGGATTCACCTTTCACTTGAACCTTTAAACTGAAGCTCCAAGGACTTTAGTATCAAGAACCCCAGAGCTAGTCCAGTTATTTTCACTCTTGCAGTTGATCCTAAAATGTTTGAACCTGTCTGCTGAATTAAATGAAATATTGTGCAGGGACCAGTCATCGAGGTCTGGGGCTGAACAACAGTCTGGATTCTGCTCTGAGTCAGGAAGTAGAGCCTGTGTCAAAGACCAATACAGGTAATCTTGGAAAGAGGACAAGAGCAGAATCCAGGATTCGGAATTGAAGGAATCACCAGGAACACACTAGAACTTAAAAGGATCTTGTTGCTTGAACAAAGTTCTAATGACAAAGAAAGTTTTGCCACATTCTGTCCTGCCAAGGAGAAGCCAAAATAATTCCATGCCAACATGGAGACACATGGGTAGTGATAACCAGATCTTGGCACCAACCTGAAACATTTGAAAAAACCATGAAGAGGACATGGAAGTGATACAAATAATCTCTTTTGTTTAATAATGTCTTTTGTGTTGTTTATAAAATTTCTACCCCACTTTTCCAATACAAGAACCAAGAAAATCCATTAAATGCTTCCAACATTCTGTACTTTGGATTATACTGCTTTTGACCATGAAAGGTCTCCTTAGCTGTCAAAATATTTTCAGATTCCAATCAAGACCACATAAGCTATCAATCTTCATCAGCATGACCCTACCTCTCATATTGGTTATCACAAGGACAGAATTATGGGAAAATCCCATCCAAGTTGCCTTGGGCTGTTAGAAGAAATGCAATGAATAAATGAAATCAAGAACACTGTAAATCAATGGGCACAATCCTGTGATAAAATCTGTCCTAATTTTGGAATGTTTTTTTCCCTTGTGAACAATGTTTCTGTGTTGTATCTCATTTGCCGGGTTTTTAGAATTTTACTTAGTTTCATTTTATGGTTTTAGCTTCTTTTATTGTTATAGGGTGACAGGCTTTCCTACTACTTCCTCACCTATCTTAAGTTATTTTTATTTCCATCTTTCTTCAGGTTCTTTGTTTTCTTCTGCTTCCTCTTGTTAAAAAAACAACAGCAAACCCTATGGCAGGATTTCCTTCCTAGTTTCATCTCTCTTGAGACTTAAAAGCCACCTTCACTATCTCACAACCTGTAGGAATTTTGCAAATTGTATAATTTTCAAAAGGTGATAGGTTAGACATTAGTATGGAATGGTCTTGTTCAGCTCTTGGACACCAGCTCTGGCTATGTCTAGAATCTGGAGAGTGACAGGAAAATAGTTCAACGTGGACCATTTGGCTCTTGAAATATGGCAGCTCTTAGGAATATTTTGGGTTGTTTTATTACACTGGGTTCTGCCCCATAGGTGACCCAGAGGACAGGTTTATCAAGTCTATTGTCCTGGTTTTATTGATTTATTGAACACTTTATATACAACCCCAAATCCAATCAGAGTCTAAATGGGAACCAACAAAATAATATATTCACGCGCACACATACACACACACAATATCAGCAATTAAAATAAATAAAATGGGCCATATCATTTACCTAAGGTTCAAACATTCACTGGAACCTAGCTGGGGGAATCATTTTTGTATTCTGCTACTCTGAAGTGGCTGATGCACACTAACCAGTGTTTCTCTATTATTGCCAAGGTCAGCAAGCTACAGAGTTATTCTGCTCACACATTCCAGTTCTGTAAATGTGTATCCATGTTTCTGAAAATTGCCAGTTTTCTTCTGCTATCAAAGGCAGTTTCCCTCCTTCCCATCTAATGATTTAACTCTGATCTCTTTGTCATTGTACAGTCACTTGTCTCACTTCAACTCATTTCCCAGTAACATGGCCGTATCTTATCTAGCTAGGTTCTTATTTACATGTTTTTAATGTTTCTATCATTACATTATTTGTGTTGAAACAATTTTAAGGAAGGCTCCCTATCCAGCCATTTACCAGTAAGATTTTGCTAGGTGAAAATGAATATGGTTGAAATGCTGAAGAGATGCTAAATCTAAAGCAGATTTCTGAGAGTTGTTCTGAAGATAATATATTTTTAAGCATATTGTTTTTAATTTATATGTAACTCAGGTTAGACTAGTGTTTATGATGCAGGCATGAGATATCAGAATTCATACTTCTGATTTGAAGAATTCTGGTAGAAATTGATTTGATCTTCATCTCCTGGGAAAACATAAAGGTAGAATAATAGTTGGCTATCAGCTTTCTCACTGTTAAATGTCCATTACATTTTGGGCACGGACTTCTAGTTTCCATGGGGTTGCAGGAAGGAGAAGGAGAAGGAGAAGGAGAAGGAGAAGGAGAAGGAGAAGGAGAAGGAGAAGGAGAAGGAGAAGGAGAAGGAGAAGGAGAAGATGATTCTGGTTGAGACCAAAAGGATTTATTTTACATTTTTAGATAGTTACCTATGATGAATGGGAAAAGTTATGTAGTAATACAAAGAAAAGGACATTTATATTCTAAGTTTAACAATTTGCATTATTCTTCAGCTTTTGTTCTGGGTTTTTAACAAAAACACTGAAAGATAACTTTTTGGAAGTTGCCCATTGCAAAGTTAAATTTTATCCTTAAATGGTAGAAAAACTTTTTTCTTTCATTTTACAAAGTGCTTTTCCAGATATTGAAAATGCACTATTCTTCAAGGCACACATGAATTACAGACACCCTTGTAAGTGCATCAAAAAAAAAAAAAAAAGCATGAAAATACAGCTATTTACAAATTATGGTATTTAGTGATGGTTAGCATAATTTGAAAAGTTGAACCTGCAGTTATGTTTTCAGGGTCAGTGAAGGGGTCATAAAATTGCAAACAGGCTTTCAGGATCTGCAAAAATCTTTAGCTTAGATGTTAACAATCATGAGCTGTGGATGGGTAGTGGGGATAAAAAGCCATTGTCTAGCTAGCCCACAAATATATGATTAAATGAGTCATAAATATTTGATTCCGTAGCACTGAAGCAAAGGCCTGTTCAATCTGCAGAAACATGTTAGTGTGTTTTCATACTTTCACATCACAACAGCAAATGAGCTAATCTTGAAACTATAATTGCAGTTTAAGAACTTTTCAGATAATGCTAACCATCACTTAATACCCACATTTGCAAACATTCAGTTTATATCAATGAATCACCAGCAGACCTACTCATTATGATGCCTGCATGATCCTACAAGTGGAAAGCAAGAAGGCAGATACCATCGCTTATAGGCGGAGAAGATGGTGTATCAATCCCACCTCTGCTGGCTAAAACATCAGATAAAAGAGGCAGAAGTATCAAAAATATGCCAAGAGGGAACAAACAGCTTTCTCCAAGAAAGGGAAAGGTTCAACCGCATTCATGGAAGGGTTTAACCACATTAGCAGTTTACCCGTTTCATGTAAATCCAATAATATGAAAAAAGCCAGTTGTTTATAGGCACGGAAGCCACTTGGACTGCTTCCATTATGGGTTATCTAGAATGTCATTTCCTTCTATTCGATGCTGTAAAACATAGTGGAGTGGGATTTTATTGTGATGTTGGTCAGCATTGCCAAATTGTCAGTAAGCCGGAGGGAATTGAG
Source organism: Liasis olivaceus (assembly GCA_030867105.1). Lineage (NCBI taxonomy): Eukaryota > Metazoa > Chordata > Lepidosauria > Squamata > Pythonidae > Liasis > Liasis olivaceus. Next base: position 5,961,047 of record CM061354.1, read on the forward strand.
GCAACTAAACATTTTTGAGATACTTTGAATGGAAAGGTGGCCATCTTCCACAACTGTTGGGTAACAGGAAATATGAGGAGCTGCCCGAGTGTTTGACCATTAAAGGTTATTCAGTTGTTTGGAAGAAAGCCACCTTATGCCTCCTCAATGCACATTTTGGTGAGCAGACAGAATTCATTCCCACAGCTCCTTGCCATGGCTCTTTTGAACAGCCCCCTGAGGGAGGCTGAAGTTGGATCAAAGTGATCCAATAGGAAACAGAGTAGTTTCCACTGGAAAATAGAAGAAGATTCTCATGTATACATTGTGTCACATTGTCAGCCTTACCAGGTGGATCAGACAGGAAAACAACGAGGTGAGCTAATTCTACTTTATTGTAAGGCTATATTAACAGAATCTTGTAAGTCTGAAAGGGCAATTCTCCCCATGTCTCCTTTACCCAAGGAATTATGGAGGGTCTCTTCTGAGCCTCTTGCCCACCCACTATCCAGCTGCAGACTATGCTGTCTCTTATCTGGCCATTCCCTTGGCAGCATCACTAGGACGAGTCTCCCAAGGTCATCCTCACATACCATTACTCACATGGAGGAGGAGTCTGAGGAACATCCATAACAACAGTAAGCTACTTGACAGGGCAGGCAGCACTTCTCCCTGGAACATCTTTGATCTGTAAGGGCTGCTTCACCTGTCAGATCCCAGGAAGCCCAAGGACCTGCTGAGACTGGAAGACAGGTCATGAGGGGCTAAGGTGCTGAGTTAGAAACCAGGAGACAGTGACTTAGTCCTCCCTTAGGGATGAAAACTGGCTGGGTGTTCTTCAGCTCAACCCTATCTCACAGAGTTATTGCTGTGGGGAAAATAGAAGGCAGGAGCATTAGGTATTGTCAGCCCTTCAAGGTAGATTAGATTAGGAAACCAATGCCATATAGGTCAGGACTACTTTTATTGTAAAACTATAGTAACAGGATCTTGCAAATCAGAATGCACTTCCCTACTCCCTCCCTTTATCTTCATGAGAAGTGGGGAGGGGCTGATCTGAGATGTTTACTCATTACATTCTTGCCCTGGACTCAGGCCCCCTTTTATCTCACCATTGCCTTGGGAGCGGCTTTTCCTCCTGTCCCTCAAGGCCATTCCCTCTTTTCTCTACAGGCATGTATACCACTTGGATTTGCCCTTGGGATGGGATAAAATATAATAATAATAAAATAAAATCTGCCACCAAGAAAGGTCTCAGTTTTGTTCTTATTAGCAGGAAATATGCATATACCCAAGAGCCCCCATGCATGGTCTGCCCCCGGGAAAGCTTTGGCTGCAGCTTGGAGGATCACTGAAAATGTTTGGCTGAGGGTAGCAGAAGGAAAGATGGCTACCTGGAATGGGCAAGCCAGATAAGCAGAAGTGAAAGGGACATAGCCCCAAAGGCCAATGAGTACACTTTCCTTTGATGAACTTGGCTTACCCAGAACCGGATTAACAACTGCTCCTCAGAGCAGAAAGGGATCAGAATCTGGCCAGAGAAGCCTCAAGTCCACCTCTGAGCAGCGGACCATCTATTCTCAGTAATCTTCAGCCTCTTATCAATATGTTCTCACTTTTTAAAAAATCTCATTTCTGCAATGGTAAGATTCCTCCGCCTTGCTGGCTGCTATTCCAAATGGATTGGAATCCCACTGAAATCAGCCCAATCCTATTTAGCAGAAAAGAGACTCCAGATGACTTTGAGGACTCAAAATGCCACCTCACTTGTGTGAGAGCAGCAAGTCCACTGGGCTTGTTCCTGACACACAATAAAAGGACTGCTGTAGAAACAGCAGTTTCAGAAGTAACATTTCCCCCATACATACATATACACTTCAGGGACAGGAGAAAATCACATCCATGTGAATGAGCCCAAACAGAAACCTAGATCAGTCTTGGAGTAATCTGATGCTTAGAGGAAAACAACATGTATTGTACTTGCCCTTGGCATTCCCCATTTTCCTCACAGTGAGTGAAGATGCCTGAAGCAAGCTGTTACTTCTCTTACACCGAACGCTAAAAAAAGCATTCTGTGCTAATACAGATTCCTACTTTCCCACAACTTCTTGAGACTTCACAAGGAGCCAGGGAGAGGAAGGAGCTGCCAAGGATGACGTCTGACAATAGGGGATGTGGCTAAGGTGTGTAGAGTTTCAAACCTTAATGCATTCCGGTAAACACCGAACTGGCCTTTTATAACACTAATCAAACAAGATGGCATTGCTTTCTACTCAGTTCTGCCTTTAGATTTTGTGAATGTAAATACCTGGGGCGAAATAGTGATAGGCATGGTTTTACTTTGCCCACATCTATTTTTGGAGACACCACTGAGATCTCAGGTGTTCATCTTCTATAAAACTTAACTCAAGTGAAAGTAATAAGGGTTTCTAAGACCTTTAATTTGGTGCATTACAGATGACAAGGAGAGAGGGGAGAAATTTCACAACAAATCCTAAAGCACTTATGGAGCTTTCAAAGCAGACACCTCTGCTTTTCTTATTTAACCAATATGTTTAATGAGCAGTGACTAAAATTTCTGTCCAAAGCTCATACAGATTAAAGAAAGTTAGCCTAATTGAATCATCCCAACTCAAACATGCTTTATTAAACAACTTCACTCCTCTGGTGTAATTAGACAAGCACGAAAGGAGAACATGATGTGGATTAAAAAGTGAAACTGGCCACTGTGTTTGCGCATCAGCTTATGGCAGAAAGCTTAGCAAAGCTTATTTCTCTGAGGTCTTAAAATCCATACAAATGGGCAACTTCTCAATGTGAAAAATTGACTTTACCTTACTTCCTGAAGGCTTGTAAACTGGTCATTTTCTTTGATCCCCATGTCATTTGCCAGATCCATTACATTCCATAAGGTAAGCAGATGATAAGTAGGATCCAATTTGGAAACAAGGATTTTAAGTGCATTTATTAACGAGCATAACAGCTTATTCTTGGAATATGTTAGTTCAAATTCATCCATGACATACGGCTAGAGAAACTCTGTGTGTGTGTGTGTATTCGTAAATATCTTGACACGTGTTTTTTAAAATGTACAATTTTAAATATAAAATTTAAAAATTTCTGTAGCCCAATTTATGGAGTAGGTGGCTAGTTTAATTCTTCTCCGTGGAATGGTTGTAGCATTAGAGACTTTTTAGATGAAGCAAAGGCAGGTAAGAAGGGAGGAATATAAAATCCTGGATGGAGTGGAAAACATGGGAGTGGGGGGACAGAGAGAAAAAAGACTTTTTTCTCCCTCACTAATGGTGGTGTCGTCTGTTGAAATTGAATGTTCCAGAATAGATCAAAGGGAGAACTTTTTTGTACCACACAGAGGTAAACTATGCCTTTTGCTTGACATCAAAGGCTTGACGGCCAACCCTTTAGATGGCTTTAAAAGGAGACTGAACAAGCTCATGGAGGATGGGGTTACTGATGGCTAATAGTCTAGATGGCTTTTTTTATCTCCTGAATCACAGGCAAGGCAACTTAAATACCAGCTTCTAAAGAACTTGTGAGGAAGAAGGTAATCACAATTACCTTCTTGCTAAGAATTGTGAGTTTCCTGAAAACTTCTGGCTGGCCACTTTCTGTCCTTGGGTCTACTTGAAATTCCATTGGTTCTAATGCTGAAGAAGGAGAAGCCCCCCAATGTCAAAGCAGTGAAATTATTTTGAAACCTGAGGGGAGAATATGAGATTTTTTCACTGCCCATCCTGACAATAAAAATAAATATATAAACAAACACATATTTGCTGCCTTTTTTGTGACAACCTGGCTTTTGCTTAATGGCAGATCTGATTATGTTTCTCATTAGAGCAAATTGCCTAGGAAACTGGTGGGTGACTGTTCTGATTGGCTGGTCCAGGTTCATAAGAATAAGAATGTAATCCTAAGTGCTTTGATAAGGTTCACTCATCCTAGATAAATTTTAATTCACTCATTTAATTCACTCATTTATTCAAGGAATTTATGATAGATGACAGACAGACAGACAGACAGATAGTTACACCTAATTCCATTGCAATCAGTGGGAAACAGAACATTGAAAGGTGGCTTAAGAAGAATAATTGCTTGCCCCTTTCCTTTACTGCCCTTTATTAGCTCAAATTTGTATCAAGCTGCTTTTTTCAATATGAGTACCTTTGGGTATGTGAAAGGAGCTGGTGGAAAGGTTCAGTTCTGAGTAGACAGCACTTCTCTCCTAATTATGTTTCTGCTTTGTATGTGTGTTTGTGTTCCGAAGAAAAATCTCAGGCCATCAAATATTGCAGTATTTCCAGATGTTTTCAGATGTTCAACTCACAGAATTTTCAGAAATGGATATGCTGGCTGGGGAATCCTGGAAGTTGAAGTCCACACACCTGGAAGTTGACAAGCTTGAGCAGAACCAATGTTCGGTTTGGTGTGAGCGGAATCACTGATTACCCTAACGTGTTTCATAATTATTATCTCTGAAATGATCCATCTGTGGGACGGCTTCTACAACCAGTGATCATTTGAGATCAGAGGTGGTCAAGAATAAATCATAGGTTGTTGTTGAGCTGGGACCAGAAATTTTGCCTATGAAATCTGGGCAGTTCAAATGCACCAGTAGATACATATGCATTGACCAACCTTAATCATACCTGGTTGTTTTTCCTGTTAATGACAGCTGAGAGCTGGTCTGGGAATGGAAAGGGTAGCTACCAGTCCATTAGTCAGGAATTACATGCTTCCTGAATGCAGACCTGGTGACCCAATGTGTGGTGACCCATTATCTTATCCTTGAACTCCCTTGGACATCCTTTACTTGTGTATTTTATTAGAAGACATATTGATATCATTGGCATCTGAAGGGGAGGGCAAGTGACATCACATACATCATGATGTCATAACACACATTATGCAAATAGCATAGCTGACTTCATTTTTCAATGGCATCAGAATACCTACAGTTGATATTACTACATTCAGAATTTCTCCTTCCTCTAGTAAGTAATTCTTTTAGCTAACCAAGACACAGGGACGTTTGGAAGTTTTCTTTTGCTTTTCATTTCCTTCTACTTGATACCATGATGCTACTGATCAGTTACTGAAGTGTGAAGCTCAGTTGGTGATTCATCTGAACACCCAGGAGAGGCAGAGACTTAATCAGCCATATATTCACAGGTAATATTGTTTTGATAAATTCCACCTTTCACACCTGGGTGGATAATCCTTCCTTGTGGGTAAATGCCATTTTGAATTCGGATCGGTAGCCATGCATTCCTTGGTTAAATAACAGAGAAAGAAGAAATAAAATTAAAAAGTCATTCTAGGACTGCTAAAAACAATCCTGAATTATAGCAGCATTGGTGGGGTTCAGATCCTGCACCTCTGTATATGTGATGTGTGTCTCCCCAGCAGATGTATCTGGTAGAAGCCATAATGTGATGACATCATGAAGCAAATGTCACAGATCACTTGCATGCAGATTACATTGTCTGCATCATTTGCATGCAGTTGTCATGCTACATATGATGCCATTTATCCCTTGTGTGCCCCCCCCCCCCACCCATGTTCCCCAGCTTTTTTGACATTCCTCCCTGACTGGATAAGAAGATGCAAGTGAGAATTGCTACGGAGTTGAAGCTCTACCATTCACCCCCTCCCCCTAACAATGGCTAAATGGCATCACATTGGCTTTTGAAAATGCTCAGTATAAGTTGGTCTGGTGGGGAGAGAGGCCTTCTTACGTTACACCGCCCCTAATTTTCTCTTCTTAACCGTAGCAGCCTCCAAACTGTAGAGGACAGAGAGAATGGCCTTGGGGGACAGGAGGAAGAGCCGCTATACCAAAGCAAAGGTCAGATAAAAGAGGCTTGAATCCAGGCCAAGAAAGTAACATCTGCAAACATCTCAACCAAGTCCCTCCCTAGTGCATACGATGATAAAAAGAGGGAGGGGGAGCCGCATTCAGACTTGTAAGATTCTATTACTATGACTTACAATAAAAGTAGTAATGACTTACATGACACTGTTTCCTAGTTTGATCTACCTTGACGGTCTAACCCAAACCAACTAATCCCATTGACTCACATAGGACTCCCAAGGTGAGCATGGAAAGGCTCACTCATCTGATTAAGAGAAAGAAACAGCATCAAAAAATGCAGAAAACTGCATCACTAAAATACATAAACACTCCAGCTACTATACGTAGCAGCCAAATAAGAAGCAGTCTTAACCCAAGTTCAGACAACTTTGCATCCCTGGACTGAGACATTTTTTTAGGTCAAGGGTCATAAGTTGACATACTGGGGACACAATTCCTGCAAGTAGAAGGGGCCAGGGTAAAATATTACACTTTATTTAAATGCAACAGACCTGAAATTAATTAATTCAATCTCTTACAATAAATCTCCAGGTATTTAATACTTCCCCCCTCCTGCCACAATAGAAGCAGCAGCTTGGTAGAGAACATTGGAAAAGCCCTCTCAGAACAGCATGGTCCAGATGGGAAACAGAACTTCCAACGTTTCCAGAATGTTCCATTCTGGAATCAGTTTGTTTTGTTTATTGCTAGAGGGTGTTACCAGTGTTGGGTATATAATACATTGTGATATAAAAATAGGCTGTTTAGATACATTCCGATGATGCGAGCTGCAGCTAATGAAAGCTTATGTCTTAAATAAAATTGTCAGTCGGAAAAGATGCTACCAGACTGTTTCTGAATGTTGGCAAGGCAAATAATTTATTGTATAAAGACAGCCAATAGTTGCAACTGGTTTTTTTTATTATTATTCTAGAAGGAGAACAGAGGATCCAGTCTGGATTAGAACCTAGGTGGGACGGGATATAATTCTTCGCTGCTTACATAATGGAACTGAGGTCTCAGTTTGCTTGCTTTTTGTGAGGAAAGTAAAAGGGGATGAAAGAACACAGACAGACTGGGCAGAGGTCTCAAGACCATAGTACATGTTAGACAAAGAAATTAAGACAAAGAAATTAAACATGATTAACCTTCTCTGCCATTGTTCCCACCCTTTGGAATATTCTCCACCCAGAGGTATGGCAGGCCCCTACCCTCCTGGCCTTCTAGAAAGAATTAAAGCCCTGGCTCTGCCAGCTTGCATGGGGGGATAACAATCTTACCCAATCCTGGGGGTGGCTAGCACCTCGATGACGCTCCCTGAGTGATTGCCCATTATTTTTAGATCTATTTATTTTCTATTTATTATTGCAATTTTGTAATTTTAATTGATTTTAATTGTTTTGTAAACCACCCAGAGTCATTCAACGAGATGGGCGGTGACAAATTTGATATATAAATATTTAAATGAATAAATTAAAGAAGAGTAAGAATGAAAAGGGTTGGCTTTGGGAAAAGACAGAGGATTGTACCAGAAAAAGCAAGTCAGATTTTAAAAGAGCAGCAGAATTTCACTTTCTCTCTTTATTTCTCTCCTTCTCCCTCCCAGTGAGTCTGCAATGTGATGGAATGGAATTATGAAGGCCAGACTCAGGGAGAGAAGCATCCTCTTTCGTCTCCTGAGGGGCAAGGGAGAGATAAGAGGATGAGGGTGGCACCTCCCTGAGGAATTCACTCTGTGTTGACTGGCTGACCTTGGGAACTAGTTTCAGTCTGGGAAGATTGATGTTAGGCCTAGCCCAAGGAACGCCAGGAGACCATGCAGATTCAGTTCAACAATGTTTATTAGCTACAACCTCTATCAAGAATCTTCCCAGACTGAAACTAGTTCCCAGGGTCAGCCAGTAAACAGAGAGTGAATTCCTCAGGGAGGTGCCAGCCTCATCCTCTTATCTCTTCCTCGCTCCTCTGGAGATGAAAGAAGATGCTTCCCTCCCTGAGTCTGGCCTTCATAATTCCATTCCATCACAACATAAACAATTCAAGGAGAAATTATTACCCCTCAGTCATAAGTCCATAGGAGTTGTGGGTGCTTAGAGGTCAGGTTCCTGAACTCCACAGTGTCTTCAACTTGTTAGACCTCCCAGAAGTCCCATAATTCTCCAGCAAGATGTAGACAGAGAGCAAGAAGAACCAGCAACTAAGTTCCTATAGCTGGTTCATCAGGAAATCAGCTCTGCTTGAACTTACTGGATTTCTCTAACAATCGTACTGATAACCACACTCCAATTTATAGTTCATTTTTTAAAAGATGTGATAACACATAGCTGACAAATAGCTACAGTAATTCTAAAAGAAAAAAAAAAAGAAGTATTATGGAAACAACAGAACCAATCCAAGGTGACCCAATATTACTTCCTAGCCAATCCCCAAAGAAACACAGTTGGGAACTTTCAGAGCAAACTATCTTAAACTGGCACCCCAAACTTACCATTTTATTTCCATTTAGATGAGGATAATATAAAACTTAATAAAGGACAGTAATACTTTTTTTAACCCTGACAATCCCCGAGCTGAATCACAGCTGAAGGACAGCCATGTTGGCCGATGGGAGTGAAAATTCAAAAAGATGCATCTAATGATGCGAGCTGCAGCTCATGAAAGCTTCTGCCTTAAATAACATCGTTAGTCTGAAAAGATGCTACTGGATTCTTTCTGAATGTTGGCGGGCGAAATAATGCATTGTATAAAGGTGGCCAATAGTTACGTTTTTTTTTTTCTTTAGTATTCTAGAATGAGCACAGATCCAATCTGGATTAGAACCCTAGGTGGGATGGGGTATAATTGCTTGCTGCTTACAACATTCCCTGGTAAAAAAATACAGTTTCTTACATTTGCAGTTTACATTGCTAGAAAATAGCCACTCGGTGCTTCTGAAAACAATGTGTACGTTAATGGAATACAAACTCTGCAAAACTGTTGGAAAATTGCTTCAACTCAGCAGAGCTGCTATTCTACCATAAAACATGACCTCTGAGAAATGCAGAAAGGCACAACATTTCTCTCTTCTAGACAGAATAATCAGCTACTCATTTGGGTCAGCTATAGATGCACAGGAGTACTTGTTCAGCAAGAGACTGATGAATTGATGGTACAGCCATCCACTTAATAAGTTAATGATGTTGTCTTATTTAATGTCAATGGTAGAGGTCAGTTTGAATTGATGGACCTCTTGGAGAAGTCCACTGTTGAGTCTGGTGCGCTAGTTTCAAGGTGCCGCTGATTCACAAAATGTTTTGTACTAAAACAAAAAAGTGGTAATATTGCTGAGAGAAGGATGCAGGAATTATGTATTTTTATTGGCCTTTTCCACATCATTTGGGGAATGTGTTGGTAGAGTTGTATGTTTCATGACTATGGATTTTGGCTGGGAGGGTAATATTCAAGGCAAAGGTGTAGTCATAGTTTGTTTTTTAACAACATACAAATATCCTTGGAGAAATGTGGAAGATGACATTGAAGATCCCATGAAACTATGCATTATGTAAATCAGCCTTCAGAACAAGATGTACAGGCAAACAATTTTGGCCTAATGTGGCTTTTAAAAGATGCATATAAAGAACTCAAGAACAAATTAGTTTGGGGAAAAGAAAGATATTGTTTCCAAAGTTCTCCTTTCTTTCAGAATTGGCCTGAACTTAAATTTCCACTTATGGTCTTTCAAGACTAGTCATGAAATAAGACTTAGTCTCAAGACTGAGGCTTACCCCAGAGGTCAAATGATGCAATCATCTTGATTAAGTTAGAAAGTTCAGATCTGTTTGAGACCTGCACATGCATAACCAACTTGTTTTCCCTGCCCTCCCCTCGCCTGAGTCCAAACTAAATCTTACATGACTCTATTGATCTAGTGATAAGAGCTGTACACACAAAAGCATATACCTTTTAATAAATTGTGTTAGTTGCAAAAGGTGCCACTAGACTCCTGATTTTCAGATCATATACAGTACTCACTAGATGAGGGTTGAGGGGGCGTCAAAGACAGAGAAAAGAAAACCAACGAAATATTCAATAACCCAGAGGACAAAACTAAGTCCAGAGAGCACCACTGAAGACAGTATTAAATCTAAAGCCTCCACTAATGCACATGGGAGAAGTGGAAAGAATAGAAAAACCATACATTGAAAGTAGAGGACAAAAGTTCTGCATTCCAAGTGAGGAATCAATATGAGTATTAAGAGGCCCACAAAGCTTTGAAGGACAGCGGGGTGAAAGTAATGAACAGAGGCACATACAAAACTCTTGTAGATTATGTAATGGGCCTGGGGGAACAATACATAGAAGCCAAGAAGAATTACTAGACACTACCTAAAAAGTAGTAATAGACAAAGATGCAAGTGGGCTTCCAAGAGTCCAGACTGAATGAAAAATCATAGCCATTCCTCCCCATTCCCTGCATAAATGAGCTTTTTGGACACAGAATTAATGATTCGCTCTTGTCTTCTCTTTGTCTATCACTCAGCTTGCTCTTTGTCTAATAGTTTGCTAATCAGATTTCAGTTCTTTCTTCCTTTCTTACCTGGAACAAATGCATGGAACACATTGTCATTGAGTCTCCTCCTGGTAGGACACAGCCGGGTGCTAGGCTTTGCCTATCCCTGGAATCATTTACTGTAACCTTTCTCGTGTAATTATAAAACTGGATTCACTAATAATTTTTCCAGTTAGATTCCCACTCTGAAGAATATTCTCTGTCAAGTCTTGCATAAATAAAGTAGCAAGTAACAAGCAGTATTCTAAAAGTAGTCAAAGTCTTTAGAATACAGTTATGAAATGAAATAAAAGTCCTGTCGGATACAGTATGGGGTATTATTCAGAGAAAGCATTTTCAGTTATATAAAAATGCCTATGAGGTTTTGAAGTTTTCTTCTCCTCTTTGTTCTTCCCTTAACAGAGCAAGCCCCTGCTATAACATTCAGGGGGCTAAGAGAGCCTCAAGGCTGCAAGATTAAGACTATATGACCAGCCCAATTATCAGCAATAATTAAAATACAACTCTCTAAGGAAAAACATCTTTAACTAAGGAGTCAATGAAATGGGCCCAGACTAAAAAAGAGACAAAGAAAGAATGAAAGGAAGGAAGGAATTAAAAGATAAAAGAACTATAAAAAGGAACTTGTAAGATGTGAAGCCTTCTCAATCACCATCTTGTTATTTTCTTGCTGTTTCTCTTTTGGTGTCCCTAATAAATTTTCTTGAGCATCTGTCCTAATACATACTTGTCCCATAAATTTCTACCTTTAGACATCCTGTGATGTTGTCCAGAATTTTCTTTCCCAATCTTATTGACCTTCCTCAAACTAACTGCAACATATACCCTCATTCAATAGTTAATGCACATAAGATGAATCTCTGTATCTTAATAATCTTGTCTATTTCCTAGGATTTTATTATTAACTTCAGTCATTGGTGCCATCTAGAGAAAGTTGTTATTGTAGTGGTTGGAGAGTGCAGCCCAATAGGAATGAACTAATAAGAATGAATGAACTGATCCATTGGAACTAACGGTATAGAAGAAATCTGCCACAGTTTACAATAGCAATGGATTTGAGAGATCCACTAAAACACTCTTATCACCATGCAAACCAAAGTGTGGAGTCTGATAGCTCGTGTTTTTCTCTGATTGGAATCTACCTCTACATACTGTAGAAGCTTACATATTTGTAGAAGATGCTTCTTTTAAAAAGATGTGTTTCTAAGAATTATATACAAAAAAAAGTTCATTAATTGCATAAGAAGAAATGAATGCTTGAAAAGCCTACATTGGAGAACAACATAAAAATTAAATCAATGAAATTATATAAGCTACTAGTCTATACGACTTAAATAATTAATGTTAAAAATCAAGTATATTGGGGGAGTTACATATAAACCTGTCTGTTGTGGAAAGTTACAAGGGAAATGAAAGTTAAAAAGGAAATCTTATACTTTTTAGCATTGATAGCTGCCATCATGAGTACATGCAACTTTAATTGCCAATGGCCTTGCATTCTTAGGCTGATTCCAATCAGCTTAACAAAAAGTGTCTTTTTCTAATTTGCTAGACTATACTTTTTTCCTTTTCACATTCTAATTTCAGCATATTTAAAAGTAACCTGACACAATCACTCCTGAAAGTAATTTTATTCTTATCACGCACTTATTTTGTTTGATATTGACAGTTAAAAATACGTAATGCACTTCAGTTATGGTTAGTAGGGAAAAGTCAGTGATTGCTTGAGTTAAATATTCATTTATGAATTAATTTGTCACTTGACATTTGGAAGCCAAGCTATTTGTGTATTTCACATAGCATTGTTATTTTGAACTACTCCACACATTTGTCTTTGATACTTTTCAATACCATGAAAACTCTCTTATTTATTTTTTCTAACTTGCTATCATCATATTTGACTAGAATATAACCCTCATATAAATCATTTAGTTTTCCAAATGGAATGGTTTTATAAACATGCAATTTATTTACAAGCATGTATGTATTTAGACAAACAAGAAAAAAGACTAGATTGGCATTTTCATTCCATCATTAATGATTTAGAGAGGATTGCAGATTGTCTTGCCGAGACGCAAGTGTGATACCAATGTTGCTAACCCTGCCTAATCATCCTGGATGAATATGTTGAATGGGACCCCTTGGAAGAAGCCATGAGCTACTGGATGCATTCAAAAACTGAGCAGAGTTGTGAAGACCAAGTCATTCATTCATTCATTCATTCATTCATTCATTCATTCATTCATCATTAAATTTATATGGCTGCCAATCTCACTACCATGACTCTGGATGGCTTACAAGGTTAAAAATCTATAAAACAGTACAACAACAACAACAAACCCCACAGAAATAATTAAAAACATTAAAGAATAAAATTGTTTCAAACCATTAAAACGCAGTCTGCAGGAGAATACCATTCATTTCCTTACACATATAGCCATTTCGTGGGCTCTCTGCCAATGTCACCAGGTCGCCAGGCCAGATGGCAAAGCCATGTCTTCAAGCTCTTCTGGAAGGCCAGCAAGGCCAGGGCCTGTCTCACCTCGGGGGGGGGGGGGAAGGGGGGGGATGATGTTCCAAACGGTGGGCACTGTGGCAGAAAATGCTTTTCTCCTGGGTCTTGCCAGATGACACTCCTTTGTAGATGGGACTCACAACATGCCCTTTCTGCTGGATCTGATGGAATGGTAGATATGATTGGGATGAGGTGTTCCCTTAAATATCCCTTTTATTAAGTAGGGTATCCCTGCCCCATAACCCCATAATTTACCTTCTTTCACTGCAGTGCACCCTCTAAGGAGTTTCTTATCTCTGCATCTCAAAATCTTTTCACTCTAAAGTGGTATTGGTTGCACACTGGTAGTTCACCTGAAGCTACTATTCTCCCTTACCATTCTGATCAGCCTATTTAGCATGGAGAAGTATGCATCTGTCTCATACAGAGCCAGTTCAGAAGAAATAGAAATCCTAGCAGCCCACCATCAATCATGATTACAGGTGAAAATATTTCTAGGACCACTATTTCCTACATCCCTGTGGGGGTACTGGCTATTGAGTAGCTATTGAGGAATTGACTAGTTGTTCATTGGGCAGGTTAGGCTTAAATAACTCATTTCTTTACCCTCGCTCTTATCTTGTCTCTCCATCTGGCTAAAAATAAACTGCCCTCTCCAGGATTTTTTAAAATAAGTTACTGCTGAGGAAAACCACTTGTTCTGTTTTGCCCAGTGAAACATCTGTCTCCACACCTGTGTATTCTGATTGTCCTCGTAGATTACCCTGCAGATTGCAAAGGAAAGATAATCACATAAATCTGTCAGGGATATGAATCTGCTTCTCATTGAGTCTCACTCACTAACCTCTTGAAAGATTTGGAGATTCCCTAGAGCAGAGTTTGAAACCTAAGACCAAAGAATTAGATAGTTATTGTTACTGTAGTTCAGTCACAGAAGTAGATCAAGACCCATTCTCTTTTATTCCAGAGTGCAGGACACAGAATGATGTTATAATTAAGAATATGGCATTATTTTTTCCAACAACATGAGCATTTTGACAGTAGAACCATTTATTCAGAGTGGCGGTGGGTTGTCCTATCTCATATGTTCAAACAGAGACTAAAGACCCAGCAGGTGGAGGTCAGACTCTCCTCAAGTTGATTTGGATTCCTGTACTGAGCATGGAAATTGGACTTGTTGGCCTAAATGACCTCTCCCAAATCTATGATTCTGATATGTTTTGTAACCCATCAGTGTTGGAAAGGTTGTCCTAGTAAGAGAATTATTGGAATGAGATCTGAACCAGGGATCCTCAAGCTTATATTCTTTTCTACTCTAGCATGGTACACCCGGGGAACATTTGTGATGTGGTTTATTGAAGGCTATAATGGTGTTTCATGTTGACATGCATGACACAGAAATTTGGGAGCTTCTGCTTCAAGGATATAATTAAGATCAGTGGCAGAAGAGGAAGATAAATTGGAAAGCAATGAAGTGAGATCCAATTAAAGTGTCAGACAGATTTATGTTCTGTTGTAAAAGTAGATTCCAATATGCATTCCAAAATTAACAAGTTGCTCATTTATTAATCAAAGCTTGACCATTTTGATTTTACCAAATGCATCCTCCATACAGAGTATGATTACACATCTTCTTTAGGACAATGACGATTGAATGATTATGACTCTGGAGAACTCAAGAATGAAGAATGGTTTAAATTTCCATTCACAATTTATCCTTTAGCATGAACAATTGTATCTGCTTTTGCCTATTAAAATAGGAGATACATTCACACCTGAAAACTGAAGCCCAAGAATCAGCTGCAATATAGACTTCTATATTGTTAGCATTAAGTCCCTGTACACAGATGCATACGTTGCACTTCACTTCAAATGGAAACAAGTAAATCAATATATGCACAACTTTAAAATTAACTACACCTATCCATGAGAACTAGATGAAAACAGTCTTGAAGCTATATGTTACATTGAACAGGCATTATTAACAGACAACCTGTTTTCAAAGATAGCTCCAGGAATCCTTGCCAAAATCTGAATGGAAGAATTCTGGAGAATGAGTAACCATCATAAAGCTTTTTCAGACTGACATACTTTTCTCTCTCCTAGAGGTTAAATTAAACCTGGTATCTTTCAGCAGGTGGACATTTCTACAAGATGTTGCTGCATTATTCTCCCAGCATCATTGGACATGCCAGTGAAGACTGCGGCAGACATAGTGCATCAATGTCTGGAAAGTCATAGGTTTCCCCACTCCCGCTCTGTACGATTCCGTATACCCTTTTAAATATTAATGATACCTTTCCCACAAGATCTCATTAATCTTCTCCAAATGTCATATTGAACTGATTACATTTTATGTGCTTCTGCTTTATTGTTTAAGTTACATGACAACATTAATTTCTTTTGGTCATCTTTTATGTTTTTAACCTCCCCACTGGGCCTTTTATCTTTAGTGCTCTAAAATGATTAATTGGAGAGCTATTACTTTTCATTTATATCCTGTTGATAAAGCAAATAAAAAAGTTCTGATTGTACGTGTGTATGTGTATATAATGTCAAGTGAACTCCAATGGATCTGAATTTTAAGGTGGGAAGGGTGGCAAGGAGAAGCAGTGCCACGGAGGACTAATGCCAGTTGCCACCACAATTTATTTATGATGTAATTATTTATAAAGAATGCTAGGTAGCATACCAGGCAGGTCCTCCCAGTGATGATCTCATCTGTCATGGAGAATGCAGCTTCACCACCTATGGGTTTCCCCTGCTCTCCCATCCCAGTGCTACGGAGGGCACCAGAGCCACCACTGGGTCTTTCTGAAGATCAGCACCCCACCTCTTGGTTCTGGGGAAAGGCAGTCATAGATTCAGATTGGACATGGGGTGGTTGACTCAGGCAGGGGGGCAGGCAATTCCTATGGCCAGGATCGGATATTGCAAAAAAGTTAAAGAATAATGACATATAGATGAGGTTCCAGTATCTATGGATTCAATCATTTCATTTCATTTCTTTATTTCTTTATTAAATTTGTCCCCCACCCATCTCCCCCCAATGGGGGACAATTTTCCCTCTATATACTGTTAAACAAGTCCATTTCTTATTTAAGGGATTACTTAGGCCTATATTACTGTGCTTTACACCTTCTTTTATCTGTCCTAGCTCTATCTTCACCATGCCTTAGCTCCGCCTTTCTTACCGTTTCTTATGGGTCCTACCCCAGCCAGCCCTGGCCCACCATTTTTGCCATGCCCAGCTTACATGGTAGGGCAGCCCTTGGGATATCAGTTGGTGTTGTTGCTTGGACTTGCTGCTGGTCAGAACTACCAAGGTTCAGGCAATTCCCTTTTCTCTGCTGGGAGCTGGGTGCTGAGATCACAGGCCCCTCTTTTTGCTCCCTGGGCCTCTTCCCCTCGGATAGTGTAGACATGCTGATATACAACTGAGCTGAACATCAATACATGCTAGTTGCCTTTTGTGGATTTTTGGTTCTTGGTTTTGTGGATTTTTGGTTCTTGGTTTTGTGGATTTGGCTAATCATTTTTTCCCTGCCCATATATGTTTACATATGTTTGTGGAAATATACCTTTGCTGATTGAGAACAACAGTTTACACTTCTAAGAAGCCCTTCCCCAATGTCTGTCTGTCTGTCTGTCTAACTATCTATCTATGAAAGTTATTGTGGGGTAGTGATTAAGATGATGGACTAAGAATGGGGAGACCCTGGGGGACTTTGGGCCAATCTCCCTGTCTTAGTTCAAGAGTCAGTGTGGTAAAGTGATTATGTCGTTTGACTAGGAGTGGGGAGACTGTACAGGTTCTAGTACTCCACTTAGACATGGGTCATTGGTTGGTGACTCTGGGCCAGTTCTTTCTCAGCCCAAGTTAAAAAAGAAAAAAAGACGCCACTGCACCAACTTGCATTGGATCAGCAGCATGAAAGATTACAGTCCATAACATTCAATGGAAAAGGTCATCAACGTGTTCCTGCAATGGATTGATCCTTCCTTCCTTCCTTCCTTCCTTCCTTCCTTCCTTCCTTCCTTCCTTCCTTCCTTCCTTCCTTCCTTCCTTCCTCTCCCTTTCTCTCCTTCCTTCCCTCCTTCCACTTTCCCCTTCCTTCCTTCCTCTCCCTCCCTCTCCATTTCCTTCCTTCCTCTCCCTTTCTCTCCTTCCTTCTTTCCACTTTCCCCTTCCCTCCTTCCTTCCTTCCTTCCTTCCTTCCTTCCTTCCTTCCTTCCTTCCTTCCTTCCTCCCTCCCTCCCTCCCTCCCTCCCTCCCTCCCTCCCTCCCCCCCCCCAGTACAATAAATACAGCTTTTAATTTTAACTAAGTTTTGAAAGTTGTATTTTACAGAACATTATTGATGGTATATCCACAACATGAGCACAGTACACTTTAATTGAAGTCAATAAGGAAATAGCTAAAGCAAGTAGTAGTTTAGAATCACATTATCTTGTGTATTTTTATCTATAAATAGGAGAGGCAACCTCATTGTTTTCAGTGGCTATAGTCAAAAGGAATATTTACTGAATTGCACCCAACAGTTTTATGAGACTTTCGTTTTTGAAAATGACATTTCTGTCATCTACCAAATGGGTCCAAAGTCAAACATTGTATGAGTATGTAATGATATTGTAAAAGAGACTTTCCTCTTGTGAAAAATTCTGAAGGATAATTTATCATCACCCATGTTGTTTTCCTCTCCCTCTTTAGTAGGTTAAAGAGTTAACTTATAATTTATACACACCACTTTATTTATTAGAGTTATAACAGTGTACATTGTTCATAATGGTTTAAGAAAAATGCATGGACTTTGGTATCATTAGTACAGATAAATTACAGAATTCTTAATACCCAGGAAAATTCTTCCTACTGTCTGCCTCTAAGAAAGATCAATCTGAGGACTTCATTGTTTTCAAAGGTGGAATCTATGTACTATTTCAGTGTGTCTTAACCCTGGCAACTTTAAGAAGTATGGACTTCAACTCCCAGAATTCCTCAGCCAGACTTGCTGGCTGGGGAATTCTGGGAGTTGAAGTCCACACATCTTAGAGTTGCCAAGGTTGAGAAACACTGTACTATTTCATTAAGAAAAGAATTTCCCATGGGAGATTTTGTAGATATTAACAATGTAATACTTTTTGCTTCACTTTTCATAATTTGGGCATCAGATTCTTTTGAAAACAGAACAACATAGGTTGATAGATCCAGTTCTAAGAGGATATAATGGTGGTGTGGTTGCAACACATATGAAAAGATATTTTTCAATCACTTAAGTATGATGAAGGCAAGTTCTATGATGTAGAAACTTTGTTCAGAGTTCATCTCAGTACAATGCAGGAAATCAAACAGTTTATCCTGGTTTAACAGATTGTGGTTATATGATAGATCTGACGATGCTTCATAACTCCAAGCCGTTCTAGAGGCACTGTAGATTATTTAGATGTGACTTTGTACAGAGCTTATCCTTGAAAAAAAGAGAATACAGACATATGTTTTTTCTTTTAAAATGAAATCTGCCCTATTTATTAGATATATGCAATCTTTTTTAGAGTTCCAGCAAGACCAAAGGTCATTAAAAACAACAAAATGATTGAATACAGATGGGGGCTGGGGAAATCAGAGCAGATAGGATGGCTGTTGTGTCAGTGTGCTAGAAGACCCACCCCTTTGTACATGTGTGTGACATCGATGTATGTATGAAAGGGGAGGGGCTTGGAACACACTGCCACCACCACCTCTGGCTAGTTTTGACTTCTAATATTGATACTTATCTAAATTGCCAAGTTTTCTTTTGTATATGGTAATGGCAGCAAGATTATTATATTCTCAGTGGTAGAATTCTGAATACTCAATACTGAAATTCCCACAATGAAGGAATGGATCTTAAAACTGTTAGAATTAACAGAAATGGCAAAACTGACCTGTTTGGTCAAGGAGAAGACAAGAAATGTTTTTCTAAATGACTGGAAACCTTTTATGGACTTTTTGCTAAAAGTAGAAAAAAGTGAAATGATGATTTATGGATTTAATGATTGAAAAGATGAGAATTAAATAAGGGGTTGAAGGGATTTCTGGAATAGTTAAGAGGGAGGGGGATGATGAGTTTGTTAATATCTGTTGAAGAGAAGGTTGGAAGTCATTATATTTCATAATGTTAATTTCTTTCCTTTTTTTTTTTTTCTTGCACCTTGTTCTTTCTTCTTTTTTTTTCTTTTCTATCTTTTTCTTTGTATTTGGCTTTTACTGTATGTAAAATTCTTAATAAAGATGCATTAAAAAAAATAAATTTGCCAAGTTTTGCTGCTTGTCTTGGTTTCAAGTTTTTAACTTTGTTCTGATAGCCTGGAAGAAAAGGTAAATTTTCAGGGTGAAAGATCAGAATCACAGGTGATAGCTAGTTTGAAATGAGCTGGAAAAAATATTGTTTAATCTATCCTGTGTCCATCTGACTTTATCCTAGCTATTAAGTTGTTGAATCACAATACTGTGAAGCCAATCAATATTTTCCCTTTAGAGCTTGCCTGGCCAAGCTGTAGAAGGTAAATTTCTCCTGTATGTCTACTTGTCTTGTCAAGAGGCCACGCTTCCTGTAGCATAATGTTGAGAGTGGCATAATTTTGCCTCTCTACTATACTATTTTTTTCTTTAGCTCACTTCTTTCTTCATGCATGACATTATTACTATTTCTAGATATGACCAAAACTAAGAAAACAGTGTTCCTTTATTCTCCTGAACCATGAATCTGTAGCCGTTCCAAGGTCATCTGAAGGTTTCTGGTAGAAAATCTTCTAGTAAACTGGAAATGTCTCACACAATTACACCTTCCACAATAGGAAGCAACTACTGTGATTTGGAAAAATCTTGGGTTCTCTGAAATTGTATGTTTTGCATATCCCTAATCATGCTATGTTATATTTCCATGTTAAACCAATGCCAAAGTGGATCATAATGATATGAGAAGTGACCACACTACCAAGGATACGTATTCCTTTCTAGCCTCCAAACTGTTGTCTTGTTACTTCCATGTTGCCTAAAATTGAGCAGTGAAATACTGCCAATAGATAGTTGAGACAACATGAGGTTGGCTAAATCTATGCTTAATCCAAACACATTCCACCCCAACAAATAGAAAAGGAGAGAATGAATTTATTTTGTTTAGGAAGCTTCCATTAGAGTCAGTGTGTTAGAAATTTGTTAGGATAATCTTTGGTCTGACCTAACTTAGGTTAGCCCTAACTAACCTAAGTCCTAACTAACCTTAGTTTAGTCCTTAGGTTATCTGAGGAGCCATCTCGCCCGTTATATCAGCCCACCCCACTTGGTCTGGCAGAAGGGGCATGTTGTAGACCCCACCAGACAAGGAATTTTGACTGGTGGGATCTAGGAAGAGGGCCTTTTCTGCGGTGGTCCCTGCTCTGTGGAACAACCTATGTCCTGAGGTGCGGTGTGCCCCCACTCTCATGGCCTTCAGGAAAAGTGTGAAATCCTGGCTATGCCAGAAGGCCTGGGGGCTGGATGGGGGCTCGCATCAATGGAAGTGGCTTGTGGGGTAATTGATTTTGCCCCCCATCATCTTGAATGTTTTTAGTATTTATGTATAGGGTTTGTTTTACAGTCTGACTTTTAATTGATTAATTAATTTTAATAATTTATGTGGAATTACTTTTAATTGTTCATGGGTTTTTGGTTTTAATTGTGAGCTGCCCAGAGTCACCCTTTGGGGGATATGAGCAACATACATATATAATAAACAAACAAACAAACAAATTTAGTACGAGCATCATGATGATCTCCCTGATATTTAGATGTGATGACATCTGGCTCCTTCAGCTTACAGCTGTTTCTTTGGTTCCTTCCTCAGGAACAGTCTGTGTTGATTTGAGTTTTTTCTTAAAGTTAGTTTTCTTTGTACAGCAAAAATATTTCTTTGCATTTTACATTTGATCTAGGCCATGTCCTGGGTTGGCCCTGTCAGAAGTGGCTGTCCCACTGGATAGCTAAAAATGGTAAATAAATCTGAAATAATGCATTGTTTTGCTCCTGGGCAGGGAGTGGAAACTTGCCACAAAGATCGAATGTGGGAAAAGGGAGAGTCAAGGTAGAATGTTTAAAATGCTTCAGGCTCTTTTTCTATTCAGATTGATTATGATTACTTTACCAAACGTTGCTCTTCAGATTATTTATTTATTTATTTATTTATTTTTCTCTCGCTTACATATTAGGGAAGATTGATTTTTCCATAAAGCTCTCTAAGTGATTTTTATAATTCTCAGCTTGTTGTCACTGTTCAAGACTACATTCAGTTAAGCTTCTTGGCAGCATTTTGCAGTCCCTTATAGAAATCTAGAGCAAAACCTTCTTTTGTTCTTGGAGCTCCTCTTATATCTATTTCTGTCCTTCCAGTATAAACTAGATTGGCACTGGATTCATATCCTGGGCTAAAATAAATTAAGTGACTTGTGGTTAATCACTTTTGACTATCACTTGACGGACATATTTTGCCAAGTCTGGGTGACAGTACATGATTCTTTGAATTCTTGTAAGGAGCTGGACCATAAAGAAGGCTGAACGCCGAAGAATTGATGCCTTTGAACTGTGGTGCTGGAGAAGACTCTTAAGAGTCCCCTGGACTGCTAGGAGGTCAAACCAGTCAATCTTAAAGGAAATCAACTCTGATTGCTCATTGGAAGGATTGATGATGAAGCTCAAGCTCAGATACTTTGGTCACCTAATGCGAAGAGAGGACTCTTTGGAAAAGACCCTGATGCTGGGAAAGATGGAAGGCAAAAGGAGAAGAGGACGGCAGAGGATGAGATGGCTAGATAGCATCACTGAAGCAATGAGCATGAAATTGAGCAAACTCAGGGAGGCAGTGGAAGATAGGAAGGCCTGGCGCAATATGGTTCATGGGGTCACGAAGAGTCGGACATGACTTAACGACTGAACAACAACAAGTTCATCTTTATATCATCAGTGGTAATATCTAGCTTTCATGACTTCTGTCAGCCTCTTTTTTGATTGCCTTATATCTTTCGAAGCACCAGGGTCTTGTCCAATGATTCTTGCCTTCACATTAAAATATGCTAGCTTTAGCTCCATTATTAGTGCTTCCTGTGAGCAGTCAAGTTTTACTTTATCTTGTTCTCACTGTCCAAGATACTCTCAACAAAAATTCTTCTTCATTCAGCTTTCTAATGATCCAGTTTTCACAGCCATGTGCTACAGTTGGTAAGGGGACTAAACCTCCTGATACCTTTTTGGCATGGAGTATGTCATATATCTCTGTTCTGTTGGAAAATCTTGGTGCCATCTGACATCATGTCTCACTGGAGTAAGAATCTTGGGAGAAGTTCCCAGGGAAAATTACAGAGCCCTCCCCTACCCCCAGCTTTTACTTGTAAGGAGACTGTAGGTGAGAATTCACAATTCTGCTGGCTCCTGGGAGGAGTGAAGGTGAAACACCATCTAAAATATGGTTTCAGGTCTGTGCATAAGTCCCTCTTATAGATGACTGATGGAGGAAGTGCAGCATTTATGGTCCTGTTAGATCTATTAGGAACCTTCAGTATTGTTGACCATAATATCTTTCTGGGCAACCTGTGAGTTTTGGGGATTGGAAGTACTGTTCTACAGAGATTTTGTTCCTTCCTAAGTGGAGAGTTCTGGTTAGTAATAGAAGGGAGATTGAGACTCTGGACATTATAAGGTGGAATGACCCAAGGCTTGTTCTCTCCCCATCTTACTTAACATCCACATGAAGCTGCTGGAAGAGGTCATTCATCAATCTGGAGTTGGATATCATCAATATTTTGATGATGCCCAGTTATACATCTCTACTCTGAACTGAACAGGAGAAGCAGTAGATATCCTGACCCATTGTCTGGAGGCTGTCAAGGCTGGATGGATCAAGGCTCCAAGTTGAATCCCAGACAGCTGAGATGATCTAACAGATCAACTGTTACCTTTTGAGTGGTTGGCACTACCTCTGAAAGAGCAGGTCCACAAAGCAGTCTACCATGGAGGAATAGATCAGAATTCCTACCCAGCTGTATGAGTGACTGATGATCAATTGCAGAAAGTGCTTAATTTGTTATACTTACAGGTGGTGTAACTAGTTAATGAATCTAAGGAGGCAATTATTTTTTCACAGTGACACATTGCATGTTGGATGACTTTTTATGAAAGAAATGAAACAATCAGAAAACTTTAGTATTTGTTTATTCAGACTCAGGAGGACCTATATGTATCAGAAGTTCTGATAACATTCAGGAGCCAAGATATGCAAACATTCAGAGAATCTGAATGGGGTGGAATGCTTTTTTCACTGTTTAAAAATATATCAGTTTTCTGATATGGTAAAATTTCAATTTTCTGATATTGAAATTAATTAAATATTTAAAAACCTTGAAAATAAAAATGTGTTTTGAGGCTGGATCAGGATCTAGATCCATCTAGCTCATCATTCTGTGTCACCCAGTTGTCAACTGGATGCATTTGGGAGACTCACAAACCTGGACCAAAGAGTGAGAATCCCATTCCATTTTTCTTTCCAGCAGCCAGTATTTAAGGCATTCTCCCTCTGATTCAGGAGGTAGTCAACAGCCTTCATTAGCCACTGAAGATCTGAACTTCCATGAACCTATCTAGCTGCCATCTAACTGGCTTCCACTGCCATCCCAGCCAACTGGCAGATATCATTGTTTAACAAGAACCAATGTGAAGACGTGTTTTCTTCTGATCCTAACTCTCCCTGCATTTAGTTTCAATGAGTGACCGTGACTTCTAATATTGCTCCGACTTAAAGGCTCAAAGGCTTAATTAAATTATTTTAAATCGTCTAAATGACATAGAAGAGATACTTTCCAGTGATGTGTCATCTTCTCTAGTGAAATGGGAAAGGGCTATATTGAAGTAGACTGTGTGATGAAATTGGGTCATACAGTGATCACCCATAAATATACTGAAGGACAATTCAGCAGTGCAATGTTCTCACAGTTATTCTGGAGCATCTGCATGGCACCAGACCACTGTAAAGTTGGAAAGAGAATCTTTGCTTTTGTCTCCATTCAGGTCTGAAGGGTGGATTTACCTTATGCTTCCCATTTATTCCAGGATGATGTTGAACTTCAGAGAACTTTAGAAGTTCCACCAAAGTCCCTGCACTGGGTGCTAAGACTCTCATCATTCTATCACTTTGAATGAAAGGCCCGAGGACAGTACTAGAGCTAATCTGTCATTGAAAATGAAGCCACAAGCATGGAGATGCTTTTCACACATAAAGGTGAGCACTATGCCCAGTGACATTTCAGCCTGAAATGCGATGGAGGAATGATAATTAGAATGTCTCCTTTGTTTCAGATCAGGGTGGTTTGAGTGATATTTTGAATCAAAGGCAGACTCTTGGCAACAATGGGAAAAAAAAAAAAAAACTAGGAATGGAAGAGCTCAGAACACCATGAAAATAAAGGAAATTGAATTACTCTTTGGGGGTAGCAAGGTTTCATTCCTTCTCCCCAACGCTCCTACTACAGATAAGATGGTATATAACTGCCAGCCTTAGTTCAGACCTCCTACTCTTTCCTGTCTGGTGGTAAAGTCAGAAAATGAGAAAGAAAATAGAGAAATACTGAACTGCCACAGTCACAAGTAGCAATGCATGATCCCAGTGACATTTTTCATGTTTCTGTTAGAAGGGATATATAAAACAGCCTTTTCTGGCAGCAGATTGGCAAGGTGAAAGTAAGAATGCTTAAATTTTTCTGTCTCCTTTCTGGCAAGTTTGTTTCAAAATGCCCATGTCCTATAATTTACAGGGAAGGAATTTATTCAGAAAAATGTTAAGGCAGTTCTAAATGTTATCCACATTTGAAGATATGGTTCTGCGCTGGGTCCTTCTGACTAACCCTGTTCTGAGGCCTTTGAACATTGGACTTTCCTTATTTTGTATAAAGACAACTTTGGAGTTTGGCAAGGAGATGGGATGTTAATTTTTCTCTTTTTTCCACTTTTGGAAGGCAAAACATCCAACTCCTTCAGTGACACCCAAAATTCCTTAAATGAGGCAATCGAGCACTGGTTGTGTTATCTGTCACATGCTTCACTGCATTGCACGATAATGGTAATGTTTTCAGTTTTGAAAAGAATTGGATTGGAACCAGTGGCATCCACAGGGGAAGGCAGGAGGAGGTCAAAGTGATGGAAAACAGCATTGTGTCATTGCAGTACAAGCCTTGCCCCTTTTAAGGGCACATTGTGACATCACACACACAGACACACCAAAGGGACGGAGCTTCATCAGAATGTCTCAATGCTGCTTTCATCAGAATGATAAAAGCAATGAGATCCTGAGGACCTTGATGATTGCAACTTCACTTTTAAGCATCCGTTGTTTTTGTAATTCAGGCTATAACTGCTTGAAAAAGATATTTTTCAGCAGCAAAATATTCACAATTTTAAATTAAGATGTGGTTATTATGGGACAGCAAAATATTCACAATTTTAAATTAAGATGTGGTTATTATGGGACATACACACATATGTGTGTGTGTGTATGAATATTTTGTTGAACAGCCATCTGTAGTGATGCCATTCAGCACCTGCACTGAAAAGAAGGCACCTGTTAACTTCTTGCTGATCTTCAGAGTAGAATCTCTCTAGAGATTCCAAACTCGGGGGCTTCTGATTGTTGTGATTTTAATTCCAAAATCTCAGAATTTAACAGCACCTCTTTGTATGGTTTGCTTTTTCTTTTTCAGGCAACTTCTAACAGTTAAAAACAAAACAATCCTGTATATGAAAAATTAGAAGTGAATAAAAGAAAAAAACTGGTTTAGCAGGGGGTCAGTATTCTAAAACAAAGATTCAATACATATCTTGTATTCCTGACAAGATATGTAGTCCTATAGGGAACGGTGAGAACCCAGAGAGAGGACGTCCCAAGCAACTTTCACTGGATAAAATATTTCACAATCTTGGTGCAGTAGTTGAGAAGAGTCTTTCTCTTTCAATTAACCGCATTCAATCACAGTTTGGACATTAAAAATAGTATAAGTGATCGATTGGAGTGGATCTGTAGCACAGTTGTAAAATACACCTAGCACACGTAAAGTTCCACTTCCAGTTCCCAATGACTTCAGTTCAAAAAGTTGGAACAAAACATGTCTAAGATATTGGAGAATCCTTGCCAGTGAGAGTAGACCATAGTGAGGACATTGGATGAGTAATCTAAGTATGCTATGGCTTCATGTACAATCCTTAAGTTGAGAAACCTTATATCTTATGTGAGCTTTCCCAGAGGTAAATCATATTTTCCCGGGAAGAACCTAGTAACCTGCAAAGGTCATTTTCTTATCAGGGAAAGTTTGGTGATCTACCATGTTGGTACTATGATTTCTATTGATGATGATGATATGGATGCTTGCTGAATTTTAGAACCACAGGAGACTTTACACTACATTTAATAGGTTAGGATGAGAAATTGTTTTACTTGATTTTCAAGAACTACTAAACCATCTAATTGTTGGAGAAGAAGTATCTCACGTGAAGGATTTCCAATAATGCTGTCTGATGAAATGAATTCTGGCATACAAAATGCATGGCTTGATAGATACATTTAATATATACTTATCAATTGATTGACAATGTGTCATCAAGTTGGTGTTGACTGTTATCAACTACATAGATAAACCTGTTCTAGGATGATCTGTCATATCCTGGCCCTTCAAGTCTTTCCAAAGTTGGTATTCCAGTCTCCAACCCAAAGCAGCACATCTTGTTTGCATATTCTCTTTATTTCAAATTGAACTTGACCATAAAACTTGTCAACAGTGTTTGGAGCATAAGCTTGGATAACCATCATGTTAAAGGGTTGTGTGTGAAGACTAATGGATATTGTTGCATTGACTGTATTGTATACAAGTTCTCCCTTTGCTGTTTCCTTCCTGAGTATAGAAGCAACACCATTCCTTTGTTTTACATGTCCTGAGTAATGAACAGTATGAACTTCTGACTGAAAGTGTCCAATTCTATTCCATTTCAATTGACTGACACCTAAGATATCAATATGTAGTTGATTTGGATTTTTTTTTCCTGTCTGTCAACATTATTAAATAGTAGTCCTGAAGGTTTTAATCTAGCCATATCATAAACACCATTAGTTCTCCAAAAGATCCTCAACCCTTTCTTGGTAGCATGTTGAGTGCCCTTTGACCTGAGGGGCCAACCGTCTGGCACTATATTGTCAATCAGTTTATGTTGTCCATCTGCACGCTTGGTAAAATACAGGAGTGATTTACCATTGTCTTCTTCCATACAGTATGAGATGATACCTTTGCTGTGGTCACTAAAGCGATCACCTCTCCAGAACATCACTGTATCTATATTACTAGATACCTGGTTATTTTAACTGGGCAGCTGGGATGACCTTCATGCCTTGGGTGACCTGTTAGGAATATATACTCTTGTGATGTATTTCCATCATTCTTCATTCATTCCTCCCAAGAATACCCCCTTGCCCCACTGAAAGAGCACAGCAGGACTGGGTTGGGGTTGAGGGAATACCTTTCAAACTTATTACTTATGCCGTGACAAGGGACATAAGCCTCAGATCCTTTTGCTGCAGAGTAGCAGAAGAAGAATAATCCATTGGAGGGCTATAATGTTGGAAAAGACATAACATTTAGGAGACTTCTTTGACTGCTTTTCAAATCTCCACTTACTGGAAACATTAAAATCAGCAACACAGCACAAAATAGATCTCTGCAGCTTCTTTAAAAGAAAGGAGGGGAGAGGTGACTCATATAAGTCTAACTTATAACTAACTAGTGAATCATTATTTTCCGACTGTGTCTCATTTCTTCACACAAGTGGCATCTTCTGGATCTTAATACCGACTTTTAATTAACTTCTAAATAAAAGGTTTCCAAAAGACAGTATACACCAGCTATAAAACAGAAGTGTTGAAATTTGAACTCAGCCACCTATTTAATTACTTCTTGCCTTCTATGGATGGGTCAGAAACTCTACATGTCCATTGTTATATTACCTGATGGATGGGAGGATTGTTAAAATCCATTTCTACTACCCATCCAGACATAGTCAAATTTTTATTTGGAGTGTAGCCTTTATGATAGGAATGAAATAGTTGAAAATCAAATATATGAAAATCATATTGGTGGGAAAAACGACTTTTGCCATGGCCATCTCTTCCTACTTACACTGAATGTCTGTCTTTTCCTTACACTTCCACCTATTAAAGACAACATGAAAGGTAGATAAAGATATTTGAAAAGATCTTCAATATCCATTCCACACATTTACAAAGAAGTGATTTTTTTGCATAGTTCTTCCCATATACCTTCTGTCAAAGTCAGAAGAAAGAGATAAATTCAGCCTTCATGCATAGCACATCTTCCCCAAAAACTACTCTCTGCCCATAACCTTGAAATCATCCTCATCTCCAGATGTAAGCCCACTTTGTTCCTTTCATCTTTGCTGTCATCATCATTGCATCTTCCTGCTCTCTGTTTTAGAGTTAAAGCCCCCTATGAGAAAGCATTTTTCTGTGTCCATCAGCTCCCCTAAGGTATTTGTGGCATGGATAAGCAAGTCGCGATGCAAGTCTGGTGCATCTGTTATTGTGAGTTTCATCCCATTCTCTTCAGCTGAGTTCTTCTCTGAATGTTGGTTGGGTGAAATTCAACCAAAATACTGGGAAGACTTCAAATGCCTAATGAAGTCTTGAAGAATGAAGATCTTTTGGAGAGCCAGGATCCCTTATTCTTGACTTTTGAAGAACAAGATAGGAAAACATGGCTATAAACTATATACTTCTGACTTTCGAATGAGCTCCATGAACTTACTGAGATGCATTTTGCATTGTAGATATGTACAGCACAAAATTTTTTGATCCACTACTAACTTGTAAGACAGGTTACACATATACATACATGATATGTATATATACATGTATAATATAATACATTGTGATATATTACATTACATTATATTATACTATATTTTATATAAATATACACACACACACACACACTTATATATATATATGTCTACGATATGTATATGATAGTGTAACGATACAATATACATACATTGTATGAGTTGTAAAATTAAAATTGCAAGCTTGAAATGACTGTTCCTGCCTTTCTGAAATTGTATCATGGTTGACAAGGAGACTTCGGTTTTTCCCTGCCATGGCTCTGCATGCATTGATGTAACGCATACTTCTCTTATTATTTAATATAAATGCAGCCTGATGAAAAGTTCTAGAGATAACTTTTTGATAGTCCTAATAATTAATTATTAGGTTTTGATTTTTAAAATGGATCTAATGGGTCAATTGAACTGCAAACATTTCATGAACAATCTGATTCACTTTGAAGTCCCTTTCTCTTATGTGTATGTACTTGACAGACTAAAGAATTAGGTAATACAAGTGTTTTTGCTGTAACTTAGAACATCTCAGACCTTGGAGGAACAATAAGATCTTGGAACCCAGGCTTCTACCAAAGTCCCCATAAGGCAAGATGCAAAAACAGGACTGAATTGTGAGCACTCATTTACTTTCCAATTTATTGTCTGAACCAGGCTAGAAAAAGCTTACTTTCTTGTTCTTCCCATGCTTAAGCTTTGTTTAAATGCATTCTATATCTATATATCTATAACTAATCTCTATCTATCATCTATCTATTGTCTATCTATCTTGGCTGCATTTATATTATATTTAATTTTTGTACTGTTTTTAATGTTGATTGTTTTTATTGTTGTTAGCTTCCCAGAGTGACTGGTCTGAGATGGGCGGCTATACAAAATGAATGAATGAATGAATGAATAAATAAATAAGAATATCTATCTATCTATCTATCTATAATTTTTATTAAAGAAGTTTGCCCACAGAGTAAAAACAATACAAATTTTAAGTTAAAGATAAGAGAAATACAGACAAGTAATAGAACAGTGAAAAAGAAATAAAGAAAAAGAGATTGCAAAGAAGGAAAAAGAAAAAAGAGAAAGAATAATAAAGAAATGGCTTCTGATCTTCCTAACAGCAATACAAGTACATTTATATTTTACCCTCTCGCTCTAAGGTTGCATCAAAGTTTCCTTCTTCCCATGATCTACCCTTTCTAATCATCAAATCCATAAATCATTGGTTCATTTTTTTTCCTGCAAAAAGTCCATAAGGGGTGTTTACATGCATTCTAAGTTTGTCTAAATGACACACACACACACATACACACACCTGTTACATTTAAGTCAAAATTATGCTGCTGATATGCTAGAATGAAAAGAAATTACTCTAAAGAAAAGTCCTAAGCTTCCAGTGAAATCTTTGATACATTAGTTGGGACAAGAAATTATTCAAAGATCTGCACTGTCAGCCACTAATAAATTTTCAGAATATACTGTATAACTAATCCAATCCACAGTGAAGAAATTCCAAATTGCTGAGTTATTTGTGAAATATCACAAGGATTGCGAAGTACACAGCAGCTGTGTGAGATTAGAGTTGAAGTCTATCAAGAGATATTTATTAGCTAATGAAAAATGCAAGCTCAGAAAAATACAGAATGAAAGAAAGAAGATGGAGAAAAGTCCTGAGGAAAACACATCATTTGGGAAGGCAGAAGAGATTAAGTGGCAGCTGGAAATGGGATGTGAAGATAAACTGACATGTTTAATGTAGTTAAAAGGATAACTTACTGAGAGACAGCTGCAAAAGGAAACATACGTTTATGAGATTAGTGGTACTCCAGTGTAGCCCTTATGAACAGAACAGTTAACAAGGGTGTCTGTTGGGGGGATCAGAAATGCCAAGATAGTAGCTGCAACCCCATGATTGAAGCTCACCCCCTTTTTATGCATACAGAAGAGGTGAGGCTTCAATCATGCATTTGCAGCTGCCATCTTGACCTTACAAACATACCCCACAGATGCTCCTGGCTGTTAAAGGCCTTTCAATAAATAAATAAAGTGAGCCCTAGCATGTTGATAAACATTCTGGTTGTGTCAAACTGACTGGTGGGGATCTGTTGAGAAATAATAGAAGATGGTCACCATTAATTGTGGTTGAGTTGTTTACTTACCAGAGTGGGGAATCTTCTCTAATCTGGTCTCCTCAAAATGTGCTTGTCTACAACTTCGATGATCTTCAGCCAGATGTTCCCATAAACCCCATGTTTCCAGGACCCAGATTGCAAACAGCTGGGTTATAATTATAAAATATCTTCATATGTTGTGGTTTTAAGTCTACATCTGAGATGGTTAAAGGCACCATTAAATATTCACAGTCTACACATACGGTAAATATACATACTATATCTGCACACCAGTCAAGAGAAGAGGATTGAATGACATGGTAACTGGTCCATGTGTAATATCTAACCTTTTGAACAAATTAATGTTCAAAACACTAAACGTTTAACTGGAATTCTTGTGTGAACGTTTGTTATGTGAATATGGCTTACTTAAGTAGTTAAGGTTTGCGGCTGTTAAGCAGTTCCATTCCCACGGCACGCTACCTTGGTTAGTGTTAAACCTAGTTAGAATTAGCATGGATTAGCATGTAATGAGAACTCAGCCATTTAGTTAATTTATGGTTCATATACTTTGATAATCCTGAAGAAGGGCTAATTCAGGAACCACTATGGCTATGTAGACGCAGCTTTCCTCATCTTGTATTTTTGTACAAGTGCCTTCTAACCCTTCTGTTCACAAATGTGTATCTAGCAACTGTCCTAGTTGGGTGGGGTGTCTGATGTACCCAGAAGGGACTTCCATCCATTGGTGGTTGGGAGAGGAGAGATGGAAAGAGACCCAAATGAAAGACACAAGCCACTTTAGCTCTTTTTTTGCAACTGTGGTTGACTTCGAAGTTCATGAGATCATAGACATCATTAAACCTTTCAAAAAAGGGCATATCTTATCAACCATGAGAGGGAGAGGAAGAGAGAAATGGAAGGTGTTGAATAGTACAAAAGAGAGAATGAAACAAAAAGCTTTCATAGTAAAGGGTGCTTCTTTCTTGTGAAGTAACTTTAGCTCTTCTTCCTCATGACTGTTTGGACTAACGCAGTCTGCTGTAGGCCTAGCATAACATAATAAGGTGGGTTAGAGTTAGCCTCAGTTAGGTATTTTGTGTGGTAATGTGTTGTACAAATCCTGCCCATTTGGTTGTTGTTAAATATATTAGGCAGACCAAGAGAATATATATTACTGCAATTAATGCTGCTTCTTTTAATCTCATTTAATCCTTTAGACTGTAATATTCTTGGATTGGGAAGCTGTTTTTGCAAAGAACCTGTATAACGATGGCATAATATACAAAGAACGAAGCATAATTTAAATAAGATAATGACTATAATTATATTATAGTAAAACTATATCATTCTTATTAATTATATTTTATGAATGATAGATAAAAATATATATTGTTTTGCATGGTTACCTTACATTAATTGTATTACATTAATTTGATTAAATAATAATATATAATTAATTACATTTAACTAGTTATACTGTAAACCTACAGAGTGAGACCAAATTATCATTTCTGGCTGTGTTATATATTCTTTTTGCTCAATACTGTAAGCAATCTGCATATCAACGTGGAGGTTTGAAACTATCTGTGTGGCCTAACCTACCCATAATTGAAGCATACATTGGCTTTGTGATTAACATATGTTGGTAGAGATGGAATTAATTTGTTTAAACTGATGTCAGAGTCGTGGGCTTACACAGCTGCTGCTAACATATGCCTAGAAGGCTTTACATTCATCATCAAGGGACTGAAATTTAAGGTAGCTTTCCTTCATCCTGATGCAGAGCAGCCAATGGTTAATATCCCACAATGCACTTAAGCTTGAAAAGTTTGGTGAACCTGGACTGGGATGTCCACAGTGGAGAAAAAGAAATGTCAAGGTGGGAGAAAAGGTGAAAGAAAAAAGGAGGGAGGAGTTAGCAGCATTGGGCAGTCAGCTTTAAAAAGAACTTGCATCTCTGTGGGTAAAGATGGTTGGAAAAGGGCCAGGGGCCACTTTCTTAGCTTACCTCATGGCTTAAACACCTAAGGTTTAAAAAAAAACACCAGTGGGAGAGGAGAAGCTTTTATGAACAAGCCGCCATTGCCAAGTCTAGCAAAATTGACAGTATATATCCATAATTTCAAGCAAGAATGGCCCCCTTACATACATTACAGAGTACATTACAGAGAAAGGCAGATTAGATATCTGGAATACAGTTTTTAGGACTTAAATAGAAACGAACATAAATTACTAATGTTTGATGTAAAGTTCAAATATCTGAACCACGGCCCGTGGTTGGGGATACAAACGGAAGGGAAGAGAAGGATACAATTTACTTTTTTACCACTGTTTTCTTTTTTTAGCTGAAATGTGGTAGGGATTTTTTTCTGTGTGTGTCATCTTGCTTCTCCCCTTTTTTTCTACTTTCTTGGCATTCCAATAGTTGCTTGTTAAGTATTCGTTGTATTTCAATACTTTAAAAATAAATAGATTTTAAAATGTCAAGATGGGGGTCAGAATGGTATGATTCAAGTTTTGCTCCTTTTTTATATCTGTTGTGCATGAGACCTGTGTAAAAAAGGGGGGAGGCTTGATGCGTGGTTGTGGCTGCCATCTTGACTTTTTCGACCCCTTCCAACTTGGATGCCCCTGGCCTGGATGTAGCAAACAGCTTATATTTTCCCAAAGGAAGGAGTGAAGAAAAGAAAGCAAAAATACATTTTTTGAGTCCTGTGTTTCCTCTGCACCTACTTGACAGCTCATGACATAAAACATGAGGTTTTGTTTTATTTTTGGTTTTTAAATCAGAAATGAAGCTCGGGAGTAGATCTCTTGGGCATTCCTACCTGTCCCTCAACTGATGCATGGGACACATCTCCAGAAGGCAGGCTGGAGATTTGGATATCTCTGGAGGAAAATATGTATTTGGTAAATACACCCTAAGCTTTGCAGAGAAATTAAATTCATCTTATTGTTTCACTTTCACCTAAAGAACAAGAAACATGACAGATATTTAGACTATAGTGTACCTAATAGTACCAATAGAAGCAAATATGTGTAGCTCAGGGTTGAACCGTGGAGTCTTTGGTGCTCTCTGAGCTTAGTGGTTTTCTTGCAGATGCTTCATTACCTGCCTAAGTAACATCATCAGCACTGAATTTCTGAACCCTGTCCTTGCTTTCACTTGATGATTCTAACCATATTGGGGTGGGGAGGATAGACTTTGAATAAGGTTAGAAGGAATGTCCCTTTTTCTAGATCCTAAATAAATATAGGATCAGTCATCAATGGTCTTACTTGACTGATTGATTTAATGGATTTATAGGGCCTTCCAACTCAAACAATGTGACTCTGGGTGGAGTACAACAGAAACAAAAAATAAACCAAGAAAAATAACCAGACTTAATGACCCAGAATATGGAAGCTGTCAATACACATTCAGCTCCCCACCCACCCACCCCCACCGTCTTCCCTTGGAACAAAAATCCATTCAGAAATTAAAGACTGCAGACATTTGCAGTCTTTAACAGATCCCACCTTTTCAACATAATTCACAACATCTCAGCAGGATCAAGACAAACTGCAGAAAGTGACAGTCTCCCTCTGTGGTGGTTGGTGGGGAATCCAATATGGCTACTTCCCATTTCACCAAGATGTCCATGATGTGTGTCGCTGTATTGAATGCCTAAGATACCTTAGGAATACAGAGGAGGCAGCAAGACAGTTAAAGGAGGAAACAGGGCAGGTGCAGAAGTGATTCTTGAGTTCAGGGGACGGGAGAAGATGAGAAAGAGACTCAGAGTAACTCTGCCTTAATTACAGTAGGTACAAATGGTGCAGGAGAATTACTCTGAGACACTTTCAAGAGAGATGTCAAGCCCCAAAATCTGGCAAGCTCCTGAAACAAGAACCACTAGTGCTTCTGGAGAGATCTTTATTGCTAATAAGGTAATGTAAGAGAATCTTGAAAGCCTACCACACCCCTGTTTCTTCCCTTAATGGTCTTACTGTTCTTTCCGTGCCCCCAAGGTCTGTGAGGCATTGCATCACCCCCACCGGCCCACATACCAGTTTCCCCAGGGTAGCAATTGATTCGATCAGACATGTTATCTGAACATAGCTATTCTATTTTTGGAGAAACTGTTTCTGGCAGTTAAAGCCTGTGCCATAAGACCTACAGCAATCCAGGGATCCCTGGGGTTTATTCCTCCATAAGTATGCTGACCCAGTGACCAATTCAACACTTCTCAGATTTGCAGATACTAATGCATATTCCAGAATCTCTGGGGAGCACAGAGCTCAGTGCCTGAGACTTTTTTGGTGTGTGTCAATAGCAGGTTATTTTAGGAGACTGTTTAAATCGATAATCCAAGGATAAAAACAACCTACAACTTCAGCCCAAGGG
Organism: Liasis olivaceus; assembly: GCA_030867105.1. Lineage (NCBI taxonomy): Eukaryota > Metazoa > Chordata > Lepidosauria > Squamata > Pythonidae > Liasis > Liasis olivaceus. The sequence continues at coordinate 5,996,406 of CM061354.1, forward strand.
AGTTGAAGCTCCAGCAACACTTCAGATCAGACCAAATTCTTATAGTGCATTGACACTGATGGGAGCAATTATTAGGAAAAAGTTGATGACAACAATATCTACTACCTATCAATACAGTTGCACTCAGCCCAGAAATTCCATCTTGGGACTGACATCAAACTTGCAGATTTCATAGCTGAAAGATTGGCATAATTTTAACATCTTTTTTTGGGGGGGGTTCTTCCCTACCCTCCGCTCCTTTTTGTAACATCTTGGGAAGAGTTTTGAAAACTCACACACCTTTATATGTGTTTTCGTTAGTGCTAATAGAGGCATATGGTTATGGATTTTGGATTTTTCTCTCAATGGACTAACACGATTATGGTTACACATTATAGAATTCTGAAAATGACATATGTTCCAGCTTTCCTTGAAATTTGGAACCTGTGAATGAATTCTGGAAGGAAGAAATTTCCCATCCATCCACCCACCCACCCACCCACCCACCCATCCATCAGGCAGCAAGGTAACATTATTTCTAAATGGTTGAAATAAAAATAAAATTGGGGACCAGACGGTTGCATCTTTCAAAGCATATTTGTTCATTACATCCATCAGATACTCTGAACAAAATAGCCTCATTTCTGTTGACTGTTCAGCTCTGCAATAGCTGTTTCGCATGTAACGCATTACATTAACTATATCAAGGAAGTTAAATCAATTACTAGAATGAAGGAAAAGGGTCCTTTTGGTGCAACTTAAGAAAGAATCCGAAGATCCGAACCTAGACTTCAAGCTTCTTGAAATCACACTTTGACCTTGCATTTTCTTTTTTCTTTTGGTATGTGTGGGTATATGAGAGAATGATTTGGGCTGGTGATGGACTCACACTGCGTTGTGATTGCAAATAGCTCAAAATGGATGCCCACCATGGCTAAAATATCCCCACTAAGGGGCAGCAATGCTACCATCTGCAAAACAGGGACTTTATGGTGTAGTTAAATTAGCAAATATCACATTATTCTTCCCTCCCTACTCTCCCTCCCCCACAAGAAAAGCATGAGCCAACCATAGTATGAAAACGAGCTTAGCTGGCAAATGACACTAGCACAGCCTGTTGTGGAATTGACTGGTAATTAAATTAAATCTTTGAAATCTTTAGCCTTCATTTTTTGTAATGTCATTTTGTCAAATTGACATGAAGGAGCAAAAATAAGGTTCACTGAGTTTATTAGGGATTTATTTCCTCTCAATTAGAACACCTGCAGTTATTTGTTTACCATTAATAGAACATCAAAACACATTGGAAAAAAAAAATACTTGACGGAAATACCAGCATGAAAGAGAGAAAAAGGCAAATGGCAAGCTGTGGACAGCTAAAAATACATTTCTAGCCGGACCACTTATGTCCTTTCAGGATAAGCAACATTATGCAGAAAAAGAGTAAGAAACAGTATGCTAAAGACATTAAAAGCAGAAAATAAGAAGAATAAGTTATTATTATTAACAAAAACCTTAACACTCTAGTTTATATCACCATGATTCTTTATCTCCTTCCATCCTTGCAAACCACCTTAGCTTCCCTCATTTTATTCATATACCTGTTCTACCACTTCCGTCCATATACCACTTTACAGATTGCCTTTTGTTGCTTAATTTTTTCACCTCTCCCTTTTGAGGATCACTTCAGCTCCATCCATCCGGCTATGACTTTCTCAGGCTTCTTCTTCTTGACCTGCTCCCTCTTCCTTAATGTACTGATTTTGCAGTTCAGTCCTCATTCATTCTCTCTGTGTGACCGAACCACCTCAACGTAGTACTTTCATGTGGGACACTCAATTTCTATTTAATCCACATTCCTAGCACTGATTCCTTCTTGAGTTTTCTTGTTTTAGTGCACACTTCTTAAGTACCTCATGCCAATTACACTCAATTTACTTTTATGTTTTTCCTGAGACCCAACTCTCTTTTCCCAGCTATTTTCTTATCTTTCTCCATATCTTTCTTTTGGAGATCTTATCAGTTCCATACAATGATAGCTTTCTTGATCTTCTTCCACTGAACCCATTTGGTCTTCCATTGTTTATTGATTTTGAAATCTGCTCCTCATTCAATCTCTCTGTATAACTATATCTCAGTATAACTTCTTTTGTACTGATCATTTACTTTTGTATTCAGTCCCATTTGTTCTCAAGAGTATTTTTGCAATGACAAATTCAGACACAGTGGCTACATCCACAGAACATGTTTAACTTGGTTGCTGAATTAAACCATTTTCTGGGGTTACATAATAGATTGTCTAATAAAGTAACCAAACAAGCTGGATTCACACGACATGTTGAGACAGAAATCAACATGGATAACAAAATAGTGGAGACTTTGGCATTCAGCTCAGAGATTCAAAAAGATCTCTAAAATCCTTCTTCTTATTGTAAAAATAATAAGGTATTTTGGGTTTTTTTTATGGTTAATTTTATATCGATGATATACTAAGCACTAACTACAACCTCATTGACTTCTGTACCCACTTACTGATATTATATCTCTGCATCATTTTTCCCCTTTACTTGTTCATTTTCTCTTTTTACCTGTTTTAAAAATGATTAATTAAAAAATAAGAAAAATAAAGAATAAAAATTAACCAAGGTTAGCATGCGTGTTTGCTGCCACTGGATTTGAACTAGTTTCAGTTCACTCTTTGTTCAGTCTTTGTTCCAGGGAGGCTAATGGTTGCCCAGAAATAATGTAAGATTAAAAGAATTCAGCATTTTTCTACTTTTTATGCTTGGCATTTTTCTGGGGGAATTATATGGGAGGGGAGGACTCATACCAGGCAATTGTCCTTTTTGAAAAATTAGAGTTGGAATAAATTTGGAGACTTTATGGATGGGGAAGGTAGTTAAGACATAGAACATTTGCAACGGTTTCAAAATATACTTCTGAGAAAATTGGAAGTTTAAAGCAACTTAGGAGAAAAATGTGGGGATTAAGCCATGTCCTTACCTGTCTGGCTCAGTATGTTACACAGATCTCTTACTCTAAATTACTGAGCCTACCTCTGAGGGCACATCCAGATGGTTTGGAATGAGCACCTCACCAATCAGATGGCACTATTTTAGGCACTTTAAAAAAGTAATGATTTCTCTTGTCTTCTGCTAGGAGGAAGTGGTCTGTGTTCTCCCTGCTGGACAGTAAAGCTCACCTGACTTGAAGTTCTTGGTCTCTTGCCTTGGCACCACACATTGCCTTACAAAGGAACCCAACTGCAGAACTCCTGCAATGTCGATCTGTTGAAAGATAAGGAATTTTCATCATGTCTTCTGACTGCCAACTGAAGTTCATGGATGCCTTCTGCTTAGACTGTTAGTATATAGCATAAATAGTGCATATAAGTAAATGTAGTAAAAATGTAGTCTTGTGCCTTTCTATGTGCATGGAGAAATCTGTCACTGAAGGAGCAAAAAAAGGCATTTATTTATTTATTTAGTAAAGTGTCTTGAGTTTTATTTCAGATTGAGATGAAGCTACTTGGAAATTTTGTGGATGAAATGTGGAGAGAACACACAAAGGGAGATGAAGGATTATTTCAGAACAGTAATGTGGATAATAGGTATCGAACAGAATGTCCTACAGACTGAAGGAATAAACTGGTTTTCTGTGTAGCTGATGGCTTCTGTTAAACTTTGTGGTATGATGCTTCCATGACATGCCCAAAGTATTGGTGAAGCGCAATTAAGACAAATACTATTCAGTGCCTCTATGAATCAGGTAATAGCTCCTCCAGCCAGGCTGAAAGTCTGGGAGCTTCCAGACAAGCAACCTAAAGTCAGATTTATTTAAATGACAATATATTGAAGACAATCATTGTGATGGAATGGAATTATGAAGGCCAAGCTCAGGGAGATAAACATTTTCTTAGCTCGCCAGAGGACAGTGGGAGATACAAGAGGATGAGACTGGCACCTCCCTGAGGAATTCACACTGTTGTGGCTGGAGAACTTTGGGAACTGGGGTTTGAGTTTGGGAAGATTCTTGCTAGAGGTTGTAGCTAATAGACATAGCTGGACTGAATTGGCATTGTCTCTTGGAGTTCCTTGGGCTAGGCCTGACATCAATCTTCCCAGACTCAAACCCCAGGTCCCAAAGTCTTCCATCCACAACAGTGTGAATTCCTCAGGGAGTGTCAGGTTTAGCCCAGGAAACTCCAGGAGACAATACAGATTCAATCCAGCAAGGTTTATTGGCTTCACTCCCGTTACAGAATCTTCTCAGACTGAGAGCAATTCCCAGGGTCAGACTACAAACATCCTTAGCATTCCTCAGGGAGGGGCCAGTCTCATTCTCTTATCTCTTGTCCGCTCCTCTGGGGATGAGAGTCCATGTTTCACACCTCTGCTCCACACTCCCACAGGGAGGTGCCAGTCTCATCCTCTTGTTCCTCCCACGCGGTCTTGTTGAGCTAAGAAAATGTTTATCTCCCTGAGCTTGGCTGTCATAGTTCCATTCCATCACAATCATGGCTGCATTAATTTAGCAATGCAAACCCCCACCTTTAAGCTAGGCTTGTAAATAAGTTCTGAAAATCAACTGCTTTCCCATCCCAACTCAAAAAGTAGTTCAGATTATTTCCGAATTATGAGCCAAATTGGAAGCCGCAGTGCCCCGAATATATCAGCAGGAGGAGGAGGAGGCATTTGGATCCCATCAGGAAAACAAATGAAAATAAAAAATAAAAAAGGAGGGCAGACTCAGTTCCAAGCCAGACAATTATCTCCCACCCCAGTCCTGAGTTTTAGAAGCTGCTGGAGAGAACTCAGCAACTTATTTACAAGATGTTCTCTTCCAAGGCCTCCCACATTTAGTATATGCCAGCTCTGCATCAGAGGCAACTTAAAACAAATGCAGAAAACATAATTCACCCAAGGTATCATAAAATTTATGGCATGGAAATTATATATAAATATGTGTGCCATGCAGAGACAGTTTATATTGCTTTTTAAAAAAACTGACTAATTTCTGCACCACTTAAGTTTGGTTATTTTTGATGTTTCCTTTTTTGACGACTTGTTGTCTTTAACTCTCTCCTTGAAGCTTTCCCCCTTCCTATAACAATTAAGTTTCTTTCCTTTTCAAGCCCCCAATATGCTCTCACTTAACCTGGCTGCTGGGAATAGAAGTAGGAACTTCCTATTTTTCCTGGGTGAATAGTAGGAGGTAGAGTTTCTCTGGTTTTCTTGTTCTAAAACTACCTTTGGGAAATGGGTGCATCATGTCTCATGCACTGAACCTGGACCAATATGTAACTTTTTGGCATATCACAATTTATTATAATTCTGAAGCCAAATACTATGACCGTTTGATGTTTGGATGTTCCCAAATCAACCCCATATCCTCCCTCTTATCTTCTTACCAAAGTATAACTTTAAATATAAACCTTCTAAGACTATAAATCTCATGAGATAAGGGAGTTGGAAATCATTGATGGATCATGAGATCCCTTGTTGATTTTGCTCCATAGGAACATCAAAGACTATTACTCTATTTCATATCACCTGACCCCCCCATAAATAATCCCAAATATTCTCACCACCCCTTTCCCTCCCATCTATTCTTTCTCCTTCATGCACAGTCACTCTCACTGGAAGTTAATGAAGCAAGCTTGATCCACAAAGCATTCTGAGATAGTAACATTGGTTAGTGTTAATGATGTCACCCAATCTCTTTAATTCTTGGGAAAAAATGTTTCTCAGATTTAACTGCACATGTCATGTTACTTAGAAGTATATTAGAAATCCAAAAAGGGAAGTGAGAATTATGGCTTCCAAAAGTGGAGTGATGCAAATGGGCAACAATTAAGTAGGAAGAACCTGGATGCTTATAACCATTATGTTAGAGTGAAATCAGCTTTCATCAAATGTGGATCCATTTGTTTTTTTAGGAATGGAAAACCGATTAGCACATCATGTGCATGATAATCCTTCAGATGTGTATAACCTTTTTTTTTTTTTTTTTGCCTCTTCTATAAAGTATCCAACTCTTTTAATCATATGATTTAGTTTCTGGGAGGTCCAATTCTAGGCCCCTCTTCTGGACACTTCTTAAACTCTAGTCCTCAGAACCTAATGAGCCGGCCAGAGTCACCCTCCAGGTTAGATGGGCAGCATGTCAGACTCAGCCAGCACAGTGAACGCCGCTGCTCAGCTGCTCAGTTTCACCTAGTCAATTTCACCGCCCCAGGAGCTAGCAGTGGAAGGGGAAGTTCAAACCTCGAACTAATTGCTGACAGGTGGCGGCGCTTAACTCCAACAGCAAGCGGATACATTGTATTGCCACCGGCTTCCCTCAAGCGCTACAGACAAAGGGAAGCGCAGTGGCTTGGAAGCAGAGCAATCAGTGCGCAATCAAGAACGCCCGGCTTTACGCGCAACAGGAAAACCCAACAAAGACAACAACCACACAAACAATAAACAGCAATCAACAGGACAAAAGAACTGGACTGAATCTGCCATTTGGGCAAGGGGGGATTACTGCAGGTGATTGGTAACGAGGCAACGGGGTAAAGCGCGGGAATGGGGAACCTATAAAATACCATGAAAGCTATGCCAAGCCAACCCTGGCTTTGTCTGTACCTACCTACGTTACACTCTAGTAAACTTCTTTGATGAACTTGCGTGTCACAAGAGTTTCTTTGGAGCTGAACGGGGTAAACTTTACACAGCATACAAATCAAATAAATACATACATACATACATGCATACCTTCTTTGTTGCATGCCTGCCCTGTGGAACAGCATTCCTCCTGACCTGGCTGGTTTTTAGAAAGATGCTGAAGACCTGGCTCTTCCCTCTGGCATTGGGCCAGGAAGCTGGTGAGCTGTTAGTAGGTGTTATGTGAATTATTGTCACCGGTGCTATATGTGTTTTTGCAGACTTTCATGCATTCTGTTTTTTTAAAAACTGTTGTTAGCCACATAAATGGAATAAATACCTAAATAAATACTGTTCTCCAAGTTTAGTTCCACCAAAGCAGAATAAGCAATGCTTTCTCATGATCTGTATATTATCCATCTATTAATGATTCTTGGAATTGCATTAGGTCTTTCAGCCATAGCATCACACAGAGGGGTCGTGATTAGTTTGTAGAGAACTAGAATCTAAATATTTTTTTAATCTAATCAGCTGTCAAACCATCTGTGTTTCAAACAGCATCAAAGTTTAAAGAAGAGGGGGAGCTGTATTGTTGGTGTATGATTACAAAAATGCAGGTGAGATGTTGCTAAGTATTAGACTTAAAACTGTGGGGTAGATATATCTTTACTATAAAGTAGAAAAGAGATATTTCCATGCCTTTTGAAGTCTACACATTCTGGCTATTTATGGGGGTGGGGGAACTATTCGAAACTCCTACTTTCTTAGTCATGTTTGCTTTATTATCTTCTACCCAAGAACACTTTATTTTAAATTCATCCTAAACATCCTTCTTTCATAATGTTGCTTCTCCCCCGGGAAATAGCAATGATATTCATTTTATTCTAAGCAAAAACAGAAAATGTAGTTTGCTTTTAGATATGAGAAGCCATCACTACAATTTCAATATGCTCTTCCAGCTCAGTCCAGAACTTGACAAGCAGAATTGGGCAATCTTGGGAACAATTACAGATCTGGGAAGTTCAGTAAAATAATGTAAAAAATTCCATACTAAAAGATGTCACCTCAGGAGCTCCCAAAAATAAAGCTGTGACCTTCTTTAACAGAGGGAATTATGTGCTTTGTTCAAAGCAGTCCAATGTTGGGGGTAGTTTCTAAATCTTGCAGACCAAGATGATAGAGGTTGATGGAGCTTTTTGCCTTAAACTAAAGAAAACAAACATTCCCACTGCATGTGATGGGACAAAATAAAGAGGAACCACCTTTTTTAGCTAAGGTACTTGGTTTTTCAACCAGCTAAGTGATACTAGCTTGCTGACCCTGGGTGATTTCAAAAACATATGCAGGACTGGCCCTTGTTAATCTTTGGTTGGGAGACACAAGGAAATCCCAGGGCTGTAAACTGGATGGGGGAATTAAAAAAATCCTAGAAGAAAATGGTATTAAACCAGTTCCATATCACTGCCAGGAATACTACATGGATGTAGTCACTAGAAATCAAGATTAATTCAAGGGAATCTTTCTTTTGTTTTACTGTTAACACCGGGATAGGTTGCGATCATTATTTGACCTTCTCCCAAGTAATTACTTTTGAAACAGAAATGTCATCTTCCATTATTCAAAGAAAGATGGACACTACTAAAAACCAAGGGATTGGAGTGTCATTACCTTGTCTGCAACAGTCTCTTAAGATGAGGAAGAGAACTAGGCGGACCCCTTCCAAAAAGCAGTTCTGAAGCTGCCAGTTCCCAGCAACAATGCTGAGCCAGCAACCAGCCCCATTGTTCTTACCCTGATCCCAGAAGACTCATAACCAGGAGCTTCCTTCACCTGATCTTCAAAAGCATTGGCATCTGAATGCAGAGCATCTAAAGACAGAGGTATAGGAGAATTTGGTGGTGCCAAGAGGAACTGGATCTGGAAGGGCTACCCAGGAGTAACCTGTTGAAGAAAGCCAGACCTGACAAGGTGAGAAGTTCCTGGGCAGAGTCAGAAACTGGGTGGCACTATATTTAGGGGGCAACCTGGGTTTTAGTAAGTTTGTGGGAACAAAGTGAAAGCTTGTCAATTTCTTCCAAGGCCCTTTCCTGAAAAAACTGACTTTGGATTCTCTCTCATTTGCTGTTCTTATGAATGCAGGCTGCCCAATGACTCTGCTTATGACACTTGGACTGAAGATAAATTTAATAGATTGATAGCTACTTGAAACTGGATCAGCACAGCCAATCATGAGACCTAGGATTAGTGTTAGGAAGCTTAGCTACAAGTATACCTTCTCAAATACTAAATAGGGAAGGATTTGGTTAGTAGTTAGATGGGAGACCACCAGAACATCCTGGGCCCTATATGCTAGACTGGGAAAAAGACAAGGAGACTTTGTATTGCCAAGAAATTACATAAACACATTGATAAAGGCATTAGCACTTGGGGCTGAAGAAGACCTTGTCTTTTTGTACCTATTTGCTCAGCCTGGAGGAAGGGGAATTGAGATTCAGAAGGACTGAAAGTGTGAAGATTCTCTTTATGATCAACCATCTGCTTTGTGTTATTCATTATAGTTCCAATATCAAAAACAGGGGACCTTGGAGGTGATGGCAGAAGAAAGGTAGGCTTTTGGTGTTAAATGCCATCTGCAAGGGACAATTCCAAATTATCCCTTAGGATTTCAGCCATGAAAACCATAGCTGAGCCTGTTCATTGGAAACTTTGGGGGAAATGGAGGGGGGGGGGCATCTTTTCAAAAGTTCAGTGGTGCCGATGTAGTTCTCTATCCATTAGCATTAAATCCTGAAATGGGATAGGCCCAGAATAACTATGCTCTGAGGAAAGTTTCATGAAGAAAAGAAAAGGAAGCAAGCAAAGACACTATAACTGCGGTATAAAAGATGTGCTCTGCACACCTCCTTCACAGTTGTACATGTCAGATGTGAATAATTTAGAGGAAGGAAACGTGAGATAACATTGGGAATGTGTGGGAAGAGAGATAAATTTAACTCCAGTAACGAGGGGCAGCACAGTTATGTGCAGTGAATAGCTGTTATTGAAACACATTCCCTGCTACTGAAAAATGACAGACCTTGCAAAAGATTCAGCACCCTCAATTGTTCATTGCTCTCTCTCTCGCTCTCTGTTTTAATAAAGTTAAATTAATAAAGTTATTCTGGGCAGAAAACAGTATAAAGTTCCTTTTTAAAGCCAAATGTATATATTATGTGAATAGTAGTTAGGAGAATTTCGAGTGTTTCTGAAACTGAGACATTATAATTCAGACCTAATGAAATTCAGATCCTTCATTTTTGACTAGCAATATTTCTGTACAAGGCAAGGAAGGTGGTGGTTGTTTTTTTGGCTAAGCTGCATTCACTTAGGATTAAGCTGTAGGAGGCCTCACGGGGTGGTGGAGAAAGCAAAAGTGAGTAATGGGTAAAGTTAGTGAACAACAGATTGGCTCCACCAACTCTGAACTATTGTTGACCACAAATCCATGTGGACATTGACATTCTCATCTAGAGTCAATCTAGTCCATGGGCCAAATAAATTCTACACCTTTTCAATATTAAAACTAATCATCCTCACTAATGAGTGGTTATCAGATTGTCCCATAAAGGGCTTGAGGTGTGGGATCCAGAGAATTTCTTTCTGCAGTCCATGCCTATTTTTATCTCTTTCCTCTACCATGTCTAGTGAGTTGATACATCAGTCTTTTTCAAAAGTTTCTCTTTGAAATTCTCTCCCAAATGTGTGGGTCAAGACTCAGGGATGACTTCTCCCAAAGGAAGAAGGAAGGTGAAAGGACAACCTTATTCCTTAGTGGTGACACTGGTGAAGAAGACCCTGGAAAAACTTTCCTTCTGATGTCTGTCTTTGGGATTTAACTAAAATATGGGAAACTAGGAGATCTGCAGTCCATTAAAAGGATACATTTATGAAGAACAGCAAGAAATACACAACACCTTGGCCTTTCATGAACAAAGATGTGCAAGTAGTCCACGTTCTGCCCATGAAGTCCAACCCATCTGATCTTATTTATTTATTTACTAGAGATATTTACTAGATTTATTTACTAATTAGTCAGAGATTAAACAATGAAACCTTTGCAATATTCCTGTTAGCTGCTGGATGCCTTGGAGAATCTGGTGGCCTATAAATTGTGTAGGTATATAAATAAAGCTTTGCAGCTCGTTGTTAATGCTGTCCTTACTCTGTGCTGAAATATTTTCTTCTGGTCTGATCTTGTTCTACTCTATCCCAATTTTATTTATATGGCAGTTTTAAGATTTATCTCACAAGGAGTACTAAATAAGCATGATTTTTTTTAATGAGTAACTATGTTTAAGATACAGCCTCTGGGAGACAACATGGAACTGTCTTCTGCTATATTAAAATAAGTAAGTAAGTAAAATAAAATAAGAATCACCCCATATACAGATTCAACCTCAGAGAAAACTGTCATAAAGGACCAAGAATTAACAACCTCTGAAGTTCCCATCCTGGAAAACATCTTCTCTAAGCAGTTTGCAAAATCAGGGGACAAGAAGCAATATAGCCATCAATTCCATATGGAATTTCAATATTATCCTGTGTAAAAAAAAAGGAGAGTTACTTGAAAGACTAACCAGTTCATGTTTCATCAGACGCATGAAATGCTGCCTTGAGATAAGGATCTATTTTACATTATATAATATGTAGTTGGGCAGGTTGTAAATCTGATATTTAGGGAAAATGAAAATCAGCAGCCACAGGCAGTGCTGATGACTTTTATTAACAATTTTATTAACAATGGCCATTCACAAAACAGACATTTTCGTACTGATACAGTTTTTAAAAAATCCTTTGTCTCTTTTTGAGCCGTAAGAGATAATGTATCTCTGGATGAATCGGAGCTCAGCTCTTTTGTGATGATATTGGTCTTTGCATTTCCTTTATTCAAGAATAGCCACCTTGAGGCTGGGAGGTTGAAGACTTACTCTACCTGGTGTTGGAATAATCAGGGCTTCTTATGCCAGATTTGTATATATATGTATTTGATGATTGCCCTCTAAACCACCGTTAGTTGTCAGGATTCAGGGGTGTATAAAGTAAGTTGTATCCTGGTGTCCATTTGTTTCACTCAGATGGAAAAGAAGCAGGAGGCATTAATGAAGATTAAAATGAACCATGATTTAGTTTGGTTAGTTGGGTGAAAACAGATGTTGAGGTTGTCACTGACCTAGTTAATCAGGTTGTGGGAACGGAATCAATTTCTGCACTCCAGTTCAAAACAACTGCTTGTTCTTTCTGCAGTTCATCCATTAATCACTGGTTGGTTTTAGCCAAGTCAGCAAAATCTAGTTATGTGTACCTGTGGTCCTTTCCCAGATGCATCTGTAAAATGTGACTAACAATGTACATCAAGTCTATTAAGTAGTTTTTAAATTACACTTCAGAGGTTATTGTCAGTTTGAATCAATTTTCTAATTGCCATTTGATTTTGAAAGTGGCTTTGGAACTCAAGCCAGGGATCCTATTTAAATCATAGTACAGTTCTGGATTTTCTCTGGGCAAATTAAGGTCCCCTGAATGTTCTGGAATGACATGAGTAAATAAATAAAAAATTGATGCAACGTTCCTTGTTTAAAAGGGTTCTTTCTACTAAACCTAAAACGAATAGGTTGAGAAAGGGCTTGGTTCATTTTGAAAAGAGAAATGAAACTGATGGTTAAAAAAAAGGGGGGGGGGATTGGCCCATCTCAGTATTTATAGATTTTGGTAAAAGCCTTTTGAATAGCAGGTGATTTTGACATGCCTATCTGCTAATGGATATTGTTCCTCATGTCTGATCTTTTTCACTAGGCAACCAGCCACTCAGATCAATTTCTAGTATCCTGCTACTTCAAGGGGATTAGAAAAATCATCATATAGCAAACTTAGTTTAGTTGCTAGGTATTCAATTACAAAACTGAATCATGTTCCAAAGATTCCTGTCCTACATCCAATCTTCTTCTTCTGAGTTTTCAGGTAGTTCTTAGTTTAAGAACAAGCTACGTTCCCAAGGTCTGTCCTTAAGTCGAATTTGTATGTAAGCTGGAACAGTATTATTGTATAATGCTGTATAAGTAATATTGTGTAACGAACTCAAACCATTGTGTATTTAACTTGAATCATTGGGTATTTAACTTGAATTTTGTTACAATGGGCTCCATTGTTAACAATGGATCATCCATAAACTGGGTGTTCTTAACCCAGGACTACCTGTATTCCTTTTCCTGTTCCTTCACATGTGTAGCTTCGGATGTGTGATTGTAGAATCTTGGAATTGGAAGAGGTGATTGGAGACATGGGATCCAATGCCCTACTCAGTGCAGGGATCCAAATTAAAGTATCTCAGAGAGATGGCTGTCTAAGCACCACTTAAACATTGCTAGTACAGGGGAATTGGTTCTATTATCAAGTCTTCTTACTGTTAGAAACTCTTTTTCCCCTAATATTTAAGTTGAATCTGCCTTCCTACAACTTAAATCCATTATTCTATACCCTGCCTTCTGGAATTAAACCAGCTTTGGCTTTCTTCTTCATGACATTATTTCAGATAGTTGATATCCCCTGTAGTTTTCTCTTCTCAAGGCTAAATCTTCCTAGTTCCCTCAAGCTGTCTTTGTGGAACTTGGTTGTGGATCTTCTACTCATCCTTGTCCTTGTTTGGTTCTCAAGCTATATTAAGAGAGCACCAAAATTTAGCAGCAAAGCTTGGTAGCTTTAGAGCAGAACCTGTCAGAAATTAAATTGGGCATCTACTGCTAGACCTTTGCATGTTATGTACTAGATGAAGATGGGTTTCTGATGTCTGATAGTTTTACAACTACTGGAGGAAAACAAGTAAAGAAGACATCAAAACCTGCTTTAGCAAAGCTGTTCATAATTTCTGGTCAAGATTTCACAAGCCACTTTATCTTTGCTGTTGGATGTGGGCAATATATCTGGGCAAAAGATGTGGAAGGTTCTTGGCTTGTACAGTTGTTAAAAATTAATCTTAATGGGGAGCTGTAGGCAGAATTCATAGCTACTGAAGAAATTGAATGGACCTGAATCAGCATTAATTTTTATATTAGTGATACTCTAATGATACTAGAAAAGATGCTTAGGACACTGTGGCAGCTTCCTTTCAAGGAAAGTTTACATAATTTGAGGCATTTGAGCTTAAAGCGAAGGTAGGTAAGGAGAGACATTATGTATAAGATCAGGGGAAAATGTAGATAATGAGAAATTGTTCTTCCTCTCTCATAGTGCTAGAACTTGAGGTCAACTGCTGAAGCCAAATGCAGGATATATTCAGGACAACACAGGCTTAGTTGTAGAATTCATTATCATCAGAGATGGTGATGGCCACCCAGTTAGGTATTTTTAAGGGAGGCTAGAAACATTCCTGGAGGACTGCACTATTAGTTGCTAGTGGCAACTGATCTTGATAGCTGCATTTGAGCCATGGATATCATCCCTTAAATATCAGTTGCCAGGGGCTAAAGTGAAAGAGGGCAATTGTCCTCTTATTAATCTTTGTGAGCTTCTTGAATGTATCTGGTTAGCCTACACTGTTAGTGAAGAATGCTGAACAAAAAGCCTTGTTGACCTGATTCAGCAGGATTCTTATGTTCTAATGCATTTTCTCCTGCGGCAAGCAGGGGACTTCAGAGTATGAGGACTTGCTCTTGAGTAGACTTACTGAGTTAGATGATTTTTCAGTCTAGCTCAATGTTGTCAACTTCACTTTGTTTTATCAAATTGTTCATACTGGAGATACAAGGACTGAACCTTTGTCTCATCCAGTATGTGTTCTGCCATAGAGCTATGTTACTCTTGAAAGAGAGCTAATATTTAATGGGATTCTCAAGCTGATTCAGGAAATAGATAGGCTTTGGGGCAAAGTTGGGCAACATGTAGGATTTGTAAGAGGGTTTCTCTGCTCTTCCTCCCTCTCACGAAGGAGCTGTTCAGCTTCATTTCTAGGGCTCTGTTTGCATAGCTGTAGATGGTGCATCTGTGAGCAGTTGGCTTAAGTTCATAAGTATTTATGCCATTGATGGTACTTCTTGTGGAAAAACCTGAATTTTTCTACTTTGTGTTATTTTGTGCTTCCTGACTAAATTATAGCTATTTCTGGTAGGAAATATATTCATGATTAGAGTGTAGAAATGATTATGTTCTAAAGACTTATAGTTCTAATTTATGACTGATGCATCTTCTATTGCAGCATTATGAAAACTGCTCATTTGAAAAGATTTAGCAGACGGTGTCTTTCTTTCTTTGTGTTTATCTGAATTTAGTGACATGCAAATTTAAATTTAAGTTTATTAAGGGTCAAGATCATTTAAGTTCCAACAATGGATGTATTTAGCTTCATTCTCTTGAATTACTGAGATATATTTAGTGATCCTCCTACAAATACTTAGTCAACTATTTTTAAGTTCCATTTATTTCAATGGGAGATAAATAAGCAAGTTCTACAAATACTGAATAGGGCAGAAGTGTTTTGCTAGGTCTGCCTGATGTATTTACATTTTACTACTCTGTATCACAAACAGTATCAATAGCTATATTTATATCCAAGAAACGATGCATTAATTAGGAAGAATAACTCACTTCACGTTTTTCAGTAATTTCTGAATTACTCAACATTCAAAACTGATAATGCTCAAAAAGCTCAGAGGGCCAGAATTACAAGGAAAATGATATATTGCCATATTGTACAGTCTCTTAAATTTAGGACATTTGCTTGACAATTTCCTGCAGTTCCCATGCCTCACCCAGAACTGTGTTTCTGCTGTGTTCTAGAAGTCAGCCTGCCTTCCTCCCTCCCTTCCTCCCTCCACTGAATCCTTTGGACTCTCAGCAGCTTACAACAAAATAAAATAAAGAAGAACATTCACAATAAGAGAAAAAAAACCCCAAATATAATAATATATCCTTGGTAAGAAAAAGAGAGGATGACCAGCAGCAAGGTGGATGGACTCAGTTACAGTAGTGATGAGTGCACCGTTGGGAGGCCTGAAAGAACAGGTTAGGGACCGATTGTCACAGAGAAAATCTATCTATGTGCTTGCTAGGAGTCAAAAATGACTTGATGGCACATAATCAATCAAGAAAAGGAGAACAAATAAAATTAAATTTGGGAAACCAGATTTAAAAGGCAGTCCATGGGCCTATAACACCTGAAAACCCAAACAACTCCAAAAATAAAAACCAACAGTAACAATAAAAATGGGAAAGAATGTGGGTGGGAGGGAGGAAGGCAGGCCGGCCAGCAGGCAGATGATAGTAAAAGGTCACATCCCAACTACTCTGTAGAAGAATCGGCCTTTGGTAGCTTCTGGAAGGCCATCACTAAGTGGTCAATCTAACTTGTAAAGGAAGGTGGTTCCAAAGAATAGGTACCATAATTGGGGGGGGGGGGAATCTAGCTTTAGTTTCCCTCCCCCCATGAAAATGGGGCACTACCAATAGCATATGCTAGAAGTACTTCCTCAGATGGACTGCAATCTGGACATCTGCTGGAACATTCTCAAGTCTGCTGTAGGCAATGTAATGATTTCTCAATGTGATTTCAAGGTTAGGCTGCAGCAACAACACAGAATAAAGCAGAAATAGAAAGCTGAAATAAACTCCTATACATAGGATCTAATAAAGTTAGTTAGAACCTAATAGGACCTGTGATCCATAACAGCTATCTGGAAATAGAAAGCTTTGGTTGCTGATATCCAATTTTGCAAGGACAAGCAAAATTTTTCAATAGCATTTTTCACCAAGGGTACAAACTTGGAAATAATGATAATGTGAGCCCACCAAGAACCATTTTTGTTTTTATAGGAATATTCATGAAATGGCTTTGAAAAAGTAAACTGTCAGTTATGTTTGAGGAAATGCCTTTACTCTTTTGATAGGTCCAGATCCATATTATTAGCGATAATC
Source organism: Liasis olivaceus (assembly GCA_030867105.1). Taxonomy (NCBI): domain Eukaryota; kingdom Metazoa; phylum Chordata; class Lepidosauria; order Squamata; family Pythonidae; genus Liasis; species Liasis olivaceus. The sequence continues at coordinate 6,012,974 of CM061354.1, forward strand.
TAGATTTCCTCAACTATGGGGAATCCAAGAACACATATGGAAATTTGGGCAACTGGTGGGGGCACCATTATAAAAGGCTGCCATGGTAGGTGACCATCTAGCCCAACTTGCCCAAGAGCTCCAGATATGGTAGGGGATGGATCTCAAATATGAAATCTTCTGTTTGCTGCAAGAAAGCACAACAAAAACGATGTTTTCACAGAAGGAGGCATGGGAGAGCACATTGATGAGCCTCAGAAGTACATAATTGGTTCAAGAAGCTAAGTATCTTCTTCAACAATCCAAAAATACTTGGAAAACCAAATTCCAAACAAACAATTCTTGCCTCCCGCAAAGATTCCCAAGAAATGTTTAATTAATACAGGTTGCTAATTAAATGATACTCATTATATAAAAAGCAGAAAAGCAGTAGTTATCAAAACCAACATTCCATTTTTTTAGTTTATTAGTGATATAGTGCTTTCCAGAATTATTATGGGGAGCAGCAGTAATTGTTATTAATCAGTTCATTAAAGGTAATGATGTGCAGTAGCAATAACTTTAATAAAGATCCTCAGTCTGTCACTCCATTCTCTTTTCTGCATCAGACTCCACATGGCTTGGAAATGATTTTTTTTCAAGTGATTGAACTCTTTGAGATATGACTACATTAATCTCTGATTTATTGACTAAATACAAGAAGCAATTGCTTAGAATTAACTACTTTTTGCTGCTGTTACAACAAGAATTAAATTACTGGGCTGAACTACTCATTACCGTGGTTACTATTTCACTTATTGTCGGCATTTGTTTGAGAGCAAGGTCCCCAAAATGCTTAAAGTCCATACATTCCTTGGCCCTTTAGAAATTTGCATACATACCTTAAATTCAAAGGGAATTTAGCTTTTTAATAAACGTGCAGAGAATGGGTCTACGATTCCATATCATTACCATTTTAGCATCATGTTATAATGGGACCAGGACTATTTCATTTTTGATACATCACAGGACAGTTTTTGCAGACTGAGGACTTCATAAGTGGTAGCTGTCCTTGGACAGATCACAAGTTGGGTGCCAAACCCCTTTCCTCCGCCATCATGGATCCATTCACAAGTACATTACAAACTGGGCTAGATCCTTCTTTAAGTCCTGTATAACATGATTCTGAGATGGTACAAATGCAATCAGTTTCCAGACATATCCTACATAAGATAGTGCAGAATGGATGATCCAACTCTAGCCCTATGGTTTCCAGAACCAAATTAAGCCCTCAGGGGTCTGCCATTCATGAGCTCCCTTTCTCATATTAAGACAGAGATAGGTACAGTAAATGTTGGGGTTAGTAGCCAAGGGCTGTCCTTGTTATTCTTTTATTTTTGTTTTAAAACATTTTGAGGATCACAGGTAGCATGATGGTTGAAGAAATGACACCATCAGCCTGGGCAGGGAAATCTTTAGCAAGCATTAAGGGTTGAGGCTGGGTTTTATATTTTGCACTGTTTTGCACCTTCAGTCAGGGTTTAATCACCTTTGTGGAGCCAGGAATATGTCTGGATTTTCAAGAGGAGGTAGTAGCCATTCTTAAAAAATGGCTATCCAGAATCATTTGGTGAGTGGTTGGCCCTATAAATTGGATGAATGAATGAATGAATGAATGAATGAATGAATGAATGAATGAATGAATGAAAATAGCATAGCTAGGCCCCAAAGCACTTACCTTTTGCCCACCTGGATGCTCTTTATCGTCCCAGTTAGGATGGTTGGAGATAAGGACATTGATGCACATTAATATAATGTCAGAGGTTAGTACTTGCAGCAAGCCAACTATTTTTGATCAAAAGAATTTTAAAAGATCAGATAGGATGGGATAGGGACCAAGGCATCTAAGGTCACGCTGGTATCTCTATCCCATGCTGCTTATCCCTGCCCAAAATCATTAAAATAAGCAAGAGAGATCATACTGTGAAAATGTTTTCTTCTGATTTTCTGCAGCAGAATCCACAGAATATTAAGGACTGCAAAAAATGGAGGGGTTTATGTATTGTCAAGACTATGGCTTGGTCATCCTGGTCTTGAGGCCATGTTTTAGGAGCAGAGAAAAGAGCTGAAGAAACCTTCCTGGAAGCTAAATAACAATAACAATAACAGTAAACAAGTTTATCTTGTCTCAAGGTTCAAAAAGCTCTCTGTTATGAATTTTTGCCAGGGTTGTCAGTGGTGGAAGTGATTAGTTCCAGAAGACCTAATGGTTTCTGACAAAAGCATTTGATTCTTCAGATGTCTGTCATTAATCAGACAATAATCTCTAGTAGTCTGCAGCTTTCTGGGTTTCTCACACTCCTATTCATTCTCAGGAAAAGACATCAGGAGGGAACCAAGAGGTATAAGTTGCAGCTACTTAAATTCACTTAAATATACAGTAAGGAAAAAAAAATCCTGATGATCCATGCCACAATGGTACCATCACTTGTGGAGACTGGAAATTCTCCATCTCTGGAGACTTCTGGGAAGATGCTGAACAGCCACTTTTCTATGATGGTTTAATTCGTTTTCCTGAACATTGCAGAAAGTTGGCTAGATGATCTCCAGATCTCTTCCAACTCTACAATCCTATTATTTTATTTATTTGTTTAAGTGATTTATGAGTAATGACTCTGGCCAGCATATTAGATTAAAACAACAGTTTAACAATTGAAACCACAACATCTGAGGTCATAACAATTGTCCCAATGAATAAAAAAAATTAACCAGCAGAACTCACCTACCTCCTAGCCCAAATGTCAGTGGCTTACAGAAGGCTGACAGGGTTGGGGTCATCTGGATTTATGGGGGGATACTGTTCCACAGAGCAAGACATGACTCCTGGGTCCAACCAGAAGACATTGTTGGAAGGGACCTAGAGTATGTTTTCTCTGCTAAATTATGAACCCTCCCATGGAATTTTTCTTAGGAGCAAAGCTACTCTGACCCCTAGCAGGAAATTGCACCTTTGAGAAATGGTTAGAAGATTTCACCTTTTCCTGGAGAATCATCCACCCACTTTCTCTGCCCGCACATTTGGTGGGGAATTTCTAAAGCTCATTTGTGGGCAGCTGTAGTAATCATAATGCTAGCAAAATCATGGGAAACCAGGTAGATTTGTGAAGGGCCAAGGATGCTTTGGATTCAAAAATGTGAAAACAGTAGATTTCTTTCCATCCCTGAATTCTTGCAGTTTCTTTCTTCCTTTAAGATTATACTCTTTGTAGTTGGAGGCATCCCTTTTTCACATATAAGGGATCCAGGCCTATCTGTATTCAGAAACATCCTCAGGCTGATGAAGGCATAAATTCATTTGCAACATGAATCATTGGCAATTTGCGATAAATTAAAAAGAGGGTGTTATTTTTTGCATTATCGTTTCAGAGCTGTGGGAGTAATTGGGAAATTTCTTGATCGATGTGGGAAGATGATATTTGATCTCCATTTTCAAGCAACAAAATAACTCACCCATCTATGTGAAGCAGAGAAGGGTCAGGACATAAAATGTTCGGTTTCTCTGCACTTTTTAAAATATAGAAAGAAAGAGGAAGAGAAAGAGGGACACATATGTTTCATTTTGAATATCTTGATAACTGCTAGATATGGGGTGTGTGTGTGTGTGTATGCATGTATATATGCTGTGTGTGTGTGTGTGTGTGTGTGTATGCTGCCTTCTCCAAATCTGCTTTGCAATTTCTGAAACATTTTCTTCCATGGTAAGAAATTATTTATTTGGTTATTTATTTACTTTTTTGTTTTTATGATGCTCAGAATGCTTGAGAATTTCTTTAAGAGTTTCTCTTGGTGGTGCTTTCAAGTTTGCTTTATTGCTTCAGTTGTGTGTGTGTGTGTGTGTGGATTATTGTGATTGTTTTCCGTTCCTCATTCTCCCATCACTCTGAAGCTTCTAAAGTTGCTTGTACTATCCAAGCTGAAAATGCTGCCACATAGATTTAAAAAAAAAAAATGGCAGGAAATTGTTTTAGCATGGCTCTAACAAGAATATCTTGCTTAATGATCATGGTTACTCCTATCTGTTGATGTTGGGGAAGTTCAACATTAGTGGTACTTAAGAATCCATAACCTTCCTGGGCTCCCACCATCATGGTGGAAGTCATGAAGCATATTCATACCCCAAACTTGTCTCTTCTTCATTATTTTTTAAAAGAAAGTCTTCCATGCTACTCTAGGACTATAATAAATCTATTGTACTCAAAAGTTGTAGAGCTTTTGAATAGTTTGCTGAACTCTCTTATTGGAGAGGTTAATTCATAAATTCCTATGGCCTCAAAGCACTCTTGCAGAGGCTATGGGATTGAACTTACATAGCATGCCAGAGTAAGCTAAGACAGGTTTGTGGTTCTGCATGTTGTAAGAAGTTAGCCATCATCTTAGCATGTTGTTTGAAGCGGTCTGTCAAATCAAGAAAAGACATCCTTCCAATTGTGTTAGGATCAAGTGAAGTCATTGTTCCTCTATTTTGCGTTGGTCAGACTGCACTTCGAACATTTCATGCACTTTGGGCCACCATAGTTTAGAAAGAGCATTGTAGATCTCACAAAGAAAAAGGGGTAGCAAATCCCTTGAAGGACATATCAAGACTCAGGAGGACTTTAACAAGCTGGAGCAATTGCACAAACTCAGTTTAGTGGTTATATGGCAACCTTTGGGGGACAGTGGACATATTTGAAATTTTTGAGCATGCTTCTTTTATTTATTTATTTATGTATGTATTTATTCAATATGGATGGCCACCCATCTCAACAAGTGACTCTGGGTGGTGAACTAAGTCAAAAAGAAAATAAAAACAATTACAATAATACAAAAATAAAGATTCTTTGTTGGTGGTATCACAAAATGGCTGCCCTGGTAAAGGGTTTTCTTATATACCAAATAACACTCCTGGGTGGGGCACTCCCTTGAACCTTTGGAAGCTGAAGAGAGGTGTGGGGCTTCTATGTGTGTTCATGTTTTCTCCTCATTTGAACTCTCTACACATTTATTGAATGCTGCTTAAGGAGGGCTAGATCTTTTCTTCTACCTATTTCTCCACACTTTGCACCATTTATAAATCTCATTCCTACCCCCTTTCAATTTTTTTTAATTAAAAACCCCAAAATGATTTGTATTTCCCCCAAGGAAAGGGTTCTACCCTCCCTTGTCTTGATATCCTACATACAGTGTGACATTTTTCAACTGTCTCTGAAACTTGAGGCAACAGAACCACTGCGTTCTTCTTTGATGAGACACCTGTCAGCTCTGTAATCTTGCCGTTTAAAAAAACCACATTTGTGATTTCACAGAAACATTTCCCTAAATGTCCCCTTGAGATTTCTCCCATGCATCTTCCATCGATAATTATAGAACTTGCTGAAAATTGTTAAGAATCACTCGTTTAGTTTTCAAACCATCTCAAACCCACATTCCACCCAGCAAACAGTGAAAATAAAATCTGTGTCTGTGTCTTGTGTGTGTAGTGATGGCAAAGGGAATGAAACGGAATTGTCTAAGCATCTTTTGGTGTGAAAAATTCCCGACAGGAGAGTTTCATTTTGAGAAGAACAGGGACTGTAGCATTTCAAAAAGTTTTTATAACTGGATTCTGCTGTCAGACTGAAAAAAAGTAGCTTGAAGAATGGGAATTTCAAAATTCTTAGGGTGGGTACAAAAAGAACACCCCTTCTTCCCTTTCCTTTTCCCATCCATAGACTAAACTTCTCTTGGAAATATTTGTCTGTGTATCGATTTGATTCAGCTATTTCCCCAACTGTTTTTATTTTTTCAGCTCAACTGCTTCACTTGACTGCAGCGAAGAAATTGAATCTATTTACTTTATATAATTATCAAATGCCATTTGTATTGAAGAAAGTGCTGTTTACACTTGAGTAAGAAAACATAGTCAGAATAACAATAATTGGCACATGGAAGTTATTAGGAAAAATGATTAGGTTACAGAGAATTTTTCTCACTTAGGAAGCTGAAGCTAGACAAAATTGCATTGATTTCTGCTATTTTTTAAATCAAAAATAATATAAACAAGCAATATTCCTTGTTTATGCAGTTTTATATTATGACCTTGATATTTGGGAATAATGTATAGTGTTTGCGTAAAGATAACTTATAGGTATTTGGGGATTTTGGGCCACAGTGTTTCATGGTTGATTCAAATTATTTTGAAATTAATCAAGGGATAAGCTTAGCTGATCTTGAAAAGTTTTGACCTGATTAGGATTTAGATGGGAGACTGCCAGGAAACCCTATGACTATATTCCAAATTATCTTGTAAGAAGGCAATTGCAAACCACTACTGTATTTTTGCTGAATAAAACTTCATGGGCATATCCATAAAATCATCAAGATCAAGGGCACCCATGGGGATGGGGTCAAAAATTCAGTATGGTGGCCAGTCCCATGCAATCAAAGCCCCCACCCTTGTTTCAGCTGTGATGCATGTAAAAAGGGGTGGGGCTTCAATTGTGCAGTCACCACTGTCATCTTGACTGTTTTGTCATCCACCCTTCCCCCAGATAACCTGCTCAAGAGACAAACTCTACTCAGAGAAATGGAAGAGAATTTTCCCTAAGAGAAAATCACCCTAGAAACTCTTCTGATTGTCACTAAAGAAAGAGGACACCCTCAAGAATATGTTGGATATTTTTAAAGATAAATATTAAAAATATTCTTATTTAGACCTCCTGTGTCACTCCATCACTCTCTCTTTCCTCATTAACAGGTTGCATAGTTGAAGGGCATTGTTTTAATACACAGTTTTATACTCTCACATAATGTACAAACATACATGTGACAGTACAGTCTATCTTATTTCTTAAGGGTTAACTTGCTTTTGCCTTCTAAAGAGCCCAGCATTCCCCCACCCCATTTCCTTTAGAAGCAATTAGCGAGATGCCTGACTTTCTCTGAAACTATAAATCAGCCCAGTACCAGCTTGGTACAAGCTCAACAAAAGTTGCAAAGAAAGGGGCCCTACATTCCAGAGAGAGATAAGGATGTAGGCATTTCTTTGGTAACAGGAGAAGAGAGTTGAGCTAACTTTCTCTTTAGGACCCACCTTTACTCCTCCCTAGACCATCCCTGTATTCCCTTGTATGGACGTGGGGGATGTACGATCTGATTACATTTGTAAATGTCTATAAAATCTCTGTTGTTTGCTTTGCAAGGTGTGGTTCTCCTCAACACCTTGCCACGGTGTTGACTGAGCCATCCAGAATGTTTCTTGGCCAATAAAACTTCTGTTAGCTAAAAAAGCCTTGTCTCAAGTTCTATCTGGTTCTCTGAACTTGGGTAAACAAATAAACAAAGGCTAGTGCCTAACATTTTTTGGTGAGCCAGCCAGGAGTCCCGAAGGCAGGGATTCCTTGGGGAGGCTGCTTTTAGCCCCCTCTGCATTGCCTTCACTACAGCGGACGGAGAAAATTGACGGGGACCATTCATCAACGTCAAGCACACGCCTGGAAAGTTTTCCAGTGACCTTGTGCTGGCCACCGTCAGCAGACTCCGCTCCAGCTGAGCCTGAACGCTCAAAATCGAGGCTTCTCTTATATCTGTTGTATAAAGATGGATTTGGGGAAACTGGAAAAGGGTGAGTATGCTTTCATTAGGTGGGGAGAGCTGCCTTGTGAGTGCGTGAGTGAGACGTGGGAAATTCCACTAGGGGCTTGCCCATGAAGTGAGTGTGGTATGTGTGCTTGTTGGAATATATTGTTCTAGAGGAGGATTTTGTATTAGGAGGACCCACCATTTCACAGAGAAGGATTTCAGATTAGGGAGGGGACACTGGCCAGACCCCGAGCCAATGAAAAAGGCCCAAGAAATCCCTAGAAATCCCGAGCTGAACCCTGCGTCGAGGGAAAGACTGACAGGGAGGAAAATAAAGAGCCCGAGAAATTCTCCGGTGTGGTCCGCAGAGATCCCGAGTTGAAGGAAAAACCCAAGAAATCCTCTAGGTGGGGCCAAAAACCCAAGCCGACGGAAAGGCTTAGGAGAAAAAGAAAAAAAAATAGAAAAAGAACAAGAACAAGAACAAGAAAAAGAAAAGAAAAAAGTGGCAAGACTTTGTACTCTTTTATTTTGATGTCAGCCTTCTTATCACCAGAAGAAAAACGCCTAGTGCTTAAAGCAGCTACTGATGCTTACACAGCTGCAAAAGAAATTTGGATGCATAGGCTGGCTGCCCACTGGGTGCCTGACCAGCCGCCCAGGATGTCCTGGTGCCCAGTTATGAGGCTGACCCCAATACCCCAGATGGAGCACTTGTTTTGGAAAGGGTTAGAACTGCTTTCCTTCAGGGAGAGCGATTGGGTGTGCCAAAGACAATGAATTTTCATCGTGTCCATCAAATTGCTCAGGAACCTAAAGAATCCCCTATGGAATTCCTGACATGCCTTAAAGATGGCCACCGCCACTTCACTGATCCTGACCCAGAGGCCCCTGCCAATTAAGTTATGATTAAAGCTGCGTTTGTTGGCCAAAGTGCTCCAGATATTAGGAAAAAGCTCCAGAAGTTACCTGCCCCATCAACCCAAAATTTTGAAACTCTTATCCAGATGGCTTTCACTGTTTATTCTCAGAGAGAGCTCGAAGATGAAAAGAAAGAAGATAAGAGAATGCATAAACAAGCATCTCTTCTTGCACTGGCCATTTGCCCACAAAGCAAAGGGAGGCAGGAATCCTCCCTCTCAGAGACTCATACAGAAAGATCAATGTGCAAAATGTGAGCAAATTGGCCACTGGAGAAATGAATGTTTGTGGATTGCCAAGCCTGATGACCAACCTTCAAGGGCCAACAGAAGCTGAAAAAGACCAACACTGCAAGGCCAAGAACCACAGAGAGGCAGACCTCAAAACTCCCAGCAGAGGTCTGGACCCCCCTTCTCTATTTTAAGTGCTCAAGCCCCTGAATTTTACTCCGAGAGTAATTTATACTGAAGGGGCCCCAGAGGACTTTTGTTTTCCCCCAATCCTCTGGTTGAGTTAAATGCCAACCCTATCATTTTCTCATTGATACAGGTGCAACTTATAGTGTTTTAAATGAAAAAAATATCCCTTACCTGATCATTTCCTCTGCTCCTGTAATTGGTGCAACAGGAGTTATGGAAATGGCACCAATCAGCCAAACCTCTTTTTAAGTGGCTTTCTCAAAGATACAATAACAAGAAGCTTAGGCACCTTTGCCAATCAGCTGCAGCTCAATGTACTATCTGCCACAGAAATAACCCAGAGTGGTAAATCTACCCCTCCAGGCCACCTCCGTACTGCTCAATACCCAGGGGAAGCCTGGCAAGTAGACTTTACTGAACTTCTCAAAAAGGGATCCAAAAATCATCTTTTGGTCTTTGTGGATTTGCTCTCCGGATGGCCTGAAGCCTTCCCTGCTTCATCTCAGCGTGCAGGAAAAGTGGTTAGGGCCCTAGTGGAGTACATCATTCCAAGATTCTTGGTTCCTAAAGGGTTAAATTAGATAACAGCCGGCACTTCACCTTTGAAGTCACTCAGTAAGTCAGTAAATTCCTGGACATTCCTTAATATTTACATTCTAATTACAAGCCTCAGGCTTCAGCCGGGGCTGAAGACATGGATTGTGCTTTAAAGGCTCAGCTTACAAAACTTTGTCAAGAGACTCAGTTGCCGTGGCCCAAAATATTTCCCCTTGCTTTAACACGTATCAAGGCTATGTCCAGAGGGCCACTATTGCTGTCCCCCTTTGAAATGCTTTATGGGAGACCGTTTGTATCTCATGAAGTGCAAACTGCCTGGACTGGTGAAAAGAACATTTCTCAATACTTGCAGAAGCTGGCGCACGTTCTATCCTCTATTTCCCTGCAGGTCAGAGACACCTTGCCAGTCGCTCCTGACGTACCACCCATCGCCCAGCCAGGCCAGTGGGTTAGAGTGAAGCAGCTGTTCCCATCTTGCATTGATCTGGAGTGGTCCGAGCTGAAGCAAGTATTCCTGAGCACGCCAACTGCTGTGAAAGTCCTACATCAAAGCTTGGGTGCACGGATCCAGGATCAAGCAGATGAAGGAACCCCCAGACATTTGGCAAGTTTCCTCGGTCGATGGACTCAAATTAAAATTTCAGCATTTTCTAGCTTCACCAGCAGATCTTTTCAGGACTAATTAGGTCCACCGGTAGTGACCTAATTCAGGAACAACCAGAAGATTTGGCATCATAGACTCTACCAGCCACTCGATTTTTAGATGTGCTGGCTTGGTCACAAACCAAGTTATGGAACTGATATTGTTTTCATTGTGCTGATTGTTTGTTTTGGAATACGTTTCATTTGTTATAGGTTTCCCCGCACCTTTTGGGGAAGAGATGAGGCTAATTACTATTTATTGGAGGGGAGATGTCTTAATGCCCTGGATGTCCAGGGACAGATCAAAGAGTGCTTGTCTGAAGAATTTGATCATAAGCCTATTAATAATTGAAGTGTTTCTTTTGGTTAACAATATTAATGCTCATATCCAAAGGTATGGAGTTTGGAAACCACCCCCTGCACCAACTTACAAGGTAATATGTCGAAAGGATTCAGAGAAGTTTGTGTCCTGTTTATAGCCTAATAAGACATATATGTATGATACTGTGGTACCCAAACTCTGCTGCAGGAAGGTAACCCCGAAATAGCAAAGGACTAAGCTCTTCCTGTCCCGGCAGAATGGTGGTACAAAATCAAGACCAAAGTTGGTTTTCACTGGAAAAAACCCCCAGAGTGGACTTGCTCAAGCTTATTTTGATACACTTAAGAGGATGATACTGGGAATGGGCCTGTTGCTCTTGGAGTAAAAATGCTGGATAAAACACCAATATGTGTTCAGCGACATGATCCTCATGAACCTAAGAAACGAGTGGAGATGAGAAGAATTGATGTGAATGTTTGTTCTATAGTGGTTTTGATGGTTCGTATGCAAAGGGAAAGAGAGCAAGCAGATGCGGGCAACAGGATGTGTGATGAGCAATGGCTGTGGACTGCTAACTGCCATAGAGTATGTGTATGTGTGTAAGAAGGAGAAAGTGGAAGAGAGATAAAAGGAAAGGGAAGGAAAGGAAGAAGGTGTATGTGATAAAAGATACTGAAAAGGTTATTGAGAAAATTACAGACCGGATGTGTAAAATTGCCCATGTTCCAGTTCAGACCTGGACAGGAGGGCTAAATCTTGGATGATTTGGTGATCGCTTTTTTGACTGGAAACGCATAGAGTTAATTATTTTATTGGCTTTTGCTGAACTCCTGTTTTTGCCTTGCTTAATTCCCCTTACATGAAATGTTGCCACTTCCACGATTGATGGTTTAACTGTAATTGCAGCCCCCAGAAATCAAGCACAAGCATCTGCCAAACTTATGATCCTTCGCTTTCTTCCGAAAACATGTAAGTAAAATCACATACATAAGAAGCATCTTATATTCAAAAGCAAAGGGAGGAAATGAAGGGCATTGTTTTAATACACAATTTTATACTCTCACATAATGTACAAACATACATGTGACAGTACAGTCTATCTTATTTCTTAAGGGTTAACTTGCTTTTGCCTTCTAAAGAGCCCAGCATTCCCCCACCCCATTTCCTTTAGAAGCAATTAGCCAGAAGCTATAAATCAGCCCAGTACCAGGCTGGTGCTGGCAGGGAAAGCTGCCAAGAAGAAGAGACCTTGTAATTCCAAAGAAGTTGCAAAGAAAGGGGCCCTACATTCCAGAGAGAGATAAGGATGTAGGCATTTCTTTGGTAACAGGAGAAGAGAGTTGAGCTAACTTTCTCTTTAGGACCCACCTTTACTCCTTCCTAGACCATCCCTGTATTCCCTTGTATGGACGTGGGGGGATGTACGACCTAATTACATTTGTAAACGTCTATAAAATCTCTGTTGTTTGTTTTGCAAGGTGTGGTTCTCGTCAACACTTTTGCCACTGTTGACTGAGCCATCCAGAATGTTTCTTGGCCAATAAAACTTCTGTTAGCTAAAAAAGCCTCGTCTCAAGTTCTATTTGGTTCTCTGAACTTGGGTAAACAAATAAAGGCTAGTGCCTAACATAGTCATTTCACTTTTAAACTAAGTAATTTGAATTGCAAATAATGATAGTTATTTATTCATTTATAACATTTATATAGCCACCCATCTCACACAAAGTGACTCTAGGGATATGAGCTACCCTAAACTATATACGCCAGACTAATATGTAATTTGCAATATCCAGTGGTTTTTCCAGGTCCTAAAAATGTTAAGAGTTGTTAGTTAGAGCTTCCTTCTCTCACACACTCATATTAAAATATTTATCCTGAAATCCTCTGTAGACACCTAGCTCTAAAAATAGATATACAAAAGTATGCCATCCCAAAGCTTATTTAAAGAGACATTTCATTTAGAAAGGTACTGCCTGGGAGAAAATTAACATATGAATGAATACACGCTGAAATGTTTTGTTGGCTTGCAGTTTCTGGACTGTGCATTAATTCAGAGATGGGATGCAGGCAAATTTGAAACTGCCACAGCCTAGGCACATCTGGATTCTTAGGTCATTTGAACTATATCCTTGCTGAATCTCTTTATATTAAGAATATCCAAATCATTTGCTTTAAAGATGCTTTTTGAGAAAGGGGGCACATTCTTTATTTCCTCTTGAATCCTAGGCAGCTGGTTGAAGAAGGAGTCTTGGTAGCAAGAGCTGTCAACCATGTTGAGAAGGAAGAGGCCCCATGATGGGCAGGACAAACTTGTACACCTCCATCTTCATGCCCTAATGCATCTCTGTAGTGTGAAAAAAAGTGCAAGTGGACTCCTTTTCATCCTTCCAGGGGGCAAGGGAAGACAATACTGCCCATAGTCAAAGATGAAAAGACATCTGTTCCGAAAGGCTAGTGTGTTCATTAGCTGAAAATTGTTGAGCAAAAATCTTATACATTGCCCTTATTGCTGGGCTGAACATTTTCATTTGAGAATCTGTGGTCAGATCACTGGTCAGGGTGCTCAGGTTCCCTCCCAACATGTCCATCATCAGTGAACATACCTACATGTGCCTGGGTAAGAGTAACTCATTGATCTTGTCTGGATGGGCCTTGGTAGTATTTAGATGGGAGATAGCCAGGAAATCCCACATCGCAGAAGAAGGGAATGGCAAAGCACTTTCACGTTGAAGGGAAAAGAACTGCTCCACTTGAAAAAGGTGCTATTTTTGTACTCATATGGTTGATTCCTTCTACCCTCCTGATTCAGCTATCTATCTTAAAGTGATTCATGAAGGAATCAAAATCACTTGACCCACTTCAGATTTTTGACTTCCAGCTTGAACTTCTAATACTTGCTAGAGTTTCCCACCTGCTACAGAAAACTGTGACTGGGAAACTTTTGTTTATTTTCAGGATCATACCACACAGGTTTAATCCTTCAAACAACTTTGGGTAATTATTCCTTGGATTTTAGCTCCTGGTTGTAATTAAATAAGTAACTTAATTCAGTTATTTTAAATGCAACTGACCTTTTCGCAACTTCTCTCTATTAAGTTCTTGAGATAGGAAAGAAATTAGTTTGGTTCCTACTTTAATTTAAATTTACCTTCTTGAGCATTTTTAAGCTGGTAGCCCATGGAGATTCAGGTATTCTTAGGGTCACCATATCTGGGTTTCAAATATTAGATGACCACTAGAGGGCAGTAACTCAACATATAACCCATACCGCTCTGTTGTCTCTCCTGGTCATCTGGAAGATTGCAACCCAGGTATGATAGCTTTGTGTATTTGAACTTTGCAGTGCGAATCTCCTTTTTTCTTTTTCTTCTTTGCAGTGTGCAAAAAGAGAGAGAGAAAGAGACAGTGAGAACATGACAAGGGTACAGAGTAATGAAAATAACTCTATATCTTACAACTTCCCTCATGTGGGGGCTGAAGCTGAAAGTTAAATAAGATCCTCATCCCACTCTTTGTATTCCAAACTGCCAGATGATGCTCCCATCCCCTCTTAAAATTATAAAATGAGAAAGAGGCATAGGGACCATTAAATCACACCCCCTCTAGCTGCAGGAATCCAAATTAAAGCTCCTTCTACAAATGGCTTTCCAGCTTCTGCTTCAATGCACCCAAGCGAAGGGGAGCCCACCACATTTTTGGGAAATTGGTCCCATTTTCAAACTATTACAGTTGCAAAGTTTCTCCAGTATTGAACCAGAAATCTACCTTGCTGTAACTTAAATCCATTGTTCTCTATCCTGCGCTGTGGAATGATAAAGGGGCCTTAAGCCTAACCAGACACTTGGAAAGTGCTAACATACCCCTCCCTTCCTCTTTTCTCTCTTCACAGTATAGTGTGAATAATCCTTGCAGTTGCCAATATCCAACCAACCAAGCAACTAGCATTTGACATCTAATTTGCATTCATTATACTTGTCTCCTTTTTACTAGGAACTAAAAAAAAATCATTAAAAAACTCCCTGCTTTTTCTGCCACTCCCCCTCCCCTTTTTTTTCTTTACAGTCATCGATTTCCAGATCTGATCCTCTACTGTTGCTGTCCTTAATGATGTGATTACTTTTCTGTTTCCTTATCTTGACAGCCCATTTACCAAGCTGAAATGCAGGGACAGGAAATGTAACATTAGCAGTTCATCTAAGCTTTCCATCTCCTCTGATTTCTTGGTATCCTCCTCCTTGGATGACCCATGCAGCACTGCAGATACATTTGTGTCTTGATGCTTCCATTCCCTCAGCCCCATCACAGCTAAAAATCATTCAGGAGGTAGACAATTATCTTTGGACAATCACCCATTGTAACATCTTTAAGAAGAGTTTAAAACCACCTTTATTTCTATTCAGAGTGCAGTGGAAGTAGGTCACAATCTCCTGGACAATCCTGCAAAATCTGCCGGTCAGATAATATTTCCATTTTTTAAAAAAATGTTTATAGATTTTTGATGATCTGAATTGTCCCCTTTGGCTGTTTTTCTGTAGCATGGAATTTCATGGATCTTGGCTGTTTTAATCTTGCTGTTTTAGTTGGTTTTTATTAGGTTTTTATTAGGTTTTTCTGCTTTTGTAAGATTTGCAATTATTGACTGTTATTCAGGTTCTGATGTTTTTACTTATCCAGGGGTAATCACGTGGGAGGGTGAAAAAAGTCAGAATTATGGCTGCAGCTACATTACTGAAGCTCTACCCATTTTACTTGTGTCACCTATGGAACACACAACAATGGATCAAGGCTTCTATCATGTAGGCATGGTGAACATCTTGATTTTTTTTCACACACACACACCCATGGATGCCCTTGTACTTATCTCTTAACTGAAACTGGATACCCCTGAACTTATTTCTTAGCTTAAATTGGTTGTTTATTACATATCTTGTTGAAAGGAATAGTGATGATAACAACAACAACAACAATGACAATAACTATCTTTCAAAGAAAACTACATATTTGAGCTATCAGTTCTTTCACATTGCTACATGACTATCTGGCAACAAATTATTTTTTCCAGAACTCAAATATCACACCATGAGTATAGAAATCATCTTCTTTTATTTTGAAGCCTCTAACCAAGCTTTTTCAGAAGGCTAGGTGACAAATGAATTATTAACCACTTTCTTTTTAAAATCTATACCTCTACACTAAAGCTAAAATATTTATTGATGACACACTGATCCTCAATTGCCGTATGTTTATTAAAACTTTAAACATTGTACCATGCTCAGGGAAGAAGCCAGACTTTAGTCTCTGGGGAACCTCAGTGGGGAGGATGTACACTTATCCTAGAAGAAAAAGTACAGCATGCTCAGCCAGGAGACTCTTGCACACTTTTCTATTCTTCAGTGGCAGCAGGAAACCAGCTGTCTGATCGGTCCCAGCCAGCTGATCACATGATCATGTAGGTGCCAGAGATCAAATGTCTAATTTCCTGCTGCTAACTGCGGGTTAACTGCTTGCAATCTTCACTAGGTTGTAGAAGGAAGGAAGAAGGCACAATGCTTCCCCCCTTCCATCCAATGATCAAAAAAGTCCTCCCAAAGTTGTCTGACTATATTTTAGAGCCATGCCTTAAAAATAGTCTATAAATAAAACTGGAAATAAAATTGGAGAACAATCTCAGCGTATATTTCCGAATGCTGTACTTCTACCTATTGATCTTGTTGAAGGTTGCTGATAATCCCATGATGAAGCAGCTTTACTAGTTGTGGTGGCATTTAGAACCCAAACCAAGGAGGCTCATGATGTATAAAGCCTTGCAAAATTTAGGATGAAACTACTAACATGAATTCCCAGTCCTGGATGGTCTATCCTACACTGTTAGGTCATCAGTAGACTTTACTGTTACTGTCTTGCTATGGATATCTTTGACACTGATAGTTAATCCTCCTCCTCCTCCTCCTCCTCCTCCTCCCTTCTTCCTTCACACCAGGAGCCATAGTATGGAACAATGGTCACTGGAATTAAAATAAAACCCCTCTTTATTATAGTTTAGAAGGGGACTAAAAAAGCATACTTATTTACTCAAGCCCCGTAATGTTTTAGTGTGTTAGTATTAAATACTGTTTAGTGCTTTATAAATAGTTGTTTTTAATGATGCTTTTATTCTACTTGTGTATCAAGGTGCATGACATTAAAAGAGTGAGCAGCAGACACGTTTAAAAAAACAACAACATTCTTTACCTAGCAAATTTGTGGCCATCAAGATGGCCATCAAGATGGCCATCAAAGCCATCTAAAACAGAGGCCCAGGCTAAAGTGGTTCAAGAGATCAGCCCATTCTAACCCTTTCTATAAAAGAGCCTTATGACAGTTGACCGAAGACTACATGATGATTAAAGACGTGAAGGAAATATGATCTGCCACATTCCAGCATATAATCATTGAAATCCACTGGCATCCATCTCAAAACGGTACCTACAAAAAATATGCATCTGGGGAAGTTGTACAGATTTCGGGGGGAAGGGAAGTTGGCTGTCAACATGCATATATTAAGGAAATGGCTCACAAAATGTGTGTGCTATGATAAAGTGCCTATGCCAGTAGTTGCAGATGTTCATACATTAAAAAAGGAAATTCAGTGGAGTGATCTGACACTTCAATACAAGCCATCCCTTGCTAGACTGATCTTCGCTCATATGGCAATAGAAAAGAAAATTGTGGGGTTCTTCATCTTTCTTCTTTATGGTTAAAGGACCTATGGCAGAAGGAAGCCCTGCATGGTGCCAAATTCACCTACCTCCTCTGAAACTTCAAATGTGGCTACTGTATCCTTTTCAAAAGTGGCCACTGAAATATAAATATCATCATGATGAAAGGAGGAAATCTGCAATACTACAATCTGGAGATTTGATTTCAGGGCAGTTTGATTGAACTCAATAAATGATTCACATTGAACTACTGATTCTGAACAGATGCCTGCAAATATATTCTCTGATTCAGAAGGACTTTAAAAGCTCCTTTTCTCAAATCAAGTCAACCTTCTGAATCAACCTCATCGAATCCTCAGCTTGATTCAAAGAATCAGCCCAGTTCTTTTGATTCGAATATTCAAATTAGGGTTGATTGGCACTCCCCATTAAATGTACAGAGTACAGAGTAACTTCTTTAAGTAATTGTTATTACATTAAGTGAAACCAAATCAAATTTCATCTTTAAGCTGACTTTACCCACTATTTTTCCTTGCTCTTTTTCTAGTGCTTCCCTAATATTCTACTGAAAAGGCGAGTGTGATCCTATCCTGAAAAGGATTTCTCATCCTGGCTAGATGACTCAGGATCTCGCAACTAGGTATTTGCATCTTCTTGTATTCCCCAAAGTCAATTCTTTCTCCTTCAAATAGTGCTGTCTGTTTTGAGGTACGTTACATATACTTAAAGTCTTTGGTGGCTGGCTATGCATGATACTAGTCACTCCAGATAGAATCAGTCCACCCAAAGAACACCTACAGAAAGGGCTTACTGAGAATACCTACCTGTACTCTCTGTACACCTGTAAGGTATAGTCAGTAGGGACTCAGAAGCAAGCATTTTCTGCAGAAACTCCATCCTGTGGAATGCCCTTCCACCAGACATAGAATTGCACACTCACTCTTGATATTTAGAATGCTGGTGTCAGCCCTGTGAGATAAGAAGCACCAACCATGAATACTAACACTACCGTTATTGTAAGGATACAGTAGCAGAATCTTGCAAGTCTGAAAGCACCTCTCCCCTCCTTTATTTTTACTTTCCAAAAAACTAGGGAGGGTCTCTTCTGAGAGGCTTCCCATGCCTCCTTTTCCTTCTGTGGGGTGAGATAGCTTTTGCACGATGTCCAGTTTGTGGCTCTTCTTCCTGTCTCCCAAGGTCATTCCCACATACCATGACATCTGGTGAACAGTTGATTCATTCAAAGAGTATTTGTGGACTGAGGTCTGGGATGGTTAAAGGCATGAAGATTAATACTGGTTATGTTGTGACAATTAGATCTGGTGTATGATGGTTGTTTTAGTATGGTATGGGGATTACAACTCTTTTATGATTATTTGATATTTTTATGCTGCCTTGCTATAGAGTGGGAACCACTGAAGTGGCATAAGAACATCTGTAAATGAATGAATAAATGTTTGGATTGTTTGATTTAATTACATTACATTTAATTCATTTAATTACATAAACCCAGGACTGTGCACATACAAAGCATGTTCTTTGCTTACAGAATTATGGTAGTCTTTGATTAGTCCCTTGTTAATCTTTTCTTTTTTCCTCTGATTCACATACCTATTTCATCAAGCACCACTCCAGTTTGGAGAAACCCAAAAAAGCTCACTCTGAAATCTTTCTTTTCATGAAGCTGGAGTTATGCTAAGGGGGGGGGGGGGGGGGGGAAGCTGGAATCAATGCCAGTATAATACAGATTTCAGACATCAGTGGGCTCTGTTGATGTGTATGAAATTTATTGACTATTTGTTAATTCATACTTTTGTATTTTCCTCCCTCCTATTTGTTAGATATAAGACATCTACACCACGTATTCTATCAGACAACATTTCCACTTTCCCTTGCATTAAAACACAGATTGCCCACAGCACAATTCTCTTTTTGATTCTTGGAAATAGAGGCTTGCAGAAGGAAAGTCAGATGTAACTTTACACTAAATAAAAGGCTTTAAAAACTGGCCAGGCTCTATATTTTAACAAAACTGAACACTAGAGCTTACACATTGTAGCCCACACATGCGGACAACGTCAGAGACACAAAATTAAAGTTTGTAAGGGAGAAATCAAAAAGAAAAGAAAATCATTTTGCAGTTCCATGTTTCAGATATTGGAAAGCGGGTTTCTCATAATTCAGCTGTTCAATCCAGATTTGTTAGGCTTTGATGAGGTGCCTACTTCTCACTCTAAAGACTTAGGACATTATGCTGCCATGGTGTCACTGTATAGTAAGCGTTTCAGGGTTTGGACCATGTCTGGAGCTTTTTCACCCAAAAGTAGCAAAAGAAGAAAAAACATACTACATCAAACCAAAAATTTGTGTGATCCTGTATCTTCTTTCTCACAAGGAGCAAGGATGCTCTCCAACGTTGGCTGTAATAGCTCTCTCCCCTACTTATTCTCCAGGAACTTAATAGACAACCTGGTTCTGATTCAGGAAGTATTCCATGGCAATTTGTATCATAGCTCAATAACGACCATATTCTTCAAGCTTTGTTTAAGCCAGGGATGATGAATCGGTGGCTTTCCAGATAATGCTGGACTAAGAACCTCAGCAGCTTCACTCAGTGTGGCCAATAGTGAAGAAGGCAGGAGTTACTATTCAAAACATCTGAAAGGAAGTAAATTCCAGAGTCTGATTATACAAAGCATGAAAAAGTACTTTTAAAGAGCAAAGACTGGAATGTGAAGAGCAGTTTCATAGCCAGACTTGAAGAGGGCTGACATCAAGGGACTGATAAGCTTAGCATTTTTTAACATGGCTGTGGAGAATAAAAAATACTGTCAGGTGCTGAGAAGGATGCTTTGCAGAAGAATAAGTAGGAGAAGCTGGTTGCCTCTTGCAACCCAAACATTCCAAAAAGGCAACTTTGAAAGAAGACATTTAGAGCTGCGCTCTTGGCAGTATCAATCTATGATGTCAGGGAAAGACACTGTTTTTTACAGGATAGTGCAGACACCAAAAGTGATTGAAGTTATAAGTACTCAAAAATAGCTTTGCTACTCATGTGATGCCCTCAGAGATGTGGTTGCATGTACCACGTCAGTGGAGTAGAGGTTCTGGGCAGTCTAGCAGTCAAGATATTGGAGACATTGTCTCTTCAACCTTCTATAACTTCAGTCTGATTGTGCACTTGGATGTCAGCAAGGCTTTGTGTAGCACAAACTTTAGCATGAGGTGGGGCATCTTAATTTCTTCTTAGTCTGGTCTGCGGGGAGAACAGTCTAATCGGTTTTGAATCTGCATTTCAAGTTTTGAAAATTGTTTGAGATCTTTGTTCAGCATAAGCCAAAAAGATACCCTTTCTTTTGTCACAAGGCGATAGAGGTGTCTGATGTATGGAAGAAACAGTAGTTACATGGACACCTGCTACTTTCTCCTGGGATGACTGAAAATCCTACTGGAATGATGAATGCTTGGTTCTTCTGTGATTAGCATTCAGACACTTCCTTATCTTGGCAAACGCAATCAAACTGAGAAGTAACTTTCACAAAGTACCCCAATGTAGGAACAGATTATTTCTCATATTGGGTCTACCTTGGAGATATTTATTTATTTATTTATTTTTCTGGTGGTGTTTACAGTTAAGAAACCAATGGCTTGGAGAATTAGAAGGAAATGCACATTTCATATTTTACTGCCTCATTCCTCTGGTTGGTTGAGCAATGAATTAAAAAAAAAAAAACCTTAGGAACTAGCAAAAATAGAAGAAGCATGGCCTATTCCAGTCAAATGCCTTTAGCTGAAAGCTTTTTTTACCAGGCAGGACTGCATAAGCTGAAAGATTTCATTTTACCTATGTATGTTGCAAATACATTTTTATCCTGAACTGAAAAATACAAGTTTCTTTGGTTGCCCTTTAAGTATTCTGGACATAGGGTCAAATCAGATTGCTTCATTTTAGTGAATGACCAGCTCAGGACACAGTGCTGAAGAGACAATAGGAGCTGACATTTCCACCATAATCACATGAAGGTTATCAGATGCACATAACGGTTAGAGACCAATTCTACATTTTTTAATATTCTTCACAACCAGAATCTGGAATAAATCGGATCCAGGTTTCACTTAGAATTTAACCTGCCTCAAATGCCTCAGTTTAAGTACTTGTTTAAATTGAAGGATGCTTTAGTAGAAGTCATAATCTTCTTTTGCTTCTTTTCATTTTTTTAGGAGAGCATGCATGGCATGTAATGCTGTAGTCTGGCTTGCCTGGTCCATGCAGGATAGAAACATGATAAATAAATACATAAATAAGAGTCTCCTCTCATTTTATTCTAGAACAACTTCACTTATGATGTAGGTTGGGCTGAGAGAGTGTGACTTGTTTAAGTTTATCCAGTGAACAACACAAAGAAGTGGGAACCTCAGCCTGAGTTTATCCAGTCCTAATTCAGCATCTTAATCACTACTAGGGTTACCAGGTCTGGACTGCAAAGATTTGCCAACCACTAAATATGTCATATAAAGCAATCTGGTGATGAGTTTGAAGTGGGGCAGGTGGTTCGCAGACCAGATTTTTGCTTTTCAGCAGGTCATTGTGAAATATATGAAAGTGAGAAAATATAGTACATCATGTTGGTTGATTTAGAGAAAGGATGTGAAAAAGTGAATAGGATTGAATTTGGAATGTTTTGCATAAATATGGAGTAGAAAATTGGTTGCTGGACACAGTAAGAGCGGTATATGATAGAAGGAAAGCTTGTGTGAAAATAAATGAAATGCTGCTTATTGAATAGATCAAAACTGAGCAAGGAATAAGAGGAGGACATATGATATCAATATATTTATGGATACATGTATATGCTGTTGAAATGTTAGAAGGGTGCTGGCTGGGAATATGAATGCACATGTACTTTCATATAAAGATGATGCTGAGTTGTAGCTGAGACCCCAAATAGTTTGCACCAAATGTTAGATTGTATGATGCATTGAGGAACATGGATCTGAAAATCAATGAGTGGATATGGATTGAACATAAAAGGAAATGACCAGTACAAAAGAAATATGTTGAAGTGGTTTGTCTATATTGAGAGACTGAATGAGGATCAAATTGCAAAATAAATATATAATGGAAAAATGAACGGTTGAGAGGATGGGGGAGAAGTCTGTGGTTGGATTGAGTTACTGAAATTTGCAAAAAAGAGAATATAGGTAGTCCTCGCTTAACAACCGCAATTGGGACCGACAACACTGTTGCTAAGTGAAAAACCATGTGACTGTGCTGGACTTATGTCACTTCTACTTCTGTTGTTAAGTGAATCACCATGGTCATTAACCAAGACATCACATGACCATGACTTGTGATTTTACTGCCAGCTTTTCCATTGACTCTGCTTGTTGGAAGCTGGCTGTGAAGGGTGCAAATGGCAATCACATGACCGTGGGATGCCGCAATGGTCATAAATGCCCGCCAGTTGCAAAGTACCTGAATTTTGATCATGTGACTGCAGGGACACTGCAATGGTTGTAAGTGCGAGGACCAGTCATAAAGTTACTTTTTCAGCGCTGTCGTAACTTTGAATGGTCGCTAAACAGGACAGTTGTTCAGGGAGGATTACCCATAATGAGAAATTTAAAGAAGAAAAGGCAATATACAAAGCAATATATGGTCATGTGTTAGCTATGTTTCCCTTTCTTTTTTTTAATCTCATGCTTTTAATTCATTAGCTTAGTAATTCTTACTCATTTTCTGTGCTTTTCATAATGTTGCATTCATTTACCCTAAAAGGGAATAGTCTTTGATTATATATACAAGTATATTCTCTACTAAATTTGAGCTAAATTTATAGATTCCACCAAGCCATTATGTGGTTTATTTATCTTATCTCTCTAAAAGCTCCTTGATATTGTATTATTATGTTGCTTTTGTGCTTTAAGCATCATTTTATTTTATATTTTATTGTTAGTTGACTTCAAATAGAGGACTGTCCTTTCTAAAGTAGGACATGGGGCCACCTTGTTATCTCAAACAACATATCTTGTTCGGCCTATTTCTGATTTTGGTACAGACTCCATCTCAGTTGGGTTGGAAACATCTGGACCTTCTATCTTGTGGGTGATTTGGCTGTCCTTCTTTCAACCAGATGCCAGTAATGCTATTGGATGGTTCTGATATCCCGTCACCAATCGGAGCCCTTCCTTACTTCAAGGCTTCTATGAGAGAAAGGATTGGTGATTTAATGCCCAGCTGTTTAAATGTGGGAAATTCTATCCAACCCTACTTCCTTTCTATCAAACAGCTAGTGCAAAGGTGATTAAAGGACTGTGAGAAGAACAGCAGGTTTGTTTAATTCTGCCATTTCATGCTGATACGCAAACAATGTGAAAACAGTCATCAGCAAAATCTGTTCGGTGGAGAGAAATGATTAGCATAAAACTAATCTAACTAAGGTTGATTTAGATGAATTTCTATTATGCTCTGGGGATCTTTCATCACTAATATGGAAAAATGAGACAATAAAGAAGTGGGTTATTGATGGAAATCACATCTCCTTGCCTTTAGTTGGTGATAAAAGGTTTCCTATGTGATCTGGCAACTGAAATGATAGCTACAAACTGCTTATTTTTTAAAAAATAAGGTATTGCTTTGAATAACTGTAATTTGCACTAATGTGTCCTTTCCTAAGTTAATGATCTTGCCACTTCAGGCCAAATTCTCAAACCAATGAAATTCATATTTATCTCTTTATAGCATCTCTCTCTCTCTCTCTCTCTCTCTCTCTCCCTCCCTCCCTCTTTGGGGGAGGGGTCCTAAAAGCCAAGAACCGGTTATAACTTAAATAGAGTTTCTTATCATATCTGTATGATGTACTGTGTGTTTAGGGTCTATTTTTGGGATTCTTATTCTTAAGGGCAGACTCAAGTTGCTTAACCACTTTGAGTCAGTTTACTCTTATTTACTGGAAGATTAAGATGCAGAATTACCAGTATCTTCATCTTTTTTTGTGTACATTTCTTTGTAAAACAATCATTTATCCCTAGAAGCAATATAGGTAGCAAAGAGCAAACTGCCCTTTATGACCCTGTATCTTTCTCGTTCTAGATGTTAAGACAGAAGCTCTTTAGTGCTTTAAGCAATATCTCTTCTTGTCATCTGCTGAGTAGTCTTCACAAAATCCAAAAGCATAACAAAGCTAAACTAACTTGAAGACCTTCATTCAAAGTGTGTTTTCTTCCACTGAGGAATTTTGTTAACATGAAATATATCTACTGACTAAGATACATTTTCTAGATCCAGTTCTTTCATGGCATAAAGCAGAAGCTTCTTCATTTATTCACTGATAGCCATTATGGTCCTTCAACACTACAGAGTAGAAAACACTTAAGTGGTATTGTCCCTCCAGGTTCATTGTTGCTACAATCTCATGACTTTCTTGGTTCTTGAGTTGATTTGATACATGATTCCAGAATTGGCTCTGTGTCTAAGTTGGTGCCAGATATTGGTCTGTACTTGATTGCTCATAAACTCAATCTAAATGTTCCTGTTTCTTTGTTCCAGCCTCCAGGCTTCCTCACCTGTCTTCTGCTTCTCTGCTTTCTCTTTCCTTACCCCTTCAAAAATACATCTCAGCGCATGTTATTATTATTTCACAAATTGCTGCTGAATTTTGGTAGCATGAGCTTGAAAGGTTTTGGGGCTACAAAAAAAAAAAAAATGTGTATAGCCATGGATTACTCACCCTGTTTTACAACATTTAGCACCATTTCAGTCCTTATCTACCAAATTTCTAAAGCTGATTTAGCCCTGATTGAAGCCATCATTTGAGGGGAAGCTACAAGTGAAATTCTGCTAATTTTGCTGGTAGCTGAATACTGGCCAGCTGAATAATAATTACCTTATATCTTCATATAAGGTAAATCTGGTGGATCATATGTAAATGATTAAATTGCAAGGAAATGAGTAATCAATCTCTGCACTTCTGATATTCATTATACTTGCATTGTTAGAATTTGATCAGGTAGAGCATAAACATGCCAGCCAGAAATTAAAGAAGGTTAAAAAATGGCTAGATTCACATATACATTTTAGTCCATGGTTTGCAAACCATGGTTACTAGTTCACATACCATGTTAAATCAAAACCAAACTAATTCTAATCCCAGCCAATCTGAGGAAACGCACTGTTGGCATGACCTACACCTTCCCGTGAAAGAAGATCCACTGGATTAAGGAATCTTTTATCAGCAGGTGGTTCTTATGCCTTTACAGAATCCCAGGTATATCTTTCCTGCTACCTCTCATGAAGAAAAGACTATAGCAGTCTATATTAACACACATCATTTTAGTCACCCATTTTGAAACAGTCACAGCAGAACTGTGCGAAAAGCTAACCCTTTTTAGAACAAGATTTGCTTATTGAATCAGGCCATTGATTGGATGAAGACATGTATCTTTTTTGGAAGATTTTCCTTGTTTGTATTACCTTACTGCATCCTTTTTTTTTAAAAAAAAAAGTCCTCATCTTCAATGCTGATAGACCTCTTACGCCTTGTTTGCATACAGAAGGCTGTTCCCTTCCCTTTGTCCCATACATTAATTGTAGAGTGTCCCTGATTTTGATGTTATTTATTTATTTGTTAGATTTAGATCCAGCCTTTCCTTCAGACATTCAAGGTGGCAAACGTGGTGCTTCCTTTTTTTTCCCCCCTCCCTCCACAACAACAACCATGGGATGTAGATTTAGCTGAGGGTGAGGGGCTGGACCAAAGTCACTCAGTGAGTTTCCATGAATTACGGTGGCCCTAAGCCTGGGTCTCCCTGGTCCTAGTCCAACACCTTAACCTAGTGTTGTCCAAACTTGGCCGCTTTAAGAAGACGTCCACTCATCTTAAAGCGGCCAAGTTTGGACAACACTGCCTTAACCACTAAGTACTATATCACAACGGCATGGTTAGCTGTTTGCATAGTTCTGCTGTGACTGTTTCAAAGCTCTTACTCACACATACACAGAGAGAGAGAGAGAGAGAGAGAGAGAGAGAGATAGAAAGAGACTTCCTTTTCCCATTTGAATCCTTTCTCTCATATGAAATCTTCATTAGCACATGACAGCACTGAGGAAAATATTTTGTTGCCCTTGCTTTTGAAACAGATGAGGTGCAGAAATCAGGCACTTGTCAATTTACATTTTAATAGAAGTTATGCTTTTATTTATTTATTTTTTTAAAAAAAGGAATTTACTGGTGAGAAAAGCATGAATTCAACTCAGATTATACCGGGCTTCTATAAGTACGGCACAAATGGCTTCTGTGCCATATTTACAGCCACTGTATCCAAATAGAATAATGCATCACTTTGGATTCAATTCCAAGAATGTCCTTTGGTGCAGGAATGGAAAAGTAGCACTTTGTTTATTTATTGCAGTGTTGTCCAAACTTGGCCACTTGAAGATGAGTGGCTGGCTGGGGAATTCTGGGAGTTGAAGTCCACTCATCTTAAAGTGGCCAAGTTTGGACAACACTGATTTATTGGCTTTGGGGGCTGCCTGACTTCTGAATGAGTCGGTGAAAGCTCCATATCTTTTCTCATTCTTGTGTGCCAGCTTTGAAGTACTGCAACCAGGTACCACTTTTTCAACTCCATGAATTCTGAAGCAGCTTTTCAGTCTCAAATCTGAAACATTTTGTGACCCTAATATCCTTTTCCCTAAGTGTTTGGGTAGGACAGAGTGCAGAATGCAGCTGGTGGATCCCATTTGGCCCTCCTATTATGTGACCTTGCATCTTGTTCTTTTAGCTGATAACTTCAGCTGGGAGAAGTCCTTTTCTCAGAAGGAGAGGATGCTGTGCTAGGAGGGGGAAACAGGAGGTTGATGGGGACTGAATGGCTGGGTTAGGGAGAAAAAGAGGTAAATGCAAGCTAGATTCTAGGCAGCATTGGCTGATGAAGCCTTTTTGGTTTCAGAGGATCCTGGGACAAGGCACCTGAAGCAGGGCTGGGTAGGGTTCAAAAGCCACCAAAAAGGGGCACCAAAGGACCTATCTTCCCAGCACAGATGGCTTCAATGGGAGACTGAAAATACGCTTTGCTGGCCTGGGAAAGACTGCCAGCCAGCAAAATTAATACCCTTACTTAAATCTAAGTGGGAGGATGTAGAAATAGCTATACTCATCACAAAATAAACTTTATCAGCCGCGCTTTTATTTTTTACAGTAGAGAAACCAATTTAGTTTGGCTAGGCACATAATTCAAGTCTCTGTTTTACTGCTTATCAAAAAGGCTGCAGGGAGGTGGGGGAAAACCCAGCAGGAACTGTTGTAAATGCTTTAGTTAAATGCTGTCTGTTTTATAGAAATCTGCATTGCTGGGAAAAAAAGTTTTCCCCTTGCTCACAATCAACTAAAAGGAAAAACAATTCACAAGAAGGAATCTGGTGTGCTTCGTGTTGGATCATTTCTTGTGAACCCTAAAATCTGGGCATTAAGCTTGGAAGATGTTGATGGGTATAAGCATTCTTGGCCAGTGCCAGAGAAGAAATTTCTTCTCAGTTTTATCCTGTGTGGAAATCTGAAGCAGACTGAAATGAAGCCACATGGTCACTTTGCAAGGGATCTCACAAAGCAACTTTGAAAGGGTCCTTTATTCAAAGCTTTGTCAATACAAGGAATCTGTTTGAAGCTTTACTCAAATATGTCTCTTTCTCCTACTCCATGTAAAAGCAGCTGGTGGATACTGAGGTCTAGTCAAGACTGAGCTGAGAAAATATTCTGCCAAGCAGTTGATGGAGAGTCTTCTGCTAAGCTACCCATGGGTGGGCTTCCTTAAAATAAATTAGTGTGAGGGATCTTAATGGCCAAAACCATTAGTTTGGCCATATTAAAGCTTTTGAAAACACTATCTTCTAGGAAGGTAGCATCTGGTTACAGAACTAAAACAGACCATGACCAATGGGATGGCTAATGGGATGGTTATCAGGGCAGCAAATCCTACCCAGAAATCTAGGTAGGACTTAAATCAAAGACTTGAATTATCCAGTTCTGCTATTGTTTAAGACAGCAAGTGCAGGACTAGGTCAAACAATTAGTCAGAGGGCTGCAAGTACAAGACAATAAAGTGAGTAAACAGCTCTTCTTCAAAGAAAGATACCCAAGATGTTCAGATATAAACAAATTCCTGAGCAATAACTAGAAAGTAAAATTCTTTCTGTCTTGATCTACTGTTGCCCAATGAAAATTTATACATTTAGAGTTTCTGCTTAGCCCCAGGTACTAATCATAAAGAATTGAGAGAGCTTATAGGAGTTTATAGAGCTAGAGAGATGATAGGAGGAACTACTTACTCCCAAGTAGACCTATTATTTTTGAGGAAACGTCATCTGCATTTCTGCATCTGACACCTCTTCGGTTCAGGACCTTTAGGTTCCTATCCTTTGGAGGGATCATCCATCTCCTCATTTATTTGTGGGGCTGACAAGGCCAGCCCTGGTAGTGTGTATCCTGATGACCCCAGCTGAGCAGATGAATGGGGCTC
Source organism: Liasis olivaceus (assembly GCA_030867105.1). Classification (NCBI taxonomy): domain Eukaryota; kingdom Metazoa; phylum Chordata; class Lepidosauria; order Squamata; family Pythonidae; genus Liasis; species Liasis olivaceus. Next base: position 6,041,608 of record CM061354.1, read on the forward strand.
TGCTTTATTCTTTTAAAAGGATTCCTCCAGTGAAGATGGACCCAAACTTCCTACCTTCTGATGAAGTTCACTCAGTAGGATCCAAAGGGCTTGACTTTAGTTTCTACTCCCCCATCACCTTTGCAACCCGTAAAGGAAAGAATGATTGTGTGCAACAGCATTTGTGAAAACAGCGAAACACACAAGGATAAGGTGAAAATGAGAGATGTACCTGAACTTAGATGAATCTGGCTGCCTGATGTTATGTTATAGCTTTATACTGCTGTTATTGTGAATTTATGTTGTTAGTATTTATCATCGTCTTATATAATTCTGATAAATTTTGATTTATTATAATGTATTCTAGGTAATCCTCCCAGCTGCTTAGAGTTGTATGGCTGAAGCAGACAGAAGCATTTGTAATAATAAATAAAAGACGGCAGTCTGAGCATGAGAATGCAAGCCCTTCCCTTTTGAATATGTGTGCAAAGTGATGATTTTGACAACCCTCCACATAGTAGATGCTGCTGATCGTATGAGAGTTCATCCAAGAGCTAGAAATTCTCAGGTCAGAAGTCAGTTACTGTAAATCAATGCTTGACCTTGACAGCTTTAAGATGTGTGGACTTCAACTCCCAGAATTCCCCAGCTAGCAGGCTGGCTGAGGTATTCTGGGAGTTGAAGTCCACACATCTTAAAGCTGCCAAGGTTCAGAAGAACTGCTTATATCAACAACCAAGCACTACTCAGCTTCAAGGCTGTGAAATAGGGAGCCAATAATGTTTTGGTAGATGGGAAGGACAGGAAGAAGCAACAGGTCTAAACTGCTATGGTGCATTACACCTTTACACTGACACAGGGCAAAACTATCCAGTGTAGCTTTTCTCAAGTTTGCAATAAAGATTCTCAAGTTGTGTTGAGTACCCGACAGACTTCTGCTGAGCTCAAGCCTAATTAAGACATATCATATTGGGGCTGAGAGATTAGACCCTAGGCCTGGCCTAGGGAGACTGAAATATTGCTGAGTTCCTGGGACATCTGTTGCCATCCAGAAAACTGAGCATCTTGATTTCCCAATAGAACAACAAGACAGAGTAGAGGGAAAAGCTATATTAAGGCTCAGGGAGATGTTAAGATGTTAAGGCTTAGGGAGATGTCCCTTCCTTTCTCACCAATACCAGCCTGACACTATTCTACATCCCTCAACTCACTTCCCCATTATATTGCCCACTCCAATCTATTCCCATTGTGCAGGACTCCATTATGTTTTTTGGTATTGTAATGGTCTGTGGGAATGACCTTGGGAGATGGGAGGAAGAGCCGCAAACTAGACAGCAGTCTGACAAACAAAATTTGAGTCCGAAGGAGGAGGGGTGGAGAAAGCATCTTAGAAAGGACCCTCCCTGGTTTTGGGGAGAGTAAAAGTGAAGGAAGGGAGGGGTACTTTCAGACTTGCAAGATTGGTATCAGCCCTTTGAGGTAGTCCAGACAAGAAACACAACAAGGAGTACCAGCTCTATCTTTATTGTAAGGTTACATTAGCAGAATCTTGCAAGACTGAAAGTACCCCTCCTTTCTTTCACTTTTCCTCTCCCCAAAACCAGGGAGGGTCTCTTCTAAGATGCTTTCTCCACCCCTCCTCCTTCGGACTCAAATTTCATTATCAGAGCATAGTCTAGTCTGCGGCTCTTCCTCCCGTCTCCCAAGGTTATTCCCACACACCATTACATGTATTGGTTGTTTCAGGATAGAACTAGCTTATTTCTCAACTGGTATTCATTTTTGGTCATCCTCTGTTTGCATCCCATAACTGTGACATTATTTTCTGCCACTCTGATAGTGCTAGTGCCGAGAAAAGTACTTTAATTATGTTAGTAACTGATCCCACAACTTTCCTAATGGACTGCTTTTGCAAATACTTACAGGACTGATTATTGTACCTGGAGGCAACAGACGGGTTTCTGGAAAATTAGATTTGCATGTCTGAACTGGGATGTAAGCATGCTGAAATCATTAATATCTTTTAAGAAGGTTTCATACTAGATTAAGATTTCTGTGGTCAAGAAACAAATTATTTGTTTCTTGAAGCCCAAGGCATCCAAGAAGAAGAAGGTGAAGGTTAGTGGGAATGTGCTCCTCTAGTTTTATTGTGTTAATAAGGTGATATTCCAGTCCGCAAGGAGAAGAAAGTTATTAATAGTTTTAAAAGATCTTTTAAAAATGCTCATTTTCTCTTTGTCCTCACATAGCCTAAACATGGAGCCTTTGTATGCAATTTTTCACAACTATTTTTCAAAATAAATCTCCAACATATCCCTTAAATGCAAATTTCTATCATATCTTTCTTTTCCCATACATTTTTTATGCAATCTTTTTAGAAATACGATTTCCCCAAACAGCTCTTTCAACATCTACTTCCAATATATACTTTTGGAAAACCCTCATAGGCACTTCCTTTGCATGCAGCCTTCAGAAATAGATGCTTTGCACATTCTCTCTCTCTCTCTCTCTCTCTGGAGAAATCTGTTACAAATAATTTTTGTATATGAGTGTGATGAATTTTGATAACTAAAAGTGGGATATCTGAGGACTTCATTCAGAGCAATTGTCGAAGCCTGCTTTAGTGGATTTCGCCAATTTAGTGGATCTCACCATGGAAAACTATTGTGATTACTTTTAGCTCCAGATTAAGAAGAATCTGTTGGATGGATGGAAGCAATTTTTGCAATTCTCTAAGCTTGCATATGTTCACAGACCTAGTATTATTGATAATCCTTGAATACCTCTGTCTTTTTTTTCTTTTTTAGATTTTTTTTATCCCGCCTTTCTTATTTTTATAAATAACTCAAGGTGGCAAACGTAACTAATTCTCCTTCCTCCTCCTCTTTTCCCCACAACAACAACCCTGTGAAGTGTGCTGGGCTGAGAGAGAGGGACTGGCCCAAAGTCACCTAGCCGGCTTTCATGCCTAAGGCAGGATTAGAACTCACTATCTCCTGCTTTCTAGCCTGGTGTCTTCACCACTAGACCAGACTGGATCTCTAGTTTAACATACAGCCAATGTATCTAACCACAATAGACTTAACTGTTAGTTATGTTTTTTCGTATACATCCCACAAGTACTCCCTCATCATTGATATCCTCCTGGAGTTGTAACCTTTATTGCATCAATGAATGGCCTTTGATTCCTGAACTATATGCCTCCATACAGCAACATTCTCAAGGATGCTGATAATGGGTGTGTTTACAACTGTGTCTATCTGAGTGGGATGCAGGCTCATACTATTTGAATACAGTCAGCGCAACCGGCATTCACAGTTTATAAAAGCTAAGTACCCTGCATTGCAAAGAATTCTCTTTCCAGACACAGAGGACCCCAGGTTCCTGGGTTCCTCTACTTTACCACTTGTCAGCTGTAAAAGAATCTTTGCCAATGATTAAGCTCTATAACCCTAGAAGAACTGTGTTGACTCCTATGACAGCATCTGAATGAACTAAAGATTAAGATTAATTAAGATTAAGAAGCAAAAGGAAGGAATACAAAGTTGGTTTATTTGATCAAGGTTAAAATAAGACATGTTTATATAAATCTGGAATCCCTTTATGGACTTCTTGCTGACACGAGGGCTGAAATGTTAATGATTTATGGATGTGCATATAGATAAGGGATGGGTTATGGGAAGAAGAATACTTGCCTGTAATGTTATAGGAGGGATGAATGATTAAGCTTGTTTGTAGTTGTGATGAAAATCAGAAGCTACTGCTTTAAATATTTCTTTTGTTTTCTTTTTCTCTTAAAAGAAAGAAAAAGAAAAAGAAAAAAATATTTAAAGAAGTAGCTTCTGATCTTCATTTGAAAATGTTAATAACAATAGTAAAAGAAAATACAAACTAAACTCAGAAAGAAGGGAAAGTAAAGAAAAAAAGAGAAGGGGTGTGTGTGTGTGTATCTCTCTCTCTCTGTCTCGACCAGTGATGCTCTTCACTCTCAACAGCAGGAGACTAGTGACTTACTGTAACTTGTCACCTTTAGTGGAGTGACTGTTGGATCCTCTCCAAATGTTGGCATAGTCCTAGGTGAGTTTTTCCACCAGAGATGCAAATGGAACGGAATGATCTCTCTTTGTCTCTTAAAATCCTAGGACCAGAGATCATCTGATGCAGCTGATTGGAAAGTGATCTAGACCAGAGAAGAGGAAACACTGCTTCACACGGTGTATAATTCACCCATGGAACTCATAACTAGCTCATTTTATTCCACAGGGGATGAAAATGAAACTACTGAAAAAAGGTGGCAAGACTAGAACTGCCTCATTCTGCAGCTACTATTCCTTCTCTTGTTGCATGGATGACGTGAAAAACATGTGATAAATCTGAGATTATGGTGTTTGTCATTACCACAGTTTGCCTAAAGGTCCAACTCTGGATGATGCACTAGTTTGTCTTCTCATCTGGCTTAACATATATGTGATTGTCACCAGTGAATTTCCACTGTGGTTACTGAACCCTAGTTCAAAATATCTTTCAGTGACAGGTAACTTCCAAGGTGGCTTCATATAATATATCTTTTTCACTATAGTTTGCTGAATAAACCAGAGTACATTCCTACCCCATGAAAATTAATGTTTCAGATACTTCAGTGTTCAAATTCACACAACCCACTGAACTAAAATCAAACAAGTCACATTGCAGCTTAGCCTGTTGTAGGAATACAATCATACATTGTATTGCATCTTTAATCAGGGTCAGTTGAAAGCTGAGCAACCAAGGGAATCTATGGGGGGATAAAAAAAATCAAGATGGTGGCTGAGATCCATGATTGAAGCTCCACCCTCTTTTTATATACTATGCACTCATGGCATACACAAAAAGGAGTGGGGTTTTCATCACACCATTGTGGCTGCCATCTTGAGGTTTTTTTACCCCTCCTGTAGATGGCCTGGATAGCAGCTACATTGAAACAACAGAAGTTAAGTCTGGTTTGTTCCAATCTTTGTTAATTACTGTAATTTAACACATTCTACAAAGAGGGATGAAGGGGATTTAACATGTGTGTAAACCCAGAAAAATACAACCAACAAGTTATAAGTGTGTTTGTATGAACGTAGCTTCTCCAGCAATATAACTTTTTCCGTACATGGGTATTCTTTCAGAGGCATGGAGTTGAGGTCAACAAACAAGTGGTTGCTGGTAGCCTATTTATAGCTAAATAACAAGGTTGGAAATTCAAATTATGGTGGGAGTAACTGTGATTGATTAAGGTGTGTTTTTTGTAAATGGAAGTTCAGGCAGAAGGAATTTCAATTGCAAAATGGAACTCCTTGCAATTAGGATAAATGCTAAAAGATTGTTCGCATATCTGCTTTCCCATATGCAGACCTTTTTTATTATTATTTTTCAAGTAAAATTTTCATAATGAAGGCTTGTTGAGTAATAAGGTGATAAGATGTGTCAGCGTTTTCTTTGGCTGGTTAATTTACAAGAGATGATTTTAAATGCAGCTCCAGCTTTAGGAAACTTGCCTGGTTGGATTGATAATCTTGGTTTTAGGATTCCCTCCCCACCCTTTTCATAAATGGGTCTGTCTTTCTCTCCATCTAATTTACTGTTTGCAATTAGGCAGTTGCAGAGAGAAACAAGGGTGGTGAAAGTTTAGCTGGACTCCATCCATGGAATTAGGCTGTTCGTCCTCTTCTGCAATACCCATTTATAGATCTGTAAAACAAAATGATTTCTATTAATTTTGCACGTGAAGTAGTTTTGAAAATGCATAAGAAATTATGTCACTGGGGGGCTGTATATATACTGGGTATATCTGTTGGGCTGTACCAAAAGCTTCTATTTCAGAATTGGGACAAAATAGATCTTTTAGTTGGATTTTCATTTGGCTTGTAAACTGGCTAAGGCCTAGCGTTTTCATGCCAACGTTGATCCCTGATGGATCGTGAGCCCTGTTGATTTCATATGTTGCACTAAATCACAAGCGGCTGGAATAATATACGTAGCATACTCACAATCAGCCATGGGAGATTCCCGGAGGATTTTGGGCCAGTCACCCCTTCTCAGGCCAAACCACTTTACTGAATTCTTGTTGTGGGTAAAAACTGGAGGAGTGCACGCTATATTTACCTTCTTGAGCTACTGGAGGAAAAGCAGGATAAAAACCTAACAAATTGTTTTTAATGTACTGGGCTGTGCATATCTGCTCCAATCCAATATATTTATTCTGATTGTTGAATTGATTTGATCTGAACTGACAACCCAATTTGGAAGACTGAAATTCTGAATTGATTTAAAAAAAATTCAAACTGATTCAGAGGCATCCTATTTGATGTGATAATTCAATTGTAAAACATCCACCCAATCTGGAAATAGAATTCACTTTGGAGACCTGATTCAGATTGAACGTTAAGGTAGTCCTATGGTTTGTGGGCAGGTTCATATAGCCATAACCAGGCCAACTGCATGAGTTTTCAGTATCTAAATTTTGATGGATGCTTTTCTGCTTGTACTCCATAAACAAGACCTTCAACATTGCAAAATATTGCATCAAATATAGCATCAATTTTTCCCCCTCTTCTTTCTGTTGCTTCTCTGCTGTTTATCAAACAGGTCTGTAAACAAGTGCCTGCAGGAATGAGACCATTTAGGGACAGGAAAAGAATTTTTTTTTTCAAGCTTCACACTATTTTTTTAAGCCAGTGATATACTTGGAATATTAAAAGCAATGCCCTGGAAGAAGTGGTTGCGTATTTCATAAAATGGCAGCCATGCTGGTGTGGCCAGTTCCAAAACAAAGCCTCATTCTCACAACCCAAATGTCCCAGGCATCTATTGTCCAAGGCACTATATGATTGGGGATGGCTGGACCTGTACTATAAGCATGTTTAAATTATATACATACAAGGATATAATTTCAAAGACTGGTATTTCATTGTTGTATCTATCATAGTTTGGACACATTATGCAAAGACTCAGTTCCATTGAGAAGTCCATAATGCTGGGAAAAGTGGAATGAAAGAGAAGAAGAGGATGACCAGTGGCAAGGTGGATGGACTCAGTAACAGTGGGGATGGGTGCACCATTAGAAGAACTGAAAGACCAGGCTGGAGAAAGACTCTCCTGGAGAAGGTTTATCCACAGTATGTGGGTGTTAAGAGTCAACACCAACCTGATGGCACCTAATCAAATTTAATTCTCATACAATGATAAGCCAACAGAATATATTCAGATGAATTTAGCTAGTCTTAATGTGAAAAAGATGAAAGAAGCAAGGAAACAACATATAGCTTTCATGCATCTTAAATCTTTAAAAGCTGATGTTGCTGTTTAAATAGAAGGCTGATTTAATAGAAGAAAACAACCATTTTTTGCCTAAAGATAGATTGGACAGGTTTATTTGACTAATACTTCAACCAGAGTGAAAGGCCAGCTTGATGCATAAACAACTTTCTGTACAGGTTCAACAGGTTACAACTGAGCTAAGTGGACTTTAGAAAATTGCTTCTTAAAGCTTCTAATACAGCTATTGTTATCATTAATGCTTATAGATCACTTTTAACAGTCTTTCCAGACATCACCAAGCCAAACTGGGAAGCTGTCATTTCTTGCTATGCTTCCTTTGGTTTTTCTTCCAAGAGAGAGCACAAAACTTTAAGAAAATAAAAACTAATATGGCCTAATTAGCTTTGGTGCTACTACGGGCATGTAATAGGAGGCAAGGGAGAAAAGTGACTATATATTCATCTCAACCTTGCGAAGCAAACTCCACCCTTTTGACAGTTCATGCCTCATGATGCTACATGCAAATATGCAAGCCTGCATTGTGACATTGTTCATGTGTTTCATCCCTGACAAAATCTCAGCTTGCTGCAAAGACCAGAGATGCAGAAGTGTCTGGGCTGTTGGAGGGAAGGGAAGGAAGTGATGAAACCAGCATCATGCATATCAACAATTGTGTCACTGCACACATGTTCAAAAAGGATGGAGATTGCCTCAGGATAACACAATGCTAGTGTCTTCATTTCAAGGAAAGCTACTCTTCCTGTGGTTGCCTTTGCCACGATGGAAAGTATTGTCCAGTCTTAACCACCTTACCCTCATTTGGACTCATTGTTCATTTCCCCCTATAAGGCTTCAAGGGGTGAAAACTGAAAAAGCTTTAGTAGCTAGACAGACCCATTTCAAGGAGCCTCTCTAAGACTTCATCTCTTTCTTGGGAGTGTTAAGGGTGAATTAACCCACAGTTGACCATTCCTGTAACAAGGATGACCTAATGAAGTTCGTTATTATACTGATGTATTAAATTTCATCAAAGTTAGTTTAAGTCTATGCAAGGCTTATTCAAGTTAGGAGTAAATCTTACCACCCTCTCTGTCTTGGGATGGGGAAAGGTTAATTAATCCCATTTCCATAATAAGGGTGACCACGTGGAGTTATTTAACCCTGTACAAGGTTTATTCGATTTAGGAGTAAATCTAACTCCCTCAAGGTTACTTGATGGGTGTCTACTGATATCTAGACCCCAGTTCTATCAGAGAGAGAGAGAGAGGGAGAGAGGGAGAGAGGGAGAGAGGGAGAGAGAGATCTCTAGTGAATAGGTGCATTGTGTGGATGAAAGAAAGACATGTGGCAGTTCAGTGGTTCACCATGTGTGGCAACCACCTGCAAGCATCCACAGTCAGTTCAGTTTAGAACTTCTTGAGTGCCTTTCATGGCTGAGTAGGGATTTAAATTATCTCTCCCATCTTCCTTTTTAATATACTCTATTTGCACTCCCATTACTCCATCCAGTTATGACCTTCTTCCCCTTCTATCAAGACATTCACTGTTCCTTCATATATTTGTCTTGCAACTCAGTCCTTATTCTCTCTCTCCATAAAACCAAACCACCTCAAAGTACTTCTTTCACTCATTTGTGTATTCAGACCACATTCATTCAGTACCCATTCATTTTTTAAGCTATTTTACTTTGCCCTATTTTTTTTTATTTTACCATGCACACTTCTTCAGCACTGTGAATCCCCACTACATTCAATTTTTATGCTTCTCCAGACATAAACTCTTATTTCTGAAGTTGACAAAAGCATTCTGTTATACAGAGCCTTCGTTTGGCGAAACATTCATTCCTTACCACTACCTGTCTATCAGCATTTGCACATTTTCCATGTTTTTTTTTCCCATCCATTTTCGTACCTTTTGCAAATATTTTACAGCCTACACAAATTCCTCCCCTCCTATTTTTTCATCATTTATTTATAACTTGCATATGTTCACTCCAGTTTCCTTGTCAAATTCTGCTACCTTGGTCTTTGATATGCTCATTTTTATTGATTTTGCAATTTATCTAATGCTCACTGTCAATCATTCTAGTTCTCAACCAACAGCATGGCATTATCTACACATAAAAATGCATGAATTTTTATATCTGCATCCAATAACGTTCTTTATACATTAATTAATAAACATATTAAACAGCCAAAGTGACATCACATCTTCATCTTACTTCCTGTTCAGCGCTGAACTATTCACTAAGTATTCCATTCCATTAAATCTCCTATATGCTTTACTTCCATCAGCAATAGACCTTGAACTCTGTATTCAAAAATTCTACAATTCATGCCTCTTCATTTTATGATAGGCTTCCTTGAAAGCAACAAACATACAATATTTTTTTCTCATACACATTCCTCAATGACTTGCTGAAGAGCAAAAATCCTGTCCGCCCACCTTTGCCCAGCACAAACCTTACTGTACTTCCTAAATTTTGCTCAATGATAGGTGTCTCCAGAATCTTGGCTTTTGTAAAAATGACACAAGCAGTATCTTGCTGTAAACTCCACTTCTACAATGCACATAGAAAAGGGAGGAACTTGTGATGGTGCAGTTCTGCATTTGTCATTCTGCCCCCTTGAACTTGGATGTCACTGATAACAACACAGAGGATACCAATTAATACTTTCTCACATACATTTTGGCCCTTTCATTCATAATTAAACCTATAGTTTCCCTTCCCTGAATGAGTTCATCAACTCTACCCCTTTAAGATCAGATTACATCTAGATCTTTCACATCCTTCCCCTTTATCTTTTCTTCATTTTTCATGTATTAATTCGTGCTGTGGACCATTTCACAGAATGACAGAATCACAGAGTTGGAGCTGGCCTTAAAGTACAATCCCCTGCCCAGACAAGGAATCCTCAGACCATTCCTGACAAATGTCTGTCCAACCTTTGCTTGAATACCTCCAGTGATGGAGCAGCTAGAACTTGAGGAGGCAGACTGAATAGCTCTCACAGTCAGGAAATTCCTCCTTATTTCAGATCAAATCAGTTCATTACAGTCCTAAGGCCAAATACAGTAAAATATTTTACAGATATAGTAAAAGTGTTACATACTTCTATTTATATAAAACAGAAAAACAATAAGTGTAATAGGATCTAAAAATAATTAAGGACAGATATAATAAAACAGAATAAAAATAGTATTATAAGAAGTTCCAAACGTAATTAATGGGACGGCATGTTGTACAGATAGTAGCACAAAACTGGGTGACTTGGGAAGATATTTTTGAGTCCTTGTCCAAAAGAAGTAACATTAAGTAGAAATCACATTCCTTGTCTAGCAATTTCTTCAAGACTGGATAAATGAAGATCTGTCCTGAGTCCTCATATAGGGAGCAGCATAGTAGCATATGGCTTAGAGTTTCTATTGAGCCACCAGCACATGGACATAACCAAAGATACACAGAATACCTTTAAAACATCCAAATGGACTGCTGAGGACAAGGTATCCAGCTTGGCTAAAGTGAAGGCCTTACAAAATTTCAGAATTGTAATGAATGATAAACACGAGGCTGGAGCGAACCCTTTTAGAAGGATATGATGAATGTTGGGGTGTGACACCTTGCTTAAATTTGTTTGGAGATCTATATTCCAAATCTGTTGTCTGAAGGCAGTTCTAGCATTATCAAAACCTAATGAGCACAAACTTTCCATAGAGTAGTCCAGTATGTGAATTTTATCTAGGGCTTTTTTTAAGCCATGATGATTTAAAATGATCTCTGGGGGCCAAACCTATAGGACATTTGGATTAACTTTAGCCAAAAGGTAATAAGAAACCATGTCCTAGCATCCAATGACACCCTACCTGTCTCTATAGGTAAGATGGCATTTTTGATACTTTTTGGAACCATCAGTATGGCTCTAATAATTCTGAATCGTTTCAAGAATGTTAAGCTTTGCAAAAGAGCAAATTTGGGAGCCATAGAGAAGCTGAGGGACTACCTTACCTTGGAAAACCTTGCAAGCTTCAGGGATATAATAGGCTCCTTTGGAGTGGTAAAATCTTACGATAGCTGTAGAGGTACGATGTGTAACACTTACCCAGTTAAAAAAAAAAAGAGCATTCCAGGATAGAAAAGCATGGAACTACACTCCAAAATATTTATAGGTGCATACCTGTTCAATCTGAGTCCCATTTATTTGCCATTTGTGAATTTTATGATAATGTCAGGCAAACACTAAAACTTTGGTTTTCTGATAGTTTATTGGCAGCTTTTGTTATGTACAGAATAAAGCTAGTACCCTAAATGCTTATTCCCCCCTGTGAAGTAGACATATAACTACATCACTGGCATTCAGTAATGCTGAAATCACACAATCAGGTAGAATAGGTGGGTGATAGGCTGGATTATTGGATTTAAATATAGATTAAGAAGCAGTGGAGATAATATGCAACCTTGTCTTACAACTCTGTAAGTTGGGACTGCTTTAGATAAACGTCCCCAAGGAGTACATCTAATTTACTCAATTTATTTGAGTAAAGTGACTGAATAAACAAGGGCAGCCTTTTATCAATGGTAGACTGTCCCACAGTCTCTCCCTTGGTATTAGGTCAAAAGCTGACTTGAAATCGACAAAAGTTGCAAAAAGGGGCTGCAGAATATTTTTTTGCCAAACGAGGGAGAACCACACAATGATCTAATGCTGATTGTCCCCTTCTAAATCCAGCCTGTTCTTCAGCAATGATATTTTCATTGTGTACCCAATCCGCTAATTTTAGATATAAAAATCTGGCATAAAGTTTACTTATTGTGTTTAGTAAACTAATGGGTCTATAACTTGTAATTTGTAGGGTCAAGTCTATTTCCTTTATTTCTGTATAATGGTAGAACTGTTATACAGTTGTTATACTATTAGCCCAATACCAATCAGATGGAAATTGGCCTGTGTTGTTAATATGTGTGAATAAAGTGGCCAGAACTGGGACCCACCAATCTTTGTTTTTCCTTATTAATTCGGGTGGGGGGGGGGAGATGAAATCCAGATGCTTTACCTGGGTTTAATAGAGCAATAAGATTTTTAACCGCAGCTATGGACACTAGCGGCCAATCTGGGAGGTTACTACAAGAGGGAATCCATCTGAGATTACAGCAGATTCCCTTTTAAAGGTGTCACAGAAGTAATGCTCCCATTTATCTGCAGATATTTTTGTGATAGGGCTAAAACGTCTATAAGAGACCAATTGATTAAGTGCCAAAACCAAGTGCAGTTCTTAAGTTTTGCTGTTAAAATTAAAGTCCTCCCATTCTCTCTTATAGCCTGCCCTTTATCTTCAAAAGGTCTTTATAATTTCTTGAACCTTGAGTAATTGAGCAGCACTCAAAGAATCTTCCTGATGAAAGGAGGTTATTGAATTTAATAGAGTCTTTTTAGCTTTGATACATCCATTATCATATCAAGGTTTGGATCTTATGTGCATAAAAACCACTGGCTGTTGAAAATCTTATGAGGGGGACTTGAAGATTAACAAACATTGACTGATACAGTGGTGCTACCTGTTCATATGAATCAACTGAGCAGATTTGGGTGTGCCCTTGAGGTCAAAAACCCAGACAAAACTTTAGTTAGACCTTGAGACCATTTGTTCTGTACTTGCCCCTTTGTTGTAATGTCAATAGGGCAGTGGACTACTTCTAGTGATTCAAGATTTGTTTTAGAACCAAAAAGACAAATTAGTGGGAAGTGGTCACTATCAGGATGAGTTCCAATATAGAAGTAACCTATAATATGAGCATAGTTCTGGGAAATGATGATATAATCAAGTTTGGATCTCCCTTTGTAAAGCTTCCATCTATTTGTTCTTGTCCTATTCTTGGGTACTATGGAGAATAAATCCAGACCCTCTGACCTGTGACATCTCTTCAAGAATTGGAAGACTGCTATTACGTCTCCCCTTCACCTTCTCTTCTTTAGGCTAAACATACCAAGTTCCTTTAACTACTTTTGTAGGATTTAGCCTCCAACCCACTCAGCTTTAAGTTACAATCTTTTGTATTCCTTGGTCCTCACCAGATGGGCACATAGGGTTTCATCTATCAAGGCTTTCATGTAATAAATTTAAGACAGAAAAAGGATAGACTGAGTTACCAGCCTTAGATACACCCAATATTCCCTACTAAATGTAAGGATGATATTGGTCATTTTTGGTACTATTTTGCCAATATGTTGCAAGGCAATACAAGCCCAACATGTTCACTCTATTTTGTGCAAGCTAGAATCTCCAATCTTCATATTGCCAACATACTGTAACTAATACCATATAATGAATTATTCATAACAAAGAATGATCTGTCTTTTTAACTGTACCTCTTTTTGTAAAATAATAATAGCAATAATAATAATTTATTAAACTTGTATGCCGCCTGACTCCCAATAACTCTGGGGGCTCACAATAGTCAAAACAAAGAAATCACATTAAAACTAATAAAAGGAAAAAGGTAAAATATAAAAGATGGCAAGAATGACACACTGGATGGAATGAAGCAAGGGGTCTCACCCTCACCAAAGGCCTGGGTAAAGAGCCAGGTCTTCGTAGTTCTTCTAAGCAACAGCAGATTGGGGGCCATCCGGATGTGAGGGGAACCTTCAGAGGGCAGGCCCTGCTACAGAGAAGGCACACTTCTGGGGTCCCGATAGATGACATTGTTTAATTGAAGGAACCTGGAGTGCACCAACTTTGCAAGATTGAATTGGCTGGGCAGATACTGTGGGAGACAGGCGGTCCCTCAAGTAACCAGCAATAGCCGCTCTGTGCACTCATCAGAGCAGAAAAACAGAATAGAAATCAGAAATCAGAGAAAAAAAGAAGGGAGGGAGGGAGGAAAGGATATTAGAGCCCAGTACTGCAATATTTAGAGTGAAATCTGTTTTCTAATTTTTCAAAAGTCTTCCCTTTTTCTTATTCAAGGTGCTTCAGCCTTTTTAAAAAAATCTTTGATGATTTCTTGAGCTTCCTTTACGGTGGTAAGCTCATGGAAGGTACTGCTGTGGTGTCTGAATTTCTATTACACACCTCTCTGTTATTCTATAGCTTCCCTGGGTATCTACACATACTGCTCTGAAAAGGCCACAATGGGAAAAATTCTTTCTTGGTGCCTTTTGTTGTGATTTAATTGAAATCTAGGAAACAGACTGCTGAAAAAAAGGACTGCATGATCAAGATGTGCCCCCTAAGGAAAGGAAAAGAAAGTCACAGCTCCCCCTTGCAAGTGCCACTGAAGTGGCTTTCTTTCTTGAGGGGAAAAAATCAATTTATTTTCCATTAAATTGAATATTAATGGAGAACAAATGGGGAAAAAAGTTCAAAATGTTTAACACAGCACTAATTTCAACGTTTTAGCTTTAGCATCCCGTAGATATACACCATAAGTTAAGGACAAGGAAGGAATTTGATAATGACAAAATGTGACTAGAAACTTATTGCCACCAGTAGCATGTTCTGCATCAAAGTAGTGTGACCCAGTATCAAAAGTAGGCAGCCTAGTAAAGTCCAAAAATTTGATCTACAACTCCTCCATCCTTTGTCATCGTTTGAGATCCTAGGAGTTGAAGTCCAGAATATTTGCTCCAGACCAAAAGACTTGGGAGAATATTATCAACTATCCCCTAATTCCAAGGAGATTTTCTGCTGCCATTCTTGGCAAGCTGACTGGACGTGGATTGGTATAAGTTTCTTTCTCTGTGAGTCTCTTAATATTTATTCAATATAATCCTTTATGGCATTTCAGCCTGGTATGAGCCTATCTCTAAATTCTAAAGAACCTAGTAGCTCCTGATTGATCACCAGGGAGCAACCTGTTTGAATTATCTGAAAATTAATTCAATAATTATTTGCCTCAATAATTCAAAACAAGATTCAATGGATAAATCTGATTCTGAGTTTTTAACAAAAACTACTGAGTGTCAGAACAACACCTTCCTTTGCTCCTTGAAGAATGTCACACCGGTGTATTTACATTGTCATGCTTTCTCCTCTAGCACTGCTGACTTCAGCCAACCTCGGTTGATGGCTGTGAGTTGGGCAGCCATATAAATTGCATAAATACATACATAAATGGCATCACAGAGAGTGATGTGATTAGTTATGTATCCTCAAGGTGCTATCCTGCTCTTTCCATGAACTCAGCTGGCTGGGTTGTGTGATTGACCTAGGAAAATGGGAAAAGAGCTACTGAGAAACTCATTATGACCAAGCATCAGTGGGCCAAAAAAGATACCATCACTGAAATTGTACAGGACTGAACCAAGGGTGAATATTTAAGATTCCAAAATGCTTTTTTCAGATAATACAAACAGGTTGCTCCCTGGTGATCAATCAGGAGCTACTAGGTTCCTTAGAATTTAGAGATACGCTCATACCAGGCTGAAATGCCATAAAGGATTACATTGAAAAAATATTAAGAGACTCACAGAGAAAGAAACTTATACCAATCTACGTCCAGTCAGCTTGCAAGAATGGCAGAAGATCTCCTTGGAGTTCGGGGATAGTTGATAGTATTCTCCCAAGTCTTTTGGTCTGGAGCTTCTGTCACCTTCATATACTTTTCTTGACAGTATAAACAATAACACCTGGAAATGGCTTGGCAGCACATCTTATTAGTGAAACCCAGGTAATTGACTCTCTGCCAAAGTTATTTTTAAAAAAGGCATCATTGCTAGCAGACAACACCTGGGGATGGTCTGATGACATATATCTATAATTTGTTTTTGGGTTTTTTTAATAACAATAATAACAGGTTTTTAGATAGTTGACACTTTTTAATTTTTTTATATTTATATTTATTGCTTTTAAAATAACAGAAAAAGAAAAAAAAGGATCAAAACACAAAAATGCATATATTGTCAAATAAAAATACATAAGTGCTTAAAAAAAATGAAAAAAACAACAGAAAAATATATAAATATATGCTATGTTGTTACAATAGTTATAATTTTATATATAATTTTCTAATACAAACATTTTGCAGGTATATATATATTTCTATTACAATTATATAACTATTGTACTTTTTTCCTAACCTACTGTATTTTGTATCAATGTGTCCCATATTTCATTATACTTGTCCGTACAAAGTCTACGTCTATAGGCAATCTGCTCATAGGTGGCAAGTGTAATCAGGTCTTCAATCCACTGAGTAAATGGGGTCATCCATTTATCTTTCCAATGCTGCAGTATCAGTCTTTTAGCCATAGCAAGGGCATGGAGAATCCATTTACGTTGTCCAGTTGTCAAATCCCATGTACTAGGTATGTAATTCAAGAGAATATTATCCTCTGAAAATTTTAGTTTTTGTCACACATTGTGATGGAATGGAATTATGAAGGCCAAACTCAGGGAGGAAAACATGCTCTTTCGTCTCCTGAGGGGCGAGGAAGAGATAAGAAGATGAGGCTGGCACCTCCCTGAGGAATTCACACTGTTGTGACTGGCTGACTTTGGGAACCGAGGTTTCAGTCTGGGAAGAGTGATGTCAGGCCTAGCCCCAGGAACTCCAGGAGACCATGCAGATTCAGTTCAGCAATGTTTATTAGCTACAACCTCTAGCAAGAATCTTCCCAGACTGAAACTAGTTCCCAAGGTCAGCCAGTCAACACAGAGTGAATTCCTCAGGGAGATGACAGCCTCATCCTCTTATCTCTCCCTCGCCCCTCAGGAGATGAAAGAGGATGCTTCCCTCCCTGAGTCTAGCCTTCATAATTCCATTCCATCACACACATTCACATTTATATGGTCCACTACTTGCTCCCAAAACTTAGTAAGTATAGGACATTGTAAAAACATATTTTTCAAAAAGAAGCATTGCCCTTATTACATCTCCAAGAAAATGCCATCTTAGTCCTTTTCTATACAAATGCAATGGAGTCCAATGAATTCTAAATACTATTTTTTGTTGTATTAGTCACAGTTTAACACACTGACACTCTTGCTATAGAAGTTAAGACACTCTCCCATTGTCTAGGCAATATAGGAACCTCTAATTCTTTATTCTACTCATCTCTTAGCATCTGCATATCAAACTGACTTATTGATACCAAATATCTATAAAAAGTAATAGTAGGTTTTTTAGTTTTAAAGGATTTAACAAGTTGTTCTAATATCTCAGGTGTCTCAGAAGCTGAAAATGCTGCTGGTCAAAACAAAGTTGTTAATAAATGTTGTAGCTGTAAATATTGCTACCATCTGATAGATGATATTTATCTCTTAACACAGCATATGTTAAAAATTTATCTTCATCATCTATCAATTGCTCCAAAGTCAATATCCCCACTTCCATCCATTTTTTCCATATCACCATCTTTTCCCCAATTTTTAATGTTGGGTTGCCCCATAAAGTCAATTTAAGCATGAGAAAAAGGATCGAATCTTTTTTTATTAGAAATTGGGTTTTCAGACAGTTGACACTTTGCTAAGAATATTTTTATGGGAAACTCTTTCTAATATGAAGCTGTTCTCCCTTGGTCCTACCCAGCAGGTGTTAGATCAGAGAACTCCCACTGTTCTCTTTAGCTTAATTGCTACAAGTAGGAAAAGGCAAGAATGATTTACAATACAATAATGCAATCTGCAAAGCCCACTAAGAAACTTTTTCTAAGTGCACATGTGGAGAAATTTACAAGATGAAGCTTACTAAGTTACACATCAGCTGCCCCCGCTGCCTAAGCAACCCTTTTTACATGTAGGTATCTCTTAAATGGGCATATACCCTCACCAATCTTCCTCAGTGCAACTTTCTAAACTGCCTTGCACAGTTCACTAGTTTCCTTCATATTTCTGATTATATATATAATTTTCCTTTGAGAAATCAGTCCTAAATTATTAAGTAACTTGAATCAAAGTGGAAGACTGAATTTAATCTGCTTCTGGAGCTTCCCTTCCATCCCATCCCATTTCAAAATCCAATTAACTTCTAGGGTTGATTAGTGTGACTAGTCTCTGATTTTACAGATGGCAAACTTCTTTAAGAGCATCAATCTCTTTAATTTCCTCAACTGTAATCCAACTCTTACCAAGGAAGTTTATTCTGAGATTATATAGGCAGTCCTTGTCAGGCGCTGATAGGGGGGAAAAAAAAGGTTAACAAGACTGGTTAAAGATAAAATGCCAAGCTGCTGTATGTCTGGCAGACTCACCCTTCTTTGAGTAGATGAGATGAAGATGCTTAACATTTCCATCTACTAGAACTTTTTTCCCATCTCCCCGCCTTTACCTTTATGTCTCCTTTCTCCAACTGAAATTGACAGAGAATTTTTTTCTGACCCTGCATGGATCAAATCCAGTGATGCCTTCCAGATAATTTTAACTGGTTGATCAACAGAACCAAAGAGACATTGTGTTCTACTTTAATGACTCTCCAGTTGGAGAGAATTTAGGTGTAATTGTAGAAGGCAATTTAAGGGGAGGGCCTTTTAACCTCTTTGAGGAAAGGTAAAAGGACTATGTTTCCCCAAAGACATGTTTCTTCAGCACACCAAAGTAGGACAGAGCCATAAGCAATAATAAGGTAAACTAGTTGTAGAGTCAAAACCATCCATTAAAACGTAGTGTTATTTCATGGGGATGCTTCATTCCATACTTCTTCTCCACACCTGTAAAAACTTACCTGAGCCACGTTGGGGCACTGGTTTAGGGCTCTTTCCAAAGACTGTCAGACCTGTGTTCAGAAATAGCAACATCTCCATGCCTGTGACAAATTAGGCAACTTGATTCTATCAACTCCTCACTACAGTGCCTCCAGAAAATCAAAGATGTACACATAGATGAAGATGAAATTAAGGTCTCATTTGATGTCACAGCACTCTTTACATCCATAAACCCAGAACTGGTGAAAGAATCCATATTAGCAGTACTACACAACACACCTGACCTAACCAAATACACCCAGATTGAAATACCCAGAATCATGGGCCTCATCAACCTCTGCCTCACCACCTATTTTCAGTTTGATGGACAAATATACTAACAAATCAGAGGCACACCCATGGGATCTCCACGGTCAGGACTCATAGCAGAGGCTGTAATGCAACGCATAGAAACTATAGCACTTCCACACATACAACCAGAACTATGAATCCAGTATGTAGATGACACCTTTGTCATAATAAAAAAGGAACAACTAGAGAAGACTCATGAAACCATCAACAACATCTTTCAAGGAATAAAATTCACCAGAGAGGAAGAAAACAACAACACGCTACCCTTCCTGGATATCATCATCAGCAGAGGAAACAACAGCAAATTAGAAACCCAAGTCTATTGGAAGACAACCCACACGAATCAAGTACTCCATTACCAAAGTAACAATCCTACCTCCCACAAGAGGAGCTGTGTAAGAACATTATTCAAACGAGCACAAATGCATTGCAGCAACCCAAAACAGCAGAAAAAGGAAACAGACCACCTATACAACATCTTCCAACAAAATGGATATCCACACAACTTTATCAAAAAGTGCCTGACCACTCAACCTACTACAACACAACCGACACAAGCTATGAAAAGGATAACACTGCCATACATCAGAAACGTCTCAGAAACTACCAACAGACTATTACAACTACATGGCATCTCCGTAGCGCACAAACCAACTAAAGCCCTCCAAAACATCTTAAGCCAACCAAAAGACCCAGGGACTCGAGAAGTAAAAACAGGAGTCATCTACAACATACAGTGTAAGGACTGTAACAAGCACTATGTAGGATAGACAGGCAGAAAGCTAGCATAGCACATCCATGAACACCAACTAGCAGTCAGAAGATACAATGAAAACTCCTTAATCTCACAACACATGAACAGAATTAACCACAGTTTCAACTGGGAAACTGTCAGAATCTTAGACCAAGCTAAATCCAAAAATGCAAGAGAATTCTTAGAAGCTTGGTATTCAGACAAGACCACCATCAACAGGCACATAGAGAGAAACAACATCTACACACTATTCAAAAGAGACAATAGAAAGGAAAACAAAAGATCAGAACATCTCCCCACCAGCAATCATCACCCAGATAAGCAGAGATTAACACCAAGACTAACAAGCAGTAAACAATATCCTAATCAAGGAACAACCAGAGGAAAAAACAAAACCCACACCCCCACCAACACTGGCAGGGCATGCCACTGTATATAAACAGAGAGCAAACCCCATCCCATTCTAGCACTGAAGATGTTATGTAGCTGGGTAATGAAATGTTTGCAAGAAAAGAACCAACCTCAGAGAACCCCAAGGACTCCATAGGCAACTTGATTGGTGGCTAAACATCTGGCAACACTCAAAAGTACTGAGTATCAGCTGCCTGCATTCATCTACCTCCACCGGCAGGTGATACTCAGTGGAAAGGGAAAAAATCCAGGAAAAACTGCTAATTGCTTTCCTTATCTTATTCCACATTAAATCTGGAAGGACAGCACTACTTGTGAGCTAATTACTGAGGCCGAATGGGGCTTAGCCTTTGGGCCAGTGTGATACATAGTGGAATAATTTTATGCTGACTCAAGGAGTGGAAGTTAGCACATTAATGTGGTCATGAGGTCAGTTTAGGAAATGTAGGCTTTGACAAGATGCCGAAAACATCTTAATGTTGGAGGAATAGGCCAATATTGCAGAGGAGAGGTCAGTCCGGTACATTGGTGCTCCTGCTATCAGCAGGTAATCAAGCAATTGAGAGGCACAGTAGTCAATATTGCTTTCTCAATAGTAGCCTGACTGAAAAGCAACATTTTCTGGCCTTGGCTCCACTCACCTCCTGAAAATGAGGCACAACTGGCAGCTTATCCCTGAAGGATTCTCATATGGGTTTTCTCTGGTTGGAGCAAGTGGGCCTGTAGGTAACTTGGTCCCAAGGCATTTAGGTGATTGACATTGTTTATCCAATGACTGGAAATATGTAGGGCAACAATTTTGGGATTGCTGCTCTCATCTCACATTTTTGCCACTGCTGGTTAAGGAGGAAAGCAGTTGGTTCACCAACCTTTGAAGAATTGGGGAAAAAATCCATCTTTTCAACCAAAGACTATGACCCAAAGCAAAGCAGCCTTTCTGTGGCTCTTATTCCACCTATACTTGAATCTGTCCTTCACAGTTAGAAATGTTTACATTGACCACATGCAGTAGTTAGATTTTATCCATAATAGTCTGTCCCCAGTCCGGTACTTCAGATCTTCCAATGGTACACCCATTGCTGCTGTAACTGAGTCCATCCACCTTGCTGCTGTCATCCTCTTCTTCTCTTTCTTTCCACCCTTCCTAGCATTAGAACCTTCTCCAGAGAGAAGGGTCTTCACATAATGTATCCAAAGTAGGATAATTTGAGCTGGTCATTTGTGCCTTGAGTAAGAACTCTGGGTTGATTTGTTCAATGATCCATTTGTTTATTTTCTTGGCTGTCCTTGGTATTCTCAAGAATCTTCTCCAACCCAAAGTTCAAAGGCATCAATACTCTTCCTATCCTGCTTCTTCAAAGCCCAGCCTTTGCTTCTATAGAATGTCACAAGAAATACCACAACTTGCACAATTCTGACCTTTAGCCAGTTTATATTTGGGGAAATTCTGTCCAACATTTCTTAGTGCTAAACTGAATTTAAATAATGCATGTAGAAGGAAAATTGCTTATGAAAGGCATCTATTAGGAAAAAAGACAGTTGTAATAGAATGTTTTGAGTGGGAATGAGAATGAACATTTGCAAAACATTACAGGTTAAGAATAGATGGACATTTCATTCATTCATATCTCCCAAATGGTTAGCCATCTCCTTTTTAAATCAAGAGAAAGTTAGAAAGAAGATCAAATCTATCAAGGATGATTTGCTGACAAAAAGGAGCTAAAATACACCTGCACCCAGTTTCCAAGATTCTGTAACCTAATTCCTTTTTCCTTGCAGTAAATCTAACTAACAAGACTGTAAGAATTTAGCTTTCATGGGTACTGTCAGCAGTATTGATAACTGCACATTGGGAAGAGTTAGAAAAAAAATACATATATTCTAAAAAGATATTATCCAAAATCTGTACAATGGCACTTTTATATTTTGGGTGTTTACACAGATTTAAACCTTGATGAGTATAGTAATACTGACACAGATATTTGTCACCAATGTATATCTATTATTGATTTTGAAAGAGCAAAAAGTGATACCTCTAATAATGCCAATAGTAGCATTTGGGGGTGGGGGGACCATATGCTGTTCTTGCTTTCACCATCCTGTTCTTTTTATGTTGAATGAATCAATTCATTTGCTAATAGATCATCCAGCTTGAAATCTGGAATGGGCTTGTCAGAGACATATGCTCAGTTCATCTGAGGTGGAGGTGACAGTCTGAAAGAAAACCTCAGATACTTCAGCTGTCCAGTCTGTTGAGCTATTCTTAGTTATTTTGGCTCATGCATTTAACCACTATTAATAAAACACTTAGCTCTGGACATGCAAATATGTTCCTACCATTTGGGGCTGTGTTTGATTCCTGGATTCTTTTTAAAAAATCACTTTGGACTTTTCAAGGAAAGTAGAATTAATTTAAATATATAAACCCATTTTCTGAAGAACCAAAGCAGATGGGGATTGGAAAAAAAAAAAAAGGAGTTGAAGAAGAGAACAGAAGTGTAAAAGTAAAAAAATTAATATATTTTTGAATGACAAATATTTTATTTAATTTGTAATGCTTTAAAGCTGCATGCTTCAAAGAAACAAGGGGGAAGAAAAGAACAAATTTATTTGTGATTTAAATATTGTCCAGTTAGGAGCAAGGCCAACTTTTGTTGTTGTTGTTGGGGGGGAGAGAGACATTACTGGAAAAAGTCAATGGTTTGGAATCTTTGCTGAATGTATGAAAAAATTATTCCCCCTTACAAACATGTGTTTGCAGGACTGTTGCCCCAAGCAATGTTGAACCTTTGTACTAAAAACAGAACCTCAAGATCAGAAAAAACGGGGGGGGGGGGACAGTTGGGTGGGGATACTTGCACCAATCATAGGTCATTTCCTCACTAGTGACCTTGAGCAACTTCTAGAGCCATCCAACCATGATGGTGCCAAAAAACTGTGATGGGAACAGACTTTACGTTGCTTCAACAATGGCTCAGTGATGCTATGAAGGTACAGTAAGTCACTAGCAGGGAGGTGGTGGTGGATAAACAGGCTGTTGTCAAGAAATGGCAGCTAATCATCAGATGCCCTATAGCAGAAGTAAATGTCTTGCAATACCAGAACGCCTTCTTTATGTCCTCCACAACCTCCTCTGATGAATAGTGATGATAACTGGCCAAATGTATCACCGTTTTGAAGAACGATACTTGCTAAAACAGTAATGCAAGGCCTTAGAGTTTAGACAAGGTTAAGCACTTTCAGAACCAAGACAGAATTAGCTTCACCCATGTTTTATCATTGCCCCACCCTTGGTGGCCCTTGAACTTCTCCAGAAAATATTACAGATGACCCATAGCCTAGGACAGCCTCCAAAAAGGTCCATATCCTGAATTCTTAGTCCTTTGGGTTTCTATTTCTTTAAACAAAGATACATCTGCCTTACGATCAATAGTTTCTAAAAAGTCACAGTGGAATTTCCTCCTCCTCCTCCTCCTCCTCCTCCTCCTCCTCCTCCTCCTCCTCCTCCTCCTCCTCCTCCTCCTCCTCCTCCTCCTCTTCTTCTTCTTCTTCTTCTTCTTCTTCTTCTTCTTCTTCTTCTTCTTCTTCTTCTTCTTCTTCTTCTTCTTCTTCTTCTTCTTCTTCTTCTTCTTCTTCTTCTTCTTCTTCTTCTTCTTCTTCTTCTTCTTCTTCTTCTTCTTCTTCTTCTTCTTCTTCCAGCAATCCTCCCCCAACTTGGCAAGTTTCTCTGAAATGCCTTTTGGTAGATAAATATAAGCAAATAGCTTTCAAAAAGCAGCTACAGTTTTAGACGACAAGGAAGTAACAAAATATTTGCATTCCATCAATGGACTAGGGGGCTTTTTATACAGAAAGAGCTGTTCTTCACTAAACAAAATGACAGGCAACTTAGGCAAAAGAAAGCTATTAAGAAAGCAGTAATTCTATGGTGTGAAACAAACATTATTATACTTTGAAACAGATCATACTTCCACCTGCAGCCTGGAAGTGCTGTTATAAAGAACTTATTGTTGCATACATTTTGTCCCAGTAATTTAGTCCCAGTACCTGAGATACACTGGTCCAACCATAGCTTTCATGGTGGAATGGAGATTGGAACCTCAGCAAAGCCTGCTGAACTTGGACTGATCTCGAAAAAGCTAAACAGGGCTAGAATGGCTTAGAGAATGCCTAGATAGGAGACAAGCGTGAAATCCCAGAACTATACAGACTGGGAAATAAAACACACACTCACAGAGAGAAAGAGAGAAACCAAAAAGAAGAAAGGAACAGCAAACTATTTCCACACTGTTATGGAATTGTCCAGCTAGCCTTAAGACCTGGCTCTGCCAACTAGCAGGTAGATCACATGGGGGTTCACAGCACTGGGGGTGGTTGGTGGCTTGCAGACGTTCTCTCCACCTTTTAACTTTGTATATTTTTGTATAGATTTTTATTGTTTTTTTTTATAGCTTTTTTACCTGTAAGCTGCCTAGAGTCACTTGTACAGTGAGAGGGGCAGCATCTAAATTCAATTCATAACATAGATAAATAAAATAGTCATCAGGCATTGCATTCCACTCAAGACAGGGTACATCTTGGTTCATGAAAATACTGATAGCCTGCCCTAACGATCTTAGAGTGGGATCTAATCCATAAAATAATATGATAAAACGATACAATGAGATCAAAATAATCAACCCTTCAACAATCAAAGCGGTAATCACCGTAACGCATTGATAGAGAGAGATCGTTTTCTGCAAGGAATGAGGGATTGTTCAGTCCGAGATGCCTGTGTAAAAGGCAGGTCTTTACTGGGGCAGAAAAGCAGGCGAGATGGTCACCTGCTCAATCAGCACAGGAAGACACTGGCACAACCAAGGTGCTATGACAGAGAAGACCCTTTCCCATATCTCTGCAAAACACACTCTATGAAACATAGGCTGCTGCGGGATTCCCCCTTTGCAGATTTTAAAGTTTGGGTACATATAGACAAGGATCCTATAGAGCTTGCATTCAGAGCTTACCAAAACCCCCATGTTGAACAGGTAGTATATAGGCAGCAAATGCCATTCCTTTAGGGCCAGTACAAGTTGGTTTCTGAAAGCTGTCCTAGACAGCAGTTGAAACTTTGGCATGCTGTACCTTTTGCTGCTTCCAACCCATTTTCAATGGCAAATCCACTAGAATTCCATCCCCTACCTCATATTAGAAGGCCTTTAGGGTTATTCATTATAGGGAGGTGCTTAATCTCCTGGCCCTTTCTTTGCATGCCTCCTGGTTAGACATATTCAGCACCGTAAGTGCTGTAATGCCCTCCCCTTTGCTGGCAGTTTCCCCATTCCTAAGATCAATGTAACTGGCTGAAGATCTCTCAATGACCATTAGATGGCAGCAAACGGTTGCACACATCTAACACTCTGCTGCCATCTGGTGGTTTTGTGATTTTATGCATCCCATATATGATTGTCCCAGCCATTCCAAATCACACGGGTAAGCAAGTGCAGTTCCCATAAAGACGTTGCAGCCCTTTATTGAGCTGGAAATTCAAAGGACCACACTAGAAGGAAGCATTAAGTCATCTGCCAGCCTCTCCTTTGTATTTTTGGATAGACTTTAATCAGTAGCGGCACTAACACGATGCCCACTTTGAGGGAAGCTGACCCCCCAGCCCTTTTCAGCCCCAGCAGATCCTATCAAATATCTGACTACAAGGGGCTAAGGCCAAGCCTGGGGTTATAAACAATCACTTCCCACTTGGTCATTTTCAAGTTGATTGATATCTAGTGTTCAAAGATTTGAAAGTGGTTGTCTTCTCTGCCACCTTGTCAGGATATCACCCTTCTGAAAAAGGACAGAAGCCGGTTTCTCCTCCAGTTTTGTCTATCGTTCCTTTTAAGTTGGCACTCCCAGATTTGCTTCTACAGGAATTTGTAGTTGAATTCTTTCACATTCCTAGTATGGATGCATTGCAAAATGTCAGTGTTGCCAAGCTCTAATAACATTTTTGGACACCATTCTAAAAAGCATAACTCTTTTATAAATAGTTCTTTCATGAGACCGAGCAAACGAGGTCAATGCAGGACAGAGAACAAGAGAGATTAAAACTTAATGTTTATAAAACTGAGCTGAATATTTAAGTTTTGTTTTGGAAGAGATACCTTTGATGTAGCTGAACAAATTACTCCTTTATCCCTAAATAAAATAAGACATGCCACAGAATAAATAAAATAAGATAAAGTATGCCAAGGAATAAACAGCATAAAGCATGCATCAGAATATTCATGACTCTGTAGTCAGTGCTACCAATAGGATTAAATGGAATCATAGGAAAATAGAGATTTGAGGACGAGGAGAAGGGTTAGCACTGAGAAATACATGGCGTGATGATCAGCGGCAACAACAAAGTATGTTCTGAATTTGGAAGCATTTTGTGACCTTTCCAAAAGTAACTATGAAACTAGGTAACCATGTTCCCACTGAAAATACTTAACTAGATCAGGAAAAGAGTTAGGAGATACCCTTAAGGGTTTGGTTAGTTTGTTCCACAGTCATTGGCATATGGACCATTCAGTATGGAGTACAAAGCCAGAAAATGGATTAAATAACTAGGTGAAATTGTTGCATGAATTTTCCACATCGGTTTAATCTAAACATTTTGGGCCTCACCACCTGCGTTTTCCAGTGCTGTGGAGAAGACCTTCCTGGCTACCTATTGCTCTCCAGCAATGGTGACCAGTGGTGCCCCCCCCCCCCAAATGCTCTCCTTTTCATTATGATTTTTCCTCCCATTTTTGTCTAGGAAGCACGTGATTGGACACTTTTGGAGACTATACACAAAACTATTACTATATTTACCTAATCAAATATCAATCGGACTGTTTTCCAGTCAGCTCATCACATTCCTCTTTTGGCTCCCTTGTCTTCCCCACACAGCCACACCCATTTTTGAGCACGCTGCACAATGCCCTGCCCAACAATCTTGCTTACCCCATTCCAAATTGTGACTCCAATTCCTATCTGCACAGATTGCCTAGAGAATGTCATCCAGAATTGAGCAGGGCTTCAGATGTACTCTACAAAAGATCATTTGGGGTGTGCAGTGCACAGATATAACATTGCTGTGCAATATTTTAAAACATCTGCGCAATCCTGGGAAGAGATACGGCTGCTTTAAGGTGATGCAGGCAGGTGCTACTTTTGTGCTTCTGCCACACTCCAAAGCATCTTTTGAAGATTAAGCTTGAAGTATTGCCTAGCTCTCATTCATTCTACACTGATCCTTGTAGGATAGATCAATGCTGGTTTCATGCTGGCTGGGGCAGGGAGATGCCATACATATTTGTGAGCACAAAAAAGGTGTTAGGTCCCCTGAAATAACTGTTCTCCTAAAAGTCATCCCAAATCCTGTGGTGTCAGAAGGCAATTTCCAACTCTCTTGAAGGTTGTAGAGCAATCTGCACAAACAGCATGCTACTAAGTGAATGGGTGTGTTCTAATCGTGATGAAAGAGAGCTATTTTCTGCAGCATTAAACCACTCTTAGTTCAGGGAACATGTTGCCTCCGCTCACCAAAATTTACTGAAATAGGTAGCACAATACCTAAAACACCCTGGCTGCTCAGAGATTAACTCTAACCACAGTGCTTCTGTTGCATTTACTACATACCTTTAGGTGTCTGGCCTTGCTTGTAAGTTTATGGAGGTGTTTGAGGAATCACCAGGGATGCATTGAATCCATTTTTTCCAGCACTGTACTGAATTCTGATTCACAGCTGGTGATGATTGACAAGAGAACAAATAAATACATTTTATAAAACAAACAAGCGGGCACTAAAACTGGAGAGAATGCTGGCCCTTGCTTTTCCTCTCTCCTTTCCCTTCTTGCATCCCATCAAAGGCAGGCACAAATGGCCCTTGGGAATTCTCTGCTAAGAAATGGGATGTATGGATGATTTCTCTGAATTTCTCCAGGAGAAAGATAAATGCTCCGGCAATTTCATAAGGGTGCATCCCTCACCCACCCTTTGCAGTGATTTGTTGTTTTTGCAGTAACGACTTTTTCTACTGAAAAAAATACCCATGGGAAGAATTGCCTTCCTCTCTTGAAGGGATGGGAAGCCAGAGGGCTACAGGAAGAAGAACTGTGCTCCCAGCTGCCCGGTAGAAGCCACAAGGATGTCACGTGTGTCAGGAGGTCATTGTGCAAATGAAACAAATTTGCATCAGTTGCATGACACAAAGGAGGTCCAGTATGTTATGGGCTTCATTTGGGTGACCTCATGGACACCTACACTACAAAAAGCAGAAGGCCCATTGTGACCCAGTATGGTATAGTGGTTCAGGTATTGCACCAGGAGTAGGGAGACCCAGGTTCTACTCTACCCAGAAGCTCCCTGGGTAGTGTTACACACGCTGCTCCCAGGTTCAGCTTATGGTCACTCCCTCACACACTCACAGCCTGTTGAGGAACGCAGATCTTGTCAGCCCCCCTTGCTTTCTACCTGGGTTTTCCAGATCGGTGCGGCTGGAGCAGACAGACACACAGCCCTGGTCAACAGCCGGGAAATAATTAGGGACACACACAAATCACTTCCAACTGAACACTGAGGCACAAGAGGTTCTTTGTAATACACGGAGACCCAGTGAATTTAAAGTAACAGCAACACTTTACTGGTTGCAAGGTACATTTGCTCTTTCTTATACACACACACACACTCATCCACACTCATCCACACTTACCCACATCCTTCCCAACTAGGCTGCCAGGCACTAGCTAGAGGGACGGATCCAAAGTCTGGATCCAAAGGTGACTCAGATGACTCAGAGGACTCAGAGTGGGTGGGCTTTGTGACCCCTTTTATCCCCAAAAGTCCTTGCTGGGTTGATTTACAAGTTGATGGGATTGGGGTGAGGGTTTCCATGTGCTCAGGCCCAACTTCCTTTTTCTGGTTCAGTCACATTTTTGTTTTGTTTCCTTAAGGACTTACTTCCTTCTTATCTACCTCCCCGAAGGGATCTCATAGACAGGATTCCTGGTTTTTGTCCTCTCTGCTTACGTACCTGCTTCATCTTTAGGTTATGGCAGCTTCAGCCTAGTGTCACAGTTGTTGTTGTTGTTCAGTCGTTAAGTCGTGTCCGACTCTTCGTGACCCCATGAACCATATTGCGCCAGGCCTTCCTATCTTTCACTGCCTCCCTGAGTTTGCTCAGTGTCATGCTCATAGTCTCACAGTACCTCACAGGATTGTTGTGGGCAAAAATAGAGGTAAGCACTATGTACGCTGCCTTAAGCTTCTGTATGAAAGGAAAGAGGTCAATCAAGCAAATAAATAAATTCACACTCCCTTTGGTTGCCCTGAAAGTAAGTAACTGCAATGCAACCACTCTAAATATTGATTTTTTTGGAAATCTCCTTTAAAAGAATTCCGAAAGTAAATTCTTTCACCAAGGTAAAAGGGAGTGAGTAGTGGATTTCTTTTCTGCCCACACAAAACTCCAGAAGGGGTGATCATCGTAGGCCACTCTTACCATCTCAGTCACCTCTATCTTATTTATTTTTTTAAAATCTCCTTATTTAATTTATACTGCAGTGAATATTAAAGGTGGCTAACAAAACAATGGAGTATAAAAAGCTAAGCATACTTGACTGAAGCATTTTAATTTAACAGTTCAAGGACTGGTGAAAGAGACAGGCTGCTATAGACTGATGTTACAAATAATAGGTTTTCCTTTCTTTTTCAGGTGGAACAGCAACAAAAAGATATGTTTCATGATAAGAATATAAGAATAGCCATGCTGGATAAGGTGAAGCCCATCTTAATCCAACCTTCTGTTTCTCACTATGGCCAACCTGAAGTCCCTCGGATACTTGCAGATGGGAGGTGCAAATATACCCCTCTCCTGCCTTGTTCCTGTTACAGCTGGAATTTGGTGACATGCTGCCCCCAGTCTAGAGGTAGCACTGAATCTTCAATACTTCTGATAGATCCATTCTTCATTATTTCATTCAGTGCCCTTTGAAAGCCCATCCTTGTCCAGGTTTTGCTTTTGGTAGCAACCAACCAGAAGTAAGCAGGAGAGGAAGTGAAGGCTCTCATTGCACATCACAATCAAGGAAGTAAGAATTACATAAACTTAAACAGACTTCAGTAATACATTTTAATGCAAGTATTAGGGGTAAAGTTCAGAATCTTGGGATTTTTTTCCAGCCCTCAATTAATTACTAAGATCAGTTGAATATTTTAAACCTCTTCTTCCCATATTTTTTGCATCCCACACTGAGTTGCCTTTTATGAGTTAAGCTACTAACAAACTCTTCCACTACCTATTGGTTCTTTATGTCTAATACTCCCCTCAGAACCTTCCCAACATCTGCACATTCTCTCACAGATGGTTATATACCGCTCTCTCTCCACTATTCCCCTGAAATGTGGAATTTGATGCCCCCAGTCAAGATGTAATCCTTGAAGTGCCTTGAATCATTTTGACAACACTCTTCTAAGACCTACAAATGGAAGATATTTCATTTGTAACTCTGGGTGAGCCCTATCAAATAACTTATATTCTGGAGGCACCTACAATGGAGAATCCAAGCTAGCTTCTCAGTTGTTTAGAGCTACAGCTTGATCTAAGTGTTGGAAAAAGGTTATGAACGTGGGACAATAATAGAGGTAATATAACATAGAAGAGGAGGAGACAGACAATAAAAGTTCAAATGTCCATCTGTATGGAACATTTTAAACCTCTCCCACTCTTGTCTGCTATATGATGGGAGTTGTCTATTACCTGATGGTGAAAGCAAGAGATTATGTTCTCAGATAAATTGTATTCTTTCTATATTTTTTTATTATATTAAAATAGTTCAATCTACTAAGTGAACTTTTAATGTAAACTTCAGCATAAATCTCTTCACTCTATTCTTAAAACAGTTAAGTCATAAAGGAATTAAAATGTTGTACTATTGTGAAGCTTCTGGGTCTCAGCCATGCTATAACTGTCAATAACCTTCTGTTCTTCCAGAAGGCTGTTGGATCCTTGGAAGAAGGGAAAAAGGTGATATCCTGACACCCTGTTTTGAGAGACATCTTGTCTTCTTGGTGTGTTAAATCTATCACTAAGCCCATGTATATTTTAAGCAAATAAAATGGAAAAGAGAAAATCAAAAACCAGTTCATTGGGAAAGATATCACTTAAAATGTTTCTAATACGAAATATGAATGAAATTAGGCTCTAGCAGATAAGAAAATTAGGCTGTTGATATTGTTTATTTACAATATCAAGATATTCCATGTATTATGTGAAACAAATCCATATGATGCACAGTTCCCCTTCCTGAATTCAATGGAAAAAAAAATACAGCAGATAATTCCTGCTGAATGTTGGATCATGAAGCAAATACAGATGTGCTTTACATTACAGTGCAGGGAACATTCCACACATCTGTCGTTACTACGATGAAAGAATTTAAACCATTTAAATATTAATAAATGCTTTAGCATAGGGCTCCTGGGCACAGTAAGGGTTTTAAGTATAGCAGCCATCATTTAACAGGCATGTAGCACGGCTTCAGATCTGTATTAGGGGTCAAGTTTCAACAGGAAGTTGGTCAGACAGACAGAGCTACTGGAAAGTGTTGGCTTTGTAGTTGACAGAAGGAGCATGGTGCATTTATTTTTGATGTTAGGCTTCCTTGTAACCAATCATGTTTTTACACGTGTGTAGTTCCTTGTTGCTTGATAATAAATTTACCCTGTTTCTATTGTTTCAGGGTCTCGCCCATAGAATGTTACAGAACATGCCATGTATGCTTGGCCTGGCTTTGCAAAGGCATAATGAATTTTGTAGACTGACCCACTCTGCGTTGTCCTGCTAGAGTAGAGAAAATGAATCTCATTTTGTCCCTGAGGGGCATGTGAAAAGGGAGAGGAGAATGTAAGTCATAATCTGGAGAAAAATTAATTCACAAGTTCCCTCTTGTGGATTTTTCTCCAACACTACTCCTCTCAGAAGGTGGCCACATGCATCCTGATCTCAGAAGATAGGCCAAGAGGTATTGTATGTGGTCATCACATGGATGGAGGGACAACATGAGAATCGTAGACTGTAGTCTGAGTAGCAAAAGAAAAAAAAAAATCCAGAAAAAAGACAACGGCAAACTGCCTTTGTAATCCTGACATGAAAACTTACCTTTACTTTGTTCTTCTAGGTCTCCCTTCCTAAAAACACACATGCTATCCTTCCCCCATGTTCAGTTTGTTTTGCTGTGCCATTACACCGATAGAAAACAGCGTGCCTCTTCTGATTTTTCTTCCTGGGAAAACCTCTTGGTGGTTCCCCACGTTCATAAGATGAGAGGGCTTGATACCCACAGACTGCTTTTCAGAAGTGTCACTTGTCCTGTAGAAGACTCTTCCCCTAGCAATTAGATTTGCTGCCTCTTTGACTGCTTTTCAGAAGTTGGTGAAAATGAAGTTTTGTTAGAAAGTGTTGGGAGAATAGGATAACATTAAGTCTGTTATTTCAGTTACTGTTGCACCATTTTAAATTTTAATTTAGTTTATTTAATGGTTCTTTCTTTTGGTTACTGCAGATATTTTACCTACTATGAAGTCTCTTGTTTTGTTACTGTGGTTAACTGTCAGGAGCCTTTGAAGATTACAGTGGCATGCAACTTTAATAAAGCAACAAAGAAAATAATAATAATAATAATAATAATAATAATAATAATAATAATAATATTTTATTGAACTTGTATACCAGCTGACTCTCATTGACTCTGGGAGAAACTAAGGAGAAACTGAGTCAAGTTTTGCTACCTTTGCACCAGTACCCCATCTATTATACTTCCTCATAATTTATAGGATAATGTTAATTTATAGATTAAAGTTCCACTGTTATGGTTAAAGGCCTGCTCAAGAAAGCAAGACCTTAAAAGAGAAAAGCAATAGATACCAGTATGGATTTTAGAGACAGAAAAAGAAGTAATTTGGTGTGCATATGGCAAAGCTGTCGAACTAATAAGCTGCTGTGATATCACTGTGGGTTTTTTTTTCTTTTCAAAATATATTCACTTAATAAATGACATGTATATTGGCCATTTGTTTCCAGATCTGTCTAAGGCAATCTGCAAAATGGAACATCTTCTATTGCAAGTACATTTCCTACATTCCAGATCATTTTAAAAATGGATAGAATTCATCCCAGAATTATGGAAAGTGTACTGCAAATGGACTAGGCTATAAACTAGAAAACGAAGCTCTTTCTTTGCTTCCCTCCCCTCTTATTTAGTAGGGACAATGGAGTGTATTCAATTGCGTCCCACAGAAGAACTTTTTAGGAGATGTCCAAGTGTGAGGAAGAGAGGAAACTGAAGTTGCTGTCTGTACTGTATTTGGGAGAAGCAACTGCTGCCAGGCAGAAACACTTCCCACCCCTACTTCCCCAAGGCTAGGCTCAGTTCATCCCTTTTCCCCAAAGGACACAAAACTTTATAACTTCAGAAATCCAAACGAGATGGGCTCCTTCCCCCCGTAACACACCAACACATAGTTTGCTGAGGAAAACAGCATTCCCACAAGTGCCCACACTGGCGTTTCAGATGTCTAGCTAAGTGAGCCATGATGAGGGAAAGCAGCAAGCAGACAAGGAAGCCAAGAGGGACGTCTGGGCATTTGCAACCATTACAGGCAAGCAAGAAGGCTGTCCATCAACTTCCAGGACCACAAGCTACAGCAAACAGCCCATTGTGGTGGGATTCCTGCCTGGAGCTTGGCTTGGAAGTTCAGCTGGAGCACTCAGTAGCAACATGGTTAAAAGTGAGCTTAAAGCTTGGCCTGGAGATTGGCAGCAACCAGATGAAGAGCAATCAGGTTGAGGCAGCACCTCATCTCAACAAATGCAAGAAACTTTGGAGGGAGGCAAAGGTTGTATGCCAGTTTACAAACTTTAAGTCTTTTACGAGTTGTAAGGACTAAGCATCAAAGACTTATTTACATGGCTACATCAACTTCTAAAGCCTAGGAGGATGGAGTTCACCTTGAACAACAGCGTATTGTTGGGGAAGGTGAGTGCTACAATAAAGCATGATGTACAGTTTTCTTCTATGCTATGATATGTCTAGTCCTTGGAAAACAAAGAACTCACACATCAGGATGTCCAGATATTATTATTGGAGGCATCTGTGTGTGGGGAGGAGGGGGCAAATTATGAAAAAGCATTGGGATGTGGCAATGCAAGCTCTACCCCTTTCCTACATGTGCCATGGCATTGCATGAATGCTTGAAAGGTGTTGCTATTGTGATGGCAAGACACAACTTTCATAATTTTGATGAAAACTTCAAGTGGATGCTTCTGCTGGGAACGCTGGGGGAGGGGGTATAGCCAACATAGCTGGAGTGCAGCAACTTGGGAAAGGTGACCATTGAAGAACAAGGTGTGATGTAAAAAGTACAAGCAGATATCTTCACCACAAAGGAAACACCCACATTAATATATTTATTGGGTCAAGTAAAGCAGGCAAGCTTTGGAATTGACAAGGAATGGAGTTTAAACCATGACTACTAGGGCCTAGAAAGCCTTTGAAAGGGAGTTTCCCAAATGTGCTGGTGCTAATTAAGTGCTGGTGGATGGACTCAGTTCCAGTGGTGATGGGGACACCGTTGGGAGACCTGAAATAACAGGTTAGGGATAGATTGTCATGGGGAAAAAAAATGCATGTGGTCTCTAGAAGTTGAAAACAGCTTGATGGCACATAATTAACCAACCAATTAATCAATTAATCAATCAATCGATTAAGCGCCCCGTCAAAGTGCTGAGGCATCTGTGTCTTCTGGAAGCTTAATGGAGCTGCTTAAAAGACTATCTTTGGTGTTGTGTTTGTGTGTGTGCGTGTGCACAGATGAAGTGTCCCAGGACCTGCCAGCCAAGCTTTGAGGAGGGGTGCTTCCTTTCCACTTACAAACTTTGCAAAGCACCCCTTCCAAAGCTTTGCATGCCACTCATATCTATGTCAGATTGCTGGTGTAGACAAAGTGTTCAGGGAGTCTGCAGACCTGATCCAATCAAGAAGTCGTGCCAGCCAAGAAACTGGAGGAAGCCCAATTTGACTTGGAGCCTTAACGGAAGCAAAATGCATGCATTCCATGGGCTAAAATGGGAAAGCCTCCAAGGTCTGTCAGTTATAATTTTAGGAGTATTTTTGCATGTTGAGATTGAGAGCTGGACTTCTTTAAATTCTGCTTTTGCTTTGTTTAAAAGGGTAGTGCCTAAAACTTAGATGTTTGGGGACAACCATATAGCATGCTCCAGCCCCATTAGATGTGGGTGCTAACACAAGATAATTTATAATCAGGATGACCTTAATTCAGGAAGATGGCAACCATATTGTATCTCAAGTACAGAGGCCAGTGGATAATCTTTTAACATGTTGTCAGCCTTGCGAGATAGTCCAGACAAGAAGCACACCCAGAAGTACTAGTAAGTCTTCTTGTAGGTCTCTCCCTCCTCACCTTTACAGTCCAAGAAACTAGGGAGGAACCCTTCTGAGATGCTTCCCACACCCTATTCCTTCTGTGGACTCAACTCCCATTTGTCTGACTGCTGTCTAGTCTGAGGCTTTTCCACCTGTCTCCCAAGGTCATTCTCACATACTATTACACATGTCTATTGGGTTTGTGTGTGTGTGTGTGTGTGTCTGTAGCCCTGTGTTAGAGCAGAGATCAGTCCCAAGATCTGAGAACTGGGCTTTATTATTTATTTATTACTATGTGGTTTCCCCCCCAACTCTTTAAACCAAGGCTGGCATGGTGCCTCCATCATGGTGGTGATGATTTCCTAATAGATTTATTTCCATTCCACTCCCTCAGAAAATCCAAAAAGAAGTAAAGCCTTGATTGTGATAAGCAAATTTTACTACTAGTAAATTATTAGCAGTAATAAACCTGGAACTATACAGGTATCCAGAGTGGCATCAATATGTGTACATGTCAAACCAGAGAAGATGGTGGTCACAGCATCAAAATCAAAGCCTCACCCCTTTGTAAGTGCATGCAATGTCAACACATAAAAAGAGGGAGAATGTCTACCGTAATGTTGTGACTGCCATCTTGCCGGGTTTGAACCCCTACCCTCTCCTGAATGCTGCTGGATATCAAACAGTTAAACAGTATCGTACTGGCGCAAGAACAATTGCAAACAATGCTGCTGAACCTGTAGAGTGATTTCCCCTTTTGTCTTACAGAGAGGTAAGTTCTGAGGAGTAACAGTTCACCCTCTTTCCTGCCCTTATTGTCAACCCCACGACATAGACCAGATGAAGAAATAAACCCCACAGGTGTCTAAAACTACTTTATTAAGGTGGACTATAGTAATAGGGTCTTGCAAGCCTGATTATGCTTTACCTCCTCTCTCTCTTATACTCATGTGAATTAGGGAGGTGTTTGTCTGAGACATCTACACATACCTCCTTCTTGTCTTGGGCTTAAGCCATGTGAGGTTGAATGAGGCCATCTGCTTAGTTTCAGTATCATCAGTATACTGATGACATCCAATTATATCTTTCTACGCTGGGCTGGCCAAGTGAGTGCTTGGAGGCTGTGTGGGTTTGGACAGGGAAGAATCATCTCCAACTCAATCATGCCAAGACTGAGTGGCTGTTGGTGTTTGGGCCACCTAGATCTGGAGATATCCCAACTGGATGGGGTGGCACTCCCTCTTCCAAAGGTGGTGCACAATTTGCGGGTCTTCCTGGACTCACAGTCCCTGCTTGATGATTAGGTGGATGCTGTGGCCAGGAAGGCTTTTGCCCAGCTTCATCTGGTGCACCAGTTGCACAGTTTCCTAGATTGGGGTGGGGGGGCTTTCAGATAATCAAGCATGCCTTGATCACCTCATGGCTTGCCTACTGCAATGTGCTCTACATGGGGCTGCTTGAAGACCACCCAGAAGCTTCAGCTGGTCCAGAATGCAGTGGTGTGGGCAGTAATGGGCATGCCTCTGTATGCCCATGTAACACTTCTGCTTCATAAGCTGCACTGGTTGCCATTTTGCTTCTGGGTGTATTCAAGGTACTTGTTGCTTACCTCTAAATCCCTGCTTAGGGCCTGATTACTTGAGGGACCACCTGTCTCCCATAATATCTGCCCAGCTGGTTCGATCTGGCAGGATTGGTGTGCTCCGAGTTCCATTGATTAAACAGTGCCATCTTTTGGGACCCTGGAGGCATGTCCCCCCAAGTATCAAATGGACCCCACCCTACTGGTGTTTCAAAGGGTCCTGAAGACCTGGCTTTTTGCCCAGGCCTTTGGTGAGGCTGATGGGTGCCCTTTTTCTTCCTTTCCCTTCCCTTGTTCCCATCTGGGTTTGTTTCCTTTGCCATCTCTATTTATTCATTTTGTGTTTCTTCTATTGTTACTTGTTTTTAAATGTTTTTAACAATTTGTAAATTGCTCAGAGTTGCTGGGAATTGGGGGACATATTATTATTACTATTAGTATTAGTATTAGTATTATTATCCAACGCCAATCAAACTTGGCTCTGAGAGGAAGACTTACCCTGTCAAAAGCTGTGGAGTTAGCAGTTGAAAAGAAGCTGCTTGTTCTAAACATTCTATGTTAGGGAGAAGATGAGTAATGTAGGCTAGATGATCTAGTTTCTCCCCAGATTTTCCTTTTCTTTTGCTAAATTGAAGTTCTGTTTTTAACCTGCAATTATCCTGTATTACAGAGATGGTGTTTGAATTTAAACTATAGTTACCCACTAACTTTTGAATTTGGCTTCAGTATTAAACGTTGGTGTGCATTATGAACTACTCTAGGTCTAAAAACCTTACAACATTACTAAAGCACATCAAAGGGTGTCTTAAATTGATAGTGGAAGCAGCTGCAAATCCTGCTCCACCTAGGTGATGGTGACAAGTGAGACAGAGATAAAAAGGACTGAGAATGGACTCTTATTTCAGATCATTACAATAGTAATAATGACAAAGGCAGAGAGAGAAGGTTGACAGTGGGATAATTCAGTTACCAGGCTAAGAGTGTTAAGCTGCCCTTTTGCCTCTAAATGCACTTTTTTTTACTTTGCACCCCCCTGCACTGTTGGGACATATGTGAGTTTGTAATCCTAAATGGACAGTGGTCACAGAGAAGAATGCACTACTGGCAACTTAATATAAACCTTACTAACTGTGATGGCTAGAAATTAAAGTAAAGTTTAGACCATCCAAGATGGCTTTTCAGCTTCTCATCTGCAGAGCTGTTGAAAGAAATGCCTTAGGAACAGATAGGATACATCAGAATAGGCAATAATCATACTGAGGAAGACAACTGCTACTATGATATAGATTACCCTTAAGACAGGGAGATTCTTGTATATTGTTATTCATCTTTGGTGTCTTCAAACATTTGGACTCTCTGATAACAGTTCATATGTTCAAAGACTACAACAGATTGTCAGGGACATTCTTATTGGTTACAAACCAGAGAAGATAGGGATTACTCTTACGGTCCCCAGCCCATTGAAGTTGCAAGGGTGGCCATAACGTATGCTCAGAGGTTTAATCATAAGCACAAGTTTATAGGAAAGGATGTAAGTCTGATTGCCATGGCTGCAGAAAGAGTAGATTGTACTGTTGGAGGGGCTCCAGTTTTCAAAAGGAGGTTTTGGAGGAAGGAAGGAAGGAAGGAAGGAAGGAAGGAAGGAAGGAAGGAAGGAAGGAAGGAAGGAAGGAAGGAAGGAAGGAAGGAATTTTCAGGTTTCCAAAGAAATGAGTTGCAAGATTGTAACGAAGAATGTACCTGTATTGAGGTTAGGTTGTTGCATCATCATTATTCTAACAGTCAGTGATCTATCAGCTTTGAAAGGTAAATTCCTTGAGCTCATTTCAATCATTTTTTCTTATCTCCTGTCCATAAACTTTCACTGAGATCTTGAGGATAATATCTGAGATAGACAGTGGAGCTGAAATTAGTTTAGGTTCACATGTGAATATGAACTGCGGGTAGCCCTCACTTAGACCACAGTTGGGGCTGGCAACTCCATCACTAATGATGTGGTCACTAAGCAGAAAATCACATAACTGTGAATGGGCTTATGACCTCACTCCCATTTTGGTCGTTAAGTGAAGTGATGCCATTGTTAAGTGGAAAACCACATGACCATGACTTATGATTTTACTTTCACCCTCTATACTGTACAGCATTAACTTGGCTTGTCACAAGCAAAAATGCGCAACAGTTGTAAAGTACACGAATGATGGTCATGTCACTGTGGGATGCTGTGTTGGTCATAAATGTACTCCAGTTGCAAAGCATGTGACTGCAGTTTGCTGTGATGGTCATAAATGTGAGAATTGGTCACAAGGTTCTTTTTAAGCATCATCGTAACTTTGAACAGTTGCTGTATGAGGCAGTCAATAAGCAAAGACTATCTGTAATACATTTTTGCATTTGCGAACCAGGCATATGACATAAATTTCAGTTGTCCTTAGCAGTTTGCTATTCTCCAATTTTGCATTACAGTTTACCAATAATTTTGGAAAAAAATGTTTATTATGGAAGTCTATACAAAATTTAATTAGTGTATGAAAACAAAATAGAAAAATAAAAGGGAACTGCAAAAAACTGCATATCAATACAACATTGCTAACAAAAATGCATCTCTTTAAGAGAAAAAAAAATACTCCAAAGTACATCTAACTTTTGGTGCGAACTTCTAAAAAAATTATCATCTTTGATGAATTAACTTGATATGTTATTAAAGATGGAAAAAAGAGACTTGTTCATGCATAGTTAGGGGCTGTTATCATAAGAACATAAGAATAGCCCTGCTGGATCAAGCCATAAACTTTTTTAGTTCAGGGTTCTGTGACATTCACTGGTCAACTACAACAGCCATGGAGGCCTTGGAAAAGATATTCAGATGCTGTGGTGCGTCTACGCCTACAAAGATCAGAATTGTACAAGCCATGGTTTTCCCTGTGACACTTTATGGAAGCAAAATTTGGACTTTGAAAAAGCAGGACAGGAAGAGTGTTCACACTTTTGAACTTTGGTGTTGGAGAGGACTCCTGAGGATACCAGGGACAGGGGAAAAAAAAGGAAGAAAGAAAGAAATGGATCATTGAACAAATCAACTCAGAGTTCTCACTCTGGGCATTCTGGCACAAATGACCAGGCTCAAATTATCCTCCTTTGGACACTTTATGTGAAGACCTAGCTTTTTAAAAAAGGCTCTGATGCTGGGAAAAGTGGAAGGAAAGAGAAGAAGAGGATGACCAGCAGTGAGGCGGATAGACTCAGTTACAGTGGTGATGAGTGTACCGTTGGAAGACCTGAAACACCAGGTTATGGATAAATCTATCGATGCGGTTGCTAAGAGTTGACACCAACTTGGTGTCACATAATCAATCAATCAGTCCATCCTGAGCCACAGAAGCTTTCTGGATGACTCTGGACGAGGCACTCTCTCACAACCTAATCTTCCTAACTATGTTGGGAAGCTAGAGGGTGTAATGTTGTCACTTTGAACTCCTGAGGGAAAGACAGATTAGAAGCCTAACAAGTGAATAAATAATGATATGGCTTTGTGTGTGTGTGTGTGTGTGTGTGTGTGTAGGTATTAGTTTATTAATTGATGGTCTTTCCCAATCTTTATGGAAGGCCTGCCCCAGAAAGGTCCATCTGTTGCTTACGCTCTGAACTTTTCAGTGCCTTTTATTTTTATTTTTATTTTTATTTTTATTTTTATTTTTATTTTTATTTTAGTTTAGTTTTATTTTATTTTATTTTCCAAGCCCTTGTGATTCATAGAAATACCATTTCTGAACCTGCAAAAGTCATGAAAAGTGCTGAGATAAGTTTCTTTGACTGGAAAACTGTGGTATACTGAATTTGCTTCTTTAGTGTTTACATTCTTTCCTTTATAGCTATTTTCTGTATCCTTCTCTTTAGGATCTAAATGCTTCATACCTAATTCTGTGAAAAGATGTTTAGGAGAAATTAGTATAGGGTGCTGGGATTACTTTATATTTATATAGTTTGGGGTTGAGATATGGGATGTTTATTTGAATAAGATATGTTGCTATTTGGGGTGGTTATCTCTGGAAAAGTTGACATTTGGAATGCGTTGTGTATCGGACGAGAAATGGTCTCTTTCTGTTATGATAAATGTTAGGTTTGTTTTGTTTATACTAGGACATTGGGACCTTTTAATGCCTTTGAAATGGGATTTTGCTGGCAGTGAAGACTCAAGATGTGGAGATTGAGTTTTATATTTGTTAATTTTAATATTTTAGACTTCTGCTTGGACTTTTTGCTGATAATTGGATAAGGAGAAGATGTTACTTATTTGATTTGCTTATTACTAAGCGACGGGTTAAGGGATGAAGAGTTTTATATTTCTTCATTAAGAGGGGTGAAGAAATTATGAAATTGTTGATTCCTTGTGATGAGGGTGGGAAGTTGCTCTCTTAAAAGGGGGATTTTTTGCATTCTTTTTTTCTTTTTCTTTTCTTTTGTATTATCTTTTTTTCTTTTTAAAATCTTAATAAAATTATTGGGGAAAAAAAGTGCTGAGGTAAGTTTCTTCTAGTAGTTTAACTTCTGCTGTAGGTTTTACCCTGTGATTAGATTTTAGATTTGTTATTTAACTTTTGTATGCAGTTGGCTTTGTTTATTCTCAGTCACCCAGAGAATTGTGGTTACTAGGTAGCATCTAAATACTCTTAATAAATAGATAGATCCCATCTTTCTTGAAATGCACCATCTTACCAATTCTGGTTTGTAATCTCCTTTCTTCCCCGCAACATATCAAATCTGCACTATTTAATCAGCTAATGCTATTTTTCCCAAAGCATCCAGAAGATAAAGTCTCTCTTAATCTTCCTTCTTGAATCTAATCAAGTCAGTTCAAATTAATTCATTTCTGCAGCTTCTTTTGGAAACATGACCATTTTTTTTCTCCTTTGTTTGGTTGTCTGTTGGCAGTTCAGATAACCAAGATGGGTTTTAATAAGTCAGTTTGTTGGCTTGGAGTTTTATTCGTAGTGAAAACATATGGAAGTATGTGCATTTAGGACTGGAGCCTGCAGTGAGGGATTTTTTTATTGAATACAGGCATGCATGCTTTTGATGATTTGATTTGTCTTAGATGGAGATAATTAGATCATTTGCTTTAGCTGGAGAAGTTTCACTGCTTTCATGCAAGCATTTTTGGGGGGCAGTAGGTAGAGATGAATGGGTAGAATGAAATACCACCCTGTATGAAAATATGCGACTCTGGTGTTGGAGCCCATATAAGGGAGTTTGAATATCCATGTTCAGATTACATCATGGAAGGATCACTTTTTTTCTGAATGACAAACTGGGGGCGGGGGCATACTCCAAAAGCTAAATTGGATTTCATTTACATTTAAAGTTAATTAAAGTTAGATTTACTGAACACAGCTATTCTCCAGTCATGTATTTAATATTTTTCTCCTTCTGGAATGTTGGAAGCTGGTATTTAAGAACAACTTTTTGGAAGTCTGGGGATGTACCCAAGCTTTGTGAAGTCTACATTCAGCCCTCTCGATTAATTAAACAATAGCCCTACCCTCTGGATAAAGGATTTTGGAAAAGTTGAACTTCTTTTAAAAGCTGTGATGCAGCCTAGGGACGGTTGCTCAAAAATAAAGGCTGAATTTGCATGTCACCCAAAGACATTATTTTATTTATTTTTTATTTATTGAAATGTATTGGCCGCCCCGCTCCAGAGGATTCATAATGTGGTTGAGCTAGCATGTTGTACAAAACTTGTAGTGGTGTTTTATAACTTATAACAATGAAGGTGAAAGAAGCTATTAATACTACCAGGGGTATGTTTTAAGCTGCAGAGCAAAAAAAGGACCTCGTCATCAGAAGTAATAGGACCGTGCAGTGCTTCAGATACAGTCTTTGGAAAGTGCAGAAGCCCGAAGGGAGCACCTGCCTGCAGTGCCATAAAGCTGACCTGTATTTCTTTATAGTGTGAAAAGGAACGGTAGCTTCAGGATAGATAGATAGATAGATAGATAGATAGATAGATAGATAGATAGATACACATACAGTAATACCTCGGTTCACAATTGCTTCTGTTCATGAACAATTCAGTTTGCGAACAGCAGTGTTCGCAAAATTTTGCTTCCATTCGCGCACTCCACATTGGGTGACGAACATGACCCACAACCATCTTCCCTGCTTTGACACGTGGTCGTGGCTTCGTCTAGGCGAGATTGCGGTCACAGACAGACACTTGCTGTGAAGCTTTTTGGTGTCACCTCAAGCAAGGTTAGTGTTCTCTCTTCATACTGTACTGTACTGTACTTTGTTTCATATTTTCGTGGTTAAAAAAAAATACACATGGTTCAGAACGGATTAACCTTATTTACAGTGAACCTTATGGGGAAATTTGATTCGGTTCGCTACCATTTCGGCTCGTGACCAGAATCGTGGAACAAATTAAGTTCGTGAACCGAGGTACCACTTATGTATGTATTTATGTATGTATGTATTTTCTATGGCACCACAATCAAACTGACTCTTGGCAGTGCATGTAGGCAGTGCACAATATAAAATAGGTGAACTGAAACCCAACAGCACTACAACACACAGAGAAGAAAAAGATGGTGACATCAAATCAAATCAAATCAAATCAAATCAGGGGAAAGCTTTCTGAAAGAGCTCAGTGTTCAAAAGCTTTTGAAGGAGAAGCAAAGAGAAAGCTGGCTTGATTTCCAAAGAGAGGCTATTCCAAAATGTTGGCCCTGCAACAGAAAACAGCACCTCCTCCCCTTAGCCCCCTAAGTCTCCCAAAGTTGTGGGGTTGCAGGAGGGTATCCCTGGTTGGTCTAATTGGCCAGCCCAAAACTGG
Source organism: Liasis olivaceus (assembly GCA_030867105.1). Lineage (NCBI taxonomy): Eukaryota > Metazoa > Chordata > Lepidosauria > Squamata > Pythonidae > Liasis > Liasis olivaceus. The sequence continues at coordinate 6,085,890 of CM061354.1, forward strand.
CTCGGGAAGGCAGTCCTGAAGGTATCTGAATGTGAAGACATGAACAGCTTTGTAGGTGAAAACCAGCACCTTAAATTGGGCCAGAAACCAACTGGCAACCACTGCAAAATTGGTGTTATGTACTCCTAGCATTGGAAGTCTGAAAATATGCAGGCTGCTGCATTTTGAACCAACAGCAATTTCCAAATCTTCTTTAATGTGTAGTGGAAAAGTAATATATTTTCCTGTCCTTACAGGTAGGCTTCTGACGTGCATATTAGACACAGCAGCTGCCTGATGACCCTGCAAGAGGAGAAGACAGATAGCAAAAACCAGGTTTCTCTGCGGTGTGAAGAGAATCAGTATATGGGTACAATAAATGACATTTTTTAATGTTAGAAAGTGGTCGTATAAGTAGAAAGGGCAGGCTTGGAACCTGCTTAGAAAAGCAGAATGTAGAGGCGCCAAGTCAGCCTATGGTAAAGTTAACCCATGTTGTTATGAGATCCTACATTCCTGCAGTAAAGGTGGTGTTATAATTTACACTGCCTTTGTAATTCTTATGAATAATTTCAGAGGGTATATAACCTGTAACTTTATGGGCTTTGGGGCTCTTTTACATCCTTTTGGCCAGGAGCCCAGAGATTGCTGTAGTTATGCTTGCCAATAAAAAAAGACTTCATTGCATTTATCTCCAAACGCTTTGGTTCCTTACTTAAGTGGGCATTTTTCCTATAAAATGGACAGCCTCAAGCAGAGTACATTACAGTAGTCTAGGCAGGTGGTGATAAGGACCTGAGTTATTGTTTCCAAGCCCTCCTGGCCCAAGTAAGGCTGCAACTGGTGCACCAACCAGAGTTGGACATAGGCCCCTCAGCCCACAGCTTTGCTGATCCAGCAAAGACTATGAATCCAGAAGGACTGTTAAGTTGTGAACTTGCTCCCTGATGGATAGCGCTTGCCCATCAAAGATTAACCTTGGTGTTGAAAGAGCACTCCAATGCATCAACAGGAACTCTGGCTTGCCAGGGTTCAACTTCAGTCTGTTCTCTCCCTTCTGCAGCCTAACTGCTTCTAGGCCCTGGAAAAAGAAATCCACAGCATCTCTCCTACAGTGTATTATGGGTAAGTGCTCCTGCATGGTCCAGTAAATCTTTTGGAGTCCACATCCCAAATGCTACACAACCCTAGCCAATATCCCTCCTGTTCTGAATCATTGAGGGCCCTGTTCTGAGAAGAACTGGAATGTCCCATCCTTCTTCCAAAACCTGTGAATGAGATAATGGATTTTGCCAGGGTTTGCCAGAAAATGAATGCCTCTGATTCTTCCAAGGTGTGTGCAGAAGAAATATATACCTCACTGAATTCTTGGCTCACTCCCCATCTGGAGATTCTACCCTAGTTCTTCTGCATTCAGATACAATATAATGCCTGTTACCTTGTACCTTCTCAGGTTGCTGATGCTTGTTTGTTCTCTGTGCCTTTTGCCTTCTAATATTCCCCCCCCCCCCCCCCCCAATATAATGCCTCTGAAAATCAATGCAAATCTTTCTCTTTTCAGTTTTATTCTTGGAGCATTCACAACCAGCTTGCACAAATAACAGTGATTGAATTCTGCAGATGGATGTTGGCCTGACTTCAAAGATGATGGGATGATTACTGTCGCTTTCTATTGGGCCTCTCTAATAATTGGCTACCATTTTATTTAGACGGCCACTTGGCCAGTCCATGGCCTTAATACCAATTAGTCTCTTTTGAGTGTCTATCTTCCCTGTCATATGCCCATGTGCTGATCGCTTGTGCCATGTCACTAAGAATGCCGCAAAGCAGTGATAAATTACCTTGGTGATTCACATACTTTATAGCCTCCTTTGGCTTCTACGGTGTATTAGCAAAGGCATCTGTCTTAGCACTGCCAATTCTTCTCTGTTCCCCAACAGCTCAGCTATGAGGGCTTTCACATCTGGATTCCTTTGGAATCTTCTTTGGCAAAGTAGCCATTTTGTCCTGGAAGATTGAAAAAGCATTAACACTTTTTAATTATTGCTAAATTAAATTAATTAACAAAATTATTTATTCTTGATTAATTAACAATTATCCCACCTTGTATCTATTTTTGGTCAGCTCAGCTTAATACCCCTGCCTCCTATTTTCCCCACAATAACAACCCTGGGAGGTGGGTTAGGCTGAGAGAGAACGACTGGCCCAAAGCCACCCAGCCAGCTTTCATGTCTAAGGGGGGATTAGAACTCACCATCTCCTGGTTTCTAGGCCAGCCCCTTCACCACTACGCCAAACTGGCTCTCACTAAATTTGTAACAGACTAAGTGACATTGAAAGCAAGGCAGGCTTATCCATTGAATGTCAAGGCAAAAGAGAAATCCAGACAGAAAAAGTTTCCAGTGACCATCTGCAAATTCCTACAGCCACTCCCTTTTCCTCCTAAAATATTTTGCTTCACGGTATGTTGTGTGTTCTTACGGCAAGACTGTTTTTGCTGTCCCCTATTGGTCACCTGGAACCTTGTCCCCCAGAAATGATGGCTTTATCTGAGACACCTTTCTTTTTATTTATTTTATTTAATTTATAGAGCTGCCTATCTCATGCTTTTGACTCTGGCTGGTTACACACAGATGAAAACAGAGAGCCAAAAAATCAACGTAATTAAAACAAAACCATTAAAATACATTAAAACAGTTAAGAACTCTAATAACAAAAAGACAGGGGAGATTCTAAACTTGCATACAATATAGTCCTTTTGGTCTCTTTGAAGGGCATTTTTGTGCCTGACATTTCCAAGCCTACTACCATCAAACAAATTATTACTCTTTCCATACTACTGAACGCTATTGCTCATGAGTGGTCTGAGAGTAGAACTGTTCCAGTGGAATCATGTCTGTTGCATCTGTCATTCTTTGCAAGACAGTGGGGATGGGGTGGGACTCTTTTAGGACAACAAGAAGAGGAAAGCACTGCCTTCCCTTATACCTTGAGTGATGGCTTCAACCCAGATTACAGTCTAGATGCCTATATTTTTGTTTTTTCCTAGCTTGGCCAACTATTGTCAAAGATGGCTGGGATACAAGCTGGGGAGAAAAGATGGTTGAAAAGCACTACCAGCAATGTTTTGCTGTGTTGACTAAGACAAGCAGTAACTTACTTAATTCTGGTATCTGTAATTGTGTGTTGTCCCTTTGAATCAGTTTTTGACTCCTGGTGACCGCCTGGACTAGTCCTTGCAGTTTCCTTGGCAAGGTTTCTTGGAAGTGGCTTGCCCTTGTGGCCTTCCTAGGGCTGAGAGAATGACTGGCCCAAGGTCCACCAGCTGGCTTTGTGCCTAAGGTGGGACTAGAACTCACCATCTCCTGGTTTCTAGCCTGGGGCCTTCACCACTATTCCAGACTGGCTCTCTTCCATAATTAGTATTAAGCTATTAAGCCAACACGGCCAATGGAAATATGCCTTTTTAGTTGAGGACCCCTCCTCTGGAATAGCTGGCCTCCAGACCTCAGAATGGTCCCATCACTTTTGGATTTTAGAAAGTCTGTTCAAACCTGGTTCCGTCAGGCCTTGAAAGCTATGACCACTCCCTCAGATGAAGAACAGGGCTTTAGTTTTTGATTCTGTTTGTTTTACAAGGTTTGTAAAACAAACAGATCATGGTATTCCCTGTGTTATACATTTTTTTTTGCTCCCCCCACCCCCATGAATTTTCTGGATTGTTATTGTTTATATTGATACGTTAATTGTTTCTTTTTTTCATCTGAATTTTCAAAAATGGGGACTGAATGTTGCTCAAGGTCAACTTCAATCGGAACAGCTTACAAACCTTGTAAAACAAACAGATAAGTCTCTTAATTTTCTGCAGCCCTAATTAAGCATAAAAAACAAACTTCTAGCAGACCATCAAGAAAAGAGTCATTTGATTTAGTTGAGTACAAACTGTACAGGCTTGCATAAAATAAACTTGCTATTTATTCTTCGCTCTTTCTTTGTTTCCAAGGAGTGAACCAAGGGAAAGTTTCAAGAGATGAGTCATCAAGAAGTAAAGATGAGGTGCCAAAATTCACATCTATTTTTTTTTTTTGTCCACTTGCACACCTGTATACAGATGTCAGGACTGATGGGAGATTTCTTCCCCCTTTTCTTTCCTCCTCCAAGTTCCAGTGAAGAGAGTCTCATTTATTTTGATTTTATTCCCATACTGCAGCAATTAAAGGCTCTCTTGTCTGCTGGCCAAATGATTCAACTTCTTTAAATGAAGGTAAGTTTTCCAGGAAAGGTGATCTCATTTGAAAGGCAATGAGAAGTGACCACCACTAAAGGCTGAACGCTGCAAGAAACAATCTTCAAGTCAAGGCATTTTGATCAGAGCAAATGAACACAATTTCATTTTCTTCAAACTTTCCTCCCCACCATTGTCAAAGCAAAGAGGGAAACTGCCTGTGAGTTTTGTGCTGTAGTACAAACAACAGGAAAGGAAAAGAATGTCTGACCGTTACTAGTGAACTGTCTTCAATGTCAGAACCATTATTCTGACCACAAGATTCAACCTTCAGCTCAGTAACGTGTCTCTCACTCATTGAGGCTGACCAAGACAAGTACAAACAAATCATGTTGGGGGTGGGGGGGGGGGGAATGGAAAGCTATTGTGGCATTTTCACATTCAAAGGAATTTGAGTAGATCATTGTTCCTGCCTACTTACTTTTTTATAGCTCCCTTTATGAGAGAGATCTTTAAGGCCTTCCGTCTTTCTTTCACACAAAAAATCTAATCCTTGACTTCATCTTTGTAGTGATGCTGCTTTTATACTGTTACCTGACTGTCTGTTCAAGAAATTGTTTAAAAGGGATCTTTGCAACTTTGATGTTTTTTTTTTAATATTGAAAATTCCCAATATATCTACATTCCTAGAGCCAGGAAAGTTTTAAGTCCCTGCTTCCATGCGTCACTTCTTCAAAATGCAAAGGATTTTTTTTTAAGAATGCTATTTTATAAAAGCCCTGTTTTTTAAATAATTGGATACCATTGCTTAAATAAAAGATGATGTATTGGTCTGGCTGAGTCAAAAGTGTCCACTACATTTTCAAGACATTTTTTAGAGTGTCAATGAACGTCCTCCTTTCCCCCCCTTTTGCTTTTTTTTTTTTTTTAATATAAAGGTGCAAAAATATCTGTTTATTTACATCATAATCTCTTGGTGTTGTGCTTCCTGCCACTCCACTAGTCTCTTTCAACTGACATTTTTGGGTACAGTGACATCACCATGCATCATATCAATAAGGCATTCAACAGCAGTTCTATGTCAATTCTGGGTTCACACACTTAGCAATTATAATATGGGTGGTTTAGTTTTGGCAAACATGTTGCACAAACCCAGCCACTGTGGTTTGTAAATCACATTTTAAGGCTCACGGAAGGAATGGACAACCTGTGGCCCTAGAACTGTAGATGGCTTCCAAACCATTTTTGCAGTCCCAAAAAACCAAAACCTGTAATATAGACAATAAAATAGGCTTTGGGTAGTTTAAATAATTTCATTCTGGTTCTCTACCAAGAAGCAAGAAAGAAGGAAAATCCTGTTGCCATCTATATAAAGAACATTCTCCCACAACCTTTCTACCCCTTCCAAAATATATAATTTTGGTTCATCAGAGCTGGGTGACTAATAAATTCAAAGAAACAAATAAAAATAATCATAATGTGTGAACCCAGCTAATTATGGTTCCTCAAGAAATCATAGTTGAAAAAAATCTTGTCTTACCATCACATAGGTCAGTTAGAGTTCTGGCCTTTTCTGCATCTTAGCTGGAATTCCTTTTGTCCTGCTATAAGGATAACAGCCAGGCAGCTACATTAAAGTGCTGTTCACCAGTCTCTGAGCCACAGGAAATTATGCTGGCATAAAATGTACTATCCCAATTGCTGAGTCCTATTCTGCCACAGTAATGAGGTCAATGACTGGTGCTATCTTTACTGTTGTAACAGGAGACAAGTGAGAAGAAACAATTGGTGAATCCCCCTAGCTGCATTTCCTCCCTGCCAAGTGTCATCTGTCAGCAGAAAAACAACTATCAAAAACTGTCCCTAAAATGGGGTAGGTGTGGTAGAATGAGTCAATGGGCAAGTGTCTTAGATGTCTTGTGTAGCCACCTATCTAGTTGCTTGTCTAAGGCTTCATACTTGTGACCTGTCTGTTGGAGTATTTCTGAACATGGGTCTAGTGCTTTTCTGAAAGAGCGCTAAACCCATGTCCGAAAATAGCCAGCAATAGGTTACAGATGCAGAGGAGGGCTGCCAAGTAAATTAGGAGGGAGCCTTTGATAATGAGTAAACTCCATCCTTGACTGGTACAAAGGATGCCGGGAAAGCAGAAAATCCAGTTCTGCCAGAATCAGTCTAAAGTAGCAGATGCATAGCCATGCAGTCAGAACAAAATCCCCTCCACCAAAGTAATGAAACCAGTAAAAAGTATGGCAACACAAAAGCTCATGCTGGCAGAATCAGTGGAACCCAGCCTTCTTTCCCCACTTAAAAACACAAGTCTAGTACTCTTTTGAAAGAGTGCTCAACCCACATTTATAGGGAGGCTGTGAAGGACTTGACCAGCGCTTGGAAATGTCTGGTGAGGCATTTTCATATGCCAGTGCCTCTCCAGAAAGCGAATGTCCAATCTCTCCTATAGCCCAACCAAAATGACCACAGAGGGCAGTGTCCAGCAACCAGAGGAAAAGGGGGGTGCCCACAGAGCTTAAAGTGACCAAGAGTTGCTGGGCTTCTGATCTCATCTCCAACTACATTACTGATCGAGAATGCTAGATCATACTGCAGCAAAAGTTTTATCCGTGGAAGAAAGAAAATGCTGCTCCTTAAGGTGAACACCTTAAGGTGGAACACCTTAAGATGACTCAAAGCTGCCTCAGCTGTGGGCTGGGGAAGGGATGAACATGATGCTGTGTAGACACGTCACTGATTACGATTAGGGAACTATGAGGATGAGCCCTAAGCAAAGACAGGAAATACTGTATATACTCTTAAAGCAAGAATTTTAGGTGCCAAAATGCACCAAAAATTGCGTTTGGTTATCTGTGGATGGGCTTCTCCACGAGGATATATGGTAATACAGTACCTGTATATCCTGTATATATTCGTGGAGAAGCCTATCCCTGGATAAGCTGACCCTCAAATTTTTTAACCAAAACACCATGAAAAATGCACCACTAGTATAGCAGCAAAGCAACTTGGTTTCTACAAGTCGGATATTAGCACCGAATCTTGTAAATTCTGCTTAACCTTCTATAGGAAATGGCATAGTCTGGGGAAACTTTGATAGGAAAACAGCATTTTTTTAAATATAGAAAATGGTGTCAAAACCGTTCTTTTTAAGACAAGACACTTATTGTGAAACTGACACACGGCAAGTGCAGGGGAGAAAAAATTCCTGTCCAAACAATTGTCAGAATTATTTGACTTGACACACTGCAGGCTGTTAATTAGATTAGAGACAAGCTAGATGCTCTAAACTTAGATGCACAACTTTGGAAAAGTACCTGCAAATCACGAGGACTAGTTGCAATATGATTGTGTGACTTTTTTAGACATCCCTTAAAGCAGCCAAATGATTTCTCAGTTTAGTAGTTGGTAATGGGGGTCCTGGCTGGGAAAACTGAGATAGAGTTAAAATTTCCAGGATTTATAAATAACCCAAGGCAGTGTAATATGAAACACTGTCTTCTGTAAAGAAAAGGAACTGGGTAGGAGTAAAATTTGGATTTTTAATTTATTGAAATAATGTATGAGATTGCCCATTCAACTTAGTAACTCTAGATAGGCTAACAATACATAGAAACATTAAAAAAGAGCAAAATGCAATAAATGCAATACAATGGGACTTAGGCTCCAAGCAAAACAGACCCATAATGCACCGTAAAACATACTTACGAGGCTCAGTTAACATCCTGGCCCCAAGTCTGGGGAAAAAGCTGTGCTTAATATGTATGTTTTATGATGCATTATGAGTCAGTTTTGCTTACTCCGAAAGGTGATCTGAATTTCAGGGGTTCAGATTCCTTGAAGTTACTCAGTAATTTAAACCTTGATTCTATGTATGTAATTTGGAGAGGCAAAAAGTGTGTATTTTTTAGAAAATAGATGACCAAGAAAATTGTATTTTTAGAAAGATTTAAGATCAAGCTTCTACATCTTCTTCCACTCCTCCCTTTTTCTTCCTTCGTTATCCTTGTGGAAAATCAAGAGTTTTATTTCCTCTAGCGGCTGCAAAAAGTTGAACTCAATTCCCTATAACTTAAGAGACACCATGACACAGTTTTTGGGTGGAAGAAGTAGAGGCAAAAGAATAGAAGTGGCATGCCATTGTTCTTTTCTGCAGCATCTCTTTCCACTTGCCAGACTATTTTACAGGTTGGGAATTCAGTTGGTTTCCTATCCAAATGCTAACTTATCTTGACTCTACTTAGCTTCCAAACTTAGACAGTCAAGTTCTGCTACTTTATCGAATTTAATAGGCCTGTGTAAATGAAAGTTTTGGTGGTGGAAAATGCATCTTAAGCACCTGTTTCATAAATGATTTTTGAAGAATAATGTGAATCTGTGGACCTGTTGCATGTAGTCAAGTTATGTTCAGGAATAATACATTAAGGTGCATAGATAATGCCAGTATTGCCCACTATTGTCTTCTTGACATCTGCTTTGATTTTCATGAGGATCTCAGCTGCAATCAGGTACAAAGCAGTGTCTCTGGAAGAGGCTGGGGCAAGATCTTTGAGAACAGGCTCAACCCAGGAATTTAATTTCTGTACAATTTGAAAGTATTTGAAATCTGAGGATAGGTGAAGCATATGCTTGTGTTTAGGTCTCCAACCTTCCATTTATAATATTTTAATTTTGGAAACATGAAGTCCCACTGGGTTTAGTGGGCTTTATTGCTCACTAAACATGCTCACTATGTCTCACCTTTGGCAAAACAGTCTAACAACTTTTGGAGATGGTAATGGAAAGCAATATGGCTAGATTTTGGGTTCATCTTTTGGGTTCATTAACAGTCCATTAGCCTATTACTGCTTCCCAGAACTGCAACTTTGAAGTGGCTCATTTATAACAAGATATTCTGAATGATTATTGAAAGAGATAGCTAAAAGAATGCCTATTTAAAAATCTGTGATGGGCCTTTGATTAGCTTCTAAGAGATACCTAAGTTATCTTCCATCTAAAGGAAATGTCTTCTCTAGTTGAGATCTCCATCATGGAATGTATCTGAAAATCCAAGAGTCATCATGGCGGAAACTTGCTGGAAACAAACTTGTGGCCTAACTGAAAATAGGGTGTTCTTGTATTCTTGCCAACCTACATATTATCTCAAAAGGTTGATTGGTTTTTAAACATGGTCAGCACAAGGGACATCCTGGAAATGGGATGAACTTTAACATTTTACCTTCAGGCCTCCAATTCTGTTCTAAATTATGGCTCCTGGAACTACAATTTACATTAATAAAATATGGCAATGTACATTTTTTAAAGGATGAGCCTGGAGGACTTTGTACATCATGCTATGTTATGGATACTGAATAAGCAACAAGCGATTGAGTTTACATGTTGAACTATATCCATAATTTTAAAATACAAAATTTGTGGTTTCTCATGTAGCGTGAATTTAGCCTGGAATGGTACCAACAATGTTAAGTCTTGACTTATACTTAGCATTAACCCATGATCTGGCTTGTTTCCTGCTGCCAAACATGTGAATTTAGCAACTGTAGTTTATTATCCATGGTTTATGGCTTAGCATATGTGTCATTTAATCATAACAGTAACAGAATCTTTAAAATATCTTCAGAGTATCATTTTCACTCATGCTAACTATCCATGTGTGCCTGCTTAATTTTTAGATGTCACTTGAAAACACATGCAGAAATTTGTTTCTTAGTTCAATTTATTTTTCCTTCTTGGTTGTTCATGATGATTGTCTTACTTACTAGGGGAACAGAAGAAAAAGTTATATTTTCCTACTGTTAATGCTCAGTATAATTCTAGGGAGTAGCAATTTTCACCTTTATCTGCCCACATGAATGAAGTCACAAATTTCAAGAGAGGATTTTTTCCTCCCCCTTTTTCTTATCTAAAGGTTTTGCAACAGCTTTGTGCTATAAAATGTCAGAAGAAGCCTCATTAACAGCTTCCTCCCCACTTTTTTTAAAAAAATTGCAACAATAACTTGACTGGTAAGAGTAATTTAACACTAAGCCCATTCCTATTCTGCAAGTAATGTCTGCAGATTCATAATCCCTTTATTGGAGCTCTTGTTAGTTTAAAATGGGAAACTGTAAATTATTATTTAGTTTCAAGGAGAAGCACTCTCCCAAATAAGGGGCATAATCTTCTTAAGAGAAGAAAAAGGACATGATGCAAGGATGCTTTAAGAATAATAATAATAAGAATAGAAAAGACCTGGAAATATTTTTTTTAGTTACCTTTTCCTGCTAAGTCATGGAACAGTTTAGCTGTTACTTTTAGCAGTGGCAGTCAGAATATGAAAAGAGAGGGGGGGAAAAGCGTTTCTCCTTTTTAATTAGCAGTATCATGGACACATGAAAAAAGCCTTCTTGGAATTTCAGCATAGTACCTGTGTGAACCAATGTGGGAAGTAGCTGGTGAAGGTGTTGAACTAGTAGACCCATGTTCAAATCCATCTCCATCCATGGAAACTCACTGGGTGACTGGATCCACCCAGCCTCCCACACAGGGTGGTGGTTGTTGTGGGAATAGAATGAATGGAAGTCCCTGGAAACTGTGGAGTGCACTGAAGATGTTACCTAGCTGGGTAGCTAAATGTTTGCAAGAAAACAACCAAGCTCAGAAAACCCCAAGGACTGCACAGTTCAACCCTGAGCTACACATATTCGCTTCTATTGATCCCTGGAAATTCTCATGAACTCATGGAGGAAAGATAGCATATACATATAAATGAATAGAGCATATACATATACATAAATAGAGTTATTGGCCTTTGAGACTGAGTTTATGATGCTATGATGCCCTGTCACTGAGGCCTCCATAAATCTTTATAGGTTCTGGCTATCACCTATATAGCTCAGGTTATCAATATCTTCAGGAGTGCCTAACCTAAGGAGACCTTGCCACTACTCTATGCTAGTCAAGAGGGTAAGTAGAGAATCCCTTTCCTGTAAGAAGTTAAGGGGGACTTAAACATGGCCCCTCACTTTGGACAGCCACCACCCAGGGTTAAGAAAGCTTCTTTTTTCTTTTGTTTTTGGAAAGTGGTTAAGACAGTGTTTCTTCAACAGCCTTTTGGGTGGAAAATCCAGCTTAATGAGAAGTAGAGGTGCTGTTTAATGTGGCATGTGTTAATTCTTTTTGTGGGCTGCCTAGAATCTTAGGAAGAGGTGACATAGAAATGTATGCTTGGTGTGCTCTGTTTGAAGACTTTAAGTGTAGGAGAACTTACCACCTCCTGTGGTAGCCTGTTCATATAATCAGGACATTCCTCCTTATATCTAGCCTGAACCTCTTGTAGTTTTAACTAATTAGTTCTGGTTTGCCCTCTGGGGCAACAGACAACATCATGACAAGCATTCAGATGTGATGACTTGGGTGCTGGCTAATCACTTATCCTCACATCTGGGTGAACTGTGGAGTGGTGTTGGAAGAAGGAAGAATAACATAAACACATCCTTTGTTTTAGTTTTCTACACTTTTCTTCACTGGCAAGGAGCTGGGCACATAAAATAGTTTTGCTTCTCATGGGACTTGTTGCTCTTACAAGAACAGGCAGATAGAATTGCGGGAGGTCTTAAGAACTTCCACGATGACCCATTAAGATCAGAGAGGGCTCTGTGGAGAATTTGAGTGCTACAATACCTAACATGGACTAGATGGCTCTAGCGCTTTTTAAAGATGGATTGCGTTGGTTTACCTGCCAGAAAATAACCAGCCAGTCAATAAAATAACAACTACTTTCATAAGCCCTTTCCTTGAACCTAGAGTGGCAGTTGTAATAGGACTAGTAAATAGAGCTCTGGAGGGTGCCTATATTTTAGGCACACATCTTACAGTGTTAAGATTGGCTTGTTTTAAGTGCTTTTAAGAACAAATGCAAGTCCAGAGGGGGAAAATGTGTAAAGTGCATAAAGCTATGCTATGTTATGCTTGTCTAGAGAAGTTCACTCATGAAAGAATGTGAAACAATTAGTGAGGCTTGAAGCTGGGAATGCATTTGCTCTGACAAAGCTTGGCTTATATTCAATCTGCTTCTCTTAGTTTCCAAATAAAAGGGAAGAAAAAAGACTGGAGCCTTTTTTTTTTTTAAATCTGTCTCAAGCAGATCCTGGATCATATGTTTGTGTGTCCTGGGTGACACCACTCCTTCTTCTATGTGACAACCCTTCAGATATTTAAAGACTGCTATCCTATCTCTCCCCAATCATCTCTTCTGTGGGCTAAGCATACCCCGATTCTTTAACTGCTTTTAATTGGGCTTAGTTTCCACCTCTTCACCATCTTGATAGCCCTCCTCTGAACATATTCCAGTTGTCACTAGCCTTGCTGAATTGTGGTGTCCAGAACTGGCCACAGTATTCCAAGTGGGATTAGGGCAGTGTAGACTTGAAGAATTACTTCCCATAATCTGGAATTTATGTTCCTGATAATGAACCCCAGGATAGCATTAGCATTTTTAGCAGCCACAGCATGACACTCTTGGCTCATGTTAACTTGAAATAAAAACAGCACCCAGGTCTGTTTCCTTTTCATGTACTAACAGCAATCCAAGTCTCTCCCATCCTGTAATGGTATGTGGGAATGACCTTGGGAGACAGGAGGAAGAGCCACAGACTAGACAATGGTCAGAGAAGAGGCAACTGAGCCAACAGAAGGCATGGGGGCACAGCAAACATCTCAGAAGGGACCCTCCCTAATTTCTTGGACTGTAAAGGCGAGGGGGGGGGGAGAGATGTATTTGCAGACTTGCAAGATTGTCGTCAGCCTCACAAGATAGTCCAGACAAGCAGCACACCCAGAAATACTGGCTCTAACTTTATTGTAAGGTTACATTAACAGAATGGGAGTTGAAGTCCACACATCTCAAAGTTGCCAAGTTTGAAAAACAGTGATCTAGAGCTTGAAAGATGGAAAAAAGGGGCAACTAAATTAGATTAAATTAAATTTCCCCTACAAGGAAAGTCTATAGTCATTGGGGTTTTAGTTAAGAAGAAATAAGGATAAGGGAAGGGATAAGAGATGTATGCAAAATCATGCATGTTACTGATAGCATGAATAGAACTTTTGTTATCTCTCCCCCTCCCCATTTTAAAAGTTGAGTTCATCCATTGAAAGTGCACGCAGGGAGATTCAGAATGGACAGAGGGATATTTTTATACACCACAGAGTTCAATGGTAGAATCTGGTGCTACAGCCAGCTTGGTGTACTGGTTAAAGGCACTGGGTTAGAAATGGGCAGACTGTCAATTCTGGTCCAGAAGCCAACTGGATGATATCGGGCCACTCACTCACTCACTCTCAGCCCTAGTTTGCAAAGAAAATCCATGGACTTATCTATATAATCACCAGGAGTCACAATTGGCTTAAAGGCACACACACGCAGACACACACAAAGATGTGATAACAGCACAAATTATTTGGATAGTTTGAAAAGGAACTGGAAAGGTTTATGGCAGATTAGGCTGTCAATGGCTACTAACACTGATGGTGGCTGACTACTTCCAGAATCCTAGACCACTGGCCTAAAATACTGGCAGATGGGAAGTGACCACCTGATCGCCAATCCAGGCTAACGGGCTTCCCAAATGCACCCAGCTGGCCACTGGTGGACCCAGGTCTATCGCCTGATCGGGCAGGACTCAGTCCTCACATTTTTATAAAGGCAGATAACCTGGTACTGGCCCTCCAAACTGGCAGCTCTATTCCTAAATATTCATTGATGTAGGAATGAATGTTGGCATTTGGAAAAAAAAAAAAAAAAAGTATGAAATGAAAGAGGCAGAAGCAGGCAAATCTTCTGTTTCCTTGAAAGTAAAATATAAGCTAGCTGTGAAGGGAATAAAATAAATAGAAGCAAAATGTTTGCTTGTGTGTATGTGCATTTGTGCGCATATATATTTGTCTGAGTGTTGAAATATGTAAAGCACAAAAATAGCATTAAACTGCCTCACAAATAAGATTCCCTTTGTAACACTTTGGAAACAATAAATAGCTATAAACCCAAATTAATGCCCGCGAAGAAATAAAGCTGTAAAGGAAATAAGTTATATACTTGCAGCTTCGGCACTTTTGATGCAACAGTTAATGAACAGAGACTTAAACTGATGCTCTTATTTCCTGCTCCCTCCTTTTTGTGGGAGAAACACACATACACTCACACAACTAGCTTCAAATTTTAATACAGTAAGCAGGTTTCTCCTAAACAATTGCACATCTCAACAGGATCCAATGTAGGAATTGAAATATAAAACATTCTAAGGATCACCCCACTGAGCCAGTACTTTGATAAATACCTGACCTTTAGATGAGACTTTAGCCTGCAAATATACCAACCCAGTGAGATTTAGGGGTAAACTGGACAATATACACATTGTGTTGTTTACTACAGTTTGCAATTTTATTTACTTAGTTGCAAACTGACCTAGAGTAGAGTAAATCTAATTGTATGTGTTTTAGCCTAATTTTCACTATGCATGCATGGGGTTTAAAAAAACTAATTCAGCTGGTGCCAAGAATTAGCCTTTCATCTAGATTAGCCTTCTGGTATACAGGGACATGCTGCTAGATTGTTGAAGAGATGTCTTCTCCATCCTTCTGTCCTTGGACTTCAACTCTTATATTCTCAATCCATCAGGCTGGATTAGGGAAGACCAGCATATATTGCCTTGAGTGCCATACTGCACTAACTGTGTGGTAATAATAAATTTTTACAATAATAAATGTCTTATAACAAATACATTTATAATAAATATTACAAATAAAGAAGCAATTTGTTTAGTTCATGGATTAGCAGGCTGTGGAAAGCCAGCTGTAGTTTCCTCAACAACCATCATTAAACTAGCCACTGGTAGCACTATATGCAAGCCAGGTCTGATTTTTTTGGGCAAGTGGCAAGCCACTGGGTTAAATACCACTAGTTTGGGATTTGTGTGTGTGCACATGTGCCTTTGAGTCAGTCTTGAATGTCTCAAAGGCACACACATACAATGTTTTCTTAGCAAAACGTTCAGGAGTGGTTCGGCTTTGCCTCCTTCCTAGGGCTGAGAGAGAGTAACTGACTCAAAGTCACCCAACTGGTTTTGTGCCTAAACCAGAACTAGAACTTGCAGTCTCCTGGTTTTTAGCCCAGTGCCTTTAACCACCACACTAAACTGGCTCTCAAATATCACTACTAGTATTTGAGGTTGATTGAAACACCAGTCTAGAGAAAGGGTCAAAAGAGGCACCAATATATTAACTGTTAAAATGGTATGCAATATTTTCAATACAGAATCAGGAAATGCATTTTCAAGGCTGTATTCCAAAGCTCTGATATCTTCTGAGGATGATTAAGGGCAACTGGCAAGGCAATGGTACCATGGTTTATCATTGGCACTATTTCTGCAGTTTCACACAGGAAAACACATTTGGCTATTATATGTCGGTGGAGAATGGAGAAGAAGGGGGAAAATCCTAGAAGCCTTGGGTAATAGGAACAGCAGCATCGGTCAACTAGTTTTATACTCAACAAATTCTGAGCAGAGCATATATTAAATTGAAATTCAAGGCCCCACATTTATTTTAAGGCACTTCCAGATTGGATGAGAAAAAAATCTGGCCAAAAACCCTGAATAATCATACTATCATCAAATTACAATTGAAAACACAAGGCTAGAAGAACAAACAGTTTGTCTTAGTATGAGGCAGCCACCTTGTCAGTTCTCATGTCTCCTTTCTCCTTGTTGCTGCTGTTTTTTGGGGGGACACAAATAGCAATCTTTCTTCCGTGTAAAGAAAGACAGGGTGAATGATTCAATTCAAGCCAAGGATTAAATATTTTCTGCTCACAACCCTGGATTTAGACTCCTCCTCTTCCTCCTCTGTAAATACTGTTTAATAAACCGAGCAAGCAAGGGATGATGACATGATAAATCTCACCTGTCTTGTGGCTGTCTTTCATTTCTTAAAGAGAATGGGCCCATCCAAGCAGAATCAATCTCTTTGGGAAATTAAATGGGAAGTAAGTCTCCGCTTTCAGGAGACAGAGCTATCTTCCGTGTGGCTTGCTCGTGCCTCAGCTTTCTTCTGCTGAGACGGGAAGTGCTACCCTAGCAAGAATAGTGTTGAAGAAAAAGCCGGTTGGAAAAGATGTCACCTCTTCATCCCTTCAGACAGCAAAAGATCTTGGGCCAGCTCCAAACACCCCTGGTAAACCATCAGGTATAGATCTAAACAGGTATAAATAATCTATATGGATTGTAAATGACCAGCATGACGTGGGATCAAAGGTATACTTTGCACCCAATCTACAAAGAGAGGGTGGGGACATGATCTTCTTTTGGGGCAGATGTTTGCAATTTGATTTATAACCAGGCATAACTGGTTTCATAATTGGACACAGAAAGTAGCAAGCAAGTTGTCTTCTTCCTCTTGTGGTGGACAGCATGAATTATCACCAAATACTTGAGATCTCAGAAGAGAGACACTTGAAAGCACAAACGCTGCTGTATTCATGCTAAGTAATCACAGGACTTAGCAACTGACCTTGACAAAACACAATAGAATTCAGTGCAAGCGTTTGCTGATAATAAATATCAATGGTTCATTCTCCTGATGGTGGCTTAGTGTTCTAGGAACGCTTTCCTTCTCACTTAGATTGATTTATGAACTGCAGCATCTAATACAAGGGAGTGTGCAGAGAAGGCACCAGAAGTACTATTAGGTCAGTAATAAACATTGTCAGTTGTCGCTAATAGCAAATCAGTGGTGAGAATTGTCATTAGCTGAACGTTATGAGATATAGCTCCCTTTCCATTCTTCTCATTTTGTCTCCATCCTCTATGACAGAAAAGAATGATGGGGTTTAAGGTTTCAATGATACAAAGGAGATAGTATTGTACTAATATTAATAAGTATGTCTGATAGGATCAATGCAGCTAATACATTTTGTTAAATAATGAATGCTAATGGAAAACAGCAAGTGAATGTTTTCATCTGGCTCCATTCTTGATTGTAGCATTGCAGAAACACCAGAAAAAATAATGTTCAAAGCTTGATTTTTAATCAGAGAGATCAAGTCCCATATTGTTATTCATGATGATGTACATGTGAAAGGGGTCTGGTTGTCTTTGTTGATCCCAAATTAAATATACCGTAAGCCAGCAGTGTGATGCAGATGCTAAAAATGCTTTCTTAGGGTTCATTGACTGGAAAATAGAATCCAGATCATAGGAAGTAATTGTTCCACTTTATTTTGCCCTGGTCAGATATTTTGAGAAGTGTGTCCAGTTTTGGGCAACACGGTTCAAAAAAAGACAAAGTTCAAATGAAGGCTACCAAGATGGTAAGGAGTCTGGAAACCAATTCTTATAAGGAATGACTAAAGAATCTGGGTATGTTCAGCCTATAGATTCTGCCCTGAACAAGATGTTAGACTAGATCTAATATCCCTTATTCTATTCTATATAGAAAATGATTACATTGTGAGTCTATATCAGTATACTGAAAATATCTCCTAGTTCATGCGATATTGCCTTACAAAACAGTCTTTATTTAGAGAACATAGATGGTAAGGAAAGCATTAGTATCCCAGGTCTCTGATTGTGCTTCTGGGATACGGGCCAGAATGTGTGAAAACTGAGTGATGCTGTCATCATGGTTAGCAGGGAATGCTCCCTGTGCTGCAGGTATGACTGAAAATGGTAACCTAGTTTACACCTTCTCTGTTGTAGTAGAAAAGCATTAATGAAAGATCCAATTGGCCAAATTGAATTGGCCATGGTTGATATCCATGGACCCATCTGGTGATGACCATGGAAGATGGAAGATTTACAAAGTGGAATGGAAAAGGAATAAATGATAAAGACCATGAAGTAATGAATAAAATGAAAAAAAGAAAGAAAAATAGATCTTTAAAACCACCTATCATAGCAGGTGACTTCCTTCATGACCTCCACTTTTTTTTTTTGGAACTCAGATTTCTTTCCGTAGCATGGCTTCATGCTTGTACTCATCCGCATGCACTGAATGAACTGGAGAATGCCAACCAGGTTTATCTCAGCCCATACCCTTGAGGCTGTGTCCAGTTTGTGATCCTGTTGCCAGATGCCTCTACTATCCAGTGCATAAAGATTTTCCCTGTGAGAGGAGTTGGATTTATTTGGATAGGAGGGAAGCGATGTCAGTGACAAAGAAAGTATTTCTCAGAGAGGACAAGTTACATATGTGAAGAAAAGCATTGCCGTTGGTGCAACAGGTGAGACTAAACATATCCTGTAATTTTCTTTGACTCTCTGTTCTGTCTTGTAGCTGGAGTCCATTAAGGACTCCTTCCTTTATTGTACAGGTGAGGCCCGTCTTCACAATGTCCACTTTCCTAATGGAACAACAAAACCAAATTGAAAACATCAGAACACAACATTGTTGAAGACAAAACAGCCAGCTCTTCTCTTACCTGCATTAACTAACCTCAGATCAATACTGCCAAGAAGAAAGGCAGACAGGATATAAAGAAACAGGATATTTCAGCCCAACTACATTTGAAAGCTGAAGAATTGCACAGCTGACTTGATTCCTGTCTTCCCCGCTATGCTGAGATGCATCATATTTCTGTCTTAATTTTTCTCTCTCTCTCAGCATGGATACTTAATGACACCTCTGGTAAACCATCAGGTGTAGATCTAAACAGGTATAATCTATATGGATTGTAAATGCCCAGCATGATGTGGGATCAAAGGTATACTTTGCACCCAATCTACAAAGAGAGAGTGGGGACATGATCTTCTTTTGGGGCAGATGTTTGTGACTTGATTTATAACCAGGCATAACTGGTTTCATAATTGAACACAGAAAGTAGCAAGCAAGTTGGCTTCTTCCTCTTGTGGTGGACAGCATGAGTTATCACCAAGTACTTGAGATCTCAGAAGAGAGGCACTTGAAGGCACAAATGCTGCTGTATTCATGTTAGGTTCTCAGGACTTAGCAACTGACCTTGACAAAACCCAACAGACGCAATCTTTTGTGCAGAAATACGCATGCATACCAGAAATTCCCACATGGATATATAGTGAAGAGAAGCAACAATCCCAGCTTAGCCTCCTGTCAATGTGCTAAAATGTTATCTGAGGAGAGGTTCTTCTGTCCATGCACAAAAAGTTTCAGGAGGGCCACAAAGCAGCCCCTCCAAGGTTTTGAGTGGTTGCAGTGATAGTGCCATCACACCAAGGATCCAGAGGAACACTTTGCTCATGAGTGAAGCTTTTCATTGACAGATCTTTGCAGGTCTAATATTAGGGCTGTGCAAAGCATTGGTACCCCTCCTTGAAGCATTAAGGCGGCCATGTTCCCTGGAGGACTTGGTGCAGCCACTTCAAAAGCTTGCCTAGGTTATTTGCATGTGTCTATACAGACACTAGAAAATTTCACTTTCACAGGACTGCCAGCAAAGCAAAGTGATAGATACTGTCCTTGCATGTGGTGATGACCTGGGAAGATCTTGAAAGCAGCTGTGTCAAAGTTTCCAGAAGATATGGTCACCTCAGTGCTTGAAGGAGGGTTTTTTTTAATGCTATGAACCTTAATGACTTATTAAAGCACCCATGCCATTAATGCCACTCTTTTTTACACTTAGGCAGAAGCCTTGAAAAAGATGTAGCTGCTTTAAAAAGGGTCTGTACTCCTGTGCATTCCAAAGCACCTCTTATCTGCTTGTGCACGTTGGTGCATGTCTGCTGCATTCCTAAGCAGTAAAGGAAAGTGTGGTGGCATATCAGACTTCCAGTAATGCATAAACATTATTAAGTGAAGGAAGATAGTTCACTCAACTCTAGAGCAAGATTATTCCATAAATAATACCACAAAGGAGAAACACTCATAAATCAGGAGTGCTCAGGCATGGATTTTCTGTTGCGCACCTAACTCAGGTACTCATTAGACACCGTGAGTTTCATTAAGAAAAAATATCCAAACCCATATACATTCTCTGCCATCCCAGCTGTTCCTAAAGTAAGAAACCAGACTGTTCCTAAAGAAATATGATGAAGAAGCCATCACTTGAAACCTTTGAACAAATCATTGGCTCTTGTGTCTTTTAAAATATTGTTTTCAGTGCCTCAAAATCATGGAAGGAGGAATCCTGGCTGGGTTAACTTACAACTAAAGGAGGAACAGATGAATTGCCTTAAGGTTTCCCCAAGCTTTTGGAAGAGTGACATCCAAATGTTTAAAGACAGTCAGCAATAATGACGGAAAGTGTCCGAATAAGTTGAATTTCACCCCTGACAAATGCCAGGGGATCTATCAAACTTAGATTTCTATCTAATGGTAACTCCCTGGATGTTCTGCAATAAATTGGCTGGACCTTCTGATTCCCATCATTTCTGATACACCTTAATGGGCAACCACTGTTTCATTTGAGGTGGTTGGGATGTCTGTGCATACAAGTTAATTCTATATCTGTCTAAAAGTAGATTTTTGAAACCTGAAGGGGAGGGAGCCTTGCTCCTGCTGTTGCACACTTTAACACCCATGTGCTCTGCAGAACTGCAAAAAATGTGTGTCACAGCCAGCTTCCCACAGGTACCTCTTTATCCTGATAAGCATTCATTAGTGTCCCAAGAGTTTGGCTATCGTTCAGCTCTTAATACCTACAAGAAGCTTTCCTGGAGCTCAGATAATATCCTTCCTGTTCCTTAATTGCTTTAATGCGGAGCATCAACACTGATGATGATAATAATGAAAGAATTCCCCAATCTCCTGTGAAAGTGGTGAATGCTGCATTTTAAGTATGCTGCTGTTCCTTTCCTGAGACTGGGGCCCTACCAGAACGATCTCTTGAATCAAAAGTTGAAACTTGGAGCCGTAAACTGCATCTCTGTTATCTTTTCTGCAGCTATTCAAAGAGAATGATTTCATATTCCCTTTGTAACCACAAGTCAGGGGTGAAACTAATTGAAACGAAATGAGGTAATTACTCTGAAAAACAATTCAGGGCTGCATGGCTGTTTTTTAATCTCAGAGTGCTAATTCAGAATGCACTGCTTCACTGGTACGCAATGCAAAAGGAAAAGATATCTAACCTATCATATCATTTTGAAAGGAAGTTGCTATTTCCCTGCCAATCAAAGGGAAAGAACTAAGAATTAAGCTTGGTGGAGATATTTTTTCCAGTTCACATTGCAAATGACCCACAACATCTGCATTTCCTGAATCCACATGGATTCCAGAATGTGGTTATAGTTTAGTCTTCTTATTTTCCTAAACGTTGTGATGTTGTTCTTCAAGAATGCAGCATTTCTCCATATGTAGCTGGTGTGATGTTGTGGTGAAGGTATTGGACTGGTGCCAGGGAGACTCAGGTTCGAGTCTAACTCAGCCATAGAAGTTCCCTGAGTGAGTGGACCAGTCATTCTACCTCAGCCCAAGTTACCTCAAAGGGTTGCTGTTATGGGGGAAAATAGAAGAAGGAAGGGCTGTGCAGGCATTTGACCTAAAATCTGGAAATGTTCACCATCTTTGAATGAGAGAGTGTGAGGCACTGATATCCAAGATCAAAAGAGTAGGAAATCTTCAGAGGGACAGAAATAAGTTCATGGAACCCAACACTTTCTGAAACTCTTTTGTGACAGACTTTCTCTGTTCCTTGAAGATTCTCACCTGACAAGAACTTATATTCACAAATATAAAACAAACCACTCCAATGTTCCCTAACCTTTGTGCAATTAATTTGCCACAAGAATCCTTGCAAATGCTAGGCAGTTTAAAGATCTTAAAGTAGCAATCAAACTTCCCTTTTCAGACTTCAATAACAAAATGGTAATGACTGATACTGAATATTAAATATATATATATACATATACATAGATATACAGGTAGTCCTTGATGAATACAGTTGGGACTAGCGACCTTGACACTAAGTGGTGCAATTGTTAAGTGAGATATTGTGACCGGGACTAATGACCTCACTTCTGCCATAGTCATTAAGTGAATCACCTGCAGTCATTAAGTGAGACATCACATGACTGCAATGGACTTATGACCTCACTTCCACTGTGGTCATTAAGCGAGACATCACACAACCTTGACCTACAATTTTACTGCCAGTTTCTCTATTGACTGCTTGTTGGAAGCCAGCTGTGAATGGTGATTGTATGACCGCAGGATACTGTGATAGTTGTAAGTGCCTGCTGGTTGTGAAGCACCTGAAACTCAATCACATGACTGCAGGGATGCTGCGACGGTTGTAAGTGTGAGGACCAGTCATAAAGTCACCTTTTCAGCGCTGTTAAATGATTGCTAAACAGGGCAGTTGTTAAGCAAGGACTACCTGTACAATATGTCACATTCAACAGATTTTATCCCTGCATTCTTTCTTGATTCCTCTTCCAGTGGAAAGCAGCGTTTTCTAAGCTGCTAGCTTGCGATCCTCCAGTGCAAACATAATGACCTGATGCAACACTGAAATAGGTAGCCTCTGCTCCACTTAGTTTTATTGATTTTTGTAGGGTTTTATGTCTCGAGTGTTGTATTTTTGTTGCTTTTATCTTTGTACCCTGGCTGTTTTAACCTGTGCTTTTTCTATGTAAGCAGCCAAGATTTTTTTGATTGCCGTGGCACAGAAATATGTTAAGTAAATAAAGGTGGTGGCGGCAGCGGTATCTATTGAAGTTCTTCAATCAAGGCAGAAATCTGCTAACAAAAATAGGATTCTGTGCTAAGCAACCACTAATAAAAACGGAAGCTAAACATAAGTTTGCTACAAAATGGTTCATTCCCCAGCAGGATGACATTCTTCCAGGTTTCTGTACTTCTATCTCTTCTATGAAAATATATGTTCATTTGCCTCCTCACATCCCCTGCCAATGACACTCACTGGATTCACTGCCTGTGACTTTTGGGGACAGCTTTGCAGAACCCCTAGAGTATCTGCTACTTCCTTCAAGTTTAATATCAATCAAGTCCCACAACTGATCACAAACTGGAAAAATGCAGGGAACTGAAAGGAAAAAGCTAAACCCAGCCACAGAAAAATACTGCATTTGCTACTCATTTATTTGACTTCCAGTGATGGAGTGAGCTGCAAAAATGGATCATCATTAAATTGTAGTACCATAGACACACAAAGGGCTGGTGAGGCCAACCCCTTAGTACAGGAATTAAAATTAAAACATCCAGACAGATGGCTGCCTGACCTCCACATTTAATGAAGGGGACCCCACCTCCTCTCTAAATACTTGGTTCTAGTGTTGAATGGCTCCTATTGGGAAGTTCCTTCTGACAGAATCTGCCTTTCCAGTAAATCTTGAATCTACTGTCCTTAGCACGTATCGGGTGGAGATGAAAGTAGAATGCTAGGACAAAGGAGAACCCTGGAATCTCACTGGGTGACTTTGGGCTAGTCATTCTTTCCCAGCTCAGCCTGTCCTTGCAGGATATGGGGAGGAGAACAATTGGAGGAGGAAGTGCCCTGCGTGTTGCCCTGAACTTCTAGAAGAAAGTAGGGTGCAAATATCATGAATATATAATGTGCCCTTGCAATCTGGAATGATACAGAGCTGCATTTGAATGACATCTTTCCAGGTATCTGAAGAGTCCTATCATATTCCCTGCTTAGGGTTCTGCCCAGTTCCTTCAATCCCTCATCTACTCACCTGATCCTCCTTTTTTCTGTTTTCTGCAGCTCTCCCCATTTCTCTAAATCCTTCTTAAAGCATGGGGCTCAGAAATGGAGTCAGTACTCCTTCATCTTTACTCATCTTTCACTCCTCGATAGCTTGTAATATTTAACTGCAGCGTTGCTTACCTTAATCAAATCGAGCAAAATCCCCACCAGAAGGAATTCTAATATAACGGATCCATCATTTCCATTTTCTTTAATGGTCTGCTTTGTACGATAGGCAGGAAAATGCATGGGGAATGAAAATTAATATCTCTAGATATAAAGAGAAAGTTACAAACAAGATAGGTCACTAAGGCAGATTCTATGGGAGGGTTGAAACAAAATGGAAGAAGATATAAAAATGTAGGAGCAATCTGGAGGCAAGACCAGGCACAGGACAAGGTCAAAGCCAATGATGGAATCAGTTAAAGCATGGACAATAAAAAGCAGATGGGTAGGCATGGACAGACAGCTGGAATACTTGTACAAGTAGGTTTGCCTGGAACTGCTGGATTCCAAGGTCATCCCCCAGAAGTTCCACAAAATTTTACAGCCTTAGTTAACATTACTATCATTAAAATTTAATTTTAAAAATTAATTGTTCTTTAGTTTAATATAATTGGAATTGAAATTAACATACATTAAGTTGATTAAACATAACTACTATAGCATATCATTTCTCCCTTTTGACAAATTAGTCATTAATATTTGGCAACAGTGTTCATGGCAACTTTTTTGGAGGGAGGGAGGGAGGGAATGGTCATGTGACTGTGGGACAACATGTTCACAGAGTTGAAAGGGACCATCAAGCAGGAATTCAAATTATAGCATCTAAAACAGCTGGCTGACTAGCCTCTACTTGACCACACCCAGTGAAGGGAGCTTACCATTTTCCTAGGCGGCTGCTGTTCTTGTTATTATTATGTTTGGTTGCATAGTCAGCCAGAGGCTTAGACTGGATTTGGCATTTTTATCCACCTATCGAGTCCTTCCCAAGGACCTGGGATAGGAAGATGTTGTTATTCGATGGCATTAAAGGTATCATCACAGGATGGAAGCTGTTCCAAGCAAAGCTGCCTTTTGCAATTGATTGATGGTGATTTTGTCAATGCCGATGGTCTTCAAGTGGTGCTCCAGGTGTTTTGGGATTGCACCCCAGGCGCCTATTACTATTGGATACTGGATACTTTGCTTTCTTTTGCCAGTTGTTCTACTTCTATTTGCAGGTCTTTGTATTTTGCGATTTTCTCCAGTTCTTTCTCTTCTCTTCTGCTGTCTCCAGGTATTGCAATGTCCACTATCCAGACTTTTTTGTCTTTCTTATCAACAATTGTTGACAATTGTTAAGTCTGGGTGTTGTGTGGTAGGTGCTTGCCTGTTTGAATTCTAAAGTCCCAGAGCACTTTCACTTCTTCATTTTGTATTAGTTTGTCTGTTTTCTGGTCCCACCAATTCTTGCTTGCGGGCAAGTGGTATTTCTTGCAGACATTCCTATTATTATTATTATTATTATTATTATTATTATTATTATTATTATGTTTATTATGTTTATTATGTTTACTTGCTTGGTAGCAAGTTTTCTAGAGATTCCAGATCAAACCCAGGCTTTGGTCAAGGTACATGAGACCTTGGGGCTGAACCTTGACAGAAACATCATATTGAAAAAAAACATTATTTAGCCATTATACTTACTTCCCTTGGGCTCTGCTTCTTCTAGTATCTATGAACCTATCCTAAAGCATGGGGCTCAGACCTGGATACATTGCTTGAGGTGGAGTCTGATCATTACAGAATGAAATGGAAATCTTACTTCCTATGATTTGGGGACTCTATTTTGTTGATGCATCTTAAATTTGTGTTTTGTTTTATTTTAGCAGCCACTAAATTGTATAAGCTTACTCATATTCAATTGGACTGGGCAGAAATCTGGCTTAGGAAGTGAAAATGTGATTTGAAGCATGACTGGGTGCACATCCTTAAAGCAGCCTGGGCTCACACTGCTGTTCTCTACAGCTGATACTTGTTCTGGGAAAATCTGTATTTGGCTTAAGGTTTTCCAGCCCACTTCTCCAACTTCATTTGAATTTCTCTCCTCTCCTCTCCCCTCCCCTCCCCTCCTATTTTGGGGTTATTTGCAAAGTTGATAAACATTCCCACCACCTCTTCATCCATACCAATTATGGAAAATACAGATCCTGCTTCCACCCCACCCAGTAATTCACTCAAGTTTGATGGGAAAATGTTGATGAGCACTCCATTACTGTTCACAATCCAGCTGTAGATATAGTTCTGTGAACAAGTGTTTACCCCCTTTTGGATGTTCTGAAGTTTTGCATATCATTGCCACTGAATATTATCAAAGCTCCATATTCATCCTACTGATATATCAAGGAAATCTGAGTGAACAAAGAATGCCAAAGTTTGGTGCCTGTTTTATGTCTTTCATGGTTTGGCAAATCCAAAACAGGGTGAATAAGTTTTCAGAGAACCAGACAATCCTGGTTGTAAATATAGGTTTTATTTTACAAAGAAATACCTGATTCAAACACTGTAGCCTTCTTTATGTTTGTTTCTCCTGCCAGTAAATCCACCAAGTCAGTTGGTTGATGGAGGGCTGTAAAAGATATTCATCTTCCAGCCTGACAAGTTACAAAATGCCATATAAAAACACACAATGTATAATCTTGTGCTTCACTGACAAAAATGTATTGCAGGTTGCATTCACTGAAAGAGAAAGGACTGCTTGCCAAACAAACAACCAAAAATAATAAGGTGTTTTGGTGTCTGAAGCCAAGTATGAAGCCAACAAACAAGCATGTTTTTCTGCTTTCAAATGGTTTTTCAGAAATAGCTGGTTGACATGGTCTACCTCAACCTAGGGTAGGGCTGGACTTAGCTTGTGTCACTGAAGGAAAAAGGTGATTTGCTCAGAGTTAGGGAACCAAGTGATTGTCAATATTTGCAGCAGTAAATTATCTATACTATAGCACTTTTACAAAAGAGGTATAGCCTTTGCTTGAGAGGCTGCGCGCGAACACTGATTTGTGGTTTAGGGGAAAGACCCATTATAGCTATCTTTGCTTAGACAAGCCTCCTTTCCTGGAGCTTTATAACTGTAGTCAACATTCTTCCAGACACTAAGGTGAAGATTACTTTTAGTTCTGTGCTTGGTAATTTATAGACAATCATAGCGAATGATCTAACTGCTTGCTCCAAGGAATTCAGAAGCTACATTTCAAGAACAAAGGAGGTCACAGAATGTCTGGGTATCCAGCCAGTAGCTAGGAGGTTCTTTAAGATTCAGAGACAACATACTCAAACCAGGATGCAATGACCCAAAAGATTTGATTAAATAAAGATTAGAGGGTTACAGAGAAAAAGACACACCAAACTACATCCCTTCAGCTTGCCAGGAACTCAAGAAATGTCAATGGATGGTTCCTAGCAGTCCTACAGCACCTTTTCTTTCTGGGTCATTGAGTCTACACTGAGGTTGAAAGTGTCTGGGGGCTTTTGCCATCTTTTATACTTTTCCTAAGGGGGAGAGAGCACAAACAGTAACACACAGAGTTAGCTTGGTAGCATTTCTTATCATCTTATCAGCGACTTGGGTCATAATTCTGACAGTTGACCCACTGCCAGGGATATAAGACAGGATCTCTATCAGACAACACCTAGGGATGGTCTGACGACATACCTTGTCAATAACTTGAGAATCCAGATAGTTTATGTTGTGCCAAAGATATCTGTGCGTGGAGACATTGTTTCTAACATATTGCTACTTTCTCTCCCTCTCTGCAGGTGTCAGATTAGAGAACTCATGTTGTTCTCTTTATCTTAATTGTTACAAGTAGCAATATAGATAAAAAGGCTCAAAGGCAAGAGTGATTTACAATATCATGATGCAATCTGCAAGGCTTGCTAAGTAAGCGCGCACATGTGGAGGCGTTCACAATACAAAGCTTCCCCAGTTACATGCAATTTGCAACTGCTAGTTGGAGTATTTTTCTTCTATGTGTAGAAGGAAAAAGTAGATCACACCATTAGCTCCTTGACAGTCTTCTACCGTGCCACTTGACTGGGCTGACACAAAACAGTAACCCCAAACCAAGAAAGTGCATTTCATGAATTCTTGGGGCTAAAAATATCTACCCAGGGATGCTGCTAACTTCCCAGGGTGAGTCACCAAATGGTTCCAGTTTGAAGGATTCCAACCTGCCAAAGGGATTCTGCCTATTTTGGCTGGTTCCTTGCCTGCAGATGGGCAGGCTATAAAGATCTCTTGGTTTGTCTGAAACCTTCCTTGTGATTTCTGAATTCCGATTCACGGTTCCTCACTGTTTCTGGATACCAGAATAAAAACAAGACCAAGTTGAAGAGTTCCCCAGTTCTTGCAAAAGCTAAGTGGTAATTTCATAGACACAGAGCTTGGCTTTTCTGTGGCCCCATTTTAGGGTCCTATTCTTTATGTCCCAAGAAGATTAATTGAATTTATCACATATGCATATATGTAGTTATTCAGGTGCATTTTTAAATAACAGTATTTACACAGGAGTAGAATGAATATAATGCTTTGAGAAGCACGTGTGAATGAAAAATATATCAACATTCATACCAAAACAAGGTGTACAGAAGAAAACAAAATATATAATAAGAATAGTTCAGATGAATATTTAAGATACAATAAATAAAATAAAATAAAACTACTTTTCCCCTTTCCAAGATATACATCATTTAAAAAGTTCTGACTGATAATCATGCAACTGGACAAAAAAGAAATAGATGAGACAAAACATTTCAAAACTAACCTTGCATGGAATTCCTTGGTTAATTAATTGCATGGAATTACACACACACACACACATTATATATTATTATTAATAATAATAGAACACCATCAGCATTGACAAAATCACCATCAGTCAATTGCAAAAGGCAGCTTTACCTGGAACAGCTTCCATCCTGTGATGATACGTTTAACACCATCAAACAGCAACATCTGCCTATCCCAGGTCCTTGGGAAGGATTTGATAGGTGGATAAAAATTCCAAATCCAGTCTAAACATCTGGCTGACTGTGCGACCAACCATAATAATAATAATCATTGTCTTAGTAATCTTTATAAAACACATGCCATCAGGAATTTGTCATGTGAAGGGCTTGGGTTGAAGCAGGATCCAAGGTATGTTTTAAACATCATTCCTTATGTCATCTTTCTGATATCCAGATCTATATATTGAGAAGCGTTCCTTGCAAAGACATGCCTAATATGTGAGTGCTTAGTTATTTCTGTGTAGAAACTCTATATGATTAGGAAATCTCTGCAACAGTATGTCCTATTGAGGTAGTGCGTAAAAATACAACCAGCTGCTTATGAATTAAGGTTCCTTTGCAAAGTGTCCTGAATCTGTGGATGTCAGTTACGGCAGACTCAGAAATTAGGCTAGGCGAAAAACATAGTCCAGGCCCTCCTTTAATGGAGCAAGGCTCTGGACAGGTCTACACAGGTAAAGGGTTTCAGAACTGAGGTCTAGCCGATGTGTCTGTATTCCTTAAGGTTGTTTCACATTCACTTTGCATCCTCATTTCTTCTGAGAGAGAAGCAAACTCACGAAGAGCATAAATTTTGGATGATGTCTTGTCCATCAATGTCTTGCAGATCTACCATAACATGAAATTTTAAATTGGCCAGGGACTTTGAAAATGTGTTTAACAAACCTTTCTGAATGTTTTGGCATGCCTGGCCTGATTTGAGGAAATTGCAACAGTCTATGGGAGCAGGCAGCCCTTATTATTTCAGCACAACTCATCTAATGCAAAGCATGCACTAAGGTCTATCTGCACCACTTAGGCCACGGAAAGATGGTTTCTCCATGCTTAGAAGCAGAAACACATGGAACAAAATGATATCCCTGAAATAAACATGAATACTTGCAGTGGAAGTGGTGGGAAGGTGATGGTGAAAAAGCAATGCCCTCTCAAGAGCACGGAAAACTATACCAACCCTTTTACATAAATTGCAGGATTTGCAACACTCTGAATCTGAAGCAGGAAAGATGCCTTGGAGCAATTATGGATGGGCACATCACTCCTGCCGGCACCTCCTTAAAAAAGCAGTATTGTTTGGCAGTGAGGATCAGTGTGATCCTGGAAAAATACATGTTTGCGATAAGGAGGCACCAATAGGGTGAAACATGGTGGAACAAGGTGCTTCAGTGCTTGAGTGCTGTTGGCACCTCTGTACCTGAAAAATGTACTTGCCTGGGACCTCACAGCTTCCATGTGAGCCTGGGAAAAGGCATCGTTTTCTAAAGGAGGCATTGAAACATGCAGCGTGAGCACCTAGAGTCACTCTGAGACACTTTTTCTGCTTCGGATCCGTAGATTGTACAGTATGCCGACACAGCACTTAGAATCCAAACATCATAGTGCAGGAGTCAAAAAACGCGTTCCAGGCAGATTGCTGTCCAAACTCTGCTTGAATGCATCAGATGAAGGGAAGCCCATCATCTCTCTGGGACACATCAGCTGGAAAAGTTGTCAGCCATTAAAACAGCCTTTTGTATGAAGTGGTCAGATCTCCTTTGCTAGAGATCTTTAAATAGAGGCTGGATGGTCAGAAATACTCTAGTGCAGTGGTCCCCAACCTTTTTGGCACCAGGGACTGGTATTGTGGAAGACAATTTTTCCACAGACTGGCCGGGGGGGGGGGATGGTTTCGGGATGATTCAAGTGCATTACATTTATTGTGCACTTTATTTCTCTCATTATTATTATTTTGGTGGGAGGAAATGTTGGCAGCACTTTGCGTGGGGATAGGAATCGGTTGCTGGTCAGGACTTGTCCAGGCAGTCTCCGAAAAATTGGACACGACTGAATGGATGAAAAAAAAGAAAAGCTTGTGGGCGTACCAAAACTGTGACTGAGGCAAGTGTGCAGTGTGGGAAAGAGGCATGGACAGCAGTGGTAAATAAAATAATGGGCAGGCCACGGGCGGAGTAAAATAAGTGTCGGATTCTGAGCATGCAACCTAGATCCCTTGTATGCACAGTTCACAGTAGGGTTTGCACTCTAATCTAATGCCGCTGCTGATCTGACAGGAGGTGGAGCTCAGGAGGTAACATGAGTGATGGATGGTGGCTGTTTTCGCTCGCTTGCCCACTGCTCCCCTCCTGCTCTGTGGCCTAGTTCCTAACAGGCCACGGACCGGTACCAGTCCACGGCTCAAGGGTTGGATCCCCTGCTGTAGTGGATCCTGACTTCCAGGGGGAGATATAGCACACTGAAGACAGTTCTGTGAAAGCAGAGCTGACAACTGTGGCAAAGACCAAGGAACCGGTGAGTACACTAGTTCCTTGGAATTTCTTTGGATAAGAAGAGGACAGGAGATTGCCCACATATGCTCTGGGTGGCTGCTTCTCACAAGGAGATGGCAGGACAGTGGTTTTCTGTGGTTTTGAGCACTGGAAGATGATGAGGTCAGCCATCTTGCTCGCAACCGTGGTGGAGCCTTTTAAAGGACACTAAGTTCACAAACCTCACATTCTAATCCCTTTTGGAAATTGCCCATTAACCCTCTTAATACTATTAGAGACCTTCAGAATACAAGTTTGAAAAATATTCATTAGGTGAGTTTATCTTCAACTCTGAACAAAAGAAAAATTAATTATAAGCTTAAGAACTTAAAGAATTTGAAATAAACAGCAAAAAGCAAAATAAGATTTTGATCTAAGAAAGTTATAAATGGATTAAGGGTCCAGATAAATTTGGAATATTGGCTTTTATTAAAAGATTTTGGAATTAACTGTAAAAAATAAACAACTTCTCATGGGAAACAGACTTATTTTGGCTATCCTGGTTATTGCACATCATAACAAGAGATAAGTGACACTTTTAGAAACTGGACACTAGAGGAGACTAAAGATTTTAAGCAAAAGAAAAAAAAATACAAGCCTATTCTAGATGTCAGTTAATACTGGGACTTACAAAATGACACAAAATGTTATAACATTGGAAATATTAAAGATATTTAAGAATAGAACCAGAAATTAATAACTACAATATCAACATTGCCAGTAATAACTGCTTCTGCTTCTATGGATAGACTGTGTCTAAAACATGTTAATGAAGGAATGACAGATGTGGAACAATTTTTTTCGAACAAGACAGAGAGAGTACAGAATGTGGAACTGCAAATGACGGAAAGAGAATGATTTGGAAAAGAATGCATAACTGGATATACAAAAGAAACTGGCTGAAATTTTTAAAATTAAAAGGGAAATACAAATGATAAGCCAAGAGAATGACCTGGAAAATGTTTTCTTATTGGATTTATAAAAGAGGCTTGTTAAAGCCTTGAAGAAATCTGTACAATGGGATAAAGAAAATTGAAGAGAAATAAAATCCGATGACAACTTTTGATTGAATTAAAGATTAAGACTGTTAGAAGTAAAAGGAAGGAATATAAAGTTGGTTTATTTGATCAAGGTTAAAATAAGATTTTATTTTTTTTTGCAATGTTCTGGCAATCTTTTATGGACTTTTTGGTGACACCAGGATTGAATAATTGACGTTTTATGAATTTGCTTATAGATGAGAGATGGGATATGAGATGAAGAAGTACCTGTTTAACTTTATAGGAGGTGAAGAGTTATTAAATTTGTTTTTATCTGTGATGAAGCTTGGAAGTCACTTCTTTATATATTTATTTTCTTTTCCTTTATTATATTCTTTTTCTTGATTCTTTTTCTTTTTTCCAGCACTTTTTATTCTTTTTTTCCATTATCTTCTCTTTCTCTAAGTTTAGTTTGTATTAGTGTTTACTACTGTAATTAAAATTCTTAATAAAAATTATATATTTTTTTTAAAAAAGGAAATACTCTAGTGGATCTTGCACTGAGCAAGGGTTTGAAATACTGTAGATTATATCTAGGACCTGGAAGGGAGGGAAGGAGGGTACAGAATCACTGAATTTCCCATTGGGCTACCAACCAAACTACCTGCAACTTTTTAATTATGGCCCTGTTTTGCCATAGAAATATACCAACCCCTGTTCTAGTACTTGTCCATATTTTAGAGTCACTGCTAGCACTAGTCAGGGAATGGTGATAGCAACAACTTTTAGGATTGCAAATATATTCTAGAGCAGGCAATGTAAAGCCTAGGATAGCAAATAGAATTACAGAGTTGAAAGGTGCCATTGAATATGCCCCCTTTCCCCATATCAGTGCAGGAATCCAAATTAAGATGGATTGCCTGTCCTTTGCTTGAACACAGCCAGTGAAAGGAGACACTCACTTCTTTGGGTAATTGATTTTACTGTCACTTATGGCCAGGAAGTTATTTTTCCCCCTAACATTCCACTTGAATTTGCCTTCCTGCAACGTTTCTCCATTATAGGACCCATTTAGGAAGTGAAAAGAAGGACGGATTACCAAGGAAGAGCAAAAGCAGAAGGCCTGTATGGAGCTGGTGTCAAAATTGTGAATGAGCTGAGGTTGGAAAAAGATGCCAAGAACAACAAAGAGACCTTTTTCAGATCTGCTGAAAATAAAAAGAGAAATGGATCAGTATACCTGCTGTTCAGTGAAGATGCCAAATGTTAACGGATAACAAAGAAAAGGTAACGCTTCTCAGCTCATGTGATCAGGGCATGTTGATTTACTGTCAGTGAGTTTAAGTTGCCAGGACTAGATGAATTGCATCTTGGAATATTAACGGACCTTGCTGAGGGTTTAGTCAGAACTTGATGTATTATCTTTGAGAAATCTTGAAGAATTGGTGAAGAGCCAGACTCCTGGAGAAGAGCAATGGTTGTCCTCACATCTTTAAAAAAGGAAAAAAGGAGGATCCAAGGAACTATCAACCAGTCAATCTGATAAGAATACCTGGGAAGATCCTGAATTGGATCATTATCAGAAAAAAGCACGGACAGACTAACCATATCTCATTTTTTGAATGGGTCCATTCCTTAACAGATAATGGACATGCTGTACATATAATTTAGCTTGATTTAAGCAAAGTGTTTAAGAAAAGATCCCAGTATATTCTGATTAGCAT
This sequence comes from Liasis olivaceus, assembly GCA_030867105.1. NCBI lineage: Eukaryota > Metazoa > Chordata > Lepidosauria > Squamata > Pythonidae > Liasis > Liasis olivaceus. Next base: position 6,119,816 of record CM061354.1, read on the forward strand.
GCTTGTGACCATGGATGGCCAGACAGTTAAGTAAATATATAGTTTGCTCAAAAATCATATTCAAAGTAGATTCTTTGTTGGTTCCTCATCACACAGGAGGAAGATATGGAGAAGGGTGCCACAAGATCTTACAAGGAAATAGCTTCATTATTGATTTAATGATAATGTAGAAGGAACGTTTATCAGATGTTCCTATATGGGGTGGGTTAGCTAGTACCCTAGAAGATAAATTATATTTTATTTATAAAAATAAAACACAATTGAGACAAATGAAACTTCTTCATTTAGAAAATAGAAGTCAAATGCATATATATCAATTGATCTGATCTATATATGAGAAAAGGAATACTGTACATGGCTTAGTAATAGTAATGTGAAAAATTCTTGGAGTAATCAATTATTTCATATGGCATATTGCAAACTGAGCAGTAGCCAGTTGCCCACCAAGTCAGGAGTACGATAGGGCTACCAAACAACAACAAAACTACAAAAACAACAACAATAAAGAGATAAACATTCTATATCCCCTAAATGATAGTGCCTTAGCACAGTTAATAAAAACTGGTAATGGAATTGAGTGGGTGTCCTGTCCCAGCCCACAAAATTCACAGACACACAGGTAAGTCTTACATCTTTACTAAAAAGGTTTGAACAATCAATCATGGTCCCTCACACCCAAATAACCAGACCACCAGAAGAAGAAGCAGCAGCAGCAGCAGCAGCAGCTCCTCAACCAGCTTAAATTAGAGGCAAGAGAGAGTTCAAATTATTAATAAGGTACCAGAGGGTCAAACAAATGGGGTATGACATTTCAGGGTCATTACTTGAGAAGGCAGGCTAGGGAGTGAAGGAACACGATGGTGAGGTAAATGGAGAATTGTCACCAATGGATCTGTGGTGCTCGGCTCTACTTATACAGGGGTGGCGTGACCCGGATTTGTTCCTTTTGCAGGGTGGGGTTCTTTCTGGCCAATAGTCTTGCTGAGCATCTTTGTTCAGCCCTCCTTTCTTTCCGGTGGATCCTTCTATTGGCCGGAGGTGTTAGTTCCACCTCTTCACCTTCAGAGGCCAGCAATGGTTGCCTCTCCTGGTTGCTAGGCAATGCTGGTTTCCCTGCCTGAGACTCTCCCAGCTGAATCCCCTCAGACTGATGATCCTCCTGTAACTCCTCTTCATCTTCTGAGTCTGAGCTGGCCATGATGGGGGGGGGGGGGGGGCTGATTGGAAACAAGGCCTGCTATGCTTACAAATTCAGTTCCTGAAGGTTGCCAAGGAGGTCCAAGGCAGTCACATCAGATTCTGATGCAGAAAGTGGAAAGATATACTGATTAATTTATTTTTGCATACATACCCCATGTTTCTCTTTATCCCAATGCTCAACACAGCTTACAATAATCACAATGAATTCTAAAAAATACTCTGACATTGAACCATTTTGTAAAGAAGAAGCATCTGGTTGGCCACAGCAGGAATGGAATGATGAAATACATTGGTTTTGATTTGATCTATGCGAGCTCTTCTTTTGGAGAGGTTAAATTATTCCTTATGCCCTTCACCCTTTTCTGATGGTCAGTTCTGTACTGCAGTTCTTGGGGGTGCATTACTCTTTAATTGTTCCTTTTTACTTTTTCATCGTGTTCTTAATTTTACAATAGCTTTTGGTTGTTAAATAATTTCTGCATTTCACCTCCTGACTTAGGGAAAACATCATGTTAGCTTCAGGCAAGGCAAGTTTAAAAAACATCTCAGGCATTCACTAAAGTAAAGACTTCAGTATTGACCTTGAAGGTTGAATTGATTGGCGAAGGTTGGATAGAGTGGGACTTTTCCCGTCTATTCTTTTATGGAATACTGGGATTGGGAATATTGTAGTGAAATTGATGTGAAATAGGTAGAAACATAAGTACTTCCTCATGTACAACACATAGTTTTGGAAACTATTGCTATGAAAAGTGATCCTGGGAAGTATGACCACATGGCTATAACCTGGGGGTATACTTTTCCCAACATGGCACCTTCCAGATCTTTTTAAACTTCGGCAGATATTATACTTTAAATAAGAAGGGCACTGAGTTGGAAAACACTGATATATAATCCAAAGTTCAGAGGCCATACAATTCTGACTCATGGTTCCAGGATAGAAGAATATAGAACTCTTTTGATTCTCTGTATTTCTGGAGGCATCTTCCTAGTCCATGTTGAAAACCAGAGATGGACAATCTGTGTGGCATGTTGCAATAGCAAATGGCACACAGAAGATCTTCAGCTGAGTTCCTCTTAGGGACTCTATGGAATGCCCTTCCTCGGGACCTGCATTTGTCCCCATTTTCTCAGCATTTAGAAAATCTCTAAGAGTCATCCCTTTGGTAGGCTTGCAATCAGTAATTAATCAGTAGAATTAATTTAATGTTTTCCACCTTTGGTATTTCACATTAACTGTTCCCTCTCTTGAGTGCTTGCCTGAGCAGAAAAGTGGGATATACATTGAACAACAATCACAGTCAAATAAATAAGTAAATGCTTATCGTTCTTCAGATTAATGAATGTCTGCTTGGGCTAGAAGTCATTACCACGGAGCTCCTTCTGAAAAGCAGAAGCCCTCACATATATTCTGTAGTGAGGGCCAGTCTGCACATTATGGGAAGTAGAAAGCACTTGCCTGTTTCCATGTGCTATGATTAATCTAACAGGCAACAGAGTTCTCAGTTCTGCAACAGAAATTATGTTCTTTCCTATAGTTTAGTATCTCTCAGCACATTATCTCTGCATATAAAACCAAAGCTGCTTTATGGGTTCTCAAGTGATCACTACACCCAAACCCTTTCAGTCTGCTATTGCTTTTTTGGGTTGAGTACAGTAAATAATCACTTGACAGATTCTTTGCTTCAGCAATTTCTTCTCCCTTTTTCTTCTTCCTTTTGCCCCCTCTGTTGTCTTTGGACCTTGTTCTTTCCAACTCTTAATCAAATGTCCTTTTCAGTCCTAAAACTGAGATCATAATTCCTTTTCAGACCAGTCACACAGCAAATTCCCATCTTATCATGAACTGCAGGCCAAGCTTGCTGAAATCAGTGCTTCCCAAACTTGTATATCTTAAGAGCCCCCCCCCCCCCACTTACTCTGTTAAAGAACCCAGACCCCACCAAGATCAAACATTTCTTTACACACTTTGTTCTGAGAAGAACATATGTACGTTTATAGGCGTTCTGCTATAACATGTATCAGGGAAGGTTTTCAAGGTGTAAATTTTGAAATCATTCTGTTGACAGTACTGCAATCACTGTAAAATAAAGCAATCTTTCTTGAAGCTTCAATTAAGAAATATATCCAAATAATGAGAGAGAGCTAATGGGGGCTGAAGCTAAGTTTGCCACTGTGAGAACACTCTTCCAAGCCTTACCTAAAACAGAACAAAACACCCCAAAAGACACATCCCACTAGACTCCTTCTGCATATTAACAGTGGTAAGTGTACAATTCGCCAAGAAACACTGGCTTAAATGACACGGTTTCTTTAAGGAACGGGGTGGTTTTGTAGCTAAGGGAGGAGGCTCCCTAATCAGTGAGACAACCTCATCACTAATCCATCTTCAGGTGGAAGGTCAGGTGTTAATTCACAGAGTGTCCTGTTAAAAATGTACCTAATACCAACAGCAAGACAATGCAACTAATCAACAAGCATTACTTAAAAGAGTTACAGGAGTAGCAGTTCCAGTTAATGGGATGGAGCTACGTGAAATATGGGTGGTAATAGCTTCCTAGCAATAAGGCTGCTGTTAATATCTCCCAAAGAACTGAAAGTCTTGTAGCTTGAAATATTTACACTGTTGGGCTGAATATCCCCCAGGGAGCATTGCAAAGGCCAGAGATATACTGCATTACTAGATGGTGTGTCTTTCCCATCCCTAATTGCTGTGATTTGAGGTGGAGCATTTTAATGTCGAGGGAATTATATATCTGGAGGGAAGGAAAGATGAAGATCTGGTTCTGATGGGAATTTCAGTAGCTTATTGAACTATATGAAGCAAGATTCTTATGCTGGGGTCATGAAGATGCTTTAAAGATTTTTTTTTTTTACAACAAGAAAAATCAATGTTATCAGGATATGATAAATGTTGCATACTTTTTACATATTTATTTCTGCATATTTGAACAATTGGATAACAAGATTAAGGAACTTTTAACAAGGTGGCCTGGAAAGTAATCAAGATATCAATTATGGTCTTACACTGTATAGCTAATCAATCAATTTTATTTATTATGGCCTTGAGCCAGCAAATAAAACAGAAAAAAAGGGGAAAAAAATAAAACAGTCAAAATAGGTAAACAAAATAAGCATATGCAGCAATCCATCTTAAATCTTAAATCTTACTATGGATTCCCTGCCAAAGTCTTGATGCTAGATAACAAAACTTGGCAACATTGCAGGTTGCACCAAAAAGGCTTCATCAGCAAGCAGAAAATCAACATAGAAACTGTCTGATTGTCCAGGAAAGGGGAAGAATAAAAATTTGATGCAATGTCATATAAAACCTGCAATATAAAAGAACGTGTGTTATGGATTCTTCCTCTGGTGTGCCATGAGGGCAGAGACAATGAGGCAAGGGGAGTTTGCAATGTCTATCTTTTAACTGTGCTGAAGGAAGAGCATTGCAGCAAGCCCTAATCAAAGCCAAGAGGTAGCTTGGGTAGGTCATAAATATAGGATGCCATGACTTTTTGATGATTTTTTTGATAACCTACAAAAATTGGACAGTTGGTTTAAATTACACAGGAGCTCAATTTCAAATGATCGTTGGGCCATCTGATTTTTAGCCTGAGACCAACCAAGGTTATCTAAAATGGTCTAAGAAAGGATACCTTAAAAGAGTTTTTGCATCAGGGACTTCTTCCAAGTGGACTAGAAAGCATTACTGAAAACAACCCAGTGTATAGCTAATTTAAAATCAGTTGATAGGCAAAAATCAATCAAAACAACCTATGTATAATGCTGTTCGTATTATACAGGATGCATGACAGACTGGTAACTCAAAGGCAAACCTTCTTCAGTTCAATTTAAACCAGTGAAAAGGGGACGGCACCATCCTGACTGTTTTTAGAGACAGCAAAGTCGCTTTCTGAAAATTCTTAGAGAAAGCAAACTCGAAAGCATTTTGCGACATTAGTTTTATCAGAAAGCAATAGATATTTTGACATGATGTTTTTCAGAAAATCACCATGGTTGACCCCTGTGTATACACAGATCTTCGTTAATGTTTAACAACGAGAAGACAAGCAGAGCTGATGGAAAACACAAGGAGTAAGGGGAAACAGATTGGGTGCTACAACTGCTAGTCAAAGCATGATAACTTTGGGTAGCTCCTCACAGTTTCTTTCCAGGAGGGATTTGGGAGGTGGTGTGAATGGATGAGTTAAGAAAAGCTCCAAGTCTCAGCCTTAGTAAAACCTGCACCTATCAAACTGACAAGTTTAGGAAAACACATTTCATGCCAAGGAAAGCAACCTTCTGTTTATTTCACATCTGCTGCATGATGCAATATGATGATTTATCACTATTGGTCCAATTGATATCCTGCCTATCTTTCAGGAGCTCAAGGTGGCATACACAGTGCTCCATCCTTCCATGTTTCCCCACAGACACAGCCCTGTGAGATAGGTTGGGTTAAGAGGAAGTGACTGGCCCCATGTCACCAGTGAGTTTCCGTAGATGAGGGTGAAGTAGAATCTGGATCTGCCTGGGTTTAGTCCAACACTTTCATCATCACACCACTCTGTTTTCCAAGGGTTTTAGCCTCCCCACTTATATTTATCTATGTTCATAAAGGTTTATGAATTTCTCCTTCCTCAGATTTCCAACCTGACAAGGTCTGTTGAATGGGACAGGTAATAAACAAGATGGATGAATGAAATAAATAAATAACATGTCATGGAATCGTGTCTCTGTTTTTTAGTTTTAATCCCACCGTAATCTCATAGTTGATTCCTGGCACTTTTTGGTCTGCTAGATTTACATCCAGCCTTCCCTTTGGGAGCTCAAGGCAGCCCACCTTCCTTCCTCCTGTTTTTCCCTCCAGTGGCAATTCCAGGAGGATGAAACTGGGCTGAGAAAACATGAGTGGCCCAAAGTTAACCTGTGAGCATCCATGACTGAGGACAGATTAGAACCTGGGTCACCCCAGTGCCAGTACAACATCTTAGCCACAACACAAACTGTCTCTTGATGTGGTATAGCCTCCTCCCCAAGGCATAATGTTAAGTGCACCTGGTACAGAGCCTAGCCTTTCAGGGAAGGAAGGGAGACTGAATGGGAATTTTGAAAGGTTGAAAGAGGTAGATAGAAATCTTACTTTACCACAATTTCACCTGCCTAAAACTATGGAAAACTATCTTCTCTACCTCCATATAATCTTTCAAGGTTTCACCCCCTTTCTTTCCCCCCACCCAACCCATCCTACTCTACATTATTTCTACCTAAACGCCATCATATCTACTGAAAATATTCCCCTGAGAAGAATATTGTCCTGGTAAATTGTATAATGAAAGACAGGGCATTCACACATACACACTTACAGGTCACCTTATAAGTGCAAAGAATGCCACATTTACAGAAATTCTTCTTTGAATGAATTTCTAAAGCACATTTCTTTTTATCAAGTTGAATAAGAAATCACGGGGAGGAAAAGGAACAGAATTTATCTATGCAGGACTCAGCAACATCCCACGCTCCTCCATACTTAAAAAACCAAGGGAGTGTCTACCATGTCAAAATAATAAAGGTTTTGCAAATTGAAAGAGAACAGTTTGATAGGACATGTACTATTTAGACAGAAAGCCTCAACTAAGTTATGCAATATCTTGGCTGAATGTGATTGTGGCAGATCCCATTTGAGAGTCCTTTTCAAATGTCATGATGTGCCTTTTTATGAGGAATAATACAGACAGCTTTCTTATAAGCACACCTGAGAAAGTGCAATGCGTTTCCATGTACTGTGCATAATGCAGGACCCAGAAGGAGATTTTTATTTTATTTTTTTTAATTTATATATCAATTTTGTCACTGCCCATCTCATTGAAACAACTCTGGGCAGTTTACGAAACAGTTAAAATCAATCAGAATTACAAAATTACAATCTACTATTAATAAATAGAAAATAAATAGATGCAACAATAATTGGCAGTCACTCAGGGAGTGTTATCAAGATGCCAGCCACCCCCAGGATTGGGTAAGATTGTTATCACCCTACTCAAGCTGGCAGAGCCAGGTCTTTAATCCCTTCTGGAAGGCCAGGAGGGCCGCCGCACCTCTGGGGGGAGAATATTCCAAAGAGCCGGGGCAAAGGCAAAGAAGTCTCTCCTCCTGGGCCCTGCCAGCTGACCTTCTCCCGCTGATGGGATCCACAACATGCCCTCTCTGCCTCACCCTGTGGGACAGGTTGATGTAACGGGAATGGGACAGTCCCTCAGGTAACCTGGCCCCATGCCATGTAGGGCTTTAAAGGTGATAACCAACACCTTGAATTGGACCTGGAAGCAAACTGGCACCCAGTGCAGCTCCCGCAGCAAAGGTGCTACTTGTGCCATCCTAGGGGCACCTAATATCATCTGTGTGGCTGCATTTTGAACCACCTGTAGCTTCTGGATACTCTTCAAAGGTAGCCCTGTGTAGAGTGCATTGCAATAATCTAGCTGAGAGATGACCAGGGCATTAGTGGCTGACTCGAGAGCCTCCTGATCCAGGAAAGGGTGTAACTGGCATACCAAACAAAGGTGGGCAAAGGCCCTCTTGGCCATGACTGCCACCTGCTGCTTGAGCAGGAGTTGTGTGTCCAGGAGGACCCTCGGATTATGTAGCAGATCTGTCCAGGGCAGTGCAACCCATCCAAAACCAAAGATGGTAAATCCTTGGATACAGAGGGACCTCTAATCCATAGCCCTCCATCTTACCAGGGTTCAGCTGAAGCCCGTTGCACCCCATTCAGACTCCCAAAGCCTCCAGGGTGGTCACAGCATCACCCACCTCACCAGGGATGGAAATGTATAACTTGGTATCATCTGCATAATGATGATACCTCATCCCATGGTGGTGGGTGATCTCACCCAGATCATCCACCACCATCAAGATCATCTGCCCTTAAAAAGGAGTGGAGAGAATACCAAACCCTGGGGCACCCCACAAAGGAGGAACCGCGAGCTGGACCTCTCGCCCCCAGTCAACATTGATTGGGATCGACCTTGGAGGAAGGAAGAGAACCAGAGCAAAACTGTGCTGACCACTTCCAACTCCCCAAGTTGACCAAGAAGGATACCATGGTTGATGGTATCAAAAGCTGCTGAGAGGTCAAGAAGAGCAAGGATGGATGCACTATCCCCATCCCACTCCTGCGCAGAGATGTTTGAGGGCAATGATGCTCCAGCATGTAAGAATATAAGATAAGTTCTGCTAGATCACACCAATGGGGTATACTTTACCATCCAATTTCTGACACAAGCAGAGACTTGGATGAACATGGCTAGAAACTAAATATTTATAGTAATCCTGAAATGCACCCATTGCATGCAATTGAAAGTCTGTGGACTCTTCCTCCTATCATCCAGATTGGGAGCCTGCACAAAAGCATGCCAACTCTAAGATGTGCTGTTGCTCCTATTTCAGACCACTATTCTGCCCTGAGAGCCTAAGAGGAGAGGTGGGGTGGTGTAAAGAATACATAGGATGACCTTGATGGGTAGAGTGAAGATCCACTATGGAGGCAACAAACAGATAAATGTGGTTTAAGCCCATATGTAGACAGAAGTTTGCAAAAATGTCTCAGACAGGCACCTCCCCCCCCCCCCCATTATCAAGAAGATAAAAGAGGGAGGAGCAGAAGCACATTCCAACTTGCAAGATTATGTTAATATAGCCATTCTAATAAAAATAGTTTTAGGTCTATGTGGTGTCTGCTTCTCGGTCTGGTCTATCAGTTGCTGGCAGCAGAAGGCTGCAGTATTCTGCTGTGAGTTCTCCAATCCCAACTGGGAGATCAAAGGAACCATTCTCTATCACTTCTCTCCCCCACTTCTTTCCCCACTGCTTTTCCTGGCCCCAGGACAAAAGATCAGGAGAGGAGAGAAGGAACCCACCCTCCCCTTCTCTCCTTCCTTCTTCTCTTGCCTCTTCTCTTGGCAGCTGAAGCAGGGGAGAGGCAGAGAAGCAGATCTTTTCTGCAGAAGTCCAGGTAGCAGGGGTTCTTTTTCCAAGTTCACAGTGGAATTGGGAGAAGTGATTCTGCCATGGGTACAAATCTCTCACCCTAGCAGTGATGCAGACTGCAAAGCTGCTTCAGCTACAGCCCAGAAGACACAAGAAGGTACATTCATGGCACATTTCCAGTGGTCTTCCAGACAACCCATGTCTGGCTCCCCCATTTAGGGAAGATAACCTCACTACCAGCCATCATTTACAAAACTAGTATATGCCTTTCTCAGCAAACCTTTGTGACTGGGTGGCATATAGGTGTCACAAATACATAAATAAAACAAATAATAATGATAAACTTCCATCTGGGAGGAAGAAAAAAAAACTGCTATAAATGTCACACTATGAAAAGAAACAGATCCATCTTCACAAGTTGACAGCAGTGCCTGTTTCTCTGAAGGAACAAAAATATGGAAATAAAAACAAGAAGGTGAAGCAGAAAAGCTTGCAATAATCCAGTAAACTGGAAGGTCACCCTTTGGAGATTAATAATGTTCCAGTAGCTCAGATTAACCTGCAGAGATGTTTTTTTGATTGCCAGTGAATCAGCCAACAGGAGAAAGACTAGAACACTGATTAAATAAATTTATGGATCAGGTATACATTATTTTCTTTTATCTGTGTTTGCTAAATATATGGGTTTTTCAGACTCTTGGCTCTAACCATTCAATAATCATGCAACAAGCTTCACACGATTTTGGCTGGGCTTTACAATGACTAATCCATCATAACAGCACCCTGAGGATTTACCTTCTGCAGTTATTTCTCACTAAGACATATATATTCTCTGTCTTTAAAAATCACATGTCTTATTGAATGGCTGTGATCTATGTATACCGAATATTCGTGCAACAGCACATTTCAGACTCTAAGTGGTGCCTGGCACATTTGAGGGCTAATGGTGATGATCATTATTATTTCTGAATTTACAAAGCTAGCTTGGGAAAAAATAAACTGACATTCTTCTACTAACATTTTGTGTGTATGGAGACTTGTTTCATAAGCAACTTTGACTGTATATAGGAAATTATGAAAAAAGTTTCGTGAGCAACTTTTGTGCACATAGGAAATTATGCAATATGGTGAATAGCCATATTGGAGAATTTCCTATGCATATAAGAGTGCTGCCATAGTAATAGGGCCACAGTGTGGTGGTGGGAAGAGACAGAGCTAAGCATGATTATTCTTGAGACCCTTGCATTTCACATGTGCTGAAAGTCTCCTAGAGACTGTCCCAGGATTCCATTAATTCAGCCAAATATCCAGATATAAAGATGAAGTCTATCTGAGAAGGAAGAATGATAAACCAATGGAAGACAATACTCACACTCACCGAGGTCTAAATTAAAAATTAATTAAATTTATTTAACAAGAGGTTACCACTGGAGCCTCAGCAAGTGGTATCACTTGGTTGACTTTAGACTGGGAAGCTATGAAGGGTTGGGCCTTGTTAATACTTAGAAGGGAGACCACCAGAAAATACCAGGGCTCCTGGCTAGACTAGGAAATTTAAAAAAAATCATCTCAGAAGAAGGAAGGGACAAACCATTTCTCCATAGAAATGTCATCAAGAGTTGATCTCAACTCAAAAGAGATTTTATCTTTTTATCGTTTGAATGTCTGGATTCTTCATCTAGGTATTGGTGGAAGAAGTGACAATGAAGTCCCAGATATTTATATTAATTGAAAAGCAGTTAGACACCAGATCCAGATGTATTCAGATTCTAATGCCAGTAGTCTGCCAACAAGTCAAAACATCATTTAGACACTATGTCTAACTGCTTAACCTTCCTACACTTCCATTATAACATAGCTGTCTGTTCCAACAGGAAGTCATTGTATACAAAAGAGCTCGCATTTTGGATGCTGATTCAGAAATATAAGCCAGGAAATGTGTTTATTTAGGCTTCATAGTCAGCTTTCAATTCCCAGAATCCCTAAGTGGCACTGTTGAGTTAAATTAGAAGACAGAGGATTATAACACAAAAATATACCGCCTCATAATATTACAATTCCATTCAACTGGCATTGTTACAATAGATAATAGAATTTCATGAATCTTCAGCTTAAAGACTTGATTTGATTCATAGCATGTAAGGTTAGAAGGGACCTAGAGATCAAGGAATAACTCTGAATAATTCTACCCCCCTTTCTATGCAAAATTATCTGAGGACAATTGTCCTGTCTTCCTGAAGTCTTCTGTTCTCCAGGCTAAATTTCCCCAACACCTCTACACATTCCTTATCAGTCTTTCCTTTCAGGCTCTTATCTTGTTGGAGGATGTCCTCTGGACATAGTCCAGTTTTTCAATGTCCTTTCTCAAATATGTTGCCCAGAATTAGATGCGATATTCTAGGTGCCATCGACCAATGAAGAATAAAGTGAAACTAGGCTGGTTCAGCTGGATCTCTGAGCAGTATTGATTTTTGTGATTGAATTTAAATGCCCAATTAAATTATTCAATCAAACAGATGTCAGAATGCAGAAAGTTGAACATAAAGATTTTCTCCAAATCGGTTCAGAAGCTTAGATTGAACCAGAGCAATTCCTTAAATCAATTTGGATTGTCAAATAAGGTGGAGTCAATAATCAGAATCAATCTGATGATTTGAATCAAGGCATCCCACACATTCCTAATGGTAATATTTATTATAAGATTATCTAATACCCTTTTTAATGTCAATTATAATCATATCTCATGGTGGCCAAAAAGAATCTTTTAATATATCCTCAGGACTGAATCACACATTCATTTTTGATCATTTTATCTCATCAATGTCCCATACACAATATTGTAACTATGTCTTCCACTATGATAATTGATAGCTACCACCTCTTCACTTTCTAGTATCCACTATTAGATAAAATGCTGCTTTATGGGGTTGGGTTCAAAAGATATGAATGCTATCAAGCATGTGAACAGGTGGAGCAAAATCCTCTCTTGATTTATGATAACATCATGTAACATGTGGTGTTAAAAACAATCAAATGGAAGCACCGAGTATGGTAAATCTTGGGGACCAGATTCATACAAAACACAAACCCCTAAATTAACAAAACATAATCCCTATGTTCACATAGCATCCTATGCTAAAATAAATGATTTAACGTGATGGGCTGATTCTTGCAAGAAGACAAAAATCTGGGTTTCCACAAGAAACTGCTCAGCCTTATTTTAGCTGAGTCTAATGTATTGTGGGAACATACCAGCTGAGATGAATGATTTTAGGTTGCCAGGAGGCACCAAACTCATTGTTCTAGGATGGTCCCTTATAAAATGTTCCAGGTTCCAACAACCTAGTGTATTGGAAAGAAGACTGGATAAGAAATCTCCTGTAAATTCAAATACAACAACAACAACAACAACAGGAAGGAAGGAAGGAAACCATAAAAGGTCAGTTGTTAAAGCTGGGGAGGATTAAAGCACCCAATCTGTAACCCTGGAAACAGATAATCCCAATCCAATTTTGTTAACTATCTATTCCAACTTTTAGAATAAGACAGTAACTCCCATCCCTACATACCTAGAACAAAGAATTAAAATTGCAGCAGTTAAAAATAGGTGAGGCAGGATTCTTACACAAGACAGATTCTCTCTTCAATTGCAGAGCAGGGCAGCTATTATTAGATGTATACATTATATTGAGCAATATTATCAATCCAACTATCAGAGTTCTTTCCATGCTTTACAGCTTTGTAGCTGAAGATGAAAGAATGGAGGCTGGAATCACATGACTATAAAACAAGGTTTCTGTGCTTGGGCTCTGCCCACCCCAATCCGTACCTGGATGTGCACTAGGGACAGGTAGTCATTTCCAAAGGATGGGCCATGTTTACTGGATATTAGGGATACTTCAGAGCTTCCCACACACTTTTTAGTTGGTTGCACGAACTGTTTTAAGGACCTGCTTCTCTGACAATGTGGGCTGTAGGCCAGAACAGGGATGGATAAGGAACTGGGAAACGTTTCCAATGTTTCCAAGTTCAGCTGGTTAAGATGCCAGCAGCTTGGTCCTCTGTTTACTTGTCTCCTTGGTGATAATCTCAGAGGTTATAAAGAAACCAGTATTGGTTAAACCAACATGAAGAATTCTGGCTAGATGGAAAACTCTTCAGCAGGCAGCTGATGTTGGAAAGGGTTGAGAAGCCTCAAATGGAAATTAGAGATGCCTATCTCTACTGACTCCTGATTTTTCCCAATTTTAGCTTAATCATTCATCCCCTGGGACTTCCAAGGCAATATTGAAGCAGATCACAGAAGTTAAGGGAGGCAGAAATCCTTGTCATGTTACTGGATACCACATAATAAGCAGGATTAAATTTTGAGAAGCAGAGGGATCATAGTAAAAGCTACAAGGAGTTTCTAAAAGCTTGTCTTCTAAGCCTTTTCCATCTTTCTCCTTCTCCTTTTTGTTCTTTTAACACACCATGAAAACTAAACTAGATACAAGGCAAGCCATCTAGTAATTCCCCCCACCCCCTGGGTGGTTTCAGGCTTGCCTACAGATTGATAGAATACTCAGGTGTTTCAATGCAGAAGATGCACCTGGTTGAACGACTTGATTTGTCAAGGGCAGGATTCAATCTCTCCTGTATCACACAGTTTGGAAATGACTGGATTTTATACAACTTATACATGAAATTCCTGTAAAGCCTTGTAACATCTCACGTGCAATCTCAGCCTTTCTGGCTGTCTTCTAAAAGGCTGTAATGTAGTCACCTTGCATTACTTGTAACAAACTTTCAGCATGCTAAAGGTATAATGTTCATCGTGACCTGCAATTAGCCAAGCTAGACACTGGGGCAGGAAGTATAAAAACCTATGTTCTGAATAGTTCATCTGGCCGGCATGATCTCAGTTCATAATTATTTGAAAAGAAGTCCTAACATCTGTGTCAATGCATCAAAGGCCTCACCAGCTTGTTGACCAGGTTTCTAATTAAAACATAAAGCAGGTAGCACATGTTTCACTTTACTGAAGACATGCATTGACAGACAAAAATCCACTTTGTTCAAAACCCAGTCTTTAAACTGCAGAGCACATGACACTAAATTAAAATTAAAAAAAAAAAAAATCTCTGGAGAATTTGTTGACTTCTGCAGTGCTTCATCTCTAAATCTTCTGAAATCAAATTTGACTCAGAGAGAGAAGGGCTGGGCAACACTATTGGTTGGAAGGGAAAAACATGCTTCAACATATCTTTGGGCAGTCAGGTAGAACCTGTTGGCAATTCCTTAAACCAGATGTGTTTTCCTAAGATTGTGCTGCATTTGTAGCTGTAGTAAGGAGTTGCTGACAACTGCTATGTGAGTGCTCCTGTATGCCCTGAAGCACCTCCGCCTTTTCAAATTGAAAGTGTTTTGTGATGTGAAAGTTGGTTCCCAGACTGATAGAGATTCAAGAGATCAAACTGCAAACTTCTTCCTTATCAATTATCTTCCTGCCAGATCATAGGAAGACTGTTAGAAGGAGAATTGGAAAGTCTCTGCTTTAATGTCACAGGAATACCTTGGTTCTAAATTGACATTTTAGAATGGCTGGAATTCTTGTAACCTCTTTTGTCTCAAGAAATCTTACCTGAGAGAACTCATGTACGGAAAGGATAACTTTTGCATTAGGCTGCTGCCAAAGACCCTGAAATACAACCTTAATAGAGAGTGAAGAGGTTATTCATATAGCATTTTGAAACCAAGTGGTGATCATCAGCTTTGTCTGCCAGCCTCAAAATGGCTGAGAATATGAAAGTGATCTCAACAGAAAAACACAAAAAGCAGCATTCAGTTAGTGCTGGGATCTAAGCAATGTCCAGAGCTACCCAAAGCCTTTCAACCTGTCGATGTCTTGTTGTTGTTGTTCGGGAAATAAAGAGATTATATTTGAAATGATGCATGATGCTATGGCAGCTGAAACTCTGTGGGGAAGGAGGAGAGGCTAGCTTGGACCCAGAACCTGGAAGATGGGGGTGAAGCAGCACTCCCTGCCAATGGGAAAATGGTCTGAGTGCAGAACTTCCGTGGTTCAAAGAGAAAGGTCACCTTTAGTGCACCTTCAGGTGCAGCTTCCACTACAGCAGGGCCAGAAATACATTGGTTCAGCTGCCAGACATAGATGATGGCATGAGATCATATAGCTTGGAACTCTTTCTGGAACAGTACAAAGATCTAGCCGAGAAATGCCCTTAAGGGAATGACAACAGATGTGGGGCATGCAGTAGTTTTAAAGGCATTGTCTAGGAGAAGACCTATATGAATTTGTAAGATTTTTTTTCCTCTCTCTCTCTCTTCCTGGATACACAATCTCTGTCTTTGGCAAGACCCTGGTGGAATCCTTTTTGGACAATCACTCTCCAAGTTAAATCTGAATGTGCATCCTATATAAATTGATTGGGCTTTTCTAGAGTGCATCTCCGTCACTGAAGCTTCTGTTCTCCAGCTATGCCACAAGTGAACTACTGCTGGACCTCTTTCTCTGCTTCACCTGTGATACTCTCGAACTTAAACTTGCTCCCGTGTTCATCTTTCCTCCGAGAACCAAATGGCCCCCACCCTGCTGGTATTTCGAAGGGCCCTGAAGATCTGGCTTTTCACTCAGGCATCTGGCGAGGATGATGGATGTCCTTTTTCTTTGTTCCCATCCAGGTTTGTTTTCTCTGCCATCTTTGTGCCTTTTGTGTCATTTGTGTTTCATGTTGTTTTCTTTGTTTTTAAATGTTTTTAACTATTTGTAATGGAGTGTCAGTCTGGTGTAGTGGTTAAGGCCTCAGGCTAGAACCAGGAGACCATGAGTTCTAGTCCCACCTTAGGCATGAAGCCAGATGGGGGACCTTGGGCCAGTCCCTCTCTCTCAGCCCTAGAAAGCAGGCAAGGGCAAACCGCTGCTGAAAAATCTTGACAAGAAAACTGCAGAGACTTGTCCAGGCAGTTGCCAGGAGTCAACACTGACTCGAAGGGGATAGATAGATAGATAGATAGATAGATAGATAGATAGATAGATAGATAGATAGATAGATATTTGTATACTGCTTAGTGTCACTGGGAGTCAGGCAGCATATAAATTTAATTTATTGGTATTGTTATTAAAGCAGTTCTTCCAGAAGCCACTCATAGAATTGCTAGCCATATTATCTTAGACTCCAGATCTGGGCTTCTTGATTCCAACCCTGATATCCCTAAAATATGTTAAATCTGGGCCCCCTCTCCTCCAGACCCAGTTCCCATATTTTTATTCCTCCCTTCCAAATTGCCATATTTCTTTCCTTCCAAGAAAGAAATTGTACATCAGCTCTTTAACCAAAATCCTTCACACTGCATTTGGAACCAAATAAAGCATTAATATGTTCATCTATGCAAAATGTTCTTCTAACTATTACCTTAGGCATTCATTTAGCTGATTCTCCTAGTGAGAACACATTGACATTGTTAAGGTTAATGGGCCAGTGATTAACAATAAGCATTCATAGATGAAACATTTCTTGAAGCCTCATTGTTTCCACCTTGCTAAAAGAGACTGTAGAAGTCTTTGAACACCACTGCAGAGCAGCTGACTCCCTATGTCCCATGATGATGTTTGTGTGCATACCATAGGTAGGAGTGAACTTTAGCAATTCACATCCATGGTCAGAGAAGAAGTCTCTCTCACCTCTACAGTTGCTATGCAGAATTCTACGGGCTAAACTAATTGCTAGCACTGGAGGATGAAGACAGAGCAGACATTCTTGCTGAACTTTTAGAATGCATTCATGCATTCATCACTGAAATCATTAAACTTTAGCAAGCATCAGATATGGAATTACTTCAAAGAGCTTCAAAGAGGAAATCTAGCCCAAGGTTTGGTCTGCACACAGAAGCTAAAACTCTATTTCTCATCAGTTTCTATGTGAACAGTTGTGGGTGATGATTGCCAGAAATAAGGAGGCTGAGTATGTAAAAAATAAAACCTTATTGCAACTAGTTAATATAGACTTAACAACATGTAAAACCCACAATAGGCAACTTTGTTTTTGCATTACAAAGATTCTGTTTAATGATGTTCTTCCAATTTGCCTTCTACCATCATGTCTTTATGTTATGTGCAGAAGCAGTCTCAGAGGTTCTGCAGGGATGGGATGATTCCAAGGTTGGGCCACAAAAACACATGTTGTTGCTGTATTATCTAGCTATTAACTAGGATTGACAGAATCAATTTCAAGTCCATCCTGTATTATGGAAGCTCACTGGCTGATTCTGGGTCAGCCACTATTACTGAACCCACCCTACATTATAGGATCTCTGTTGGGTAAGAGAAATTAGAAGAGGAACTATTACCCATAGTGTCTCAAGCTCCTGGAAGAAAAGTTCGCCAGGGTTTTCTGAAAGCCTGTGGTCTGCTTAGGCAGATAAATCTAGCAAGGAAATGCATAAATTGTTGCTCTTGTCAAAGAATGCATAGTGAGCATGAGGTTCTGGGAAAGCTTTGCCAAAGAGGACAAAAAATGTACTTTTGAGACCCATAGCTTAGGGGTAGAGATGATGCTGTCAGGGAGCTCCTGACCTTAGTTCAAATGATGAGATAATTCATGATGACCAAGACCTCTGAGTCAACCCTACAGAATCAGATATGCCCACTGACAAAACTAAGCTAAGTAAACTGATAGTCTAATTCAACAATTTCCATATGCTTCCTGTTTTCAGAAATTACTAGTCTAAGTTGCAAAAAGGCAAATGGTAGCTGCCATGTTTGGCACACACACACAAATATGACGTGCATAAAACAATTCACACACAATTTGTACATGCAAATTTTGTGTCCCTAGGATGGCACTCATTACACCTGTATACACCGCAAGCTGCATTGGTTGCTAGTTGTGAGAGCTAGAGCGGAAAGAGTTAAGCGCGTTCTCTTATCCCCAGAACAGAGAGGTAGAGATAAGAGAATGAGGCTGGCACCTCCCTGAGGAATGCAGGATGTTTGTCGGGTGACTCGGGGAATTGCTTTCACTCTGAGAAGATTCTGTAATGGGACTGAAGCCAATAAACCATGCTGAATTGAATCTGTACTGTCTCCTGGAGTTTCCTGGGCTAATCCTGACACTAGTTTGCTTCTGGGTGCAATTCAAGGTGCTGGTTTTGACCTTTAAAGCCCTGCATGGCGTGCGACCAGGTTATCTGAGGGACCACCTCTTCCAGATTACATCTACCTGTCCCACCCAGTCAGGCAGGAGGGGTATGCTGCGGGTCCTGTCCCCAGAGGAGCTGCATCTGGTGGGACCTAGGCAGTGTGCTGTTTCTGCTGTGGCCCTGGCCCTCTGGAACATAATTCTCCTCAAGGTGAGGTTAGCTCCATCTTTGTTAGCCTTCCAGAAGGCCCTTAAAACATTTTTTTCCCCCACCAGCCTTGGGTATCTCAGGGAGAGCCTGCAAGGTGGCTATATGAGATTAAGTGATGTTTGTTCGCCTGCTTTCTTGGGTTTTATTTATTTTATATGTTTACTTTCTATATTTATTTTATTTATTTTTGATTGTTTTTAGATTATTATGGACTTTTTAACTGTTGTTGTCTTGTATGCCACCCAGAGTTGTTTGTTTGTGAGATGGGGGGCTATATAAATATGCAAAATAAATAAATAAATAAATAAATAAATAAGAATAATATCTATTTAAAGAAATTCATGGAAGTTCATGTCTTCCAATTGTTGTATTCTTCACTGTAGGTGTCAAATATTGAAACAGTTCTCCTTCAGATAATGGGTGAATCAGAGTAAATAATCTTGCTGAATGCTGAATGATCAATATACTGTATATACTTGCAAATAAGCCAAGGATTTTAGGTGCCAAAATCCACCCCAAAAATTGAGTTCAGCTTATCCATGAGTATATACTGTAATACTTTTTTTAAAGTACCTGTATAATCCCTATATATTCGCATATAAGACCATCTGCGGATAAGCTGACCCTTGAATTTTTAACCAAAATACCATGAAAAATGGATAATCCATGGATTACCCACAGATAAGCCAATTGTGAAAATTAAAACATACAAACATTTTGTGGGTCGGCTTATTCACGAGTGGCACATTTGTCACAATATTTTGGTTAAGAATTTGAGGGTCAGCTTAATATGTAGATGGGCTTATATGCAAGTGTATATGGTAACAAAAGATAGGTCTGTACATTCGTGGATGTTACTGTACCAAAGATACAGCATCAAATGGTGTATGGAGATCTTCAAGAGTCACAGAGGCAACAGTGTGGAATTAGGATTCTTTGAGCAGAAAAGTGTTGTGTTAACGTATCAGGAAGTGTATATGTGTGGGAGAGATGGCATGGAGGGAATTTTTGCATTCTTATTTACATCGTAGCAGAAAACTGAAAGAAGGCTTGGATGACTCTGAGAAGCTGAACCAAAGAAATCAACCCAACAGGGGAAAAATATGACAGTAGTGGATTCCATCTGAGTCTTCCAGCAAATCTGGGGCATCCAAGATAAAAGAACAAAAGCAATCTGCAAATAAAAGGAATAGGAAACACTAAGAAGTGTGCACCTTTTGATAACTTGTTTTTTCCTCATGAAATGGTTGAAGGGTTTGCCTGGTAATAGCTACACTGATGCTTGGATGCACACTCCATAAATAAAGAGATTGGACAGTGAAGCATGGCAAATAGAGAGTTACCATCAGTATTTCCAACACAACATCTGGACGAGTCTTAATCTATTATCTATTAGAATCGGCAATTCAATTTATGGCACCTGAATTGTTTAATCTGGATTTGGGGTGGGGAATAATCCAGTATTTATTCCAAGCAGTTCTACCTTTCAAGTATGATGATAAGTCTTCAGGCATCCCTCCCAATTTCAGACAATACAGGTGCAGGCAATGAATCAGATCAACCTTAAAAAAAAAACTTTAAAAAACCCTGTACTTTTTGAAGGAAGGATCTGGATGCACAACTGTCTCAAGAATCTTCCCCAGTCTTAGAAAAGGTATCCGCTTAGTCCTTTCTTCTGTATGGTATACACTGAAGATAATTCTATGCAGGCTAATGAAGAATGTTAACAATTGCATATAATCAATAGATACCATATACCCTATATTTTATAATATGGTGTTGGAAAGGGTCATTTAGATGCAGGAAGTTAAGCTTCCCAAGCAGATGACTAACCAGTTTCTTATAGGAGGCATCTTGCGAAGTGGAACATCACCATAATTTGATTCCACTGTTGAACTGTTCTTACTAGGTGAACATATTTTCATATCTCAGCTGGAACCTAGTTTCCTATAGTTTAAGACTATTATTCAATGTCTTGAAGTCTAGGATTAGCTGGAAAGAAAAGGTCTTGACTTTCTTCTATGTGACATCTCTTCTTGGAGAATGATACCATATTATTTCCCTTTCTTAGCTACAGCTATCCAGTTCCCTTAATCTTTCCTTGCAGGACTTAATTTTTTGTCCTCTGATTATCAGCACTGCCTTTCTCTGAGCCTATTCCCATTTGCTTGAACAGCGATGCCCAGAACTGAGCTGGAAGTCCTCAATGTAGAATAAAGAATGATTATTTCCTGTGATTTGGAAGGAGAGTGCTTTTTATGTGGATAAATAAGGTAAATAAATCTTTCAAACCAAGCTCAATTTTTGGTGATTCTGGACAAGTCCACATTGTTTTCTTGGTAACTATGAAAATTGTTTGTCATTGTGGGCTTTCGGGTGAGGAGCTATGGCAGACTAGACATCCCTGAAGGAGTATGGTCTTTCCAGATAAAGATCCAGAGATTGCCCATTTGCACTCTGGACAGCTGCTGCTCGTGAGTACACTGCAGGAACCGAGTTTTTTACAGTTGGCTCGTGACTTGAGTGGCTGGGAGCCAAGGGATTTCAATCATGCTCACAGCCATAATGTTGCCCATATAGACATAAGGTTCACACAAGGCTCACTTTCTTAAATACTTTCAGTTACAATTAACTTGCAGCTAAAGAGAGATTTTCTGAGAGGCAGGATAAGAGAATTTTGCTTGGTAAGTCAACATTCTTTCTGGACTACAAAGGAAAAAAAAAAGGGTGGGGTTTTAAAGATTTAAGAACTTTTGGCAAAAAGCTTACCAAAGAGTAGATGTGATGGAAGACATGAGCAAGGAGGATCATGACACGGAAGTCCAAGGTCATTGGTAGGAGGAGAGGAATCCCAAGCATTTCCTCAGCCGTCAACTAGAGCATGTGAAAGTGAAGAGAAGGAGACTGGCACCACCCTAAGGAATTCAGAGTGTTTAGTTGCTGTCCTTGGGGGTTAGAGTTAATCTGGCGAGACTTTGCCTAGTAGGTGTAAGCTAATAAAGTTACTGAACTGGTCCTGAATTGTTCTGCTGAGTTTCTTGGGCTGAACCTGACAGTAGATGTAAGAAAGTTTAAAACGGATAAAGGGAATAGTTGTTTTGAAAGATTATTTTTTTGGTGAAAGTGCTTTTGAACAAATTGGAATTAAAATAGAGAAATGAACTTGATCTTCATGGGAATGTTTTTTGTTTACTATTAAAGAGTGCTGATAATTGCTGTATTTTACAGAACAAAAGGTAAAGATAATATGACCAAGACTGTGATGCTGATTGTGTGGGAGTGTGGAGTAGAGGTATGAAACATGGACTCTCATCCCCAGAAGAGCGAACACGAGATAAGAGAATGAGGCTGGCCCCTCCCTAAGGAATGCAGAGGATGTTTGTGGGGTGACCCTGAGAGTTGCTCTCAGTCTGAGAAGATTCTGTAATGGGAGTGAAGCCAATAAACCTTGCTGGATTGAATCTGTGTTGTCTCTTGGAGTTTCCTGGGCTAATCCTGACAGATTGTAACTATGGAGTGCTATTTGAGTTGAAAGTATTAAGGGCACAGGAAGACAAAACAGAAAAAAAAAGGGGGGGGGGAGATTGCCTTCTATTCTTTCCCTTGTAATTGAGACACTTTCATTTTTCAATTACAATACAACAACGGCAACCGCCAGAAAAGCAGAGGGGGGGGAGAGGATCACTAGAGCAACCTGAAGAGAGAGGAATTAGACCAGATTTATTTCAGTAAATGTTTGAGGAATTGGGCAATACGTTAGCTGAATCACTTGATACTAAATTGACAGCTTTTGAGAAAAGAATGAGTGAAAGACTTGTAAAGATGAAAGAGGAGTTGAAAGAGGAAGTTAAGAAAATGGGAAGCTCTGTTGAAGCAAGTGTCTGGAGATGTAAAACAAATCAATGACAAAGTGGAAATTCTGGAGAGTAAGACAGAAGTTATATACAGAGAGCTGGAAAGAGAATTAGATAAATTCTTATTAATTAGATAATTAGACTAATTAATAAATTAGATGATTAGGTTAGATCTTTAATAAAATAGACAATTAATTTAATTGATATACTAATAGGCTGATAATTAATAAATTAAATAATCAAATTAGATAATTAGATAACTTCTAATTAATTAGATAATTAGATACACTTTTTACTGTAAACCACACAGAGTTGCTCTGCAGTGAGATGGGCAGTGACAAATTTGAAATATAAATAAATATAAATTTAAAAAATTGGCACCACTGGAACTGATAAATATATTAGAGAAAAGGTTATTAAAGGTTTAGCAAATATATGTTGGAAATGTGAACAACAAGAAGGGACTTTTTATCATCTTTGGTGGACATATAAGAAAGCTAAAAAAATTTGGACTCAAATACATATATTCAGAAGATTTTGAAGATTAATATACAATCAAAACCAGAGACATTTCTTTCAGGGCTGATGGATAAAAAATTGGAAAAATCTCATGGATCTTTGCTTTTAGATATGATAACTGCAGCAAAACTTTTATATGCTCATAGACTCAATATTACCTCCAATGGAAGAATGGATGGTAAAGTTGATGGAGCTGGCTGTGATGGAATGGAATTATGAAGGCCAGGCTCAGGGATATAAACATTTTCTTAGCTCGCCAGAGGAGCGTGGGAGATACAAGAGGATGAGACTGGCACCTCCCTGAGGAATTTACACTGTTGTGGCTGGCTGGCTTGGGAGCTGGAGTTTCAGTCTGGGAAGATTGGTGTCAGCCCTAGCCCAAGGAACTCCAAGAGACCATGTAAATTCAGTCCAGCAATGTTTATTAGCTACAACCTCTAGCAAGAATCTTCCCAGACTGAAACTCCAGCTTCCAAGCCAGACAGCCACAACAGTGTGAATTCCTCAGGGAGGTGCCAGTCTCATCCTCTTGTATCTCCCACGCTCCTCTGGCGAGCTAAGAAAATGTTTATATCTCTGAGCCTGGCCTTCATAATTCCATTCCCTCACACTGGCTGAGATGGCAAAATTGGCAGCTTTGATTAGAGAAAAGACATTGACTAATTTTAATGTTAATTGGAAGCCCCTTTTGGACTTTTTGTGGGAAACAGAAAAAAAAAATTATGATGTATGGATTTGATGATTAGTAAAATTAACAGACTATAGAAAAAGTGGATGTTAAGTTGTAATCCTGGAGTAAGAGTTTAATGTAAGTTTTACTTATATCTGCTGTAAAAGAAATCAGAAGTCATTCTTTTTTTGTATTTCTGTTTCTTTTTTTCCCCTTTATCTTTCTGCATTTCTGTTTTCCTTCTTTCTCTTTATTCTTTCTTTTCTTCTGCTCCTTTTCCTGACTATTAGTTCTTGTTAGTTTTTATCTTTCTTTTTAAAAATGTAATAGTTATTTAAAAAAACAAATTCTGAATAGAGATATAAGACAGACTAAGAGGATTGTGGGAGTACAGATTTAAAAGGAAACTTATAAGTTAAGGGCTTTTGCAGATGACTTGGTGTTAGTTTTGGAAGATCCTTTAAAGGGAATTGAAACATGAATGGGAAGACTAAAATAATTTGGTGCATTAGCAGGTTTTAAGATCAACAAACAAAAGAAGATGTTAACAAAAAACATGAAAACAGATGATCAATCAGAACTGATGAATAAAACGGCTTTTAAGATTGAGAGCAAAATAAAATATCTGGATATCACTATGAAAAATATGAAAAGTATGTTATTTCAAAATAACTATGAAGTTAAAAAGATATGTTAATTTGGGGGAAACTACAATTGTCATTGCTGGGGAGAATTTCTGTGATAAAAATGAATGTCTTGCCTAGAATGATGTTTTTGTTTCAGAGAATATCTGTTTTGACAACTGATGTACCATTTAAACAGTGGCAAAAGGATATATCTAAATTTGTGTGGCAGGGGAAAAATCCACAAGTTAAATATAAGGTGTTACAGGATGCAAAGGAAAGAGCAGGATTGGGTTTACTTGATTTGAAATTGTATTTTGCAGCTTGCTATTTGGTTTGGATGAAAGAGTGGGTGCTGCTGAGAAATAGAAGGCTTTTGGAGTTAGAAGGACACAACCTGAGATTTGGGTGGCATGGGTATCTGTGGTACAAAAAAGTCAAAGTTAATGTGGATTTTAAAAATCATTATGTTAGACGTGCCATATTGAGAATATGGAATAGATACAAACCCAGGTTGTGCTCCAAGACACCTTTGTGGCTCTCAGCACATGAAGGATTTTATAGATGAGAAATAATAGGCAAACACAAATGGCTAACTTATCGTGAGATGTTAAAATTTTGTCAAGGGGAATACAAAATAAAATCAAGAGAAGAACTGATGGTAGAGGGACATAGTTCCCAAAGGTTTTCTTATTTACAGTTATTAGAAAGACTTAAAGTAGAAAAAAAAGAGTTTATGGTTTTGAACATTGTAAGATTGATTTTGAAATGGAATTGTGTACAAATAATGAACATGTAATAGCTACAATGTATAAACTTTTATTAAAATTTGAAGAAGAACAAGTGAAAGAATGTATGATAAAGTGGGCTAAAATTTTTGGTTATAATATACAGATGGAACAAAGGGAAAATATATTATTGAAAGAATTGAAATGTACACTATGTTATAATCTTAAAGAGAATTTTTATAAAATGCTGTACTGTTGGTATATGTCACCAGAGAAATTGTCTAGAATGTATAAAGGTGCTTCAAATTTATGTTGGAAATGTGAACAACAAGAAGGCTCATTTTATCATGTTTGGTAGATGTGTAAAAAAGCTAGAAATTTTTGTATTCAAATGTGTACACTGATTCAGAGGATTCGATTAATACACAATTGAGACCAGAGGTCTTTTGGGATTGATGGTTGGAAAAAAGTCGTGGAACTTTGTTTTTTTATATGATAACTGGAGCGAGATTATTGTATGCACAGGGATGGAAAGATTCGGCAATAGCTGCAATGGAGGAATGGTTGGTGAAGATGATGGAACTCGCTGAGATGGCCAAACTGACTTCTTTGATTAGAGAAAAGACAACATCTACATATATTGCTGACTGAAACTCCTTATGGACTTTTTGCAGAAAACAGAAAAAAATGAACTTATGATTTATGGTTTTGATGATTAGACAGGATAGACTAGAAAGAAGAGAGTCATGTTGTAACTTTAGAGAAAGAGGTAAATTTATCATTGTACTTATAACTGCTGTAAAGAAGATCGGAAGCCACTTTTTTGTATCTTTTCTTTCTTTTCTATTTTTCTTTTACTTTTTTCCCCCCTTCTTGCACTTTAGCTTGCTTGCTTTCTTTCTTTCTTTCTTTCTTTCTTTCTTTCTTTCTTTCTTTCTTTCTTTCTTTCTTTCTTTCTTTCTTTCTTTCTTTCTTTCTATTAGTTTGTATTAGTTTTTATCTTCCTTTTTGAAAATTTTAATAAAATTATATTTTTAAAAAAGGAAATTGTCATTGCCTTCTTCTGAGATTATTTTTGCATTCTCGATCTAGTCTACAATTCTGGGATATCTTGGCAGAGAAGAGGGGGTGTCTGCCATTGAAATACTAACCATGTCCAACCCTAATTAGCTTTTTTGACTTGTCAAGGTCATCCAGGTGCTACCACGTGCTGTGGCAAAGTGAAGAAACTACCTTGTTCTTTCTACTCCCTGTTCACTTTCTATACCTTTTCCAACTCTCTGGATCTCCTTTTCTTTTCCAAAATATGTAAGATTATATCTGCATTGTCAAAGTGATTGGCTTTCACAAAAGGATCACCCTTCTGTATAAGATGGTCACCTTTCTGATTGTGGACCTCTAAATTTTCAATCCATTCTCTTTCTGGCAGCCATTCAGGATATGACCAATTCCATCTTTGAAAATGTAATTTCCTTTGAGCAATTATTGAAACAGGTGTTCACACTGGGGTATCTGGTAGTAAACGACAGAGTAATTTTCATTTCAAGGATGTGTCAAAATCCTATTTATTGCTGAGATTAGAGCACTCTGAAGCAGCTGTTATGTTCCTTTGAGTAACTAATCTGTGTTTTTTTAAGAAGTTATATAATTGTTTATATACACGTGTTCCTCAGAGATCAGAGTTATTCCGAAGATGGGGTTCCCCCAACATGGTCATATCATGCTACATGCATAATACATCTTTGACTTGAAAAACTCCCTGCATTTATTAAATGGAAAGAGTAATTGAGGGGAAAATTATTTTTAAAAAATGAGACTCCCTGGTATTCTAGGTTAATGACACTATGTACTTTTCTAACAGGGGAATGAGAGGTCCTAGATAACATCCTTTCATATAATAGTGACAATGTTCAAACATTTTATAAAACATGTCACTTCATAGTTTGCACTGGGCATCCTTGCATCTAGTAATAGAATCATGAGCCACTAAAATGAATGAATATGAGGGGGTAAGTAAGGAAGAAATTAGTCTCTGTCTACTGTGAATGCATAGTCAAGAAGAGACCACATTCGTTAATCAGGTGAACAACTGTTGAAGAAGGTTAAGATTTCACGTTAAGTCACTATTGTTTAGTGTTCTATGCCTTGGCTTTATCTAGAAACACCTTTTCCATGAAAGTTTTGGTACAAATTCTTTGAAGCATATCCTAGTACACTTTCAGAAAATGGTTCAGCAGCTGGGGAGCACAGTTTTGGGTAGTTGTTCGTTGGTTTTGAGGGCTGCAGGAGGCAGATTTGTGTCAGCAAATCTGACACAAATGGCTTTCAGATGGCTTGGTGTTGCTTGGAAGGCCTGTACATGTATATGTGGCTTTTAAAAGTCCATTAAACCTAATCCATAGCTTATATTCTGTTTTTGCTTTGTCCTGCTTACCACTGAAAAGTGCTAGGAAATTGTGTCTCTGTTTGTCATTGGGTTGTGCCAGATTTCAGTGATGATGTAATTTCAGGGAACTCCAGGGACTCACCCACTGAAAAGGGAATCAGTGTTGCAGGCATCACCAAAGATCCCAAAAAATAAATTGCTTCCCCCATCCAGATCAGAAGGGAGAACTCTGATCTCAGGTGAAAATTAATATTGGGACACTTCCACTATGCTTTTCCAGTCTCCAGGGTGTCTATTAACAACTTCTCAAACTATGATTTAAGGATGGGAGTTAGGGATAGGCTGGGAGGAACTGAGGAATCCATAGAGCATCTAATCCGGTACACATCCCACCCCAGAAGTGTTGAAATTGAGACCGGCTCTTGTTCTGGTCTAGATTTATTTCCTCCCATTGCTTGCAATGGAAGGAGCTTCATCATATCCCTCCCCCCTCCCCAGAACCAGAAAGGAAGTGAAAAACCTCCAGATCTTTGGGGCCAAAGAACTTCAACATTAGCATCTTCTAAAGTTTCCATAAGATTGGACTGCTGTACACAGTAATAGGCTATATGTATTTAGGGTTCAGTTGTTCTGCATTTGATTTCTATACCACATGTTTAGCTATGGGTCTGAATCCTATGAAGTTGAAGTGTGCTTTCATTGTCATGAATTGCTCATGATGTGTCAAACATCGATAAGGAATTCTTATTGAGAAAATGGCCACAACATTTCACATCAAAGTAGCACAGAGGAATGCTGAGAATACAGGTAGTCCCCAGGTTAAGAATGAGTTCTGGTCCCAAGGTCTGTCCTTAAGTTGAATTGGTATGTAAGCCAGAACAGTATTATTGTATAATACTGTATAAGTTGCATTGTGTAATTAACTTGAACCATCATGTATTTAACTTGAATCATTGTGCATTTAATTTGAATTTTGCTATAATAGGCTCCATTCTTAACTATGCGTCATCCTTAAGGGTAGGATGTTCTTAACCCAGGGACTCCCTGTATTGTGTTATGGATTCCTTTCACTCCTATCAGTGATTTAAGAGCTGATCAGATGTTATTTTATATACTTACTTAAAAAAATTAAGTAAGGAAAAGGACCATAGTAAAGCTCAACATTCAACTGTATGCAGGACAGTGAGCTCCTTCCATTAACACCTGAGTGTACAATGTAAGTTTCTGGAAAGATATGTGACATATGGGCAGAGTTTTAGAGTACTGACTATGTTCCATGTAACAGAGATATGGCTTAAGTAAATGGGTACACATAAGAATGTCTCATTCCCATAGACACTTAATGCTCTTTCTGCTGACAACAAGGGAGGGATTATGTGCTATGTAACTCAGCACAGAACACTTATTTGTTTAGGTAAGCAACTTTAATAATGTTGGAATAGCTTAACATTTAAGCAAAATACCAGAAGTGGGGATTAAGTAGAAAGGCAATATGACTGAAGCACTGGGAAACTACCTAGTATCTGATTTCCCAGGCATCTCATACAATCCATGATGAGATTATACACATCATGATATCATCACACAACTAACACAAATTAAGTATGTGATTCATATTATATGACACATGTCATTGGGGATGATGTCATGATGCATGTGATGTCACTTGACCCTGTCCTGTTTGGCCTGTAAATACCCAGGTCTGGTTTGCTTGTATCAATATGTATGTTTCACAAGCAGAATTGCCTGATGAATCATTTGTATTCTTCCCTTTCTAAAAGTCAGTTAATTCTTACAGGCACATCATGATGTCCTAAGGGATGTGGCTAATTGAATTGCTGGTTAATAATTAAGGGTGTCTTAATTATTCATTGTTTCATTATTGATAAAATCATCATGAAGTCTGTGGACTCAGTAATATAAATAGAAGAGCTCCAAGTATCTTGGGATAGATTATGTTGCCGCTGCCTGGATCATACCGGACAGTGAGAAATTGGACAGCAATTAGTGGAGAGGTACAAAACACACGATCACAACTGTGCTTCTGGAGCTTTCTTTTCTCCAACCAAGTTCTGATCCATGATGTTACCGCATTTGACGTGGAAGGAGAGAAAATAAAGGTAAAACCTCCTTCAAGTCAAACATATTCTTGACATGTCCTGATATCTGTGCAGCTTTCTTGACAGAAATACAGAAGTGGTTTGTCACTGCCTTTTCTAGCGTACAGTCTGGAGGTCTCCCATCTGAGTATTTCTTCCAACCCCAGGCAGAGTTTGTCAGGTGTCACCATATGCTGGGACAGAAGATGAAAACAGAAATCTAACTGAGTATTGTTCACCTTTATATAAGAAAAGACTTCCATTGCATTTTAGTTCTGCAGATTAAGGCAAATTCAGGAGTATTCGTGTGTGTGTGTCTATGTGTGTGCGTGTGTAAAAAGTCAGGATAGAGACTATGACTATGCAATTGAAGTCCCACCTCTTTTTTACATGCATTGCATGTATGACATATGTTTTTAAAAAGGGGTCATTGGTCATGCGGTTGTGGCCACCACTATGACCTTTTTTGACACCCTCCT
Source organism: Liasis olivaceus (assembly GCA_030867105.1). Lineage (NCBI taxonomy): Eukaryota > Metazoa > Chordata > Lepidosauria > Squamata > Pythonidae > Liasis > Liasis olivaceus. The sequence goes on from CM061354.1 coordinate 6,149,717, forward strand.
CCATGGATGCTTCTGGGCAAATTCTATCTTTCTGCATGTAGATGTTTAGTTGGTCCTACCAGTTCCTGATTTAATAGATGTTTTAGAAATAACATGTTTTTTTTGTCTATTACTGTAGACACTAGAATGTGAAACTTCACCACATTTGATTAACATCTTGGGTTGAATTTTGACAGCCATTGTTAAGGAAAGATAATTTCAATTTCTCTCTCTCTCTTCATTTTTCCAGTTTTATTTTTTATTTTCTTCCCACATCAATGAAAGATGCTTTTTCAAAAGTTCATATAAAAACTCGTGCTAAGTTTCATCTGCATTCCTCTCATTTTATGCATTTGTTGCAAAATCTTGCCTGTTTTGTGCACTTTTACATGCTGCTATGCACATTTGTGGTTGTATAATTTTTTCCAGTCTGTGCTCTATTGAACACATTTTGTGATATAATTCCATTACAACAAAATAATAAAAATATAACAGAGCATAACAAACAGAGAATTGAGAACTTTGAAGGATAAAGAGCTCTGATTCACTATACGTTTGAAAATGCAACTTGGCATTTTTGAGAATTTCTTCTCTCTTTCTGATAAACTGTCATTTTTCAACTTCACATACAATCCTTTATTGTCTTTCATATAATGTCCAAAACAAGTTATTAAACATTATGAGCTACTACATGACAAATCAAGCAATGTTGAATACTTGTCATTTTGTGTAAGTTTTCAGAGTGACAAAAGTGAAAGTCAGATATAATCAGATCAAATATATGTATATTTATAGAGATTACTTAGCAACATCCAGAGAAGACAATTCTGAGGAGCAAACTCAGTTCAGCTTCCAATTTTCTTTTCAGTCTTTACTCTTACATTTTTTACTTATCCACATATCACTTTTCTTTTCTTCACATTTGTATTGTTTCTAGTCTGTAAAAAATCTCTTTAATAAAAAATTATTTAAAAAGGAAGAAGTGTATGATTCTGTTGGTGAGCACATAAATTTGCAAAATGAAGGTTTTCTCCTTGTAGAATCATAAGGTTGGAAGTAGATTTGATAAGAGATGCAGAGACCCAACATCTCCAGCAGGCACCTTCTGAACATTTGCTTGAAGGCTTCTATCAAAACAGAGAACTTCACCAGCATTACCATCTTAGAGACATAGTTCTGTAATGGAGATGTTCAATCATCAAAAGGTTTCTCCAAATGTTTACCTAAAATGTACTTTCCTGTGAGTATTTTTTCTCCATTAGGTTTAGTCCTATTCTCTGGTATAAAACAGCCTTTCAGAGATCTGAAGAATGTTATGAACTGACTGTTAACACTTTGCTTTTCACACTATTTTTTTTTTTTCATAACTATGTCTTTTATTGCTGCATCTCAGTATCATTTTGTTACTTTGCTGGTAATTTAGATGCATTATTATTTCTTTTAACTGAAGTTCTAGAATGTAACAGAATGAAAACAGCAGATGGATATAGAGAAAGGGGAATAAGGGGGTAAATATGTAACGTATGTTAAAAGCTACATTATATATAAATTAAGGATCTGTAAATGTTTTTTTTTTCTTTCACACACTTATAAAAGCATAAAATCATAGAATGGGAAGGGGCATTGAATCTTATACCCAGTTCAGTGCTGGAATCCAAGTTAAAGCGACTCTGACAGATGGCTGCCTAGGGTCTACTTGAGGACATACAGTAAAACTTAACCCACAATTTTTGTGGAGCATTGGTTCCACTTTCAAATTTCTCTCACTTTTAGGGTTTTTTTTTTTTCCTTTTTAAACCAGCAATATGCAGCTAGAATCTGCCTTCCTGTAACTAAAATCTACTGTTCTATGTCCTGGGTCTTTACTTTCTTCTGTATAATATTCCTTCAGTTATGTGAAGAATGTGATAAACATCCCCAATTCCTCCAATCCCTCTTCCCGGGACTTAGTTTCTAGCCCCCTGATCATTTTGTGAAGAACTTCTGATATGAATTTGTAATGCCAGAACTCTGCAAAAATGCCACCTTCCCATTTGCAGCCAGCCTTATGGGTGGTTGATTTCGGGAGACCATATTGGAAATAATGAGAGAAAGAGAGCAAAATTTACTTCTCTAGCAATGCAGATACTTATGTTGTGTGGTGGGTTGGAATAAGAACTCAAGTTGAATCAATTTGTATGTAGTGTTGTTACATAAGTAGTCTTCACTTACTGACTGCCTGTTCAGTGACTGTTCAAAGTTACATCAGTGCTGAAAAAGGGGATTTATGACCAGTCCTCAAACTTGCGGCCATCACAGCATTCCCGTGGTCATGTGATTCCCGTGATTTGGGCACTTGGCAACCGGTGTGCATTTATGATGTTTGCAGAATCCTGCAGTCACGTGAGTGCCATTTGCAAGCTACACAACTGGCTTCCAACAAGTAAAGTCAATGGGGAAGCCAGCAGGAAGTCACAAGCTGTGGTCACATGATATGGTTAATGACCACAGGTGATTTGCCTAATGACCATAGCTGGAACTGACATCATGTCAGGCGTGGTCACGTGATGTTTCACTTAATGACCACATCACTTCGCAACAGAGCTGCTGGTCCCAATTGTGGTCAGCGAGGACTCCCTGTATGTTTCTTTAAGTTCATAAATATCCTTCTCTGTATTTCTCATGTAATGTCCTTAAGAATTTATTTTTTATTTATTATTTAATTATTCATTTTTTCAATTTGTATACCCACCCATTTCAAATCAACACTGCCTGGAACCAGCCTTGAAGGAGGAGAGAGAACCAGCACAACACAGTGCCAACCACTCCCAACCTCTGGAGTCAATCCAAAAGGATACCATCATTGATGGTATTGAAAGCTGCCGAGAGGTCAAGAAAAGCAAGGAAGGATGCATTACCCTATCCCACTCCTGCCAGAGATGATCCAAAAGTATGACCAATTATTGTGCAAATCTGTGTTTATTAGTGATTTATTGGTCACAGAGTTCACATCTTCTGAGGTTGTACCACTCAAGTATCTTTGCTGCCATAGTTCCTTATCCCTTCCTACTTTAAATGCAGGGTCAGCTTGTTAGAATAATAATTAGGGCCTTGGCTTAATTTACATATCAAAGTGACTATGATGCAATTCTAGGAAAGTGTCTGTACAGTTAGTCCTCGTTTAGCAACTGACTCATTTAGCGACCATTCACAGTTGTGACAGTGGTGAAAAAGTAACTTTGTGACCAATCCTTGCATTTATGGCCTTTGCAGGTCTGTAATGCAAAGGAAAGCTGAAGGAAGATCATAAGCACAGTTGTGGTTTCACTTAGAGACTGCTTCTCTTAATGACTGAGTTGCCAGTCCCAATTGTGGTCACTAAACGAGGACAACCTATTATGTTTTCATACCAGGAAGGATACCTTGTGCTTATGATTATTTTGTTTCATTTTCAGTTGTAAATCAATTCTTTTTGGGGGGGGATCTTCTGCTAGTATATGCTCATGATCAAAATGTCTTTGGTCAACTAACTGTATGAGATATGTGTAACCTTGTGCTTCTTGAACTTGGAACTTCTATAGTGCCAGAGACTGTAATCTGCTAGCTTTGAACTAATAAAACAATTGTTTAAACCTTCTCCAGTTCATTGAGTTGAAGAATAATTTTGGCATAGACTGTTAGCAATTACTATTTCCTCATCTTCCTAGAGCTCTGGGGTTGCCATATTTGCAGGTTTTGAAGCACAGGATTTTTTTTAAGGGAAAAAAAAAAGGAATGCAATGCATTTAACTGTTAGACTTATATCTTACCTTTCATTTAGGAACTAAAAGATATATGGATAGTTCTCTCTCTTCCCTTCCCCTGCCCCCCAGCAACCACTCTGTGAGATAGGTTGGCCTGAGTGGGAATGACTTGTCCAAAGTCATCTCATGAGCTTCTGTCGATATGGCTGGATTTCAACCTGGGTCTTGCCATTCTTAGTCAGATATCTTAACCACAACACTGTATTGGCTTTCCAATCTGTTGGGTCTCTGTGAATAATATTTTTGATACGTGGTAGATAAAATAATTTGGATTTGCCCTGAGTTGGATTCCAGTTGGGCAAATCTAATGGAAATGACTGGGACGTGGTCTTGTGATGTTATCTGGCAGGACCTTAAGGTTCTTATTCCTGACGAAGTGGACAAGATCCTTGGTGCTGTGGATATGCCCATCTGTATTTTAGATCCATTCCCTCCAGGTAGGATCCATGCAGTAGTTGCTGCCCTTAAAGTTCATCTGGAAGAGACAATTGGTCCAGAATGTAGAATGTGAGTTGGGCAGAGAGAGAATGACTGGCCCAAAGTCACCCATGGAGTTTCCGTTCTGGCTGAGGGTATGTTAGCAGCTGAGTCTCCCAATTCTTTGTCTACAACCTTCACCACTAAACTACCTTGTTCTTTAACTGAGAAGGGGGATTGGCCCAAAGTCACCCAGGAAGCTGCCGTGGCTGAAGGGGTACTAGAAGCTGGGTCTCCCTGTTCTTACTCCAGCACCTTCACCACTGAACCACAAGGGTTCTTGGGCTAAGAGGGAGAAAGAGAAAGAGTTACTAGCCCAAAGTCACTCATAAAACTTCCATGGCTGAGGGGGAACGTAAGCCTGGGTCTCCCCATTCCTACTTTAGCCCCTTCACCATTGTACTCCACAGTAGTAGCGTTCCACTAGAAGCTGAACAGCCCTGAATCTTAGGATGAATTTTGTCTGCTAATGAATGGCTACTGTCTCATCCAGTTTCATCCCTGCCACCATTTAGAATAAAAAGGTGAGACTACAGAAGTTTTTGCTCACCCCTTTGCGAATTGCACATACGAGACTGCAGCACAATGTTTTCCATTGCATTTCACGTCAGCCTTTGTTCCTATTCCCATTTCCTTTGTTCTTTCTCTTTGCAGATGATAAGAAATGCTCTCTTTTTTTCCCTTCCTGAAGACCACTTAAATATTTGAAAAACTGTTGGTATTTCCCTTAATTCTGTAACAGGCTGTTCATGCTGAGATGGTCTTAAAACTGTGAACGTTTCCTCTCCAAGCAATTGGAGTGACTTTATAACTGTATAAATTGCACAGTTTGTGATGCATTCACACTTTCTCTGGATCTGAAGCTTGTGATGGGAAGGGGGCGAGGAACAATACCATTTATCCGAACGTTGCATTAAACGTATTTATTTTTTGAGCTTTTGAACACTTTGAACACTTAAAACTGATCTATGGCTTCAAGCAGCTTGCAAGGAATGTATCAACCAGGTGAACTGGCAAGGAATTCATGAAGAGGCATCTTCAGGGCAGGGTTAAGGGAAGGAAGGAAGGAAGGAAGGAAGGAAGGAAGGAAGGAAGGAAGGAAGGGAGGGAGGGAGGGAGGGAGGGAGGGAGGGAGGGAGGGATTGTGTCAGTAAAATCCATCCCATATATATATATCTCTTTTAATTAAACTGCCCAATAGCAGAAGCTCCAATAGTACTGACTCTTTGGCACTTCATGTCCTATTCACTACACAAGGGCATGCATAAAAAAGGAGAACTTTGATTTTGAGATTGGAACTGCCACCCTGACTTTGTTGAACTTCCCCCACCAGTGCCTATGAAATCATTGCTCATTTCCTCTTTTCCACTAGGAGTTTCTATATTATAGGAATTCTTCTAGGAAGCTACCCAAAGGGACTAAATTGAAGTTATGTTGTCTGAACAGGGATCAAGGCAAACCTGGGCACAGTCACACAGCTGCTGAAACAAAATGAAAATTAGCAATCCCCAAGTCCTTTTCCTCCTATTTCTGAATGGTGGCAATTAATATAACTGTTCTGCTGCAGAGGTCAAGAACTTGGTGCCCTACCAAGTCTTGGATTGCAATTTCTATCAGACCTGGCTGGCATTGCCAGTCTCAAGGGACTGTACACATTTTCACTAATTATCTGAAGGGTATAATCTTGCTGCTGCTATCTTATCATCACATTCAGCCAGGTCAGTTAGAAATGTAGAAGCTACATCAGAACAACAAGAGACATTTCCTTAGTATCCACCTTGATTAGTGTGTGCAGATATAGCTTAATGCATTTTGAGAACTAGACAGTTTGAAAGCAGGATAATCCAGGATAACCAAGGTCTGTGTTGTATGAATGCAGCCTTAAATGATGGCTTCTTAATCGAAGCAAGGACAAGCCTTTGCTTCCTATCTCTCCCTCAGCTGCAGTCTGAAGGGGCAAATGAGAAGAATGAGGAATGTAGAAAACTATACCACCTAGACTCTGTTCTTCTTCTCCTTCTCTTCTTTTCATCCTGCTGCCAGATGACTATCGAGGGAAGGAAAGGCCTGATAGTTCTGGTCTCTCAAAAATGCAAATTTAGATGGAGGGCATTGGGAAATACCAGGGGACCCACTAGCCTGGAAAGTTGGGGAAAAAATCTCCAAAAAAGGCAAATAAAAACCACTTTGGTCCTACTGCCAAGAAAATTGCATAGATGTAACCATGAGGTCACCAGGATTGACTTCTATATGAAGGAAACTTGATTTTAGTGACCAATCATAAGCTAATACTATACAAAATGGATGAGGCAGCTTTGGAACCATAGCATGTGGGGACAATCTGGAGTAAAACTTTGGCCATATTGTATGAACAGGACCTGTTTCAGTTTCACTGCCTGAAAAATGAGCCAAGTTATCACCTCAGCTGCTGCGGGAGTCATAGTTGTATTTTTCTTAAATTGAAGAGAAGGAATGAAAGTAAAAAAAAAAAAAAATCTCTCCCTCATATTAACAGGACTCTACATTTCCAAGGGAAGGGAAGAAGACATTCATGCTAAACGTTATGCTGGTCTAGAGTAGCTTATTCCAGGCAGTCCTTCTTTTTCTCTTTCCAAATGATGAAAAGAAAAAAATCACTCCCTTTCTTGAATGACTTCCATGTTAATTTCTCCCCTCTCTCCCCCTTCCCTCAGCAATTCTCTGTGAACTCTTGTTTTCTAATTAGTTCTATTATTCAACAACAATTGTTTGACACCTATCTACTTCTCCTCTTTCAACATTTTGTGACCCTATAAAATATTCCACAAGGCTCTGTTCAGCAGAAGCTCACCAGTGCAGGGGAAGGTCAGTTTTCATGTATATTCCAAGAAAACAAAAACCAAGAGTTCTCCCCAGGGACATGACTCACCAGCAAGATGACACAGAAAGCACATTCCCAATGGATGAGAGAAGAACAAAAAATGACTTCCCTGACATTTAACTAAGGAGTCTGAGAAAGTGGGGAGGGAAATGGAGGCTGGGAAAAGCAGAAAGTATCAGGATTTTCTCATGGGAAGAAGGTCATCCCGTTCCCTATACAAAAACAGGTGTCGAGATTAATGTAAACAAAGTATTTTGTGATTCTGTTATGATTTTTACTGCCACCTACTGTAATGTGTATGTTAGTTATTCAGTGGGGGTGTACATGCTGGCAATATAACGGGAGGGCTAAATGCCCAGTCTGTTCAGTGTGTTTGTATTGTAAAAAGTTAATCATGTAGTTTATGGGTTATGTAGTCTTAACTAGTAACCAAGTAGTGTACCTCTTCTCTGAGAGTGTTTTTTAGCTAGAGACTTTGTTGTGGTTAAGTCTTGGAAGCTAAGATGAGAAGAAGTCTTTGTTATATCCTATATTTTGTATGCAACTTGTATTTTATAAAGTTTTGCATTTTTATCAATAAAGACCAGTTGGTTTATATTTTCTGACTGGATTTTCTTTGGAAAGCTAACTATGGATATTGCATTTTGCAAGCTCTCATGCTGATGTGTAAGTTACCTGAGAGCAGGATTTTTTGGGACCTTTTTGCTGCACTCTGCGCAACAGAAAGAATGGGGAAATACGAGATATAAAAGAGATCAGCTTTATGCAGCTGGAGTACCCCGAGCTATACAAAGCCATTTTGGTTCATACAGTTTCCAGCATGTTTTTTTGTATAAGACTTACTCTGCTCATACATACAACATCTGAGGTAGAAGTTGAATCCCACATGGAAAGCATTAGCCGCTTAGAAAATTACCTTACAAAAGATGCATAGTATTTCAGTTGCATCTGCACCTGAACAGATTCAGAGAAGGGCAATCGAGATGATCAAGGGGCTAGAAGCTAAGCCTTGCACTTTTCCTTAAGAAAACATTTATTAATATGTGATGTGATAGTACTCTTGAGGTACCTGGAAAGATGTCCTACAGCAGAAGATCAGGACTTGTGCTCTGTCATTCCAGACATGGCATCATCATAACTCTAAGTTACAGGAATACAGATTGCAGTTGAATGTTAGAAAACAGTCCTTAAAAGCAAGAGCAGTTTGACAATGGAACCAATGACCCAGAGAAGTGGTGTGTTAGGGGCTCGATGAGTTCAAGCGGCATCTGACTGAGACACCTTAATTTGGATTTCTGCACAGAACAGGAGGTTGGACTCAGTATCTTAAACGACCTCTTCCAACTCTACGATTCCATGATACTACTTTCAAACCCAGCAACTTTATTTCCCAGAGGTCTCTCTTTGGACATTGTAGCATATGTGATGTTGGATTAAGTATACCTGTGGTCATGTTTGACAGGGTTCTCCTGATTTCAAGTCAATTTGTATATTTAGCAACTTCTGTTCCTTTTTAGCTTCCACTACCTCCATTTTGCTCAAGTGCTTTGGTTATGGGATTCCCAGAAACTGTTGTTAAAGAAAGAAATTATATTATCTGTCTTCTTGGCTTCCTAATTCAACCTTGAATATTTCCAAAACTTTTTGTTCTTTCCAATACTTGTTACCCTGATCTTTGCAATATTCTGTATCCTGATGGGATAGAGCTAATGTGCTAATTGGTTAACCTCACCAATAAAGCTTAAGTCAGCACTTTTAGAGGGGTAGAGAATGAGTGGGCAGGGTACAAGACACGAAAGAAACCTTCTCCAACCTGTTGTCTCCTCAACACGTTGAGGCTGAAGAACTATGGAAATTAAAATATGACAGATATAGAGGACAACAAATGTGGAGATTAGAATCTTAAGAATTTATATTTAAGCATCCCTTACCCACCCCTTTTGCATGCAACTAAAAGTGGTTTGTCACTCAAAATGTTCTGAAAACTGGCTGCCACACTGAACATGAGAAACAGAGTTTTCAAAGCCATAATTGGCATACACCTGATATTATGGTATTTTGATGTTGATATGAAAATTAAAAACACACAAGCACACAAAACAAAAGAGCAAGTTACCTTGACACTGAAAAATAAGAAAAAAATGTCTCAATAATGGATGACTACCATATGTTGGCTGCAAAAATCTAGAACCCACTAGAGGGCAGCAGAGTTGGACTTGTCTGTAACTGCTGCCACCTATTGGTCATTTGGAGTTTTGTCCTACAACTACTATTAATTCTAGTTGCAAGTGATTCCATAGCCTGCGAGAGAAAGGCTATTATCCTTCTCCTTTTTGAAATTGCTTTGGGCACAAAGAAAAAAAAATACTGACATGTGCATTTTCATACAAACAATATGCACACTTGTTTAGTCTCCATGCTTTTAATTGAACGATTCTTCAATTAAGTAGTGATTGAATTGCCTCAGGTTAGCAAATTTAGGATTGCAAAATGTAATTAACTAAAGAAAGTGCAATGATACATTCATTCTTCCCACCCCCAACTGTGCGTGGAATTAGGAATTAGACCAACTGTTCATCTGTTCAACTAGTTTGACACTTTCATCATAACAAAGGTTAGGATAATTTATTTGTCTTTCCTCCAGCCAAAGAACTGTTTTTGTATTCTAAACAAACCACACATCGATGCTCCTTCTTGAGGCTTTCTCTGGGATACCTATATGCTGAGAAACATGGGGAGCTGGACAAAAGTGATCCTGAGACAAGAAACTTAATCATATCAAATGTAGACAACACAACATCTGCTAAAATTAGATCTTTCTAAAGATGACCCCTCAAAGTATTCCATCGTCTCTGGCACTACAACAGTTCAATTACATTTCTACATAGGAAAGTAAATCTCCAACAGCTAAGTGAAATCCTTGAAATTCCATCCTGCATACAGCCACCATGTTTATTTTCCCAAAATATGCTTTGGCACCTTCAGTGGAAACCTTGGTAGAGGAAAGATGTGTGGACAACATGGCTGCTGTTGTTTTTATACCAAAGCAGGAGGGGGTAGGGAAGAAAATGGAAGAAAAGATAATTAGCTGCTACAGATACCAAGGAGGTAGACTGGATGTTCAGCAGGCTGTTGGTTGCCACAGCAACTTCTCTCTGACTAGTACAATGTCTCCCCACTTTGAAGAAAGAAAAGGCAGACATACAGAGTGACTTCTATTGAATCAAGTCATAGATTTGAAGAAAAAGGGGTGGAATGCAAACTTGGCCCAGTTTTGACCCATATTCCCCCATCTTCCACATTCATGCAAGAGATGAACTTGCTTCTCTAAGAACGCTTGGCTTTGCCAAGAGAAAAGTCTGCCCCGAGCTGCATTCTGTGATGAAAAATTGCTTGTCAGAAGTGTGCATGTTAAGAAAAGTGCAAGTGTATCCATTTGAGCAAATGTGCATGGAATTGCATAAAATTAGCAAATACATGAGCAATGCCAAAGAGTATGCACATTTATTAAACTAAATTGCATATTTGTAATTTAATCATGGATATGTTCAAGTGAGGGCCTTGGAGTCTTGCTGTGACTCTCTCCAGAAAAGAGCTTGCAAATTAAATTTTGAGCACAAAGTGGATGACTGAGAGAGGGCAGGTGAGAACACTAAAGACAAGGTCAGTAATGGTTAAATGTTTGCTAATGCAGTGTTACTAGAGATTCAGATGACTCAGACTGCATTGCCATGTTCCTCCAAGTCCAGTGATGGAGCAACAAATGTGCTTGTTTTAGACTTAATGTAATGCTGAGAACTTCATTTTTAAAGGCTTCAGGAATGGAATAGCATTCAAATATGTGGCAGGCCACTTTCTGCAGCAGATTTATGTGGAGGTGGTAACAAACAGGGAAAACAGTTGCATGAGAATATTTTGAGTATATTCAGATATCTCAGTGATGAGGCTTTATGCATTCTTCACTGTGAACATGATTAAAAAGGTGCCTGTATGAGAAGAAGCCTGACGGATCATCTTGTCACATCTGAAGGTAATTGGTGTTTAAAAACGAAGAGCTTCTGAAAGCAAAAGATTTGTTTAGGAGATAAGCAACTGATCGACCTCTCCTCTTCAATGAATTGGTCCAATGCTCTTTTAAAACTCTCTTAGTCAGTGGCCATCTATTTATCTTGGGGATTACAAATTCAGTAAGGTAATAATTAGTACTGGGTGGAAGATGTTTGGTATTATTTTCAAAGAAGCAAGATATGCTTGTGAAATTCCCATGAGAAAAAAGCAGGGTTCTTGTGTTTATCCAAGTATGGAGGTGGTAAAGAAGTGTGTATAAATCTCCTCCCTTTCTCTGAAAAATCATCCTCTGCAGCCTCCCAGGTTGCTCATACTTCCAATAAAGCCCAAGGGAAAACATCAGGAAGCAACTGACGTCTTCCCTTGGGATTTACTGGATATATGAGCATCCAGAGAGGCTACCAACCACTGGATTTGGTTGGATGGATATATTGGAGGGCTTTTTTGGATCAGGAATTGGGGGATCCATCAAGGCTGTGGAGTGCTAGAGATGTGTGACATCAATAATACCAGCATCTTCTTGCTATCTCACACCAGGGAATGAAGCTTAAAGCCAGCATCAAAGGACATCTCAAGTGCTCTGAGAACGAGGCCCCAAGATAGTAGCCATGTTCATAAAGGAAAAAAAACAAAACAAAACACTAGGAGGAAATCAGAAGTTAGATTTTCCAGAGGAAACTATTGGAGGGAAACTGGAAAACCAGATCAGTGATGGCGTATTTCTGAAGCCCTTCCTTTGGCTTTCCAGAATCTACTGCAATCCCTGTAAATATGTGCTTCCAGTTTCTCATAAGAGGGGTGGAAGCATTGTTTTACAAATACTTTTCCTCCCTGCTTTTAGCTATCTTTTCCCCAACTTTATATTAAACATCTCTAAATGTTTTAATGTTCCTCATATGAAGATGGAAGGCAGCTTAAATGGTTTCCTATTAGGGAAGTATATTTGGAATGAAACCCCACTCGTTCCTTGATTGAATATGATTTAGAGAGGGGAGGTTGCTAGGAGGATCACATTTCAAGTATCTAATTAGAAAAGAGGTAGGAGAAATTAACATACTCCACAGCTAATCGGGAGATAGCAAGTTATGCTGATGCAGACTTAGCAATTCACACGCTCCTTTGATGCATATAAAATGTGAACTTGCAACGCTTGTTAATTTTTTTAATTTTGCAAATGCAGTATAAAAATTATACCTTTCTCAATATTTCATGTTTTTATCTATGTTTTATGATAACAAACAAATGCTTATAAAATGCTATAGGAAATCAAGTTTTGTATTGTATATTAAGAAAAGGAAACCTCTTCTTTATGAAGCAGAAAAGGACTGATGCAGAATGATTCAGTGATCAGCACACTGGACAGGATCACTGGTTCAGGAGAACAGTTAATCCATATACATTCCAGAAATAATGTATATTATTATTGACAACTCTTTAATATTGATCTGCCATTACCTCTGCCACCTGCCTAGCTAATGGGAAAGAGGAAATGATGTAATGAAGTCTTGCCAGTACCTTTCTGAAACAAAGGCTCATGGGATCTCAGGGAGGACTAGACGATGAGGGTAGGGATTCTGTATGTTCCACAATGATGGTTTTTGAACCAGTTAGCAAGAATGTGTGCTGTCACGTCCAAAATTAAAGAACTCCGATTGGGTTAGTGGCTGACCAGGTTAAGGGCATGACCAGACGGACCCAGTCACAAAGAATCTGTGGGTCTCTAGCAGGCATCTTGCATAGCTGAAGTTGAACAGTGGTCTTCACTGTTCCTTGGCAAATGGAACAGAGACTGAGAACATTATGATATGGCTTCTGGCAAAACTGGACTTCTTTGAAGCATTGTAGCTTCTTGATCTGTCCGTGACTTCTCTCATATCCATACTTTGGATATTATGCATCCATCTTGCCTGTTCTTGGGCATGTTTAGATATGTTAAAGTAAGCATTGTTTAGATGCTTACTTGGTGGATTTTGGCCAAGTATTCTCAGTTGGTCCCACTTCCTCAACGTCTGCATACATATTTATTTTCTTTTTCCCAATCTCTGCTTGATAGATAGCGCCCTCCAAATAAGCATGCATGTATTAAAAGGACTATGGTCTTATTCTCTAAAAGAAATGTTAAATTTCTGGGTAAGTCTCAGAGTTCACTTAGAATTTATTATCTCAAGTATCATGGATGATATTGATGCACGTAAGCAATCATAGACTTAATCAATTAATCCCCCCCCCCCAAAAGCATATCCAGGTCTAGAGACTTGATGATCCCTGCCTCCCCCCAATCAATATTAAGGCACTTTTCTTCAAATCATAAAGGAAAGAAAGTTGGCATCACAGAGAAATCACAATCCTTTTCAAGAGTGATGGGCTATAGAGGGAAGAGGGAGAAAAAAGGATGACACATTTTAAATTACAGCTATGTTGGAGAGAATTTATGGGAAGAAAGGTAGAGTAAAAGGAACATAGATAATGACCAAAGAAAAGGTTTCATTTTTTTTTTCTCAGAAATCAGCTTGTGAGCATTTCTGAGAAGACTTTGGTCCAAATGAGGCTGTCATCCAATAGCTGTGAAAAATAGACGAAGAGCCTTGGTAGAGAGATTTTTCAGTGGTGTTATTCAATTTTTTTTTTAAAAAAAACCTACACCGTATATGTAGATGTTGATCAAGTCATAGTGCTGGAAAATATCTTGAAGGTCTTCTAGTCCAGGGTTCCTCAACCTCAGCAACTTTAAGATGGGTGGACTTCAACTCCCAGAATTCCCTAGTCAGTGCATGCTGGCTGGGGAATTCTGGGAGTTGAAGTCCACCCATCTTAAAGTTGCTAAGGTTGAGGAACCCTGATCTAGTCCAACTTGCAGCACAGTGCAAGTTCAGACAAGCTGTCACATTCTCAAGAGGTCATTTCATTAGGAACTGCTTCTGTTGTGGATGCAAAAAATGGAGTGCAACACTGAGAAGGAGGCTCACACTTTATTGCAAGCAATGATTATTGGGTTCCAGTTCACAGGAGAAAAAGGAAACAGGGCAAAAGAAAGAGAAGGACTTTTATAGGAGCTGTGACCTGGGGAGTGGGAAATTCTAAGGCTGTCATTCACTGGTGGGTTTCTATGGCTACAGAATTATTGTGTTATTTTTATTCCATGTAAACAAGAGGAAGAAGGATTGCACCTTGTCAAGGGAGAGAACAGTGCTGGGAAATGCCTGTTTCCCATGTTAATGAGCAGTTGTGATTAGGTGGATCTCTTCAATTTAGAATAGAAGGCCTGGGTTTTCCACCCAGCTACATTCTTGAACTCCCTTATTAGGTCTTCTGCAAGGGCTGAGTCTTCACCCGCTTGTGTTGATTTTGTCCCAGCAACTAATACTACTCTTCTCGGGCCTCACAGGATGAAGGAGGCTTTGTTTTAGGGCAGGAATAGTCTCTTCAGGTCTGATGGGATCATGTAAAGGAGGGAGGGTGACTAGAGCTTGGCCCTGATCTTGTTTCTGAGGTCCTGGGAGAGATCCTCCATTTTTAGTTTGCCACAACATCCTACAAAGAGGATTGGGAGTGGAAATGGATTCAGTGACCTTGATAGAATTAAATGGTCCCTTAGAGAGATGAGTGCTGAGCAGAATTTTTGGAATGTTCCCCAAGTTACAAATGCTGGGTTTATTTGGAGTAAAAGATTATTGTCTAATCAGTTGAAAACAATACACCAGAAGCTGCAACATTCTTGCTGCTGAAAATATTTACTTGACTGGAAAACTGGCAATGAAAGTTGTAACACCATGTTCTACCTCTTTTGTGACGAATATACCAAGCTTTGCATATTACATGAACTTTAATGTTTTATGCTTATTTTCCAAGCTCTTCTGTTTCTGTTGTGATTGTGTGAATCACCCGTTCCTAACTCACATCTTCTTTATTGCACATTCACCTTGAGTTTTCTTTAGTAAAAACTGGTGTAAGGGCCCTCCTTGGACTAACTGGGGAAAGTAAACCCTTGCCAATTCCAGGCCATAATACAATATTTCCTGGATGTTCTCAAAGTCAGCTATTGCCCATAGCCTAGGAGACCAGGAGATTCCAGAAGCAGGTTAGGACCAACTATACCTTTTCTTTGACATGAAACCATCTCCATCAGATTGGGTTTCCAAGACTATTGGTGGGTGCTTAGATGAAGGATTTATAATAAGAATTGATACCTTCTCCATTATGATCTTGTTGGGGCTCCCTTCAAATATTCTAGTTAATGTTAATTGACATATTACCATATTCCTCTGGCCTGTTGGGTGAATAGCTTCTCTTTTGCCCTTTTGTATCAGAAGAATTAAATACGTTTTATTTTCCCTGGAGCAGTGACAGCAAAGTGATAAAGCTTGCATGGTGACTTCATGATACAACCTTTGTTTTTTTGCCTTTGCGTCATGATGTCACAAGCAAATACCTAAAGGGCGGAGTTTGCATTGCAATGTCACAGTGCAAATTTTGTCACTTGGCACACACCCCTTGCTCCACAGCCCTGCAGACACCCATGCGTAAGCAATATGCAACTGGAATAGGTGCATGATGGCTGGAGGTGCTGGTCATATGAAATAATAAATGAGGTGCCCATCTTTTGTTCTGAACCAAATAACAGCACAAATAGTGTCTCTCTAAAAGTCTACTTCTGTTCAGTAGGATTCCTGGGGCATTGCCTTAACTGAAAAGTTTGACTTACTCATTCATTCATTCATTCATTCATTCATTCATTCATTCATTCATTTATTATCAAACTTGTATCAAACTTACTTGCTCTCAGAGGCCTTAGTGATTTTTTTCCAATCTTTGGGTAAAGACAGACTGTAGCAGTGGAAGAACAAAAGAATAGGACACTCTCATTGTTGCCTGTAAAGCAAGGGGATAACCTTATTTTGAGACGCAATGAGAGAATGGGTCAAGCGCTCTGAAAGAAGTGAGATGACCTCTTCTTTCTGAAAAGCATTGATGGTGGAATGTACTGCTGCAGAAACACGCCTCACAAGCCCATCAGGCAAAGTATTTAGATGTTTAGTTTTTTGTTAAACTATTATATATATTTCCCTTTTATCAGCCCTGCTGTTAGGGTCATAGAGGAGAGAAAATCTGGATTGTAGTTTTACCACTTCTGATCAGAGCATTTGGAGGCCATTGCAAAATCTACCCTAATTTTGGTGAATATGCTAATGGCCCAAGATTACTTTAGCACAATATATGGATCCTTTGTGTTTTAGACCTTTTGTATTAAACTCTCTATGGGCACTTGAACAGAATATGTATGCATGAGATCAACTGATTATGCAGTTTTAAGGCAATAAAACCCACAAATCAGTGTGATTGTAAAAAGGGCAGAGAATCCTATACCTTAAATTATGCTGGAAGATGCTGTCTCTCTCTCTCTCTCTGTACCCCAGGAGTGGTGTTTGCGTCCTAATTAGTCCAGGAGAAAAGGGGGAGACACACACAACAAGAAAATACAAAAACAGCATTAAAATAACAGAGCCTTCCCCAGCATACAACTAATCAGGGAATGGACTAGCAAGAATGTCCGCAAATCCCAGAGACATGGAAGCAGACAATGAACTTGTAACAGTGGGGTCAAGGCCCTAGAAAATACCCATCTGGGCACATGCAATACATATACTGTTTGATACCCTAGCCTGTTCTGGTCTGATTCTTGTTCTCTACCTTTCCATCTCCTTCCATCATCATTATTCCATCTTTCCACCATCTACCTGCTCCATTCAGAAGGCAACAGCACGCTTACTTCTTTTAAACCCCTAGTAACTGGCACCCTCACTGTATATGAATCAGTCTGAGCAGAAGCAGAAGTGACCACTGGCTCTCAACCCACAAGCTCTTTAGTTACCCCCTCATAGTCCCTTCCTGGGGCAAGTACATATATCAGGTCATATTTTCCAACTGTAGGACAAGATCTACCACTTCCCATCCGCAAAGGCATAGCCAAACAGCTCAAGGTCAAATCCTTCATTTGAACTTCCTGGTCTTGAAAAATATGGAACTGATCACTGGTGGCTTGTCAACTTCTCTATTTTTAGCAATAGATATTTATAACATAGGGTTAAGCATATAAGGTCCCATCTTGCACATGCCCTTATCTTAATTGTTCCTATTCTGTCAGTCCTTCGGGATAGACAAGATCAGGAAACTGGCTCCACTGGAACACTAGAATAATGCTTTATTGGGATAGGCTAAAATAAGAGAGAAGGGGACGTGGTGGCGCAGCGGCTTAATAACGCTGAAAGTTGCCGGCCAGAAATGGCTGACGCTTTGGCGGTTCGAGTCCAGCCTTCGCGTTAACAGGGTGAGCTCCTGTTTCCTCCCCAGCTCCTGTCAACCCAACAGGTCAAAAACTCACATGAGTAGATAAATGGGGACTCTCACTCCGGTGGGAGGAAAAATGCTGGCAGCGCCTTGCACAGAGAGACGGGACCAGTTGCCGGTAAGCGCGAAACCGCGCTCGCCCAAAAAGGGCGCGAAGCAACGGAAACCCCGCCTCCTGCGCTCACCAGCTGGGCTCTGCTCTAGGAAGGAGGCTCTGGCAAACCACTTCCGAAAAACAATTGCCTTGAAAACTGCAAGGATTCGTCCAGGCAGTCACTGCAGGGTCAGTAATGACTGAGCGCAGACAAAAAAAAAAAAAAAAGATAAGAGAATCTTGCAAGCCTGATTGTGCTTTACTTCCCTCCCTCTTATATCTCAATTGGAGCAGCCTGCCTGAATCTCTTCCAGATGTTATCTTGTGTCCCAGGATTTAAGGATTTTCTGCTTAAATAACAATTGTTGCCTATTTTCCTCAAGGTCATCTCCTTGATTCTTTACAGTTCTCTCTATGGAATCCATATACTACATGTTTTGCAAATATGGGCCAGATGTTTGAGGGCCTTTCCTCACTGTTGAGTTCAAGTGCTTTCTACCCATCCTTGAGTGGCAGAAAAGGAGACCAGCATGGAATTTGCTGCCCCCGCATCCTTCTGACTATTCTCTGTCCTCCATTGCTTTTGTTCCCATAAATGCCAGTCCTTTGACTTCCTTCCAAGATCATGGGTGACAAAACCTCACAGATTTTACATACCTGAGGCTGCTCTTGGTCACTGCCAGAATAATAGAAAACACACAGGCACACACCCTTCTTTATTTTATTTACTGCTGGGGACAACCTAAGACTATGTCACTGATGATATAGTTTGGTGGAAGCATAGAAAGGCCAATCATGTTGTGGTTCAATGAGAGGTTTTATTCTCCCAGGATGGAGGAATAGAGTCTCCAGGCACTGAGGTTCTGATGGAGAAGATGATGTAATGTCAGTCCTAGACTGAGAAGGATTTAAGAGATCCCTTTTTATTTAATTGTTCGTAGTCTATCAAACATCTACCTCGACACAATCAAATGACTCTCAGTGGCTTACAAAGTGTGTGTATATGTTTGTCTATTTATCAAATCTGTATGCCACTGCAATCACAACACTCTTGGTGACTAGCAAGGTATAATAATACAATAAATGTAAAAAGTAAGACAAATAAAACCCAAACAAAATATGTGGAATTGGGTGTCTGAAAAAGCTGCATCTTCGGTCATTTTTAGGAGGAAGACAATGTCAGTGACAAATGGACCTCTAGCAGGAGGTCATTCCAGAGGGTTGGCCCCATATAGGACCAAAACCAAAACAGATTAAAAACCAATCACATGCAAAAATCACAACAACAGCATAACAATCCCAGACAAAACTCATCAAAAACAAAGTAAACCAAATATAACAATAAAAATAAGGGTGAGAAATAAAAAATAAAAATAAGGGAGGAAAAAACAAAAGAACAAGGACAAGATGGGGTCCAAAGTAGACTTGAGAAAAAGCCCTCTGAAATAATTAAGTTTTTAATATTTTCCTAAAGGGCAGCAAGGAGGTTGTTCCAAAGCACTGGGACTACTACAGAAAAGGTAGAACTCTCTAACTTCAGCCCCCCAAACATGTCAGAAATGTGGGACTGTAAATAATTTATCCCTGGATGCTAACCCTAATAGGTCAGGCTAATGTTGGTTAAAGCAGGTGGTGTTGAAGGTTTATAATTTTATACATCGCTATCTCCAAGATCTTTCTTTATTACTGAAGCGATTTGCCAGATGGAGACCGTAAAGGCAGTAAAGAAGAAAATGAGGAAGATTCCACTCTGGTGTATCTTGGTAAATACTAGCTGGAATTCTCTTAACCCCATCCCTTTCTTCTTAATAAATCTTGCTACAAAATTCCGGGAGAATTGATCTTAGGGAAGAATGGCTTCTGATTTAGGCCGATGCTAGCGTGCCTGCCATATCAGCTGCCTTGACAGTGCAAACAGAGAGCTCTTGCTGCAGTGCCAGCTGTCTTTAAATGCTTTTTCCTCCCACTAAAATCAAAAGAAGGAAAATCTAGTAGGCCAGATCTGGTGCTGGGGAAATCTTGCTATGGACAAAAGCTTGTCTGTGGATTAAAGGGATGTAGAATATGACATAAGTCTGGCAGTTCCCACCCTGATGGTGTTCAAGAAGGCCTTCAAGACTTAGTCTTCTCCCAGGCCTTGGGGTAGGTAGGATGCAACCCTCCCTTGTCAGAGTTAATTAATATTTGTGTGTGTGTGTGTGTGTGTGTGTGTGTTGATGTTCTTCTCTAAACTGCCATACAGCTATTTTTCTTATTGACTTTTTTAAAAATTTAAGTTATTGTATCTGTATTCTGTTTTATATTGTGAGCTATTCAGAGCCACTCTGGAGTCAGGTGGTTAAATCTATTAAATAAATAAATCCACCAGTCTATCTTGTTTTGCTTGTTCTGGTGGTATAGCATCACCAGCAAAACCAGCAAAACCCAATTTCTTCTACAACAAGTACAGGCCCAAGTATAAAATGACTTGGAAGAAGTCCATGTGAAAAGGATCTCCCTGTCTTTGTCCATCACAAATGAATCAATTAATCAAACCTTTATTACAGTCATAGACCATCACAAATTGAATATAGGCCAGCAGCCTGGACCCTCCCTTTTCATTTGCTCTAAGCAAAACCTCATGCTATTCACAGTACTTTGAGTATAGAACTTAACTGATGCCCACTTCTTGAAGAGTGATTTGGAGAACATTTCTCCTTTAATTGATCCAATATCTTCTATCAGTCTATGCTGCCACTCATAGCATAGCCAGCCAGTATTATATTATTTTTTATAAATTCTAGCAAAGTTGCATAAGGGACATAAGGGTCTGCAGGGGATAGGGGACAAAGCGGGAAGTGCTGAAACATGTAATCTTGATACCTGTCAGGCCTAGCCCCAGGAACTCCAGGAGACCATGCAGATTCAGTTCAGCAATGTTTATTAGCTACAACCTCTAGCAAGAATCTTCCCAGACTGAAACTAGTTCCCAAGGTCAGCCAGTCAACACAGAGTGAATTCCTCAGGGAGGTGCCAGCCTCATCCTCTTATCTCTTCCCCGCCCTTCAGCAGACGAAAGAGGATGCTTCCCTCCCTGAGTCTGGCCTTCATAATTCCATTCTATCACAATACCATAATGCGAATCCTGCAACATATGTACTAACATCTGATGTTGGGACTCAAGTTGCAGGAATTGTGTTATCACGGTGCATGATTTGTCATTCACTTACTGAGTACATGCCTGTGATAATGGAATGTGGAGTTTGGAAATGCAAATTCAGTGCATCATTTCTAGGGCTTTTGAATGATGTCAGAATGACTGGTTTTACATAAAGCGCATATAAAAGAAAGAACACCCAGCTAAATGGCAGATTTCAGGCAATTGAGCTGAAAGATTTAGGCCAAAGACCCAAAATAGCCTAGGAGAACTGGAACTAGTAAGGTAAATGTTGGTAGTGAACTTACAGATTGATTGCAAGAGGAATTCCTTATTTCTGTTCAGTGCTGCTTGCTCAATTTTGCATAGATGTGTATCTGTTCCTAGTTTCTGTTTATCTGCCTTTGTGATTGCAAGTTTTTCTACAAAGCTCTCAAGCTAATTGAAGCAGCTAGACTTTTTCTACAGTTTTCCTCTGTTGCTTTTCTAAAAACAAAACTCCTTTTTTCTTGATTACTTCAGTATTGGATTTTCAACTATTCTCCTAGAACTCAGGTGTTGATAGGGTAAAGGTGGAGATTCCAGGGAGGCATCTAATAGGCTGGTGTGGGTGTAGGTATCAGAGATGTCCTGCCACCTATCTCCTAAAGAGCTCTGATATAAGATCAATTTTATAATCTGTGGTGTCCTGATTTAAGACTTTGAAAGCGTAAACATATTTGAAACAGGCTAAAAATAGTTATTTATTTGCTTACAAAATGGAATGCTGTATTGGGCTAGACTTCCCTTTCCAGGTGACAACATTGGCAAAACTCAACTTGTTAGAAAACCTTACTACTTAATATCAAACCCATAACAGACCCATGCAAGGGGATGATGTGCTAAAAGGGAAAAGAATAGCAAACACAAATTATAAAATAATGAATGCAGCTTTCTTTTTAAAAAATGAAACAGAAAAGCAGCGATGAAGGGAACACTGGGGTCATCAAGTCTGATGATGTGTTTTGAGCCCTCCTGAGGTTTTGGCTGGCTATTGCTGAAAACACTTGGTCTTGGACAGCTCCAGGAAGGCAATTCTTACCCTCTGAATAATTTGTGAAAAACAGGCAAATGTTATATTCACATGTGATTAAAGATGTTATGCAATACCATATGCAAATACAGTCAGCCCTTAGCTTCACAAGGGTTGGGAACCCCTGCTGTTGATTAAGAACATTCCTTGATGGAGCTATAAATATGGAACATTACCCTGATTAATTTGCTAGCCTGCTCTTGCAGAAGTATGCTCAAGAGTAAATCAATAACCTTGCTTGACATTGAACAAGAAGGAAGGAGCATCAGACAGAGATTCCAGGAGCTACAGCTAAAGAGGCAGCTGTAATCATTGCAAGAACAGGCTTCTTTAGCGCTAGGATATAACTTGAGGCTTCTCCCCAAGTTTCTGTTGAACATCATTTTTAAAGGACAGAAGAGAAATAGTTCTGAAAAATTATTAAATCAACAGATATTCATTTAATATGCCTTCAGGGGAGTGAAGATCAAATTAGGTCCAATGTTATTTTCATCATAGCCCCACCTATTTCTCTTGGCTGCAATCCCTATGTGTTTTTCATTTGTTTATTAGTTTTATATTAGATTTTAACCTTGTGAAGGTATCCCAAAAGCTTCCATGGCTGAAGCTGGATATGAATTTGACTATTCATGGTCTTATGCCAACTGTCAAAATAATAAATGAAACTTCAACTCCTTCTCTTTTCCCCTAAAATGGCACAAGAAGGGAAGCTATATTGAGAAACTTTATTGGCATAACCCATTTAACCATACATTACTCAATTCACCCAACTGTCTGGCTTCACACACCCTATGGAATTATAAGCTAAGCACTCAGGTTAACTTCACACAACCTGCTAGCATAAAATGGAATTGGTAAGTTTTTGGTAGGGTCTGACATGCTACTGGAGGACATGGAACCACAAGTTTAGAAAGGTCTTAAATCCCCAAATCCTACACCCCATTAAATTATTGCCCCAGGATAAACATGGGCCTCCCATCTGTTCTGAATATACGTTAGAAGAATAATTAAAAGCATTGTGGGATATCATCATTGTACGGCTGATAGCTGAAGAGGGGGCCTTGCATATAAGAACTATTTTATTTGTAAAGAGCTGGATGCTTTCCACCCAGCCTTATTTAATATGACAGACTTGTATACTTTTTTCCTATCCTCCCCCACTTTAAAAAAAACACACACACTTTTTTTCCCCCACTATTCAAATTGCTTAATATGAAGCATCAGCCTTCTAGGGTAATTTTGCCAACAGACAGATAAACCATAGAAAGTCATTCATTGGCCATGTTATACATAAGCATTAGATAGCTAATAACTCCAAATCAGCATTTCCCCCTTAGGTTAATGAATACATATCTTCTTAATAGAATTGACGGAATACAACCGTCTGGGACTGTGTGGCTGGAATTTGTGCTGCAAGCAATCTAATAAAAGAGCCTGGCTCAACTTTGCTCTTATGTTTTCTGGGGATATTATATTGCTGGAGAGAGAAAGAGAGGAATCAAAATCCAAAATATTTTGTAATAACTTCACGTAGAGTCTATACTGCAGCCCACCCAAGTGGAAACATATAGGCTGCTGCTTCATAGAGTTATGCTGACTGTATATAGATCTATCCACTCCCTCTGTGCTCCTCTGTATAACACAGCATCATCTCCACTCTGGAAGTCCCTCTGGTACAGATGAAGATTAATTCTGAAACTAACATTTTCTCTCTGTAATTGGATATTATCCTCCCAGTTCAAAGCTACCTCACCTAAACATGGGCAGGATCCATGTTTGGAGCCCCAAGGGAGCTGCAATTATAAATTCTTTCAACCTATCTACTCTTCCTTCAAATATTTGTCTTGTGATTTGATCCTCACTCATTCGCTATGACCAGAAGAATAAAAACCCAATAAATAAGAAAGCAGAACATAGAATTCAGAAGCAAGATCAGAAAAGGTTCTGGGAGAAAGGCTTCTGAAGAAGACAGTCTCTCTGTAACAAGCTGTTGTGTAAGCAGGCTGTTGTTAGATACATATTATGGAAAATATGTTGCTGCTGGAGGTCTTCAAATGGCATCTTCATTTCTGATATTCAAAAATAATGTGAAAACCTTCCTTTTTCAATGACTGTGTTAGAACCAACCTAGTTGCCTCACATTATTAGGGAGCAGAATTTTGGTTTGACGGAGGGTGCATTACTCTGTTAATATGACTTTGGCTAATTTGAATTGTGCTTTACAATACAATACAATACAAATACTTTAATGACCAAGTATAAAATGTATACAAGGAATTTGTCTTCGGTGATGAACAGCAAGATCAACAGTGCGTTTGGATAGCAACAGAAAATTAATAAACAGTAACAATAACACTGCCCAGTAAAATAACTTTTCCAAAAGAAGAAGCCACTGTCCAGTACATATCAAATCATATAGTATTTAACAGAGCAATGGCACAAGGGAAAAAACTATGCCAATGACTAGATGTTTTAACATATGGAGCTCTATAGCGCCGTCCTGAAGGAAGAAGTTGGAACAGATTATATCCAGGATGAGAAGAGTCTGATACATTTATCAATGTATTTTAGTCGCCTCTCCATAAAGATGCACCCAAGTGCACTCCATATGTAACTAGATGACAGCAGACATTTTGACCTTGGCTAATCTTCAAAAAATAAGTAGGCTTAGACTTAGTACTTGAATAAGAGACCACTTGGAAGAGCCAGGACTTCAGATTTGATTGAGAATTCAATAAGGGTTGCTGTGAATGCCCAAAGTCACTTGGATGAGATGGGTGGCCATAATAATTATAATCCCAGAATAAATTTATGGCAATCCATCTCCATATCATTGGGAGAAAACTCTACAGATGTGCCCTTGTGGTTTTCAAGAGTTGAAAGATTCTTTACTTTACCAGAACCCCACACACTTTTTCTTAAAAATACATCCTGCTGTTTTCCTAATTTGTAGAATTATTGCAATTCAGAGATTATAGCCATAGACAAAGAGGAGAGAGATGTTTAAAGTATTAATATTTGTCAGCAAACATACTCATTTTAATCACACCATAAATATCTCAATGCATGCTACTGCGAGTTTTATATTAGGGGATTTTAACATCGTGAAGCATGATTATAATTCTTTTTACAAAAAGGCAATGCATATTTAATTCTTCTGGCACCCTCATACAATCCTGATTATAATACTCCAGAAACTAAATAATAAATTTGTTTCAGTACCTTTTTTTGTTATTTCTGCAGAGAGACAGGGAGAGAGAAAGAATCTTGCTATTAATGATTTATTACAAGTATTGCGGGCTTACCGGCCCACAATTTTGCAACCAATGACAAAGAAATGAATATAATAGAAACTTTATATTGTGGACCCAGGAGGTCATGGAAATGATGTTGAAAAAATCAGATCTATTTCACCCCATGGCTTCTAAGGATGAAGATTATATGCTAGTGCTAAAGATAGGAAACTATTGAATGCCAGTTGTTGAGGAACAAGGACCGTGTGGTCCTCATTCCTTTCTAGGCTTCTGGTGAGCCGTGGAAGAAGCAAAATTCTCCGGACTGATCATCTGCATTTCCTTCATGTTCTTTTGATTCAGGGAGGAGCCAGTGCCTATCATCTGCATGATATAAATCAACTTTCCCTTGAGGCAAATGCTCCTATTTTAAGATGCCTCTAGATGCCTCTAGAGTTGTTATAGAACTTTTCCTCCACTTCCTCATGTAACCAATTTAATCACTGTGGGTGATTAACATTAGCAATACAAGCACTTTAAGAAATATGTGCTTCGCTTGTTTTGTATCCACGTTTCATCCTCGGCATCTGGTTTAAACACAAATGTTTGTTTCCTTTAAAAAAAAAAAGGTCTGAGTTTCAGCAGTCTTCACATTATCCCACCATTTTTCTTTAGGTCTGTTGTTTCCAGTTGGGATCCTGCTCTAGCTGTAAATCTTTGTGTGCATTCAAACAGAGGGACAGCAGGGGCATTTGCAAGGTTTGTCAAGAAAGCCAAGATGGTGGCTGTAACAGTGTAGTTGGACCCCACTTCGTATTTATTTATTTATTTATTGAAAAACCAGGCTGGTGTAGTGGCTAAGGTGATGAGCTAGGAGACCCTGTGGTCTAATCCTTCCTCAGGCATGAACCCTGAATTTGGACCATTTGGTGTCTCTCTTAGCCCAATCCACCTCACAGGGTTGTTGTGGTGGTGAAAATAGGGGGCAGGAGCATTAGGTATGTATCTATCTTCAGTTGACCAAAAAAAAAAAAAAGATGGGATGATGATGATGATGATGATGATGATGATAGTTTTACATTTTCTATGTATATTAACACTGTAGAACATCATTGTACAACCTAGGGAAAAGTCCTTGGTGTAGCGTTTTTCATTTCAGATGCTTTCAAATGCTTGAAATCATGCAATTTCCCTGGAAGGACAAACAGACAGATAAATCCTAACTGGTGGCTATCTGAATCAGTCAAAAGAACAGGTGTGGGGCTTATTCCCTTTTTATTAAATACAGACTGGTATGTACTCATTGTCTCGCCAATCAATACATTTAATAAGTTCTCCTGAGAAGGAGTCGAAATGGAGTTAATGCATCTCTTCATAAGTGCCCTTTCTTCCTTTGACAGTGTTACATCTACATCATTCCTCCCTGGTTGTATCTACCTGTTTTGTTACACCTGGCAGGAGAGCCATGCTCCAGGACCTGTCCATCAGGGAGTGTCTGTGAGGAAGGGAAGCTGGAGTCACTGTCTGCACTTGGGAACGGTAGCTCAGTCAGGCATAAACACTTCCCACCCCACTTCCCCAAGGTTCAGCACAGCTCATGCTTTTTCTGAAAAGGCTATAGAAGTTTGCAGCCCCAGAAACTTAAGAGATGGGCTCATTCATTCATTCATTCATTCACTCACAGTTTACTTACAAGCATCTATGCTGACATTCCAGCTGCTTGGCTAACCCTAACCCTAACCCTAACCCTAACCCTAACCCTAACCCTAACCCTAACCCTAACCCTAACCCTAACCCTAACCCTAACCCTAACCCTAACCCTAACCCTAACCCTAGCCCTGTTGTTTTCAGGAATATGCCAATGTCCAGAGGCAGCTTCACCCCACCCAGGTCCTCAGCTTACAAAAGGAAATGCAAAGACAGAGTGGGTGGGTGTGTAGGAGAAAAGGAGATAAGAAAATGGCAAACAGATGGGGAAGTGGGAGGTGATGTTTGGAGACTGACAGCTGCTATAGGCAGGCAAGAGGACTATCCGTCACCTGCCAGTAACTATACTGAGGCAACACCTCATCCAATCAGTGCAAGAACTTTTGGAAGGAGGCAAAGGTTGAATGCCACTTTACAGACTTTGAGACTTTTGTTTGCTTTAAGGACTTACATGGCTACATCAACTTGCAAGGCCTAGGAAGATGGAGTTAACCCCAAACTGTAGCCTGTTGTTGGGGAAGGTGTGTGCCACAATAAAGCATTGTGTACAGATTTACTATGCTGTGGTGTGTCTAGTCTTTGGAAAGCAAAGAACTGCCACAGTGCCATCAGGTGGGACACAGAAGGGGAGCCTTTTCGATCATGGTGCCAGCCCTCTGGAACATCATTCCTGGGGAAATCAGATTCACCCCAATCCTGTTGGCTTTTTGTAAGGCCTTGAAAACTTGGTTTTGTCAACATGCTTGGTGCCCCAGATGTGTGGCTGAGCCTGTATCATGGCTGTATTAATTGTGGTTTTTGGTTTTTCTCAGCTGCTCTATATGTTATTTATAATTTCGTTATATGCCTTTATCTTGTTTTTAAGTACTGTTAGCAGCCTAGAGTCATGTATGGGTGGAGAAAGAAAGGAAGGAAGGAAGGAAGGAAGGAAGGAAGGAAGGAAGGAAGGAAGGAAGGAAGGAAGGAAGGACGA
Source organism: Liasis olivaceus (assembly GCA_030867105.1). NCBI lineage: Eukaryota > Metazoa > Chordata > Lepidosauria > Squamata > Pythonidae > Liasis > Liasis olivaceus. Next base: position 6,177,443 of record CM061354.1, read on the forward strand.
GAGAAAGAAAGAAAGAAAGAAAGAAAGAAAGAAAGAAAGAAAGAAAGAAGGAAAGAAAGGCTATAGAGCTGAAAGAAAATGTCAGTGATTATAATCAATTAAAATGGGCTTATGAAAACAATTTTCAATGTTGGCTACCCTGTTTCCCTAAGACAGGGGTTTTCAAACTTTTTCAGGCTGCAGAACTTGTTATAGTTGAACAGAAAATCCTGAGATGAGTGCGATTTTTGGTGGTAGCCCCCCTGAATTTGGAAAGTGGTCCCCAGAGAGGTGGTGCCAACCTTAATGTCTGTGCAGCAGAACCAGGCAAAGACATTTTCTATCCTATGCAATTGGTGCTGTGGTTTTTAACTTTTTAATAGCTGCTTTCACTTTGCTTGTTTTAGTGTTAATTCTGTTGCCTACTTAATTCTATACTTTCATGCCTGTTTTTAATGAAATGTTTTATTTGTCAACCACTGAGGTCTTTTTTCCCCTTTAATGGAAAGTGGTATCGAAATATTTCAAATGAGCAAGTATATTCCCTGCCAACTTAAAAAGTTGGGTAGAGTGTTTTCAATTATATGCATGAGGCTTCACTTCATTTGTGTAAGGTTTACCCCGTTCATCTCAGAGAAACTCTCGTGACATGTGTGTTCAGTAAAGAAGTTTACTCAAGCATAACGTAAGTAAATACAAACAATGCCAGGGTTGGCTTGGCATAGCTTACATGGTATTTTATAGCTTCCCCATTCCCGCGCTTTACCCGTTGCTTAATTACAGATTACCCGCAGTAAACCCCCCCCCTTGCCCAAATGGCAGATTCAGTCCGGTGCTTTTGTCTTTCTGATTGCAGTCTATGGGTTGTGCTGTTGTTGACTTTGTTGGGTTTGCCGGGAGTTCTCGATCATTCGTTCGTTGATTGCTTTGCTTCTGAGCCTCTGCGCTTTCCTTTGTTTGCAGCACCCGAAGGGAAACTGCGCTGATACAAAGTATCCGCTTGCGGTTTTGAGTTACATCGCCACCTGGCCGTAATCAGTTCGTGGTTTCACTTCCCCTTTTCCTCATCTAGCGCCTGGGCGGTGAAATTGACTAGACGTGGCTGAGCGGCACTTCGCCGTGCCGTGCCGTCTGAATCTGACAATTTGTACCAAGCAGCATGGTTCTTCTGCTCCTGGTGATTTCCCATCTTTGGTTCTGAACAGGATTGTGCTTCTTAGTTCAGAGCTGGGTTCCAATCTGGGGGTCCTTCTAGACTCACAGTTCCTGGTGGATGAACAAGTAGTAGCTGTTGGCAGGAGGGCCTTTACACAGACTCATCTGGTGCACCAATTGGATCATTTCCTGGACCAGGAGTCCCTCCTCACAGGGACTCATGCTTTGGTCATCCCGTGTATGGATTACTGCAATGCAGTTTACATGGGGTTGTCCTTGAAGACCATCCAAATGCTGAAGCTCATTCAGAACGCAGTGGTGTGAGCAGTTATGGGTCTACCATGAGCTGCGCTAGTTACCAGTGAATGTCCAGGTGCAATTTAAAGTACTGGTTACCACTTATGAAAGTCCTTAATGGCAGGTACATGGCCTTTTGAGGGACCACCTCTCTTCCATCATCTTTGCCATCCAATAAGGGGAGAAACATGGCTAACACAAGAGCAGCCAACTATTCACTCACTGTAGATTCCTCTCCCACACCCCAGGAATACTAGTGCCTCTCAGCAGAAGAGATAACACCATTTAAAGAAATTTTGGGGAATCACAGAGTTTATGCATTAGTGCTGAGGCTCTTTCCTATGTGTGAGCCATTTCCATCATTCTAACAATATTCTTGGAAGGCATAATTCCAAGATGGCGACCGCCAGCAAACGCCAGGCGCGGCCGCTGCATTAAGGGGGAAGATTGTGAGATTACTTCCCCCCCCCAGGATTCTTTCCATCTCCTAGGGCTGAATTGGGTGTGGGGGGAGAACTGGGAGGGGTTTTTCCCCTCGGATGGGTCCCCCAGGCGCAAGCCCTGGGATGGGTAGCGGAGCAGCGGAGCACGGCGGAGAGCAAACGCGGCATAGAGCAGCAACACTGGGCAAGAGACGGGCGACAGACTTGGCCATCTCCGGTGTGGTGCCGGGGCAGGGCGATGGTCCCCATCGATCCCTAGAGCAGAGTGGGGTCGATGCAGTGGGCCCTGGGATGTGCCGGCGGGTTGTGGCAGGCCCATTGAGTCCTGGAGCGATGCGGAGAGTGCGGCCGGGCGGCAACCAGCAGCAAGCCTTTAGACTATCTGCCCCCTGTGGGGCGCAGTGAGCGGCAGGGAGCCCAGATGAACCACAGCGCAGTGTGGCAAGAGCCAGCAACCAACGGCAGAACACGACGAACTCTGGCGGGGCCCAACATGGCATTCCCAACCCTAGGCCCAGTGGGCCCAACAACACAACGGGCTCCAGGCCGAGCAGAATAAGTAGGCCCCAATGAGCCTCGGATGGTGCGGCGAATTCCAGCAAGCCCCGATGCAAGGCAGCTGCCCAACTGTAGAGGAAGATCCCTCGGTTTGGAGGAACAGTGGGGCAGCAGGGGGGGTGCCAGACGACATCCCAATTGACCTTGTTTCAAGAGGGGCAAATTGGGGCTCCAGGATCTAGCCTTCCCTACTCAACCCCACCTAGTGCCAGTGCAGAGCCGTGGGGTCCCTCCAGTGGGTATTTGGGACTCCCTCCTGGTAGTGAGAGTCTGGGGGGGACTCTAGGAGCATATGGGGATGTGAGGCTCCACCTGCTGGGTGAAAGCCAGGAGGTGTGAGTGTGTGTATGGGATGCCCGCCCTGCCGACTAGTGAGAGAGGTCGTGCAGGGGGGCAGAGTATGATTGTGGTGTGAGGTTGGTGGGGGGTGGGTCTCAGCCTGTGCCGAGAGCGTGAGCTGGTGCGTGGGCGAGATCTCCCCTCACCTGGGAGTGACTGGATTTGAATGGAGATGTGTGATTGGATGGAGGGATCTCTACCCCAGATTAGGAACTCCGAGGGCCTGGGATTAGAGGTATTTGGGCCTGGTACCCCCCGGGATGATGGGGGGGGGGGCTGCAGTATCAAGGTGATGATGGGTAGGGGACGTTATGGCGGGAGCAGGGGGGTGGGTCATCTTCGGGGAAGAAGCCCCCGGTATGTGCTACCGGTGGCGTGTTCAGGCCCTCCTTGCTCACTCCCAGGTCCTGGCCAGCAAGTTCATAGGGCCCCTGGCCTCCAGCTGCTGCTGCTTAATGCCAAGTCAGTTAAAAACAAGGCCCCCATCATAGATGACTTGATCACTGAGGAGGGGGCAGACCTGTCATGTATTACCGAGACCTGGCTGGGGCCTGAGGGGGGGGTGCCCCTCTCGGAAATGTGCCCAGCTGGGTTTATGGTGTGGCACCAGCTGAGATACCAGGGCAGGGGAGGAGGGGTGGCTGTCATCATCCGAGACTCTCTAGTGGCCTTCAGGGGCATTGCTCCACAAGTTTCTGGCTGTGAGACACTGTTTCTTAGGTTGGGGGCCTGCGAACAGTTGGGAGTGCTGCTACTGTACCAGCCTCCCTGCTGTGTGGCAGCCTCCCTGCCTGAGCTGCTGGAGGCCGTCTAGGGGCTGGCGGTGGAGTTCTCCAGGCTTATGGTTCTAGGGGACTTCAACCTGCCATCCCTGGGACGGTCCGCGGAGGCAGCTCGGGAGTTCATGGCTACCATGGCAGCCATGGGCCTGTCTCAAATTGTGTGGGACCCAACCCGAGATAGTGGCCACATGCTGGATTTAGTTTTCTTGTCTGAGCAATGGCAAAGTGATCTGAGGGGCTTTTTCCGGTGTCATGGTCAGATCACATCCTGGTGACTCTGAGTTTCTCCTATGCCACCCCCCTCCGCAGGGAGGCAGGGAGGCTGGACCCATGCGATTGGTCTGCCCCCGGCACCTGATGGACCCGTCAGGGTTTCAGAAGGAGCTGGGGGATATTCCCGTAGACCTGCTGCACGGTCCAACGGAGGCCCTGGCTGCTGCCTGGAATAGAGAAGCGGCCGGGGCCTTGGACAGGATCGTGCCTTTGCGGCCTCTCTTGCCACGTTGGCCCCGACACTCCCCGTGGTTTACGGAGGAGCTGAGGGTGCTGAAGAGGGTTAAGAGACACCTAGAGCGCCACTGGAGGAAGACACGGACTGAATCCGACCGAACACGTGTTAGAGCTGCTATTAAGGCCTACATTGTGGTGATAAGGGCGGCGAAGCGGCAATACTTCTCTGCCCTTATTGCGTCTGCAGAGTGCCACCCGGCGGCCCTGTTTGGGATCACCAGGTCTCTCCTTGGTAGGAGGGATCTGGTGGTTCATTTGCAGGGCCATACGGAGGAATTTGCAGAGCACCTGCAGGATAAAATCGCTTAGAATCATTCCAAGTTGGACTCCGAGCATGGTGCAGGGTCTGAGGAGATATTAGGGGATCGTTCTTGCCTAGTTATCTGGGAACGGTTTCATCCTGTTGTTCCTGAGGAAGTGGACAGGATCCTCCGGACTGTGAGGGCCACCACCTGTCATCTGGACCCATGCCCCTCCTGGCTGGTGAAAGCAGCTCGGGAGGTGACATGTGGTTGGATCCAGCCGATGGTTAATGCATCCTTGCAGGAGGGAGTGCTTCCAGCGCCCTTTAAAGAGGGCTTCCGGGTCCAATTCAAGGTGTTGTTTATCACCTTTAAAGCCCTACGTGGCATGGGACCAGGTTACCTGAGGGACCGCCTCTCCCCCATGATTTCAACCCGTCCCATCCGAGCACACAGAGGGGGCATGCTCTGGACCCCCTCGGCAAGAGAACTCCGACTAGCAGGGTCCAGAAGGCGGGCCTTCTCTGCTGTAGCCCCCGCCCTTTGGAACATCTTGCCCCCGGTGGTGAGACAGGCCCCCTCACTCCAGGCCTTTCGGAGGGATTTGAACACCTGGCTCTGCCATCTGGCCTGGGGCGGGAAGGGAGGATATCAAAAATGGGGTTGGCTGGCCCCTTAGCGGCCTGGTGTGGCCTCTACCGGCCTCTTGGATCTTTTAGCCTTTTTATTTTTATTTTTATCCTTATTTCTGTAAAGTCTGGTTTTTATAACTTTTATAACTTTTAAACTTTTTATAATTTTAATTATGTCTTTTTGATTTTAGTTGTTGTAAGAGTCCCCCGTTGTGGGGAGATGGGCAGGGACAAGTTGAATAAATAAAATAAATAAATAAGATCCAACAGAGCAGCAGTACTTTGTGTCCTCTCTCTTAACCAACATAAAGCAGAGTGAGATTCCTGATCATTGTTAATAAATGCTTCTTCGTACAGTTTCTAAAACCTTCAGTGCTCCCTAGTTTCAGATTGCTGTCTACCATCTAAACTCCAGGGGAAAATATTTCAAATCTATTTTTATAGAGCAGGAACAGACTCTTGTGAACATAGCAAACAGCATCAGATCAAAACTTCTTACCATCCCACAGTGGGAACCAGTGTCTGAGGAAGACATTGTTGATCTTATCTTAAAAGTAAAATTTGGCAAAGGGTAATGCCCCCATCAAACTTTTAACAAAAACCTAGATTGGTGGGGTCCTTTATTAGTGGCCCTAGTTCTGGTTTAATCCTCTTGGGCTGGAATAGGACTATAATAGTTCCCTTATATAAGAAGAGAAAAATGGGACACCCTGTTAATTATAGACCAACAATTTTAATTATATACCAGCCAGAGTCAACCTTCAGTTGGGGCCACCAATATATACGTATATATGATATATATATATATATATATATTTGTTGTTTAGTCGTTAAGTCGTGTCCGACTCTTCGTGACCCCATGAACCATATTGCGCCAGGCCTTCCTATCTTTCACTGCCTCCCTCAGTTTGCTCAATTTCATGCTCATTGCTTCAGTGATGCTATCTAGCCATCTCATCCTCTGCCGTCCTCTTCTCCTTTTGCCTTCCATCTTTCCCAGCATCAGGGTCTTTTCCAAAGAGTCCTCTCTTCGCATTAGGTGACCAAAGTATCTGAGCTTGAGCTTCATTATCAATCCTTCCAATGAGCAATCAGAGTTGATTTCCTTTAAGATTGACTGGTTTGACCTCCTAGCAGTCCAGGGGACTCTTAAGAGTCTTCTCCAGCACCACAGTTCAAAGGCATCAATTCTTCGGCGTTCAGCCTTCTTTATGGTCCAGCTCTCACAGCCATACATTACTACTGGAAAAACCATAGCTTTGACTATGCGGATCTTTGTCGGCAAGGTGACGTCTCTGCTTTTTAATATGCTATCTAGGTTTGCCATAGCTTTCCTCCCAAGGAGCAAGCGTCTTTTAATTTCATGGCTGCAGTCTCCGTCTGCAGTGATCTTGGAGCCCAAATAAATGAAGTCTGTTACTGCTTCCATTTCTACCCCTTCTATTTGCCAGGGATTGATGGGTCCAGATGCCATGATCTTAGTTTTTTTAATGTTGAGTTTCAAGCCAGCTTTCGCACTCTCCTCTTTCACCCTCATCAAGAGGCTCTTTAGTTCTTCTTCACTTTCTGCCATTAGGGTGGTATCGTCTGCATATCTGAGGTTATTGATGTTTCTCCCTGCAATCTTAATTCCGGCTTGTGATTCTTCCAGCCTGGCATTTCTCATGATGTACTCTGCATATAGGTTAAATAAGCAGGGTGACAGTATACAGCCTTGTCGTACTCCTTTCCCTATTTTGAACCAATCGGTTGTTCCATGACCGGTTCTAACCGTTGCTTCTTGGCCCGCATACAGATTTCTCAGGAGACAGGTAAGGTGGTCTGGTATCCCCATCTCTTTAAGAATTTGCCACAGTTTGTTGTGATCCACACAATCAAAGGCTTTTGCATAGTCAATGAAGCAGAAGTAGATGCTTTTCTGGAACTCTCGTGCTTTCTCCATGATCCAGCGAATGTTGGCAATTTGATCTCTAGTTCCTCTGCCTCTTCGAAACCCAGCTTGTACATCCGGTAGTTCTCGGTTCACGTACTGCTGAAGCCTAGCTTGTAGGATTTTGAGCATAACCTTGCTAGCATGTGAAATGAGTGCAATTGTGCGATAGTTTGAGCATTCTTTGGCATTGCCCTTCTTTGGAATTGGAACGTAAACTGACCTTTTCCAATCCCGTGGCCACTGTTGCGTTTTCCAAACTTGCTGGCATATTGAGTGCAGCACTTTCACAGCATCGTCTTTTAGTATTTTAAATAACTCAGCTGGAATACTGTCATCTCCACTAGCTTTGTTGTTAGCAATGCTTCCTAAGGCCCACTTGACTTCGCTCTCTAGGATGTCTGGCTCAGGGTCAGTGACCACACCAGCATGGACATCAGGGACATTAAGATCTTTCTTGTATAGTTCTTCTGTGTATTCTTGCCACCTCTTCTTAATCTCTTCTGCTTCTGTTAGGTCCCTGCCTTTTTTGTCCTTTATCATGCCCATCTTTGCACTAAACGTTCCTTTGATATCTCCAATTTTCTTGAAGAGATCTCTAGTCTTCCCCATTCTATTCTTTTCTTCAATTTCTTTGCATTGTTCATTTAAGAAGGCCTTCTTATCTCTCCTTGCTATTCTCTGGAAATCTGCATTCAGTTGCTTATATCTTTCCCTTTCACCCTTGCTTTTTGCATTCCTTCTTTCCACAGCTATTTGTAAAGCCTCATCAGACAGCCATTTTGCTTTCTTGCATTTCTTTTTCTTTGGGATGGTTTTAGATGCTGCCTCTTGTACAATGTTACAGACCTCCGTCCATAGTTCTTCAGGCACTCTGTCTACCAAATCTAATCCTCTAAATCTATTCATCACCTTCACTGTGTACTCACATGGAATATGATCTAAGTCATACCTGAGTGGTCTAGTGGTTTTCCCTGCATTCTTCAATTTAAGCCTAAATTTTGCAGTAAGAAGCTCATGATCTGAGCCACAGTCAGCTCCTGGTCTTGTTTTTGCCGTCTGTATAGAGCTTCTCCACCTTTGGCTGCAAAGTATGTAATCAATCTGGTTTCGGTATTGACCATCTGGTGATGTCCATGTGTAGAGTCGTCTCTTGTGTTGTTGGAAAAGAGTGTTTGCTATGACTAGCTTGTTCTCTTGACAGAACTCTATTAGCCTTTGCCCTGCTTCATTTTGTACTCCAAGGCCAAACTTGCCTGTTATTCCGATTACTCCTTGACTTCCTACTTTAGCATTCCAATCCCCTATGATGAAAAGGACATCTTTTTTTGGTGCTAGTTCTAGAAGGTCTTGTAGGTCTTCATAGAACCGGTCAACTTCAGCTTCTTCGGCATCAGTGGTTGGGGCATAGACTTGGATTACCGTGATGTTGAATTGTTTTCCTTGGATACGCACTGAGATCATTCTGTCGTTTTTGAGGTTGTACCCCATTACTGCCTTTCCCACTCTCTTATTGACTATGAGTGCAACTCCATTTCTTCTAAGGGTTTCTTGCCCACAGTAGTAGATATAGTGGTCACCTGAATTAAATTCACCCATTCCCGTCCATTTCAATTCGCTGATTCCCAAGATGTCGACGTTCAATCTTGTCATCTCATGTTTGACCACATCCAGCTTGCCTTGGTTCATGGATCTTACATTCCACGTACCTATACAATATTGTTCTTTACAGCATCGGACCTTCTTTTCGCTTCCAGATACATCCACAGCTGAACGTCCTTTCGGCTTTGGCCCAGCCGCTTCACTCTTTCTGGAGCTACTTGGAATTGCCCTCCGCTCTTCCCCAGTAGCATATTGGACACCTTCCGACCTGAGGGGCTCATCTTCCGGCGTCATATCTTTTAGCCTTTTAACATTGTCCATGGGGTTTTCTTGGCAAGGATACTGGAGTGGGTTGCCATTTCCTTCTCCAGTGGACCACATTTTGTCAGAACTCTCTGTCATGACCTGTCCGTCTTGGGTGGCCCTGCACGGTATAGCTCATGGCTTCACTGAGTTACACAAGCCCCTTCGCCACGACAAGGCAGTGATCCATGAAGGGGATATATATATATATATATATATATATATATATAAATAATATAAATTTATAAATAGATAAATTCCAAATAAATTAACAATAAACAATCTGGGGGGAATGTTGCTGATCTCCCTGTAGACTAATCTTTACAACAAAAGGCTGAATGAAAGACCTGTTTACTGGGACTGTGGAGACACATTAATTAGGGTTCCATGGCCCACTATATGCCAGTCAGCTACATGTTGGATCCCCCCCCCCCCCGCTTTTTAACAGTTGTTGCATTTTTTGCAAAGCTGTGCATATGCAAGATCAAATTTCAATCTTTACCCCCCCAAAAAAGATATGTAGCAGAAAAACAAAATGGCATATCTAAGATTCTTACAGAGAAAGCATTGGTAGGGAAGAGGAAGCATTCAAACCTGAAGCACATCAAATTGTTTTAGTAGAAATTGGTTTATAGAATGAGCCTTGGACTCCTGCCTAAGGATTGAGAATTTGGCCTGGATGATCTAAACTATAGTTCCCTTATTCATGTTTTATTGAATAAGCCAGAAGTGGTTGAGATCATACAACACAGTTACCAATAGATGCTTGACTTTGGGGCTATAATCTCTCATAGAGACAAGGAGGGCAACAGCTCAGTTTAGGTTGCCCAGGTCTTGACCAGAATAGATGATGATTAGCAATTCATTCTCAAATAGTGACACAACTGGCCTACTGCAATGTGCCCTATGTAAGCTATCCTGAAGATGATCCAGAAGCTGCACAGAATGCAGAATACAGTTCCCTAATTGTTAAATGAGATATTTGAATAAGACCACTTAACCTGAAAGAACAATTATAGACTGCTTATAAGATGCTGCAGGATTTGGGGCAGAGGCTGGGTGGAGGAATCAGTTGACAAGTTATCTTCTAAGTGGTAAACTCAGGTGGAGAAAAATCTGGAAAATAGTATTCCAAAGAGACTTTGATTTAATTAACTTGCTATAAATGAGACTGGGAAATTCCTATTATAGTTTCCAAGATTCTGTATCAATTCCATTCACATTTAAGATAGCTTTCTGAAATCTCTGTAGTTCTTGCTTCCTTGGTCCTGCCAGATATGTGAGGCACGACAATTACAAAAGATAAAAAGAAAAGAAAAAGTTAAAGTCTCCTTCGAGGCAAGCTTGACTCTTGGTCGCTATAAGGACATACCTATATATTCTTGGCAGCAATATTGCATTGATTTTTCACTGCCTTTTCCAGAATGTTGAGGGGGTGGTGCTGGATTTCTAACTTCCCAGGTTAAGCCTTCAGGTTTCCTGGTAGTCTCCTAACCAAGAACTAACCCATCTGGCCCTGCTTAGATGTTCAAGGTCAGCCAAAGCTAGCTCCACAAAGGGATGCGAACCTGGATGTTCCCCAAGCTTATAAGTATACTGGCAAACAAATTTCACATTTTGGGTCCATTGGTTCTCATTCAGTTCGGTAACAGAGAGTGCACTTAAGACATATTTTCCAAAGAGAATGTGTTTTAGAGAAATCCTCATAGGTCAAGTATGGTGCCCATGTACCTATTTAATGACAAAGTAGCCAAAACCTGTGTGTGAATGGCTTTTCTCTCATTCTACATTTTTTTCCCCATTAGTCTGCAATTTCCATGATTTCCCATACTACAATTAAAACTCAAGGGAAGCCATCATGTGGGAACCCTTCCCAGTAGCAATGCGATTGTCACTCAAGAAATTGCTGGAGAGCTCTTGGAAAACTTTGGAGATTTTTATTTTATTTGCTGTTCGTTTGATTTTTATCCTCCCCTCCTGCTCTGGTGAACACTTAGCCTAGCTAATACAATATAAAACTAAAACAGAATAGAAAATATTTTTTAAAAATCCTGATTAAAATGAACAAGCAAAGATGAACTTCATCTAATCATTAACATCCTGGTGAAAGAAATGCATCTCTACAGGTTTGCTAGGGAGTGCATTCCATAGCCTGGGAGCAATCCAGGAGTGGGACCCCTCCCACATGCCAGAAAGATGTTAACCATTCGAGGTAGTCAAGACAAGAAGTACAACCAGGAGCACTAACTCTATCTTTTTTGTAAGGTTACCTAACAGAATCTTGAAAGACTGAAAGTATTTCTCTCCTCCTTTCCTTTTACTTTCCAGAAAACTAGGGAGAGTCCCTTCTGGAACACTCCCCACACTCCCTCTCCTTCTGTGGACTGAGATATCTTTTACATGCCGATTGTCCAGTCTATGGTTCTTCCTCCTGTCTCCTAAGATCGTTCCCACATACCATTGCAAAAGATGAGTCTCGGACAGGGGACTTGTGACTGTACAGTCACCCATGGCTTTCAAGCATCCCATAATATGACTTATTCTTTCTAGCTGATAGAAGTTTCTAAAAATAGAGAGAGCAGAGATTTTCATAATTTCCCCATTGGAAAGGGAGGCTGTGGCTGAGCTGGTAAACAGAGGAGGATAAATCTGGTGATTCAAAAATAGAACCTCTGGGAAGAAGGAAGGAGAATGGAGCTTTATTTTATTTTATTTTATTTTATTTTATTTTATTTTATTTATTACAGCTGCCCAACTCCAATGGACTCTAAAACAGCTAGCAGACAAGATAAAATAGGCAGTTTTGAACTGTAGGAGATTTGTTAGTTCAAGGGGAGTCTGAAGTCTCCTGATGTGGAGCTTGGTGAGTTCTGGAGAAGATTGCTAAAGAGAGGCACCATGGGACAAATCTCCTCAATGCAGGCAGCTTTTGTGGAAAGCTGAGGATGACAAAGGGAAAAGACCACCTCTGGTTTGTCAGCTGAAGAAAATGTCAGCCAGAGATAAGGCTAACAATCTGAGAGAGATTCTTCAAACTTGCAAAAGTAACTGCCAGCCAGCCAGCCAGCCACAATACTTGGCTAGCATCACTGCCAAAGCTGAAAAGTAGATTGAAATCCAGTCATTATTTTCTTAAGCTGACTTTATTTTCAGCGAGTTTTAGAATAAAAGACAAGGAGCTTAAGACTACTATGCTGAAGAACTCTTGGTATATAGGAAAGAAAGCTAGAGGAGACTTCAGATACCATTTTTTGGGTCTACTCCTTATGAGTTTTTTTAAAAACATACTTCATCTTAGTTTTAAAAGTGAGCCAAGCAGACAGGAATAAATTTTGATGACTGCCTGTATGTCAACTTTGGTTCATACAGAGAGGGAGGAAGAAATCCATGGCATTTTTCTAAATGCATCTTATCAGAAGCAGCTACAAGACTTCCAGTTCTGTACTGGTGTGTTCCTTAGTAAACACCTGTGATTGCCAGGGAGTAAATCAATGTGTTCTTCAGCAAGCAGTATGCAAACAACCTTTCCCTCTGCTTAATGCTTTATTGTTCTGGTTTCCAATTGTTGCTAACTAATGTCTAGCACTTAAATCTGTCTCAATTAAGGCTGCTTCCATTGAAGGAGAGAATGCATTTCATCTGTGTATCCATTAATCACATCCTCATTAACTCAAGTATTGTCAGAAGGTGGTTTTTCCCCTTTTTTGGGTGTGTGTGTGCGTGTGCATGTACACACACAACAAAGAAGAGGAATTTATCTTCTGCTGCTTATGATCATGTAGAGGGAAGAATGGAGAAGGAAAAAAAAAACATTTGTCAACAGTTTCAGTGGTATTTACTGGAGAGTACATTATCTCTCTGTACGTTTTACTGTAAAGCTGTATTTGACTGGGACCAGATATCCAGAAATAATGGGTTTGTGGTATAAAGTGAAATGCATTTTACATAAAGGAAGATGAGGGAAGGTTGTCATTGCTTCAGACCAAACCCTATAGTTGGTTGGGTTTTTTTGGTGGGGGGAATAGTACAGATGTTATTGTCTCCCTGCCTCTTGAAGAATTCTGAAACTGTGATAAGTAATAAATATGTACAAAAATGAATTGCCCGTGCTGTTTCAATTATTCTTTCATTCATTCTTTAAACTGTTCTAAAAATACACAAGAGCAGGCCTTTATTTTCCATAATCTGTTCACCCCATCCACCCAATTGAATGGTTGAGCTTTTAGTGATGAAATGTACGAAGCTACAGACATTAGAGTCCACTGGGAGAGGGTTTGAATATATTGAGCTAATACATTCTCTCTCCCTCATCCACACAGATGGAAACACACACACCCACCTTGGGCACCTCATGTCTACATAAATGTAAGGACATGATATCTTGCCAAGAAAATGAGTTTGGTTTTCGTGTTTCCCAGATCCGGTGAAGCAATTGTTCCATTCTATTCTGGTTTGGTCAGACCCCACATGGAATACTGTGTTTAGTTCTGGGTACTACAGTTCAAGAGACAGATTGAAGCAAATGTAAAAGAGAGCTATCAAGATGGGGAGGGATTAAGAACCAAACCTTATGAAGAATGATTAAAAGAACTGGATATGTTTAACTTATGGAAGAGATGTTGGAAGGGGGGATATGTGTAGAGGATTATGGAGATGGCCTTGAAGAAAATGGGCAGCAACCATTGGGAAAACATTAACTCAGGTTGGGAAAATAGGAAGGAATGAGAAAGACTCAAGATTCTCATCTTGACTTTCTTGGGTATAAGAAGGAGGCAAGAAGAAACAATGCCAGGCTTTCAAGTTGCTGTTATTACAATCTATATCAATAAATTGGAGCTCTAGCATTTCTTGTGGTGTCTTTTTCTGTGACCTGATTGGCTGACAGTAGGATAGAAGTCTTCATATATCTGAAAGATCAGAACCAGTGGGGTAATATTACAAGAAAGTTGGTTCAGGCTCGATGTCAAGAGGAATTTCCTGAGTGTATAAGCTGTCAGCTCGTGGAACAGCCTGCCACATGAACTGATGACTTTTCTTTCACTGGAGGTCTTCAAACACAGACTGGAGAGTCATCTGTCAGAGATCTCTAGTGCATTTAGCACTGTCCAGGAGGTTGCACCAGATGACCCTTCTGTATCCATGACTCTATGGAAGGAAGAGGCCTTCACTCTTAGTCTATGATGTCGCTTTGAGTGCACCACAAAGCAGGCCACCTTCTCTATAGCACAGCATGGATATGGCATCCTTGCTCACATCCCCCAACTCCCCAAATCTCCTTCACATGTGTCATGCTAAAGGATGGGACACTGAAGGCGACAACACTTATTTTAGTGGACCCCTGGGCAAGACAAATCATCTAGCTTAAGGACTGTCCAACTGTAGTGGGTTAAAAAGGCTATTGTGTGTTCCTCCGCTCTGCCATTTAGAGTGAGCAGACAATAAAAAGCATAGATAAAGCTTTGGATAGTTAAGCAGTTTCTCTTTGCATTCCTCATTATGGCCAGTTGCAAATACCCTAGGCTCTTTGCTTTTTTTTTTTAAATCCCCAAACGTTCCAGATTTTTTTAAGCCTCAGAATTCTGCTTTTCTACCGGATGCTGGCCAAATAGATGGCTGAGTCATAAAGAAGAAGAAAAAGAGAGATCAGAGTGGAGAAAATGCACTGTATTCACGTCACCGTTGCCAGTAAGCACAAGCCAAATGAATATTTGAACTGCTCCCCAACACCTATCATGTCAAGCAAGAAAAGTGCAGCTGCATTTAAAATGCAAGCAGTGGAAAGGAATATATTTATTGATAACGGAAGAGAGACCTCGAACTATCCTAGTTTGGCTTTTTGTTTTGACAGAACCCTGGGGAGGTAGCAACCAGCTCCTGCTTTATGATTATTTTGTGGAGTGCGTGACAATATCTTTCTTTCTTTTTTTAGCCCTTAACTCCCTGAAGTCCTGAAGCTTCAATTGACTTGCAGCTCCCGCTGTCATTTATATCTCTGCTGTGCAGAAGCAAAGCACTGCAAAATTGATGCTGTAATAGAGCCTTTCTTTTCCCTTGGTGGATTTGGATTTGCTTGGAATTCTGTTCATGTATCTGAAGAATAATTGTTTATTGTAACATAGCTGCCCTGTACCACATCTTTCCCACTCCTCTATTCAGGCAAATACAATCTGAGCATTACTGGGGAGAGCTGTGTGGGCCAAATCCAACTCTATGATTCTATGAATTATAGAGCTCTGTTTCCTGCAGGGAGCTGGAAATGTCGGGACAGGTTCAAGGAAGGACCTCTTGGGATTGTGTTGGGTGAAGGGAAGCAGCGTGGGCAAGATCTCACTGTTTGAACAAGGCAGCCTTCTGGTTGAAGGGTTTTCAAAAGACGGTCTTCAAGACCATCTCAGTTTAAAATAGTGCCATGTGCTGGGTGGGTGGGGAGTCTCTGCAGTTTCTTGTAAAGAAAAGACAGGTGAAATTCTCATGAGTGGAATGTAGAGTTTTTGCACAGATTTAATGATCAGTTTTCTGAGAGGCCCATGTGAAACTCTTCTCTTTCACTGTATAACCATCTCTCCAACACCTTGCAACCTTCTGGGCTTCCCATCCCAGCCTTCCCAAGTGGGAACAACTGGGGGTAAAAATGGGAATCTCTTTTTTAAAGACCGGTTTGCCAAAATTACAAACTCAAAACAGCTCTCTCTCCAGCCTTCCTCTGGGTCACATGTCAGTGCCCCTTTTCTGACAGTTTAAAATGCTTGTTTTACCCCATTGTAGTAGAATATTTTACGGATACCTTTGAACCAGGGACCAAGGCACAGGACATTGAAACGCAAATGGTTTCTTAACAGCGCTGGTGACAAAGACAGGCCTAAAGAGGAATGGGGTTACAGTCCCTCTTTACAGACTTATGCAAATTAGAATATATATGGGATTGGACAGAACAACTAGGTATTTCTTTGGCTACGTGAAATCAGTGAGGCCATTGGGGTGTAACTGTGCTGTATATTGGGGCAGAACTACAAAGACAATGGGGTTTTGAAAGAACAAAGAGGCCCCTATTCCATGAACATAGTTTCTTTCTAGGGACTTCTGTTAGTTTTTCCAGAACTCTATTCACCTCTCAGGATCGCTTCCCGTTTAACAGCATCCTTTGGCCTTCTGAATGTTTGATAGCTAAGTGGGTAGTGTAGCTTTCCTGGGAAAGTGCTTTTGTAATGGGGTAATTGTCCAATTTGATACTCTATAGCTAAGCCTCTACTTTGTTTTCTCCAGGAAGAAGTATTTGGGTTAGGGGTTTTACAGTAACTTGGCCCCACAAAATCTCATTTACTATAAAGCTCTTTATGGCTTAGTGCTGAGTTATCTGTGCAACCACATCTCTCTGTTGGAGTCAGCCCAAACACTTCAGTCTTGCCTGGAGAAGCAATTTGGAGGTCAGGGGACTGAAGCTAGAGATGTTGCTTTTCTACAATAGGCCAGCTCTCTCGAATTACCTCTTATGGGAGATTAGGTTGGCTCCAACATTATCTGCCTTCTGGAAACAGTGTTGTTTTTCAGAGGACATTGGGGGTTGATTCCACCTATTCTTTGGGGTCTGCATTTGTATTATTTATGATTCGGTTATTATTATTTTCTTTGTTGATGATTGCAGTGGGATATAAGTCTGATAAATAAATAAATAAATAAATAAATATCTTTTCCAAAGCCAATGAAACCATTTCTCTAGCAAATCTAAAGAGGAGAAGAAGAAGAAGACAAAGAAGAGAGGGCAGTATCATTTAATAGCCTGTGAAAGGATGAATGAACAAAATGGCCACCCCAGAGTGTGACTTTGAGGAGCAGCAGATGTGCCAAGTAAATAAATAAATGCTTTGCTAGGGTTATTGGTAGGAAAAAGAAAATTCAATAATCAGTTATTTTTTATCCTGCTTCATATCACTTTATTGCTACTATAGAAGGGACCATAAAATTCCTAAAAAACCCCCCAAAAACTAAACTAAACAAAGAAAAAAAATACCCCTGGAACATTTTTGCTGATCAGTTTTTGCCTAATATGGACTATGCAAATTAGAAGTCCGAGAATAGCAAACTGACCTCGTAGAAAGAAGAAAAATAAAATATGATTTCCTTTCCTCTTGTTATTGAGTCCAAGGAAACAGCTAGGAACATTTTAACAATGGACATTTTCACCAGTGCAAAAATTAGACTCCTTGTTGCATTATTATAAAGGACATAAAACAGACAGCAGGCCTTTTAGAGTTATAGAAAGATCAGAAAATGAAATGAAATGAAACCACATATAAACTAAATGAAGGATTTCATTATGAACACAGCAGACCTTATTCCCACTCCCATCCTCTGCTAGCTTATCTTCTATGTTTTTCATACTGGTTGTAATTTTTTTTCAACATTGATTTAAATTGAGTTTTATTAACAAAAACTCAGAAGGAGAACAATATGAGCTTGATATTAAATTTCTGTGGGACCTGGAATATTTCAGAGTTCAGCTAATATTTTTGGGAAAGTATTTTTCTGAAGGAAAGTGAAATGTTTCTTTCCTTAAGTGTAGAGAAACTGAAGGCCACTTCAAAGTAGCAATAGTAGTAGTAATAGTTGTTGTTATTTTAATTACAGCATGTTTTTTATGACCAACACTGTGCATTCAAATAATATTCATTCCAGGGTACTGAGGAGAACATTAAATATAACCACACTGTTAATTTATTACTACTACTATCAGGAAGGAACCAGAAAGAACGAACTTTAATAAAACTGAGGGATCATTGGCAATTTTTCCTTTCCTTCTGGGCCAAGTTGGTGAAGTATTTTTCTCCACTTTTTTTTCTGGTATGATAGAAGATGGAGTCTTTTGAGACAGGTCATTTGCACATATCAGTTTCTTAAAGTCAGATTTCTCCAGCAAGACCTGTCCAGCAAGTCCTGTTTATCTGCTGTATCTGATTCTAATGGGGCTTCAAAATTTCTTTCAAATTTCTCTTGGCAGGGCTCTTGAGTTTTCTGGACATAGCAGAAGAGGGTTCTTCTGGTGGGGTTGTTATACACATTTTCAGCACTCTGCAGCCTCCCTGGCTGCTAATATTTTCCAAGTTGGAAAAGCTTAAAGGGATGTCTCTTATACTATCTTCCTGTGGATTAGATTAAAGCCTGGTAAAATAGGAGGGTGCAAAATATTGGAGAGATCATTGAATTTTAGGGTTGGAAAGGGCCTTTGTGGTTATTTAAGTCCAACCTTCTGATCAGTTGCAGAATCCAAATTAAAACATCCCAGATTTGCAGTGAAGGGAGCCAACTACCTCTCTGGGCTATACTACTGAACTACTGTTAGGAAACTTTTTTTAAACATTCAGTTGGAATCTACCTCCCTCCATTATGCATTGAATCTTCTCATCTTCTGCTATCATGGCTAATCATGTCCAACTCTTTCAATCTCTCTTCATAGAACTTAGTTTCTAGTTTTCTGAAGATCCTCAGTACTCTTCTTGGAATCTGTCCCAGTTTCTCTGAATCTTCTTAAAATATGATGTCCATAACTTGACAAAATAGTGAAGGTGGAGTCTGACCTCTACAAAGTAAAGTGGAGAAATTACCTCCTGTGATTTTGAAACTTCTGAAATGAAGTATATTGAGCTCATATAAAGCTACGGGTCAGGAATAATATTGGTAACTCACACCCTGGTCACACTCAGAATGGATTATTGTAATGCACTCTACATGAGGATGGTCTTGAAGAGTATCTGGAAGCTTCAACTGGTGCAAAATGCAGCAGCATAGGCAGTTATGTGTGTCCCTGGAAGATCACACATTACAGCTCTGCTCCATGAGCTGCATTGGTTACCAGTTTGTTTCTGGGTTCAATTCAAGGTACTAGTTTTGACTTTTAAAGCTCTGCATGGCATGGGGCTGGATTATCTGAGGGACCGCCTCACCCTGATTACATCAGCCCTTCCCATCAGGTCCAGCAGGAGAGGCACATTGTGGGTCTCGTCCACTAAGGAGTTCCATCTGATGGGGGCTAGAAGATGAGCCTTTTCTGCAGTGGCACCCACCCTTTGGAACATCATCCCCCCTGAGAAACCCTTGTGGCCTTCTAGAAATCCTTTAAAATGTGTTTTTTTTTCCAGCAGGCCTGCATTGGCTGTATCATGTTTAATATTCTGCTGCATTCTCTTTTTGTCACTTTTTAAAATTTATGTTTGTTTTAAATGTAAATGTAGATGTCAAGTATAAAAGTGTAAGACAAGCTATGTTAGAAAATTTCATTGATCTTGTGTATTGTGTATCTGAATCAAATCTTGCAGATGTATTTACTAAACCATTGCCTATTGTACAACATGAAGCAATGCTTACTAGACTTGGATTTGAACAAATGTAATTGTATACATTTGTATAACATTTGTATAATGTTTTAATTATTGGGTTTTTTGTACACTCCCCAGAGTCCCTTTATGTGAGATGGGTGGCCATATAAATTTGATAGATAGATAGATAGATAGATAGATAGATAGATAGATCGAGCCAAGGTCTCTGTGATCTGTATACTTGTGTTCAGCATATGGGAAATAAAGTAGCTTGAAAAACAATATACAACATTTCCCATGTGACCAAACATTTCTCATGTGAGGTGGCACTGTAGAAGATCATGGGGATGGTTTTATCCTTGGAAGCAATAGGCAAAGCATTACAAGAACAAGATAACATAAAATTATCCTCCTTGTCCTTGCCAAACCTAGTGAGAGGAGGTCATTGAAAACAGTATGATTAAGTCTTCATAAACTGGTCAGAAGCTCATGTGAGATGGAACTTTGGTACAGATCTAACTGGGAAGTTGCTGCATGTTTGATGACTTTAAAGCAGATCACTCACCAACATCTCTTTGGTCTGCCTTGACTGGAAGAAGGAGTGTAAGGTGTTTCCCCCCAGACCTCTTCATTTTGTTCTTCAGTATTTTAAATATTCTTTGTTATTTTCTCATACTGCCTCAGAATAAAACCTTAAATACTCATATTGGGGCTGTCATTGCTTCTGAATACAAAAGGACCTGTCACCCAACACTGCCGGGCTGGGGACAGAGCTATCCACCAAGACAGGTTCAAAACAATGAATTCAGATTGAAAGCTTGGCAGGACAAGATTGCTTTCATCTCCTTATGCAATGCTAGGAAGTAGGATGCCATTGGACTCTTGGGGGACGGGCTAAGGACTTCTACAATATGGGAGAGACAACCAAAAAGGCCCTCTTTCTTGTCCATATCACCTGACCTCACATAGAGTTTGGATGCTCAGATTGAATTCTGGCAATGAAATTATGGAAAGACTTGGTGAATGAACTTGACAACTCTATAGAGAATAGGATGGAGTAAGACTCTGAGTTCAAAGGCAAAAAGGTGCTTCAAAGCTCTGAGGGGTACCTAAGAGAACATCTCTCTGCATCACTTTAAATCAGCCCTACCTTTTCCTGGGACAGTGAGAGATTCTCCTCTAAGGAATGAAAAATCCAATGCACTGTTAATAGGATGGAGGACACCTGGCTTGGCAAAAGCACCTGTCAAAATGATCTTGGGATAGTTTTGGGTTGCAGACTGAAAAGGTGTCCCACAGGAAATGGGCAAAGCTCATTCTCTAACATCCTAGAGTACATGAGTTGGAATAATGGAATTAAGTCATAAGAAACCCATTTGTAACACTATGTTTGCAAGGTAGCTGGACTCCCTTTGGGAAGTAGAACAATATATAAATAAAATAAATAATACTTCATAGAAATAAAATATAAAATATAAAAATAGTCACATCATACATTATCATTTGTTGGGCACTGATGGAAAGAGAGAGAATGAGACACAGCTTCTCCTTTAGGTAGCAGCTACATATCTTTTCTCTAACACCAGCCTCAAAATAAGTGAAATGAATAGAAATAAATAAAACTGGAGGCCGAGCTTTCTTCCTCCCTCTTTGATTTTTTCTTGAAAGAGAGAGAAAGGGAGGGAGGGGGAGAGAGAATTGAATCGACGTGCTTTGGTAAATTCCTAATGTAGTGTGGAAATAGGTTTACAACCCATAGATGGTGTCATCTGGTCACCTGCCAAGGAATGTTAAGGCCCTTGGAAATCCTATTCCATGTCAATTTGGGAATCCCACTGAAGCTAAAAGGCCGTTAAATGAAAGGGTCAAAAGAGTGAAAATCATCAGCTCTGTTTCAAGCATTTTCATTACTATCTCTACGAGCCATTCAGCAGCTATTTTTGTCCATTAATCCTGACAGATTCTATGGCAAGTCTTTCTATTAATGGGGCAGGTTGTTAGCACTGTGCAAAGCTGCTCGCTTCTGCATTGCAGAGTTGTGGCAGTTCAGAGGACTTGGTGCATGGAACTGCCATCTTCCTCCTCTTCCTAGGAGAAGAAACTCTGACTTGGTGCTGGGGAAGTATTACTGGTGGGCAAAAGTCAATAGAATAGAGTGGTCAAACAAAGGACCATTGCACAGAAGTCCACGTCTTCCCTGGTCTTTCCTTTTGAAGCATTATATTAGCTTGGATTGTCTTCTGAGCCAATTGGAGTTGAGACGGTTGAAAGCATTGTATTATTACTTTTGATCTAATATGCAGGAGATCTGAGTGCATGCAGATCACATCACAAGTCCTCCAGTCTGTAAGAGAGGAAGCATCCATTGCGTTTCTTTCCCCAAATTTACTTTTAAAAGCTACCAAAAGACTCGAAAAACATGGTACCCCACCCTGCAACTTGGGCTTTCCTGCCTATCTGGCTGGAATAGGAGTGGCCATGTTTCTTGAAAAGCAAGGGTGGGGTCTACACTTGACATTTTCTCAAGTCTGCAGTGGATAAGGAATGATGCAAAGTGGGTAGATTTGAATCAAGCATGTGTCCCGGGCTGGGATTTTCTTCACTTCCAGCCCTGCATTTGGGAGTTTTATTTCTAATTTCCCCCTGCCCTTAAAAAAAAAAAAATTAAAAAACTACCTCATTTATTTTATAAGCTTATACTGCAATAGAGCCAGTTTGGTCCAGTGGTGAAGGCATCAGGCTAGAACTAGGAGACTGTGAGTTCTAGTCCTGCCTTAGGCATGGAAGCTGGCTGGGTGACTTTGGGCCAGTCCCTCTCCCTCAGCCCTAGGAAGAAGAAGGCAACGATTTATTCATGACCGAGAGCCAGTTGGGTCTGGTGGTGAAGGCACCAGGCTAGAAAGCAGGAGACTGTGAGTTCTAGTCCTGCCTTAGGCATGGAAGCTGGCTGGGTGACTTTGGGCCAGTCCCTCTCTCTCAGCCCAACTCACCTCACCAGTTTGTTGTTGGGGGAAAATAGGCGGAGGAAGGAGAATTAGGTAAGTTTGCCACCTTGAGTTATTTATAAAAATAATAAAGGTGGGATAAAAAATCTAAAAAAAAAAAAAGCATTTAGGTTACCTTGGTGGGTTTCAGAAAGTCAAGCAGGGTCAGGTCTAGCTAATACTTGGATAAGCATCCTTGAGTTCCTTTTCTTAAATCCATTGCAGTATCTACCTTCTTCCCAAGGAGGACTTTCTTGATTCATCTCAAAATTTCAACTTTGTCTAAGCGTGATAGCAAATGCTACATTTGGAAGATAATTAGGAAATATAAAAACAGTTTCTTGCACTAGAAGGAAAAAGTGGTGCAAAATAGTTTATTAACAAATAAGATAAACAATGGGTAATGGTGATCACGGGAAATCTGTTAATAAGCACCAGTCTGCCCTTCTGTAAGAGCAGAGATTGAAAGCTAACTATTTAGGATAATATAGAATTTGGCAAATAAAAGCAGAGACTGAACATGAGCTTTTTTCATCAGAATAATTTGAAGATATTACTTGATTATATGGCAAATATGCAATCCATTGTAAGTAGGTCTGTCACTTAAGTAAATAAATAATCGTTGGTTAACTGGCAAGATACAGCTGATTAATCAATTGAATGGATGTAAGCATTCACATAAAAGCAAGGTTCCTGATGAAGTAACAATGTGTGTAATTCCACACTATAAATATAAGCATTTATTGTAAGAATGAACAATATGTAGAAAATAGATCTGCATGTAGCACAACCCAGAATCCTCTCCAACCAAAAATAGATGGTTCAAGTTCCCATTATTTTAAGGTAGAAATTGCATTAAAGCTCTATCATTAGCCCTAAAATAAACACAGTTAAAAAAAAAATTAAGCTACCATCCCAAATGTTCCCCAAATAAACTGTATGTTTGTGTCTGGGGAGTGATGTCTCCCTTGTTCAATTCCCAACCTCCTGCATTAGCATTTATATAGGCAGAAAGATGGACAGTGCTCTCCAGAAGTGTTGAACTACACCTCCCATGATCCAATAACCATGATAGCTGGGGGGATTTTTGGAGGGGAGGTGTCTTTGAATCAGTCTTCACTCTTGGTGACTTTTCTTGGCAACATTTTCCAAAGTGGGCTGAGAATGATTGGCCCAAGATCACCCAGCTGGCTTTTGTGCCTAAAGCAAGACTGGAATTCAGGGTCCTAAGCTAGTGCCTTAACCATTTGGCTAAATTGCATCTCTAGCTGTGGGATTAGGGTTAGGGTTAATGTCGAATGTTCTGAAGGAACTAGATTGGAGAAGGCATCCAAGGCATTCCTCTTCAGAGAAAGCTACTCATCATGATGAAAACAAATTCAGATAAAGTTCTTTCTAACTTATTGGCTGAATGGATGCTTACTTGCTTAGCTACTGAAATGCTGTTATTTCAGTCAAGGGTGTAATTGAGCCTCCCCCACCAACTATAAATTTCAGCTCAATTTTCCTCCCATAACCCATCTTCCGCTAGGGCTGTGGAAGATTATTGTATGAGAAGAAACAGCTTTGAAAAGCTCTTCCCCCAACTGGCTGCTTTCTCCCTCTTTATCTAGCCTGTCCTGTGACTAATTGTTTTGGAAATCTGGAAAAATCACTTTTGGTCATCCATTTCTTTATCCTTCATCTCTTTTGCTTATGTTGCTAGGGGCTGGTGATGGAAGGCATGGCTTTGTGATGGAAAAATAATAAAATAAAGCTGGAAACTCTCCCTCCTCCCCCTTGCCTCTCCTGCAATCTCTTCTTTCCACTTCCTTCTGCCATTCTTTGCCCATGCAAAACAGGATCAGCTCCAAGCTATTGCATGACCCAAGAGTGACCATGTTCCACTGCCAAAAATAGCCCTTTTAACACTATCATACTGAAACAATGGGAAGGCCATCACCTGTCTGCTTAAGGGTTTGCTGTGGTTCTTATCTCACAATAGAAAAACCATTTGTCCCCCATTTAACACCTATCCAAACCTATCCTTGAATCAGATCCCTCAGATTTCCCACCTCTCAACCCCAAAAGTGTATAAATTCTATGCTTTTCTCTTGTACAGGATCCCTCTTTCTTGGAAAGCAGGCACCCAATGATCATTGCAATAAACGTGGTTCTTCTCCTCAGCGTGGTGCTCCTGTCTTTGGCAAAAAATTCCACAACAGCTTGAACCAGAAAGTAGAATGTAAGCATTATATGAAATGAGAATATATAAAGGCCACAATGGTGAAGATTTCCTTCTGCATCTCAGAATGGGCTGAGCCTGGGAAAGTGATGCACGCATCTCCCAAGGATGCCATACTGCTGCTAGGCTACATTTCTCACCTGTAGGGACATCATCCTGCTTTTCTAATCTTGCATATGCATATTAAAGAATAAAGTACCAACTTTATTCAATATACATATAATGCCAGCAAAATATTCCAGTGTCCTCACTATCTGGGATCCATTAAGATTCTTCATGCACCTTTGTGCAATACATCACTTACTCTAGCTTCTGGAGCACATCATCTAGCTCCTGTTTTGGCATATGACAATCAACTTTAGATCTGCTGTAACCTGCTCTCTGGTCCATGAGCCTTGAGCCACCACATTGTCCTGCTCAATATTTTTGCTCTATTGGATTCCCCACCTAAATCCAATCCAATCCAATCCAATCCAATCCAATCCAATCCAATCCAATCCAATCCAATCATCTTTATTATGGTCATCAACCAGCATAAGAGGATGGGGTAGTCTTCAGGGAAAAACATAAAAACATAATAGGTAAAGAAAAAATGCTTACATTTATATAAAAGGTAAAAATATAGAAAAAGTGAGAACCGAAAAGGAGTTGTATATAAAAAGTAAAAAGCTAAAATACATAAAAGAGACACAGAAGGTATAAAAGGTATAAAAATCGAGAATCCAAAAAGAATGGCCATTCTAATGCTCTTGGTGGGAGCATTAGAAGGGCATAGGGAAAAATCTTTGTATACAGTATATGAGAAACTATATCTATAACTATTTGGGAAGGTGCACACTGAATCTAGTTTGTGATGTTGCCCACCTGGATTAGGGAATGGAGGTCCAGCATTAGTTCCTGGGCAAAGATATCCTCAGGATCTGCCCCTTTCATACATGGATGAGACATCATGGTGCACATATAAAAGGGGCAGACCTTGTGATGGAGTGATCCTTTTGTCATTTGCCTCCCATGCCCTGATCCTCCCACAGTTGCTTCAGTCCCTGGAACAGATACCTACAACTCCTATGCCTCTTTGTCTGGCCACTTCCGGAGATGATAAACATGTATCAGCATCTGGGGGAAACCACAACAGTGTCATGATGTCATTGCACAAATGGTGCCAGTTATGTCATTTGTCTGATGATACCATGATTCATGTGATGTCACTTCCTTGTCTCTCCTGTGGACACTCACATGTACAAGCAATTTTTTTTTTCATTGTTCCTTATTAACAACAACATAACAAAGTTCACTAGAATTGCACATTTTCATGTAGGGAGAGCAGGCTGTTCAAAAATACAAATTATGAAATACCAAGTCAGGAATATGAACCCAGAAGGCTGTGCTAATATGATGCATTGGTCCCTAAGCCTTCAATTAGCTTTTAAATTATCATTCTTCCTAGGTCACGTTACATATCAGTTCATGTTAGATGATTAAGAATAAAGCATTTAAAAAAAAAACACAAGAAACTCTAGAATACCATCAAATGTTTTTATTAAAAGATTATCTATCGGGGTGATAGGTAATTATCTCATTTAGATCAGTAGCATTAGTGAAATTAATTACGTGTATCAATTGGAAAGTGATTGAAGTAATAGCATTTTGCCAGTGAAAGAGAAGCTAATTAATATACTGACCGGACATGGATGCCTTCTAAATGTTCAACGTTCTTTGACAGCTACCCAGCATGTGAACAGATTTAATTTGATAACATCATTTCCACCTCTCAATTTTTTGCATGCTAATGATTAGCAATCAATTAACATGAATTAAATGTGGTCAAATATTAAGTGTAAAATTTCATGTTCCTACTCTAATGATGCTAAAGAAGCAGGATAGGAAGAGCATTGATGCCTTTAAACTTTGGTGGTGGAGAAGACCCCTGAGAATATCCTGGACAGCTGAGAAAACAACCCGATGGGTCATCAAACAAATCAACCCAGATTTCTCATTCGAGGCACCGATGACCAGGCTCAAATTATCCTACTTAAGATACATTATGGGAAGACCTGGAAAAGGCTCTAATGCTGGAAAAGGTGGAAGAAGAAAGAAGAAGAGGATGACTAGCAGCAAGGGGAATGGATTCAGTTATAGTAATGATGAGTGCACCATTGAGAGACTTGAAAAAACAGGTTAGGGATAAATCATCACGGGGAAAATCTATCTATGTGGTTATTAGGAGCCAAAAACAACGTGATGGTCCATAATCAATAAAAAAACTCTAATGATTGCCCATTTCTTTCCAGGCATAAGGCACACTCCTGGGGAAAAACATCACAACCATACATTGATTCGTTGCTTTGGCCGTCCTGGAATTTGGGGAATTCAGTGACATGATTGTCTAAATTTAATAGGTGTAAATTGAAAGCTTAGGATATAAATGCATTCTTGGTTGCAGTCATATACTATATGTGCTCTATCTTAAGCATTTAATTATTTTCATATATTCTATGTCAACTTGGCAAAAAGTTTGGATCAGCACAAAATAATAGAATCATAGGATTGAAATGGACCTTGGAGGTCTTCTAATGCAATCTCCTATTGAGGACAGGAATCCTGAGACCACCCTAGAGAAACAGCTGTCCAACCTTTGTTTGAAAACCTCCAGTGATGGAGTACCCAGTACTCCAGAAGGTGATATTCCACTGTTTAAAGGTCTCAGGGCAGGAAATTCCTTCTCATTTTGAGTTTGGAGCTTTCTCTGTAAAGCTTCCACTCACTCTTGTTCTACCCTCAGCTGCTATGGTGAATAATTCCCTGTGACATTCTTTCAAGACCTGGAAAATTGCTGTCATGTCCCCCCTTAGCCTTCTCCTCTTTAGGTTAAACATACCCTGTTCTTTTAATTCTTCTTCATAGGATTTAGCTCCCAACGCCCTCACCATCTTTGAAGCTCTCCTCTGCACTGTTTCCAATTACTCAGCATCCTGCTTATATTGTGGGACCAGAACTGAACATGGGATTCCAGATATGGTCTGATTTATGCACTGTAGAGCACAGCTATGACTTCCTATGATCTTGATGTTATACCTGTGCTGATACATCCCAAGACTTCCTTGGCACACTGCTGGCTCATATTTAATCTGCGTGCTACCAGAAGCCCAGATTTTTCTTACAAGTTCCATTGCAGAGCCTATCTTGTACTTGTTTATCTGGTTTTTCCTATCTAAGTGCACAAACCTACATTTCCCACTATTCAACTGAATTTTGTTGGAAAAGGCTCAGCGTTCCAGCCTATCAAAATCCTTCTGAACCTTCAGTCTGTCTTTGTGTCATCTGCAGCATTGCTGAGTGTTCCTCCTACCTCCTCAATGACAGTAAGTCATTTATAATATGAAGAGCACTGGGGCCAGAACAGAACCCTGAAGTACATCACTGCTCCAAAGACCCTTGAGTGAGGGGACTATAATTTTATGCCAATAATTCTAGCTTCTAAACAGAAGGCATGTGAAAAGGGGGAGGGCTTTGATTGGGAAGTCACAGCCACCATCTTGATTCTCCTTCTCCAGTGGAAATGCTATTCAGGGAATTCCAGTCAGAGTGCCTTGGAGAAAGGATGTTGAAAAAATGTTTAGCTGGCTATTCAAATATGATATCTTCTTATCCTTCAACAACTGTGCATTTGATCTCTTAAATTGTTGCAGTCTTAACTAGAACTTTTTCTGTATGCCATATTCATTAATGTTATACTCTCTCACATGCACACACAAACAGACATGCACTGACACACACACATACACACACACAGACACTGGAGGGAAGTAAGTACTTTAAAAAAAAAAAACTTTCCGTAAAGACTGATTGTACACAAAGCACTCTGAACCTATCCATCTGAAACTTGGCAGGTTTCATTCCCTTCAAAGAGGCAACATTATATATTACTTCCAATTCTGGCAAGATAGAAGAAAAAAGTTATTGTCAACTCCATGAAAAAATGCTGCATTTGTCTGCAAGTTGACAAAGTTTATAGCTTCATAAGGGGCTATACTGTATTTCCTATGATACTGCCAAATGAAAAAACAGTTGCAGCTAGCTTGCTGATATCTAAGGATAAGTAAAAGATTATTTAGATTTCAAAAGTGAGACGGAAATTTGACTCCAAACTCATTTGAAACTTCCTAAGACTTCAGTTTTTTCAGATTGCTGAAAAAAACCAAAACATACAGCTGATATACTTACTTCATTCCAGATGTAATTAATTTTGGATACGTGTGTGAGAGAGATAAAGAGAGAACATGGGATATTTATAATTATTGCCCAAGGATTTGTGAAAATAGTTTTTTTTTCCTTTTCGTAAACATATACCTTTTACACATTTTTTGAACTAATCTTTTTTAATCTTTGCTTTCAAGAAGAAAATGCCATTTTCATGAAACTTCAGCATCTACCGGAGGTAAAATTTGACCAATGGGGGAGTTGGAGCAGGCATGTTACTCAGGGAATAAAATATAAGATTGACAATCGTTTATCCCCTCAGACAAAAAAATGATAAAGTCTTTTTTGAAAGACTGGAAAACTTATATGGACTTTTTGTTGAAAGAAGAAAAAATTGAATTGATGATTTTGGGATTTGGGGATTATTAAGAGGGACAAATTGGTTGGGGAAATGATTAAGATGATAATTACTTGACAGAAAGAAGTTTTTTTTTCTTTTTCTTATTTCCTTTCTTTTTTTCTATTTCTTATTTTCTATCTTTGCTTATGTTTGTTTTGTATATTTTTACTACATTGTGTGTGTGTGTGTGTGTGTGCGTATCTATCTATCATCTAACTATCTATCTATGGTTTATCCTCAGGCTGGCCAAAAACAGGCAGAATGGATTAAATATGTGCCTCTCATGTCCAAGGAGCTAGGGGAATCTCATTTTCTCCCCATGCTATTGTTAAGGCATGAATCTTCTGATATCATGTTACGACTGTGGTATTTTATCTGCTTCATAGTTAATATCTCTTGTTGTATCTTTGTTGGAGTGTCTTCATTTTTTTTTAGCATTTGAATTTTGTAAGAAATGTTGGTAATAATATAAAGGTTCCCTGTTGTTCAATATACTGATTATTATAATTATTAGATTTATATGCTATCTCTTGTACCATTCACAGTGATGTACCTAATGTCTCTGCCTCTTCTTTTTCCTACAACCACCCTGTGAGGTGAGTTGGTCTGAGAGAGAGCAACCGGCCCAAAGTCACCCAGCCAGCTTTCATGTCTAAGGGAGGACCAGGACTCTTGATGTTCCAGTTTCTAGTCCGGCACCTTAACCATTGCACTACACTGGCTCTCAATAGTCTATGTAAGTAGAGCCTAGATTTACCTTACCATTCTGTGCAACATATGTAATGGTGAGATGATGTAGAAAGAGCAATTGAATGCACTAGTAGAGCTTTTGCAAGGGCTCTCCTTGAGTTCTCACACAACAACTCACTGAGAGGGAGTGATGGGTCCAAAGTCATCCAGTGAGTTTCCAAAGCTGAGGGTAGACTTCAGCCTGAGTCTCCCCAGTCTAATAGAACAACTTAACCACTATACCATACTGGCTCAAGAATGGTATTCTGGTTAAGTTGTTGAACTGGGATAGGGCAGACCCAGATTTAAGTCACCACTTGATCATAGGCCTTACTAGGTGACTTAAGACTTTTCATTAGCTCGTAACTCAACCTAACTCTCTGAATTGTTGTGAAAACAAAATGAAAGGAGAAAGGCAGATTATAAATGTCATCATAAGAAATTCTGCTGAATCTGAGAAAGAAAGGTGAATATCTCTAAGCACAAAGAATCATTACAGCTTTATCAAATAAACAAACTCTCAGGCCAGGAAAAAATGATTCAAAATTTCAATGAGATCCTGTCTTAATTAACTCAATCATAAGGGAGGGCTGGTGGGTTCTATATGAGCTCTCAGGATTCTGTGCTCTGTGATTCTTGACATTAAAACTCATTTGAGAAAGTCTGTATAAATCTTACTTCCTTGATTATGTCCTGCATTTATGGGGCATGACAATAACAACAAATGTTAAGCATATAAAAAGGGATATATAATGACCAAGCTTCAACATTAATTGACTGACAACATGCATTTTCCCAAGTTCCTTCTGAAGGAATTCCATTGAAGCTGAAAAATTTGGAAAAAGAAGAAAAGAAGGAAGTAGGAACCTTTAATGAAGAAATGAATTAATTCCTATCTTGGCCATTTGTAATGAAAGCCATTAGGCATCTGGAAACTTGGAGCATGACTTGAAGCTTGGCCAATGGTGTCCACCACAAACAGAAATGTTGTCAAAAGGATGACATGCCTGTGATAATATCATTATGGAAGCACCACCATCACATTCTTATATCTTGAAGTTTGTCCCAAGTATGGAAGCTGCAGAATTTGTGTGATGATGTCATCAAGTGCTTGCCATCATTTGCCCTACTTGTCATCCAGGAATGCCCATGAGCAAGGCTCTTAAAGTTCTATAGACTTTCCCTTCATTATTTTAACTACCAACCCAGATCCTGTTTTTGCCTGATTCTCTTTCTGGCATTTAGCTTTTTTGCTTAACAAACAAGGTAATGGAGAATTGCACTATTCTTGCATCAATTAGAATTAACTTTTAAAGCCTCCCCATTTAAATCTGTCATTACATTACAAATTACCCCTGTAGCTTAGTTTAACGAGAACTTAAAATACCACTGAATCAAAATGAGGAATTTGATAATGCATTTGATTTAAGTGTGGGGCCTGATGGGTGCATTTGCTGAGAATGTCAATTTTGAATCAGGGCTGGTAATTGAAAACATTGTGACTATTGAAATTTGGTGGCCAAACTAATTAAGGAGTAATTAATAATGATAATGAGCACCATGTTTGGGTCGAAGAAGGCAGTGATAGAAGCGGGCTACATGTATGAAACTTCTGAAATGTGGAACTGGTAGATCTGAAGTATCTATTCCTGTCTATTTGCTTTATTAGTGGCACGTATTGCTTCCACAGCCTTCTTTTTCCCCCTATTGAGCAGCAGTGATGCTGACAGATTCTCTCATTTTTATATAGAAAACATGGCGCCATGTCTACAGGCGAAGGTGGTTATAAAGAGGTGAGACAGAAGGGTTGATCTGATAAATATCTTGATATTTATCAGATACAATAGGACCAGCAAAAATGTAATGCATGTGCTTCTGTAGGCTAATTCCACTTTATGGGTGTCTGCACTGGAGGGGCAGACATCCATCATGACATTATGGTGCAAATAATGCAAGTAGAATTGTGGCTTGTATTAGATACCTTTGACAGGCATCCAGGTCATTTGGGTGAGATTAGGTAAGGTGTACTTGTTTGCTTTCAATCTTAGGGTCAAATCTCCCTAAGTATGTTGGGAGAGTTTCCCACATTGGCCCACTCTAATTCAACCTGGGTGAGTAGGATGACCTGGCCTGAAATCTCAGCTATCACAGTCCCATAAATCCATCTCAGAATATTTAATTATCCTTTCCAAACCAGCATTTCTTGTATATCTATCCCAAACTATGGAATGCATTCCTGTGGGGATTATATTGGATCCCCACTCTATTTTTTGAAAAGGAGTCAACATACTCCCCTTCAACCAGTCCTTTGGAATGGTTTCTTTGGGTGTTTTAGGGACTGCACAATACTTTGGAATTGATAGATATGCTTTGGTATGCACAGGATCATGAATGCAGCACTTGTCTGTGACTCATTAAAGCAGCTACATCATTTTCTAGGCTCCATGATAGATCCTGGAAACAGACCCAGCTCTTCTAATAAATCACAGATATGCTCTGCTTTCACACTACTCTGTGTGCCAAAATCTGGTTCAGATTTTGTTCTGAACCAAATCCAAATAATCATTCTGCCCTCGATGCTGTTATTTGTTCCTATACACTGTGGTTACCTGAGTGTTACTCCTGCTTCTCTAACTATATTGTCTAAATGTTGAATGTTTGCAACATTCTTAGCTGTCTTGATTATCCTACTTGGATAGGAAGGCACACTATAAAAAAACTCAGAATGAAAAATAATATGTGACTGAATGAAAAAATATGGTTATCCATTCGCAGTACATGTGCAGTATAGAGTAAGCAAGCGATCAGGCAGAAACCTTGCCACCTTGACCAACCTGGTTCTGAAACAGCCAGCAACATTTTTAATTAGGAAGAAAATGAATGGGAGGTGAACATTCAGAGAATGGATGTCATATGCACTTCCAGCAAAACCCCACTCACATGCACAACACAACATGTCTCAATATTCTGAATCCTATTGTGTTGTGACAACTGTATTTTCATAGCACAACTGTAGCTGGTGTGGTGGCAGGCTGTCTTATGTGGCTTGTTCAAAGTGTTTCAGTTATATGATCCTTCCAATAGTGTCAGGGAGGTCAGCAACATTGAATGTATGCCTTCTATTGAATTAGCCAGTGCTTGGACCAATCCTATATTATCTGAATTCTACTTTCTAACATCTCTGCAAGGTCTGAGGCACAGATATTTCCTAGCACTGCTATCTAAGGCCCATGGTGTGGAAATGGTGGCTAAGCCTTTGACAATGTGCATGCAAGTATTCACTTTAAGATGAACGATGCAATCTTGTTTTCTTTTTTCTTCTGTAGAAAGGAAGATTTGAATTAAATGCATCCTGGCGCCCAATTAATTACCTACTAAACTATACCAGCACTTAATGGGCCTTTCATTATGAGGCTAGAACTAAAGATTATAAGAAATACAAGGCTGCCTCTGGAAGCAACAACCATGAGTCAAACTCCTTTTCCCTGGTCCATAATGTATAATTTATAGCTCAGCTTGCTTTATACTGTAGAGATACTGTGTTTCTTTCCCTTTCTCTTCTCCATGTTGTTGATTTCTTCTAGAAAAGAGAAGAAGGAAATAAACCATACCATGAGCAGGAGATTTTTGAGAACCCTTCCACATGTCGATGTCCTCCTGGGACATAATCATTGGTCCTGATCTCCTCTCATCACTGGAGCATGCATGAGAAGGATCCTTGTTTGAACAGCACTGTGCAGAAATCCGCTGTTATGAACAGCATGACAAGCGTGTTTTCATCAGGAGAGAGAATGGATGTTGGTCCAACCAAAAGGAATCTGTTTTTTGACAGCATGGATGGGAGACAAGAAGCAGCCCTTTCTTTGTCTCCTAGGAAGAAAGACAAGGCTAGGTCAATAAATGAAATTCCTAGTGTAGCATTGGATGTACCATGACATGCTCAACTGAGTCAATGGGGAGAGAGCATGTTGTGGAAGTAGTAAAAAGGGGCTAGTCATCTCAGCCAATTAACATTGCAGAATGAAATTTAACCCCAAAGAGACCTTGACATGTTGTGCAGAGTGGAGGTGTGAGTACATTCCACACCAAAAATACACACCAGCATTAGAGAGATTTAAAGAATGCAATGTCTTTATCTTGTTCTCCAAAGAAATCCAGCCAGAAGTTATAAAACATATCTGGTTGTTTATTGAGAAAAATAAAACTACATAAAATACAAGTTTCATGCAAAACATAGAAAAATCACTTCTTCTCATTTATGTGGCATCCAAGACTAAAAAAAACTTATCCAATACACAGGTTCAACTTCAAAGTCTCTAGCCAAAAATTCTCAGAGAAGGGGTACACTACTTAGTCATTAGTTACAACTACATAACCTATAAAAGGATTACATGACGACTAAAAACCTACTAGTAGTGAAGCATACAATCACCCACAATTTATTGGAACTATGCACCTCCCCTTAGGTAACTAGCATGAAGACGCCAATAGGTGGCAGTACAAGCAGTATATGTGCAAACTAGAAGGCCAATACAGGTGGCATGATTTCTGTAGCCGTAACAATGTGTTTGAACATAAGCAATTTGCTCTTCTTCCCATGAGAACATCCTAACAGTACAAGATTAAACTATGCAAAAATCTAAATCCAGTCAATTCACACAGCTGCCAGTTCTCCAAGAAGAACAGCTGGAGATAAGCAAACAGCTTGAAAATGCTGTATGTGTCATTTTGCAGGGCTACCGGATCTGGGCTGCAAAACTCTGGACAGCCACGAAAAGGCAGCAGTGAGATACAGAAAATATTTGTTTGTTTGTTTATATAATTGTGAAGAAGAAAATAGAAAGTGCGTTAAAAAAAGTGAAAGAAATACAACAAAGGGAAAAAAAACATGTTAATATGTCATTATAACAGTAAACAATTACAATTCTACATATACTTGTCTAATGCAAATATTATTCAAGTACGTATATATTTCTAATACATTTATATAACTATCGGTTTTTTTTTAACCTACTGCATTTTGTATAAATGAATCCCATGTTCATTATGCTTGTCCATATAAAGTCTACATCTATAGGCAATCCACTCATAAGTAGTGTGTTTCCTTCTCTTCCCCCTCTTTCTCCTTGTGGGTTGTTTTATGCTATCTCTTAGTTGTGATTTGGGGGTCAGACGCCTCCTTTCCTGTCACTTTGCTCTCCTGTTAAAGGCTTTGCCTCCCCATAAGCAGTTGGGCTGTTTTCCCAGGGACTGCTTTGGGGATGCTGGCCTGACTGCCAGAGGACTGTGGAAGTGTGTGTCTGTGTGTGTATGCAGTGATGCTTGGAATAAATGAGAAACACGCAAGGGAAGGGGTGGCAGGTTTAGGGTTAGGGTAAGAGACAGATGATATGGCGGGTGTATATCCTTGTTTAGATCAGTTTTTGAACTGTTCTTGTGTGGGGGATTTTTTCTTCTCTCAATCTTCTTCCATTCCCTTTCCTTTCCTCCCCATCGCTGGCTGGCTAGCCAATGGAGAAGGGGTTAGTGCTGTTATGAAATCTTGCCAGTACTCCTCTCACTCAAGGGCTTCTGGGATATTTATCTCCAGTCAACAGGGCTCTAC
Source organism: Liasis olivaceus (assembly GCA_030867105.1). Taxonomy (NCBI): domain Eukaryota; kingdom Metazoa; phylum Chordata; class Lepidosauria; order Squamata; family Pythonidae; genus Liasis; species Liasis olivaceus. Next base: position 6,212,667 of record CM061354.1, read on the forward strand.
TACGTTTTACTCAGCATGACTGGTTGGTGTACCACCATTAGTAGTAATTAAGTTAATCACATTGTGGGAACAGGGCCAATGAATCATGATTTGGGTCTAGACTTGAATTCCCCATCTGACCATTTTTTGTGCCTTCACAGACATTTTTACCTGGAGTATTATGTGTGTGTGTTTTTTTAATCTTAAAATACCTTAAATTATCTTAAAATGACATGGATCGGGCTGGGTGGAAGCAGCTCCATGGAGGAGAGGGGCGTGGGTGAGAGCAGCTGTGTGGAGGGAGAGCAATGGGGAAGCCCAAGTCCGGCTCGTGCCAGCCTCTGTTTTCCTGGGATGGGCTTCAAAATAACAGGGCCTGGCTTTTACTTTGGAAGAGAGACAGCTGCTTAATATTCATGGATTACTACCTCCCTGTTTTTCAGTCAAGAAATTCAAGTTTTAATCAAACTGAAAAACTTTGAAAGAAGCAACCGACTTGGATAGGTGAAGTCTTCAAGGGGCATGCTAATCTATGTCCTTATCCATCCATCTACTGTGGGGAGAATTTTTATAGACATCTCAATTCAAATAGTTGCATGTTTTTTATGCTTAATAGCTCTCCCTTTCTTTCATTCACAGCCCAGAACTCAAAGTCTATCGTCTTAATTTCTAGGTCTCTTCCAGGAACATGTATACAAATATAATGCACCATGTCTGTTTCCCTGCTCTCACCTCTCATGCCTACTGTAACATTTCATTATCTTTGCTTCACCCTTCACTCCCTCCCCACCTGCCTATCCCAGATTTCCTTCTTTTCTTTTCCTTTTCATTTAAATGGATACTTGTTGCAAAACACAGTAGGTCCAATTCTTTCTTTGAAGCCACAAGGTGCATTTCATCCTCCATCTGCTATTTCTACATCTTCATAAACTCTGTAGCTCCGTGTGGACCTAAGGCATTAACTGAGGTGGCTCCATTATTATTCACGCCCACTCTTTGCCTAATATTTGTTCTTTTTTTAGCCTTGTGTTTTTATAGTTTTTAAAGTTCTATCATCATCATCATCATCATCATCATCATCATCATCATCATCTGTATATTTTAATGGATTTTTAGCCTTGTATGCTGCCCAGAGTCACTTGTTTGTGAGATGGGCAGCCATATAAATTTGACGAATAAATGAATTTGACGAATAAATAAAAAGGAAAAAAACCCTTAGATTTAGGTTCATTCATCTGTCTACTTGTGATGTTGTTGCTGAAAATACAAAACAAAAGTCTACATTTCAAATAAATGACAGTGTGGTTGGTTTTTCATATGAATTGAAGATTGAGATCAACACAGCACCTGTCATATTTTTGAAGATCTGCAGTATTTTTTTAAATCCCACAACAGTGCATTGTCTGTTCCCCAGGGCAGTTTTGCAGCTTAGACAAGAGTACTCAAATACCATCTCTACAGATGGCAACATGGACAGGATCCAGAAGAATTTGTATATATGTACGGGGATGATTTCCCAACTGGAATGATCAAACTAGCCATCTGGCTATTGTTAACCAATGTTGTGGATAAATACTGGAATAGATGAACCCTTGCTATACCAGACCCATCCTTGGAGAGAAAAAAAAAATGTGCTTATGATTTCTTTTTCATCTATAAGGTTAATTAGAGATAAAAGAGGAAAAGGAATTTATAGCTCCATTTAGAAACAATACTTTGCAGTTTGGGGATGTGAGTTAGCTTTTGCAATTTATTCTGCCTGACCCAACAGGTTTGGTAAAGTATAGAAGTCCGCTGTGGCATCTGATCCAGGGTGTTATGAAAGAATAGTAAATGGTTAGTTTGTTTTATGGTTGTTATATATCTATTTCCAGGAAGAATGTTTTCTGTCTCAGTAAAAAAATTATTTGGTTGTTCTTGGTAGGGATTAAAAGGACTTCTGTCATGGATCCTGACGGTAGTGAATTTGGGTGATCCATAGTAGGATGAATCTTAGCTAGAATAAAGTTCATCTAACAACCATATTTTCCAAGATGAAAAATCTGCAATGGATCTCTCTCTCTCTCTCTCTCTCTCTTTCTCTCACCAAAGATCAAAAGACGTTCCACTATCAGAGAGAAGAGTATTTATATATATTACATAACCATAAAATAATCGTATAATGTGGCAAAGGCATTTTGAAGAATTCTACTTTTACCAAGACTGCTAACCTCAGTGTGGACTGTGGTCTATTACCCTCTGGAAGACATCAGAACTAGATTTAAGGACACACATGTCAGTTATTACAGTCACCCTTCAGAATTTACTTTCCATCTCTTGCCCTGATTTTTTCTATTTCAGCTTCTTGGATTGGACCCTGATAGCTGCACATCAAGATTCATCAGGAATCTTCTTCCTGCCATCTAACACCTCCCTAAAGCTCAGAATAAGAGAGATGGCTTTGGACCCTTAAGAAGTCAGACGCAAATTAAAATGCAGCAAAGTGGGATGTTCCCTTTCCAGAATCCAGCCTTCCAGAAAAGCATTCCATTCCATTTTCTTCAGTTCTTCTTTTCCCCCTTCCTTCCCATGACCGTGGAGCATCCATGTTCCACACTGCACTTCTATGCTTTTGAATACTTAAGATTTCTTTGTGTAAGTCTGCAAAATTTGAAATCTGTCTGAACCTGCTGACTCCTCCCCTTTGTTGGTCTGGCTCCCCAAGTTTTCAAAACTGAAGGATGATCCCACCAAGCCAATGCTGGAGTCAAACCTCCAAGCCAATTCAGGTCACCTTTGAATATCAGATGACAGAAAAATAAGTGGAGAAACTATTACTGCCATATTCTGCTTATGAGGTCCCAACAGCGCAGAGCTATTCTCTTTGGGGAAACACCACAAATAAACAAACCAGTCTTTGGTGTAATGCAAAGTTTATTTTTCTTGTTTTCCCGTGTTCTTAATCTAAAAGTCAGATTTGCTCATATATTATGGGAGACAACTTCGCTTTATGTCCAGCTCATGAAACCAAATAAGTTCGGAGTAAATTGTGCCGCAGTTACAGCAATTCCACTGACTTATGAATTAAATCTGACTCTTACTGAATGAATGCTTTTGCATTTATTTCATCTGCAAGCCCAGCAATAAAATTTCTGTTTTGAAATGGGCAAAAGATGATTATTTTTAATCTTCCAGGGATATTAACATTCATAGCAAAGAGCATTTTCTAGCACGCAGTGCCTCCAAACCTCCCAAATGAAATCTCTAGCTGGCAGTCATATGAAACAAGCTATGAAAATGCACAACTTTGTATAGTTCTGTTTATTTAATTGTCAATTCCACAGCCACCTTTTTATAGCTCCAGTCTTGCTGGAGTATAGGATAGCAGTCAAGGTATCAGGCAGCAATGATGTGTTTTGGGGGAGAAGGGGAGAGAAAATATTTAGCTGGAGAACTTTTTATTAATATTTAATGTGTATTTGCATTAAGCCCCAAGTTGTAGTTCCTGATTCTTGTGCCAGTATTTTCAGGCTCCCATTAGCCAGGTGTAAAGCAGAAGTAAAGGGAACTCAAAGGAAGTGTAATGCAGCTTCAATTTTCCTCTTAACTAGCAAAAAACCCAATAATGCCTGTTACTGGAATGTTACTCAGCAGATCCCATGGTTCAGTGGAACCATTTTGGGGCACAAATCAGAAACTGATCATGGTTTCTGTCCTTAGGTTCCCGGATCATTTTAAAATCTGTGCAACAAGAATTATTTACATGCCCTATCCTAAGATAAGGCATGGTGGGAGTTTTGCTTAGAGCTACAATTTCTCAGGGCAGGAACATTGCCCGTGTCAACAGCCAAATGCCATTGAGCAGTTAGGCTGAGAAGTGCTAAACAAGTCCAGAGTCCTTAGTCCAGAGAGGTTCTTAGTCCAGAGAAGGACAGGAAAGTGTCATATTTTGACTGCATAAACTGGATATTTATTTATTTAAATTTCTATAGCCGCCCATCTCAACCAAGTGACTCTGGGTGGGGAACAATCATCAAAACAATTAAAACAATTACAATACAGTACAAGATAAATATTTATGGCAGCCGAGAAAAATTATCCCACAATTATCAGCGTAGCCAGGGAACGGGTATGCTGAAAGGATATGACAAATGGATATATTGACAAAGGGCAGAGCCCATGGTGTGTAGTGGTGAAGTTGTCAAACCAGGAATGGAGAGACTCAGGTTCTAGTCTACCCTCAGCCATGGAAGCCCTGTGGGTGACTTTGGGACAGAGACCCCCTGTCTCACAGCTCAGCCTTCCTCACTGGTTTGTTGTTGTGGGGAAAAATAGGAGGAGGGAAGGCTATGTATGCCACTCCCCTCCTGAATTAATAGATAGATGACAGACAGACAGACAGACAGACAGACAGATAACTACAGTAATACCTCGGTTCACAAACGCTTCTGTTCATGAACAATTCAGTTTGCGAATAGCAGTGTTCGCAAATTTTTGCTTCCGTTCGCGAACTCCGCATCGGGTGATGAACACGACCGGCAGCCATCTTCCCTGCTCTGACACGTGGTCGTGACTTCCTCTAGGCGAGATCGCAGTTGCAGACAGACACTTGCTGTGAAGCTTTTTGGTGTCACCTCAAGCAAGGTTAGTGTTCTCTCTCTTCGTACTGTACTGTACTGTACTTTGTTTCATATTTTTGTGGTTAAAAAAAAAATACATATGGTTCAGAACGGATTAACCTTATTTACATTGAACCTTATGGGGAAGTTGGATTCGGTTCGCGACCAATTCGGCTGGCGACCAGAATCGTGGGATGAATTAAGTTCATGGACCGAGGTACCCCTGTACTTGTATTAGCTTCATCCTTATATGTAATAAAGTCCATTCTCAGGGGCATCCATAGAGGAGGTACCAAAATCTGCAAGATAGCACATGTGCCATTGCAATCTAAGGCCTGCACTTTTTGCACCTGTGTCAATATCACATGCACTTACAACAGTGGACGGGCTGGGTTGCAATCCTGGGCCTGTCATCTTGCAGATTTTGCCAATGCACAGCATCATTCTTTGGGGTTGGGGGAGGTATGTGTCAAAAAATCAAGATGATGGCGGATCGGGTGATTCACATGGTCATTTCCTGATGCCCCCTCCCCCTGCAGATGCCTCTAGTTCAAAGTGCTTGTAAAGTACTAAACTCCTTCCCTTTTCTATCAAAGGTCTTAAGTCCAATCCTTGTTCCTTTTTTTGAAAAACAGGAACATGGAGTAACATAAAAAATGCTCTGTACTTATCTTACTGTACTTATTGTGGCAGGGTGGGGGGGGCGGGTAATCATTTTCATCAAATAGATCAGGAGTTCTCAACTGTTTTTTGCTCACGGCTTCCTTCTGAGTTTAGGAAGATGCATGGATTAATGGGTATCTTGTTCAACTTATATTTATACCAGGTAGTAAACATCTGTTTTTGTTCTAAACTAACCACCCTTAAAATCTATACTCCCTCAAACTACAGTATGCTTTGATTTGTAAAAGTTTCTTCTTTATTCTTAAACAATCGTGAAAAACTATATTGAACATTGTTCCTCTCAGCCTCTGCTATAAGATGGTCTGGCAATCTTTAACCTGTATCTTTGGAGATGGTTAAAGTTCATATAACAAATCGTTTAGTTAGAGACAGTTACACAGTAATTAGACCAGTGTTGTCCAAACTTGGCCACTTTAAGATGAGTGGACTTCAAGGCATGGCTGGCTGGGGAATTCTGGGAGTTGAAGTCCACTCATCTTAAAGTGGCCAAGTTTGGACAACACTGTATTAGACTGTGGCTATATTGCATAGTGTATCCCATTCAGCATCCATGTTGGGACAAGAGAGCTTTCTGTTACAAAATGGTTCCTACTAAAATACAGCACTCCCACCAGCATTATTCAGTCACTGGTCTGAGATGGGCAGCTATATAAATTGAACAAACAAACAAATAAATAAATAATATTATGGAAAAGGAAAAAAGTGTCATTCATAGATGTAGCAATTCCAGAAGAGAGTCAAATGGATGAAAAACAAATAGAAAAAGTAACAAAATACTGGGATTTGCAAATCGAAGTTGGACAAAAAACAACAACAGTGCTCTTGGAATGACAGTAAAGGAATTCACCAAAGATTTAGAAGTTTTAAATTTTCAGACTGGACCCCACTAACTTTCCCCCCAAAATGACCTTGCTTGGCACTTCCTATATATCATGATGATACTGCCATGATTAGAACTCAAACCATTAGAAAATGCCCAATCTAAAAACTGTGATATTTGCTGAATAATAATCATCAAGCTGACTGTGCGGCTAACCATAATAATAAACAACAGTGGCAAAAGAAAGCAAAGATAGTACCAGTGGTAATAGGCTCCTTGGGTGCAATCCTAAAACATCTGGTTGCAATCTCAAGACACTTGAAGACCATCGGCATTGACAAAATCACCATCAGTCTGTTGCAAAAGGCAGCTTGACTTGGAACAGCTTCCATCCTGCGACAAGACCTTTAACACCATCAAACAACATCTGCCTATCCCAGGTCCTTGGGAAGGACTCGATAGGTGGACAAAAATGCCAAATCCAATCTAAACATCTGGCTGACTATGTGACCAACCATAATAATAATAGCACAGAAGGTAAAGCAGTGCCAGATATGGGTTCACTCTTCTCCTAAATGTTATATGATTATATAAATGTTATATGGCTATATCTTGGAGTTGGTTAGTAATATTAAGTATATCCATGGAGAGACTCACAAAGGATGACCCATAGATGGACCACATGGGGGTAGGAAGTCCTATAAGTAGCTTGGGTTTAAGCCATATATATTGGTTGATGGTTTTTTGGTGCCTCTTCCTGGCTTCTGATATATCCCGTAGCATGAGAAAGATATAGCTGAGTTTTTATTGCTAATGTTGCTTATTTCTTTAGCCCCACTGTTAGTTCTGGTTTTGCAGGTAGAAGAAAAGAAAGAGATCTTCTGAACACAACATTTTCCTTGCAGAAGAAATATAGACCTTCTGTAGGTAACAAAATAATGAGTAGAGTCAAGGTGTTTAATGTTTTCAGAACCTTGGTCATATTGCCTTCAAAGTGAGACTCCCACTGATATGATAATCAATAAATATCCCTATGGTACTTTCCAGATCACATACTTCAAACATGAAAGTTCAGTGAATATCTAAGTGAAAGCTTCCTTTTCATATCAATCATTTTCCCATTAAACATAAGCAAATTATTCATCCGGAAAGAGACAAGATTGAAATGCTTCATAGATGGAATTGATACATAATGCAAACCATGGTTTTTCCTCTTAGAAAGTTTTCAGGATGCAAAGTACTCTGTTTCCTCCGAAGAACACTGCACTGCATTTCATTTGCTTATGGGACATTTTTATGTTCCATAACAGAAAAATATGTATAATGAGCTAAATCAAGCTGTGGAAATCTCCAGGCTGAACCAATTCAGCAGTTATGGGATTTTTATATATTTTAATGGTCTCCCATTAAAACAGGCATTGTACAGAAGACTAGGTGAAATTCTCTTAGGGGTGATGGTTTGACATAGCTTTTCTTACCAAGGAATGTTCTTCTGTTTGGATACAACAAAACGAAACTTGGATTAGCAACACCCACTGAGATAAGACAACGACCTCATTGCAACTTGGCTCACCTCTCTATCTTTCTATATTTGCTGATGAATCCCCCAACGGGCAAAAAACTGATCAAGAAATTGAGTAATAGGTGAAGGAGGCAACATCACAAGTAGTTCCAAGTAGAGAAATTCTCAGGGAAGGAATGCAGTTCTTTAGTGAAAAAGTAGCCAAAGATTATGCATTCATATTCCATCTTATTTTTTTTTAATCAATTTCTGTCCAGCAGCCCACAGCCTTCCTAGGTTCAGTTAAATCTCAAGTTTAGACATTATTAATAAATCCTGTTATGGGACGTTTTCAGCCTTGTACTGTCATTGCTAAGGGGGTGGAGTGTCCTACCTTTTAAGGCATTATTATAAAATGTCTCCTTCCCTGGAGAAACTTGAAGAAGTACCTACCCAGTTTCTTTGCCTACAAATCTGATGGAAAATTTTGGAATTCGCCACCAGATGTGGGGCAAGTGGACAGAAAGGAGAAAATTCAACCAGTTGTGATGTCCACTGACTCTGCAGCGATTCAAACACTCTTAACACTTCTACTCTAAGGAACAGAAAATGCAGTGAGATTGCACAAAGCCCATGTTTAAGTTTCTTATAGTAAAATGGAAAATAATGCCCAGCTGGAGGCTTTCTTCACAGTGCAAGGAAACCTGTTCCACCGGATGTACATTTCCCAGCCTCGTTCATAATGATCTATTTGAATGCAGTTCTGGTAGATAAGATCATTTGAACAATTGGCTGGAAGGCTTTCTTCCCCATTAAATTGGAGTGCATCCGACTTTTCAGGCACCGCAAAGCTTGGAGCCTGTTTTCATAAAGCAAATATGTAAGTGGATTGCCCAGACTAAAAGACGCAGAAACAGGTGTTTGCTTATTATGACTTCAGGCAACTCATGAATGGTTGCACCTATGATTATTACTAGACAATTTGGTGAAGATGATTAATGTGATGAAGTTTGTGCAGTTGGTTATGTGCCAGGATTGGTCCCACAGACAGATTTGTAGGTAGCTAAAGAGTAAAGGTTAAAGAAGGAGAGTTTGTCTGCATTCTCGAAACAGCAGAGCAGAACTGATGTTGACCCAGCAGGATTCTCAAGCTGATTTTGATCTCTTACAGTACATGGTTTTCTTCATGAGCTGTTATTCGATCACATTTTGGAAGTAGGACTTTATAGAGAAACTCAAACAGTATAACTTGTAAGGTACTGAGTTTCAGCCTCATTTCTTGGTTCTACACTGCAAAACCAAAGCACAAAAATCCATATACTCATGTTTCAATCACCACTACCTCTATAATGTGGACAGACATCCACTATCTCCAAAATAGATTTTGTAAATTTTGTGATTTCCATTTAAGGAAGTATGGATTTGCATTCATCAGCATTCTGTGTTGCTATTTGTGCTATGAAACAATCCGTCAGGGTTTTAATGGATGCTTTCATGCCAAAATCTGCATTTGTTTTAATTCAAAACTTTTCCTAACAGTTTTTGTATGCAGCTTCCCTAATGCTCATAGCTGTTGAAGTAATTAAGTGAGAAACACTTTAATACCAATTTCCCTGATGTCTTTCTTTGTTATCCATATTTCCCCAATGCATACTTTTTATTTTCTAATATGTAAACGCTTTCTCTCTTTTTTACAGAGCAGATGCTTTTCATATACAGCTTTTAGAAACCCATTTTCTTTTTCAAATCCATCTCTCACAACTGAACAAAAGGGTGTGCGGGTGTAGATTTCTAACAAAGAAAGCTGGACATTAGTGAATGCCATTCAGTTCTGTGTAGTGTGGCTGAATCCAATTTGACAAATTTGCTTTTATAGAAATCTACAGAGGAGTTACTTATACCCCTATCTGCATGGATGCAATGGCTTTGAAAAGGACTGCTATAATTGAGGTGCCCATGTGTAATGGTATGTGAGAAAGACCTTGAGAGACAGGGTGAAGAGATGCTGCCTAGGGAATGGTCAGATAAGAGAGGGCATAGTCCGCAGCTGCATAATGGGAGGAAAAAGAGGTTCAGAAGCTTCTCAGGCTGTAAAGGAAATGGCAGATTTGTACTTTCAAACTTGCAAGCTTCTGTTAATGTAGCCATAGAATAAAGTAGAATTAGCTCATCTAGTCATGTTTCCTGTCTGGTCTACCTGGGAAGGCTAACACCATGAATGGGCACAGTCTTGAGTAATTAATGAAGGATAAAGTTTTGATTTTTGGTCAACACTGTTCTACTGAAGCATCTAATCATGGAAGCATGTCATTTCATCATCTGACCCTTATCATATTTGCTTTTAATTTAGGGAATGTCAGAATGCCTCATTGTGATTAATGCACTTGATTTCTCCTCATGAACCTGTAAGGCGTCAAGCGGCTGACAAGTGTCTGACATTTGAATAAATAGGAATAACTGGTGTTGAAGTGGCTAAGAATGATGAATTTTTCAGCTGGAAAGGATGTCACAGGAGGAACTGAGTTTCTCTCCAATTGCCTCTCTCTAGGTCATAATCTTTTTACTAATACTGGGTTGACATTTAACACTAATTAATAGACTGGTTATACTTTCCACACCTAAGCATTTATCACATTTGCATCCTACCTTTCCTTCAGGGACCTCAACAAATTTAATTGTGGGGAGTTGCTTTCCAATTTTACAATATTTCTGTGAGCCGGTTAGCCTCAGATACCATGTTTGATAGAATGAGGCAGACGGAGATAAAATCATGTTTGATATCATGTAGTAGGTTTTTAGGATTCTTGGAAGAGTGAGATTTGAAGTAGTTCTTATATGAGTGTCATCTGAAGTAGGTTATCCCTAGTTAACATCCAATACATTGTCCATATATGACTCTACAGTATGGTTGTGGATGATCAATATAGCAATATGTAAGTTTTCACATTCTGTACCATGGAGTTACCACTTTTCTGACAAATAATAGCAACAAAGCTGGATTACTGTTCAATCACACTGTCACACTGCAATAATTAGACTGCACTTTGAAAAGTAGGAATGTTTCACTGAAACCTTTGTCATAATTTGGCCAGTAGCATAAGCAACACAGGACTAGGCAAATAGTCCTTTGCATCAGGTCAAACCCCATCCTGCTTCAGGATTTTGTTTCTCACAGTGGCCAATAAGATGATTCTGGTGCTTGCAAGCAGGAGGTGGAGACATACCCCTCTCCTGCCATTGTTCCTCTGAAACAAAGCTATTTGGAAGCATGCTGTTTCCCAAACTCAGAGTAACATTGGGTCATCAAGACTAACAGCTTTACCAGAGCTTCTCAAGACCTTCTCAACTTTTCATGCATTTCTGGAATTGGATGTTAGTCTTATCTTGGACTCTGTTGAGGCATGAGATGAACGTCATCACCCATTTCAATGACAACTGAGTTAATTAGTCCAGCTTTTCTAATGTCAACACCTCAGTTCCTCAGCTAGAAAGCTTTAAAATGGGTCAAAACTGTAGCATGTAGCTTCCTCATTCCTCACTTTAATCTCCATACTTTCATTTATAGACCTTAAGAGGAGTTGAGTTTTATGTATGCTTGATCACAAATACGCTCTCCACATGACCCAGAGCCCTAATAAGGAAAATTTTCCACCTCAATTAATTCCCCACAGCTCTCCATTGGACTCCCTGCTGAATGCATGAAGGTGAGGGAGAAAAAGAAGCATGGCACCTATGCACCCCTCATCTGATTACCCCTCTGGTTATCCCATTCATCTGTCCTAGTATTGTGTTTTGACCTTCAGATTCAGGGAGGGAAATGGGAGTCTCAGAATGTTTTTAAGCATGGGCTTTGAGATATATTTGGGGTAATTCCAGAAAGATAACTTGGGTTAGTCTGTTATGGCTAAAGTGGCAGTTTTGAGGTACATAATAGACTAATAAGAATAACCACCCTCCATTTATGGCTGTCTTCAGAATTGAGCATGGTTGGGAGCTCAGTAGCTTTTAACCTTTAAATTCCCAGAGTTGACAAGAAAGGTCTGAAGAGTGACGGTTACCATGTTTGTTTAAATTTGATTGGGGTATTCCATGGTAGTAGAACTACTGATTCCATCAGGTCCTTGATCCCATAGAATACTAAAAAACAGAAGTCTCTCAGCCACTTCTCCATTCTTTTCTCTCCAACTCAAGAAGGTTGATAGGATACCTCTCTGTTTTTCATATGTGCTCACAATTACATAGTGAATGCCTGAAGAGGACTGTTTTAATTCTGTAAGAGAGAGGAAGAGCACTTGCACTGAAATACCCTTTAAAAAAGAAAGGTTTGTATACGTCCATATGGTAAAAGGAATACCTAAGATCCAATCATTTTTCAAAGGGACCCCTAATAGGAACAATTAACAAAGATGCTCAGGCAACCTTAGGGCCATATGTTTTAATTCCTTTACTTATATATGGTAGGTATTTCTGAGATCTATTAAAAATGAATTTTACAACAGGGCTTAGAAACTTCTGAGATCCATAATAATAAATAAGCAACCCTACCAACTGTCTTTTCTTTCTCTTCTCCTCTCTCATCCTCTCTTAAATTTGGCAGAATAAAATGACTGGTGATATTCATTACCAGCACAAGGGCATTAACGCCTCCCCCCCAAATACTTTGGCATCAGCAGAAAAGCTGTCTCAGCTTAATTATCACAAACCCGATAGCCATGTTAAAAAAAAAAAGAAAAATTAGAAAAGAAAAAGAAGTACTTGTGAAACTTTAAACAGGTTAGGATAACATCTGTATAAAACACTGTGGATAATAATCACAACAACTATTGTTATTATTCTCCTTCCTTGGTATTCTTTTGCTCTCGCTTGCTTAGCTCCATAATTTCCTTAGGACCTGACTATCAGAAAGTCATTGTCCGTGTTGCTATGGAAACAGGGGAGGAGGGGGATCTGGGGTACATCCCTCCTCCCCTTCTTGTCTTGGACAAAGTTTAATGAATTTGAAATTCTAAAGGAAACCATTGCAAAGGCAGTGGAGAGAAGGACATGACCCAGAGAAGGAGGTAGAAAGGAAAGTGCAGACATAATTGGCAAAATCAATAGCCAAGGGAGAGATGAATGGCAGATAATGAAATATTATACACCTGGCTGCTCATTTTCATTCCACAGCTATTGTTATTTGCTTAATGGATGAGGGAACATTTCACCTATAAACAAGGAGATCTGACACATGCAGATATCAACAGTGGAAGACCATTTGCTTGTTAACTCTGCCTCACCCAGTTTAAAGGCACTCAAATACTGTAGCTGTATCTTCCCTGTCCTTCATGTCATGCAAGAGAAAAACTTGAAGAACGTTTGGAAAATCAACACCAACCACCAGAATTGAAATTCCTTTGGTCTCCTTCCAAAATTGTCCCCAAGCCTGCAATCTGGAATTTCACACTCTTTTATGCACTCTCACACACAAGCAGTTTTCCCACAACCTGGCTAACCTGCTTATGGAATTATCCCTAAGTTAACAAAATGTGTTCACTCAACACAGTAAGCCCCCCCATCCTCCCAGGCAAGAAGGTTAAAATTAATGAAGCTTAGCACCATGTGTGGGTGAAACAATTGTTTGTAAATGACCTGGTTAAGCATGTTGTGTGAAAAACACAGCCCCAAATTAGCTACATTTCTGAAAGGCACAGAAAAGTAAAAGATGATATTTGATGATGATAAAGTAGGATGTAACAGCCTATGTTACACAGAGGACACCCCAATTCTAGTTCTTGGAAACAGAATCATGGAGTTGAAAGTAACCTTAGAGATAATCTTAGCCCTAGCCCTTTATTCAGTACAAGATCCACTAAAACACCTGACAGAGGACCATCCAACTCTGCTCAAAGACTTCCAGAATAGGAGAATTCAGTGCATCATGTGACAGCCAGTTTCATGGCTGACAGGTTTTCCAGTCAGAAAGCTTCTCCTGATACCTACTCAGAACTTACAGTACTTCCTCATAGTTCTGTTGGCCCTGCCCTTTGGTTCAACAGAGGATAATTCCATGCCCTCTGCTATATGACAACCTTTCAGGTATGGAAGATTGCTATTAATCTCCCCTTAATGATCTCTTCTGTAGGCTAAATACACAAAGATCCTTCATCTATTTCTCATAGGGCTTGATTTCCAGACCTCTTCTGGAAGTTACCCCTCCTCTGAATTCACTCCAGTTTACCACAGTGGTGCGCAGTATTCCAAATGGATCTAAATCAGGAGAGAAGAGTGTAGAACAGTTACTTCATATAATCTGGACTCTGCTTCTTTTATTGGGACCATTTGTTTGTTTTAACAGCTGCAACACATTGCTGGCTCATGTTTAACCTGTGGTCAACAAGGACAACCAGTTCTTTCTGACATGAACTAAACCAGGACTTTCCCACCTTATATTTGGGAGTTTTCCTTTTTTTTCTCTCTTTCTCTAAACAGATTCTGGTATTTCTCTTCCTCTCTCTTTATGAAAAATTAATAGAATGGGGGAAATTTATTTCTGCATGAGATTTTGAAGATGTGTGCAATTGGGTGGATTAACTCTTGGCATGCTGGTCTTGCAGAATTCTCAACCAGTGCCATCACTGGCAATGATATGCCTAAGAAGAGGTACTGTAGGTTAGGAAACAAGATGCAAGGTTATCATGATGGTTTCTGTCTGGGTGTGGGGAGGCTTCTGGAGAACTCAAAACCTTGGTTGCTGTTTTGTGACGCTTCAGCTGATTCTAAAAAACTAAATTTAAACAGATATGAGTTAGACTAATCTTAAAAGAAAACCAGTAGAATTTGATTTGATTTAAGCCCAGTTTTCTCCCACTCCCTTATGGATTCTACTGCTCTTTTTTGTTTTTATTTTGTTTTGTTTTAGCAGCAAGAGTTGTGCAAAATAAAACTTTAACCAAAAAATCTTTTATCTTCCCCTAAAAAGATACCCCAATTAAAACCTTCATCTAAAAAAAGAAAAAAGTACTCAAATCTTCCTACAGTTTCTTGCAAATACCTATGTGTAGAAATGTTTGTCACTCTTTCTGGCCTAAGAAATTCCAGAAATAGATTGTTGGGCAGAAGAATTCTGTCTCATGCCTAAAAGACTCACTGCAAGAACTGACTTTTTTTAAGAATTGAAAAATCAGTAATTAATCTGTCATCAAATATAATGCTTAGACATAATGTTTAAGATTACAAACAATGAGCCAGGAGAAGTTTTATATAATTTCTTTTTGGAATAAGCCCAATATCATAATGGTTGTTACTTATTAAGAAGTATGCATAAGAATTCATTCTTGATTATCTCGATCAGCTCAGTTGATTGACTTAAATTGTGTACGACTATAATCTGCTAGGACTTCCAGAAGTTAACAGCATGATATACCAGTGTATATATAATAGTAGAATATCCATGTTAAACATTCACAGTAAGAATAAATCATCAGAAAAATAATAATGAAATGAGTATTTACTTTAACAAAGTATTAAAACAAAACAAAATAAAGACCCCTCAAAATCTGATAACATTCATACCCAGATGCCATCCTCTCAAAGAAGAAATGTTCTTTGGAAGAGCTCAATTTTTAGCAACTTCTGAGAAGAACTCAAAGAGTAGTAAGCCTGGTCTCAACAGGGAGGTTGTTCCAGAGAACAGGTATTACAAATAAAAAGCAGTTTTTCCCAGGACAGGTAAATTTGGATTGGATAATGCAGTTTTGAAAATGGCTAGGTGTCAAGTTCTGTAGGACTTTATAGGTCAAAACCAGATGAAACAGCCGAAGTTTACGTGAGCTTTTCAGTCTTAAATTTTATTATAGTTACCCCCTTTTGGAGCATAATCTCTAAAGCAAATTATTTATGAAATTTTATCTTGGGCTGCTCAGAGGGAGGACAGAGTAAAAGAAATAGAAAGCCTTGTAAATTATCTGAAACCCCTGGAAATAAACCTAGTTAAGGTACTGTATCAGCCTCCTGAAGGTTATACCAAAATGTGTGGGCTTTAACACTCCATTTGAAGATTACGACTGAATATAAAGAAATTGGAAGGTTGTGAAACTAGACGGTTTCCAAGGAATATTATAAAGAAAGAATTGCAGTTTCCAACTACGCTGTTAAAGTAATAGCCCCCTCTTTGTAGAGCTTCTGCAAGCACTCACTGTAGGTCAAAACCAGCACTTCAAAGTGCACCCAGAAATCTATTAGAAGCCAGTCAAGGTCTGTGATGCTGGTGAACTGTTTTTCTAGTGGCATTGCCAGCTATCCAATGAGCTCCTTCATTTTGCACCAACTGCTGCTTCCAGGTGGTCTTCAAAGGAAGCCCCACATGAAGCACAGTGCAAAATTCCAGTCATAAAGTAATGATGGCCTGAGTAACAGTGGCAAAGTTCTCCTCCTTTATAGTGTTGTCCTTATGGTATTTTTTTCCTCCACCATCATCCAGGAGGACATGGATGATGATGATGATGATAGTAAACTGGCCTACAGGAAAGACCAAATGAAGAATAAAAAAGAGACATGGCAAGGGAAAGTATTACATGACCTATACACAAAAGAACTATCAAATAAAGCAAATAATAAGACCTGGCCAACGACTAAGAGCAGGAAGTTGAAGAAAGAGACAGAGGGGCTCATTCTGGCTGCATGAGACCAAGCCTTAAGAACAAATGCATGCAAAGCCAGAATTGAGAAGACAGCAACAGACAGCAAATGCTGCCTCTGCAAAGAAGCTGAAGAAACAGTGGACCACCTAGTCAGCTGCTGCAAGAAGATCACACAGACTGACTACAAACAATGGCATGACAAAGTAGCAACACTGGTGCATTGGAATATCTGCGAGAAATACCATTTGCCTGCAAGCAAGAACTGGTGGGACCAGAAAATAGCCAAATGAAGAAGCTAAAGTGCTCTGGGACTTTGGAGTTCAAGCAGACAAAGCACCTGCCACACAACACCCAGACTTAACAACTGTTGATAAGAAAGACAAAAAAGTCTGGATAGTGGACATTGCAATACCTGGAGACAGCAGAATAGAAGAGAAAGAACTGGAGAAAATCACAAAATACAAAGACCTGTAAATAGAACGACTGTGGCAAAAGAAAGCAATGGTAGGTCTAATAGTAATAGGTGCCTTGGGTGCAATCCCAAAACATCTGGAGCACCACTTGAAGACCATCAGCATTGACAAAATGGCCATGAGTCAATTGCACAAGGCAGCTTTCCTTGGAACAGCTTCCATCCTGAGACAATACCTTTTACATTCATCAAACAACATCTGCTTATCCCAGGTCCTTGGGAAGGACTCAATAGGTGGATAAAAATGCCAGATCCAGTGTAAACATCTGGCTGACTGTGCGACCAACAACAATGTAATAAAAAAAAAAACTATTTTACAAAGCAAGTGCAAATATACAATGTTGCTTCAAGTCACATATTCATTTATTCTGTTTTTCTATTAAAGTTAGAAAAATCTGGTTTGTAATGAAAATCATTTACATAAATTTATAAACCTCATTGGTTTTGAATCTGTGATTCAACTCTTGATTCCTGTGTAAATATTTTTAATGTATATGATATTTATATAGAGAGCTTATATAGAGAGCTCTTATCTCACTAAGTGGTTCTATTTGTTGTTGTTCAGTCATTATAGCTAAACCCAATCTCTAAGCACTCCAGTGCCCCATCCTTGTAGAAACCTACATGTGATTTGATTATGTGCCATCAAGGCAGTGTCAATTCTTCCGATCACATAGATAGACCTTCTTCAGGATGATTTCCCCCCAACTTGGTGCTTCAAGTATTCTAATGGTGTACCTATTGCTGCTATAAACGAATCTATCTACCTTGTTGCTGGTCATCTTCTTCTTCTCTTTCCTTCCACCTGTCCCAATATTACAGACTTCTCAAAAGAGTTAGGTCTCCACATAAATGTGTTCAATCTGAGCCTGGTTACTTAGGCCTGGAGTGAGAACACTGGTTTGATTTGTCTGACAATCCATTTGTTTGTTTTCTTGGCTATCCATGGTACTCTTGGGAGTTTTCTCCAAAACCAATGCTCAAAAGCATCAATGCTCTTTCTAACCTGCTTCTTCAAAGTCCAGTTTTTGTTTCCCTAGAACATCACAGGGGAAACCTACATCTGTACAGATCAAAATATATACATTGTGTAAGTGTGTTTTCTGACTTCAGTCATTGCAGAGTGAAGATAATTGCAATCTGTATGATTTATGGTTCACTGCATAGAGGAAATATGAAGAACTATGAATGGCAAGTACAAGGAAGTAGTGAGGTCTTCTCTACAATTACAATGCCCATTATAGCTATACAGGATGGAGCTGATGATCTCAGTTGAAAGTATTATCCCATTTCTGGATAAGAATCCATTTAGCCAGTTCTCTTACTTTGACAATTGAAATCATGTAAAATTTTCAGCAACTCCTCAGATAACTGTTTCTTGGAATTCCCCAACATTGAAGACTCCTGAAATGTTTTAGGTATCTATCCCAATGCACTTTTTTACAGTTAGAAAACATATCCATATGACTATTCTAAATTTTAGAATTAATTTTGTTTGTTTTTAAAACATTATTTATCATATTGGAATGCAGTTATCAAGTCCTCATTCAAGTCCTAAATGTAGACAGAATAGCTCTATAGGATCAGACGTGACTGATCACATGTCAATATATGTCCTTGCAGATCTCAAAGATAGCCAGTAGCCTCTGAACCTGGAGAAGGTGGCCCAGATGGATCCAGATGCCATTAGGGAAAGACTGACTAGAGAATGACATGCAGAGGAAGAAAATGCTGCAAAAGAGTATAGGAGTCCATGCTGGAATGGTGGTGCTTCTACTGGGGAATTGGCAATATATGAGAAGTTTCTGGTTGCCTGTCTGCCTTTGAGATAATTGTGACAGCCCTAATCCTTTAGTTTAATTTCTCCTTTCAATTTTGATTCAGACAATGGAGTGGGTAGTTTTTGTTAGATAGAAAGTGAAAGTAGTTTTTCTACACCCTTCTATTCCCTTGCTTTTTGACTTACCTCGCTTTGAGTTTAAAACAAAAACAAAAACTTCCTCTTCCAGACCAAAAGAAAAAACCAAACCCCAAAAAACAAAACCCTCTCCCCCAAATAAGGCCAGTTTACTCATCTGGGGGCATTAATTCTTCCAATTACTTGTGTATGCATGTATTGGTAGTAATCACACTGCTTGCTGGCTAAGGCATACACACCATTAAATACCACCATTTCTTTTTCTGTTTTAAAAGGCAGCTTGCCTTGGAGAAGTCTGTCCTCCCCCATCCTTCAGTTTAGAGCTATCTAAGAACATCTTTCAACAATGACCCCCCCCCCCCCGCCCCCAAGAACAAGCCATAGTTAGGCCAATAGCCACTCCTTTGAGTGCTTCTCAAAGGAGCAGAAGGATGGCTGTGGTAGGGAGATTTCATTTTAGGACTAATGTCCAATTTCTCTTAAGGTAGCAGTAGCGCTCCAGCTGACACTGTTGGGGGTGAGGCACTCTTCCCCTTGCATAAAGTGGAAGAAGTCCTGGAATGACTCTTTAGGCACTCAGCCCACTCTCCTTCATTAAGATTCTAGGAACTGAGTGAGAAGGTCAGAATCATCTTAATGACTCATTGTGGTAGTGATGACCCAGATGTCCCTCCAGACTGTTGACTACCACCAAAGTGGGTATGCTGGAGCTGAGGAGTAACACAGGGCTTGTTCTCCTTGAAGCATGTGCTTGGGACCCATGCTGTGCTATCTACAACCCCTGCAAGGCACAGGTCAGCAAGGGAAAGACCACCAGAACCTAAACTACATTGGATTTAGTTTCTCTTGAACCAAGAGCAAATTGCTTTGGGTTTTGATTCTGCAGAACTGCAGCCAGCCCAAAAGAGGTCACTTAACTACCAAAATGTTCAGGTTGAAGACAACATCCATTTTCCATTTTGTGCGAGATGCCTTGCAAAAATAATCATCTGAATATAACAAAGTCCTTGTGAAGTTTTAATGAGATCAAAATAAATATCACATTTTGCTTTCAAATTGCCTGGCTGATGCTTCTGTTTCTTGATATGAATCAAACTAGCAATTTGGTACTTGCAAAACATTTTCAGAGGCATGCTAACATGGTCTCCTGGTGCTGTTCATTAATTAAATCTGAGGATTTGTTTATTCAGTAATCATGGAAACAAAGAGTTATTTTAAACTCTTTTTATTCATAATGGCAGGTAGTATCTTGTTTGAGCTGATTCAGATGTGTTTCTAACATATACCTCCCTGAATTCACATCCATCCTGAATAAATCAAGCAGAAGCATGATCTGAAGTTAAACCTAGCCAGCTTGCAAACATGTAACTGAGATCCCTAAGTGCATGGCAATGAGTTTGAATGTATTAGTTAAGTTCCTTTTCAAGCTGACCTTCTGAGACATCTGCAGGGAGAGAAATTCCAATTTCAGGATGAATTATTGGAAAAAAATGCTTCATTTGTCAGCATTAACAGGGCTATGTCATAAAAAAAGGGCAATTAAGTAGGTGGGAGTGAAGATTTGTTGCCTAAATAAGTCACCACTCTCTTGCCAATGATGTAAAAGCAGAAAGGGCAGAAAACACAGGTCAGTGTTGGTACAAAGAAAATCTACTTTATTATGTGAGAAACCTAATTGGATCCCTAAGCCACAGATATAAGTTCTGTAATACAAATAGAATATTCAATAAGCAACATAAGTTTCTGGAAGAGATACTTCAGTTTCTGATATGAAGTAAGGAGGTGGATGCACTGAAGGATTTGAAAATAAAAATGTCCTGAACTCAGAATGAAACAGCCCCAGTCAAATGTTCCATCAAAATGTTTTGAGTGTTCCGTGTCCCATCAGAACAAAACTGAAAATGGTTTGATTGTTCTGCCATAGGAACATTTTGATTTTGGAAAGTTTCAAGCTTTCAACATTGTGCACACTTCTAGAAGGGAGTTTGAAATAGTTGGAGAGGTCCAATTCACTTACCTATAAATATCTTTAGATCTTGCTTTCAGCCCTCAGCTTAACAACAGTAGCTTTATCTGTTCAGGCAACAAAAATGGAGAACAGTACTAGAAACAGGTCTTACAGTATTTTGAGTATGAATCTTCCTCTGTAGAGCTTCCATACATTAGTTCTTTTCTTGTCCTCGAACACTATGGAGAATAAATGCCCATTTTCTTCCCTGTGATGACCCTTGAAGTATTGGAAGACTTTCTGTCATGTTTTCTGTTAGCCTTTTCTAGTTTATGCTAAACATATCCATTTCCTTTAACTGATCTGCATAGGATTTAGCCTCCAAGCTCCTCACCATCTTTCTTGTCTTCTCTGCACTCTTTCCAGTTCCTTGGCATCCTTTTTTGACTGTGGCAACCAGAATTGGACACAGCATTTGAGGTGTGGTCTAACAGTGCAGCATAGAATTAAACTATTACTTCCTATGATCTTGTATCTCAGCAGATCAGTACCTCTGTTGATGCAGCCCAAGGTTGCATTGGCTTTTTTGGTGACTGCAACACACTGCTCATGCTAAATCTGTGATCTACCAGAACATCCAGATCATTCTCACAAGTATTACTACAAAGCCAGGTATTTGTACCTGTGCACCTGTCTTTTCCTACCTAAGTGTAGAAGCTTATATTTTTCACCATTCAACAGTGTTTTATTGAATATGCCCCAATGTTCCAATCTATGAGGATCCTTTTGAATCTTGACCCTGTCTTTTGAAGTGTTAGGTTTGTGTCATCTGAACATTTGAAAATTTAGAAAAACACTATGTAGAGTAATATCAAAAGTGAGAGGGGAAACAGCCCTTTCAGAAACCTTAAAAGGAATGCCTGATGGATTTAAAAGGATTTAATGATCTTAAAAGATGTCCCGTATTAAAAAAATGAAAAATAAAGATGGGTCAGTAGAACTCCATTTGTGGTAGAGTTCCACAGCTGGAATTCAACCCACTCTCAAGCTGTGTCTTATAACACCAACCACTGTGCCTCCATTATTAATGGGATTCAGGATTTGATTTGGGATAGGCATTGATGACGGGGTTCATTTGGGAGTTGGCTGTCCTTCAGATATTCTGTCCCAAAGGAAATGAGACCTGTCTAATAATAGCCATTATGGTTGTACAAAGTTTCAAAGGATGCTTTGCTTTGGCAAACATTTGATCCAAGCACTCTTTCGAAACCCCACAGGGTAGAAAAGTTGTGTTTATGCAGTGAAGTGGAAAGCTGTAGCATTTTACTTAGTTTGAAAAATGCTTCATCAGAACATTTGACTTTTCCATCAGAACACAGTTTGAAATGATGTGATGCTCTGTCATGTGCAGAAGCAACTTTTCTCTAAGCAACACAGGCAGTTCAGGTAAATTAGCATCTCATCAAAAAGTTGACACAGGGCATGACCACTTGGTGTGCCCCTGATCACCAGATTCTTGAACCCAACTGAGAAATAAGCAGGAAGAAAGTTCAGATAAGGCAGGACTGGTATAATATGATTCAAATAGAAACAGCATTCTGACTATGGCATTTTCTATTAATGGCTATTTCTGAATACTGTTTAAGGACAGCTTCATTTTGAAAGTATTACAGTCATCTAACGAGATTCTCTAAGAAGGGATAAAATAAAAAGATGTATCTGAAGATGAACAAAAGGAAGCCACAATTGCCACTCTATATCCAGGCATAATGCTGAATTATAAGAACACAAAAAGTAGGATGTACCACCTGTTCTGGGCTGAGACATTAAAGAGGTCAACCTGGTTAGTATTTGGATGGAGACTACCAGGGAAGTGGAAAAACATCTTGGAAGGAGGCAATGGCAAACCACATCTACATTCTCGCCCAGAAAAACAACATGGACCTTCCCATGTAGTTATCAGTAGCCAAGCTCAATTCAAGAGTGACTTGAATTGCCCAGCTAGATACCAGCACTGAGCCAGCCTTGGCTGATCTTGAAGGTCTAAGCAGGGATGGGTCTAGTGAGTACTTGGATGAGAGACTACAAGGAAATTATGGGCCTGTAGGATACCCTAAGGAGTTGAAAAACCAACTCCAAAGAAGGACATATTAGGTCTGTTCCAATCAGCCATCTGTTTTTGGAGACAGTTTTCCTTTCCTTTTCCATAGAAAAGCAATACACTAGCTCAGTCCTGGAGACACAGAGGATGCTAAGGGCTCACTGAGATGGGAAAGAGAGAGAGGGAGAGGGAGAGGGAGAGGGAGAGGGAGAGGAGAGAGAGAGAGAGAGAGAGAGAGAGAGAGAGAGAGAGAGAGAGAGAGAGAGAGAGAGAGAGAGAGAGAGAGAGAGAGAGACCAATATTCTTTTAATGATGATTCCTGAGAACTTTCGGATTGATAGTCTGTGTCTCTGGAAAGCACCAGATTGGGAAAGTCTGAAATACAGTTTTTTCCATTGGCTCTTTCTGAAATGACTAGAACTATGAAAACAGTCCTGAACTGCTGTAAGCCCACAGGGATTTTCATAGTTAAAGAAAGATGGAAGAGACCATGCAATAGAATTTCTGTCTACCCCCTACAGATGTTTTCCCTTTCGATCAAAAGGATCAATGAAGGTCTGACTTCCTTCCAGCTAATTTTCATCCTGCCATGGATGGAGTGGGAGTGAAACAGGCACATTTCTTCCAATGAACAACAATCCCTTGGAGACAGTGAGGAATTGCTACCTTGTTACTCTGCAGCATAGGGACGCCTGTTCCCACCAATCCCCCAAGCGGGCAAACCTCTTTGCTTCTTTATCTTCTGAAAGCTACTAACAAACAGATGTAGTTCATCTGAGCTTTCTTTGGTACGACAACTCCAAATGGACTCAAATGTGACTCTTTTAAGTGCTGATTTCTGCTGGGCATTTCTGACAGGAAGAAATGTTTATTTTGAAGCTGTCAGTTCAAGCCAGGATGGTTTCCATCTGCCTTGGCAGGTATGAGTATAAAGTTATAATTTCTGTATTAGCATATGTTTTATTACTACAGCATTTGTTTATGGGAGAGAAATCATGGGAGGGAAATTAATGTAGTGTGTACTTTCATTTGATTTTGTTTCCTTAACACTGTTATTGACTGGCTTGTATAAAATATATCCCTCTTCTAAAATGCAGATACTGAATTCATTAATACCATTCATCAAACAAGCGCTCTGCGCTGAATATCCTAGGATTTGGACTGATTCCATATATCAGGGTTAAGAGACAAATTAGCGGCTAGCAGACCCGTCAGTATAATTTTTCCTAAAGTAACAAGGAAAAAAGTTCCTAATTCTAAGGAAAGAAGTTAAAACCAACAGCAACTGTTTCTGAATTCTTCTTAAATAATTTCTTCTTAAATAAAATAAAAGTTCCTGCTAATTTTGCAGGATGAACAGTTCACTGTCTTTGCCACCAACGTACTTTTAACAGAATAGATGAAGTATATGAGCCATGCGCTTTACGATGATGTTCTGGTCTCTTCCCAAAGCACTAATCTCATGCCAGTTTTTCTCAAAACTTTGCATTCCCATGTCATGATAAAGCAGATTTATTTTATGTTAACTATGGATTGTTGAATAAGCCGTTGGTCTGGGTTCACAGGATACACCAAGTCATGATTTCTAAACCACAGCGGGGAGGCTCAGACAAGTGTAAATCAAAGAAATCACATTATGGCTTAATGCAATATGAGGAGTTACCAATATCTGTTCTTACATATCCTTACTGATATGTAAGGATATATAAGAACAGTTGATCACTATTTTACTGCTCTTGGAATTGTTTTTATCCTTGGGCTATCCATATCAAGCAAGAAAATTAGGAATTAAAGATGTAATGGAGGAACCTGCTTTTTTATTACAAGTATGGGCCATAGTAGCTTATTCCATTTCACTAGAAACAATGCTTTAGTTCTGTGATGTGAAGCCATTAATTAATTAACCACTAATCTCTCTCTCTCTCATTCACATGCACTCATTCCAGGCTGTTCACCTTCCTTTCTTGCCTCATAGAAGATTTGATACATGGGAAAGGATGTCTGGCCTGTATTTTATAACTTCTGGCCTTAACTTTCCCAGATGGGGCTATTCAGCAAACATGTAATTTGTTTGTTAAGTGAATTCTTAGCCTGCTGAAAATCCTCTTTTCTAAAGGTCAAGAAGACTTGGCATGTGAAGACCTTGGCCAAAGTTATATTTCCATCACAATTGGTCAAAGTTGGAGAACCACACAAGGTTTTATGTGGCATGTCAGGTGCAACACTCCAGAAATGAGTGGGGTCTACTGGGAGACGGTATTTTAGGCCTTTTAAGAGGTGGAATGGGTACCTTAAGCAGCTGGCCATTTCACTCTTTGAGGCCCACCCAACCAATAAATGCACAAAAGGTAAAAAGATTTAGCCCCAGTCACTAGAGAAGTTCTAGGGACCATGGAAGACATGGTTGTAGAATGTATCCTCAACCATGCTTTTTTATACTCCTGGTTCGAGGCACTAATTCCAATTTGCATGGAAAACTTACATCTACCATTTGCATCAATTGGATGCTGTTGCAATTGGATGTTGCTCATTGCATTTCTGTACTTCTTTTTGCTTGGGCAAAATGCTATTTGTGGTTCATATAATCTGATAGAATTGTAAGATACAAACTGGTTCTGTAGAAGAGCTGACAAAGCCTAAATGTCGACTTGTTCCTGAGTGTGGACTGTGACTTGGGAAAATGGGCTTCTTCTTTTCCATTATCTGCCTGGGGTGTGGGGAAAAGAATAACTTAATTATTCACAGAGGCATCCATTGGGGAGGGTCAAAAAAGTGGCAATGACCAGACAATCAAAGTCATGCTTTTTTACATGTATCAGATGGAGTTTTGATCATGACCATCTATTTTGTTCCCCCTTTAGACACCGCTATGATGTCAGAAGGAAGAGGCCCAAACAGTGTCCCAAACAGAGTTCAATTTAGACATCCAGGAAGCAAACAAACTCATAACCAGAAATGTAAAAGATGGTACAGCACAAGAAAGGAGAGAGCCAAGATGAATCACCCTTATGTCTTGGATCTGAGTGCTCCACCACACATCCTAAGATGAGGATTTGTCCACCAGCACCTGACCACTAGCATCTAGGATCCTCTTGCACAGGCAATCTTTTCTAGCACCAAACAACATGTTAACTTTCTAGCAATGGGAAGTCTATAAAAGCGGCTGAACAATCATCTGCAGTCAGTGTTTTCACCAACACTGTATAGGGCCCTAGAGGGTAAGTACATCACTTCATTTCCATTCAAGAGTCTATGCTTGGAAAACAGCTGGCTTTCTTGGAAAAATCAATCGTTTTATGTTCTGTCAAAAGAACTGGCCAATAAAAAGGGAGAGCAGCTGATTAGGTATTGAAAAGGAAACTCTGCTCAAGAACATCAGGTTTCCTGCATTATAACTTGATTTCCAAGGCTTCTCTACATCCTTTGTAAAAGTGTCTGCTCTTCTGTCGTATTGCATTGGAATTAATTAATTATAACGGTGAATTAATATAATAGCTGCAGTAGTGCATACAGTGTTTGCACTGTAATTCATATTGCTAGGCAGTCAAGGGAGAGGAAATTTTAACTAAACAGCTGGACCTAGGAATTAACAGACAAGTTCGGAAGAAGTTAAATTCAATATATATACCTCTTAAATGTATATGCCAGCAGAGCTCTGAAACTTTGCAGCAAATATTCTACTATTAAAGGAAGGGGGATATGGAGCTGTAAAAAGTATTCATTTCCAAGTGTTTCATAGCTGTTCAGAGCAGATCTATTGTCCATGGAGCTGGTTATGGGATTCCAACCAAGTTAACTATGAAGATGGGTGTCTTTTACCCCATTTCTTCAACACAAAGTCAATGCACAGGAAAGGTGAAAAACAACAGTAATTTTGAACTGCAGCCAGGAAAAGAAGAGGTGATCACTATTGCATTTTTTAAAAATATCATAAAAACTAATCTGGATATGAGGTGCCTTCTCTAAAAAGGTGAAATGATCATCAAAAACTCTTTTGTTCTAGCTCAAGCAGGATGGTGACATACCAGAAGGTCAGCAACATATGCCTGTAATAAATTAAGCCTTTTGAATTATACGAGGAAATGGGGCTGAAAAAAAGAATCATGCTTTAATCTGTAGAGCACTTAATCTACTGATTAGTTAAAACTCTTTCCATTTGTTGAGCAAGATTTGTAGAATCATAGCATTGGAAGCAATCTGCTAAAGCATTTCAGACATCCAGCCTCTGTTTCAAGATCCTCGTCAGGTAGTCCGTTCCGCGGGTTGACAGCTCATATCATTAGGAAATTCCTCCCAACAATCTCATCTGAACCAGCTTCCCTATAGTTTCAATCCATTGGTTTTGAACTTGATCTTTGTGACAACTGTGAGCAAGTTTACTCTCTCCTCTGTGTGATAACAGCTTAGATATCTGGAGACTGTTGTCAAATAACTTCTCAATCTTCTCTTCTGTGGGCCAGAACTGTAGGCTAGAACCATTCCTCATAGGATTCAATTTTCTGTATTCTCACCATCTTGGTAAGCCTCCTCTGAATTTGTTCCAGTTTGTTGATGTTCTTTTTAGGCTGTAGTTCCCAAAACTGGACACAGAATTGCAAGTGAGATGTACACAAGGCAGTGTAGATGGGCAAAGCCAAGATAGTATAGTTTTCCCCACCTTACTAGGTTGTTTTATGCAAGGAGTTTTTACATGGAGCAGCAGTCAGACATTCATTACTGATATACTTTACTGAAGCAAGAGTAGTGATTTTCGACGCCCTTTCACTTTCATGAATTTCCAAAAGAAGTTGGCTTGAAATATCAACTCACTTGAAGACCAAGAGAAAGCAGAATAACAGTGTGAGTAAATCATTTTTTTTAAAAAACCTTTCAATTGTGTCCAATTCTCGGAGACTGCCTGGACAAGTCCCTGCAGTTTTCTTGGCCAGGTTTTTTTCAGAAGTGGTTTGCCATTGCCTCCTTCCTTGGGCTGAGAGAAAGTGACTGGCCCAAGGTCACCCAGCTGGCTTTGTGCCTAAGGGGGGACAAGAACTCACGGTCTCCCAGTTTCTAGCCTGATGCTTTAATCACTACACCAAACTGGCTCTCTGAGTAAATCATACACGCACATAAACACTTATTCTCCCCAGATAGTTTTCTTCATTTTTTGTAGTATTTATGTTTTAATATACAGAAAAAGAAATAAACAATAAAAATACAGAAATAAAGAAACAGAAAAGAAATAAAACCAACAGAAATCTGTTATACTATATAGAGAGAAATTCACTCAGCCCAACTTTAAAATATATTACATCATATCACCTTGATCATAGGGAATAATATTGCTTGTACTTTTCATTACAGTGATAGAGAGCCTGTTCATAGGCAGAAGCTGAACACATATCACAAATCTAGAATTATACATCTGGAGTCACCCTGTCTTTCCAACCTTAAAGAATAGTCTCTGCTGGGTCCTAAGGTCAGTAAATCCAGAGTTTTTCATCTATCAATAAATTCTAAAATGTTGGTATTTCATTCAAAAGCAATCAACATATTTGAAGTGTACTGATGTTTGTAACACCATATGAACAAATGTACAGGTATTGAACTAAACAGCTAGTTTAGATGCTACGAATGCATCTAGAACAAATTAAGAATCCAATTTTTAACTGATTATACTGCAATTTAATTGTTTGAGACAATCCAAATCCTTTTTCCAATCATTCAGCTGGTGTCATGACTTGATTAGTTATCCACTGATATCCGAAATATTAATATTCATGCCTGCCTATGAGTCTTCCATGCACTCCCCAAATCAGCAATTTTCAACCTGGAATTGTCTCAGAGAATTAGTCCTGATGCGAATAAAGGCTAAAAATTATCTTTTCATCTCAACATCTTCCCTATATGCCTTACTTACTGCCTTTAATGCAGGACATGCAATAACATTTTTGCTAAAAATGGAGTCAAGACCCTTGAATAATATTAGATGGCTCACATAATAACTTTCTAATTGTGCCTATAATGATTTCTTGACTTAATTACTTCCTTTCAATAAAGAAACTTAATGTACTCCCAGTGATAAAACTGAAAATCAGGAAAGATCACCCTTCCATATTCATATGATAGCTATAATTTAGGTAATTTGGGGTTTTCCTTTTCATAAAAAGTATTAATTATTGAACTAATAATTTTTTTACATTTGTCTTTTAACAAACTCAGTGGAATTTTTAACCATCTATTTATATGGATTTTGATCTCAGGTAAGTAATCAAATATATTTATACTGACAAATGAAGAAAACATCCTTGGGATAATTATTCCCAGATATTGCAAGGAATTTAAGCAACAAGTTTACTCCAATTTTTACACATTTTCAAAAAAAATAAAAATAAATAAATACTATACATATAAGAAGCATGTGGTACTTATTCTAATACACTGAATGGCTGATAATTTATCAGCCTGTTTTTAATACCAGTACATTTTGGAATGGGACATATGTAATTATGAGTCATTGCACACTTTATCTCGAGCATCCTTGATAGCAGAAATAATATCCATTTGTTGTAAAAGTTTTTAAGAGCTCAGTATTTTTCCAGGTCTTTCACTTTGTTCCTAATATTTTTGCCTTCTACCATTCAGCAAACATTCTGTATCAAATGCACAGAGGAATTTAAATTCCCAGTTAGCACTTATTAAAGTATTATATCATTCTGATGTAGGTCTTCTTGCATAGGTTCTCAGAAGTTCCTTACCTTTATTTTCCATTTTTAAAAATTTATTCATGAAATATCAGTAATACAGTTGGACATATATCCATTAAAGACATTCCAAACAGCCATCAAGTATGTAGAATGTATGTTTTTCTCTCCCCGCCCTCTTCTTCAAATTTTTATTGCATCGGCTTTATGGTAAATGAATCCTTTTATAATGATGTGCTTCTATACCACCTTGACAAACTGGAACAACACTTTCTTGTAGTGCAACTGGGATATTATCAGATATATCCATTGTCCCTATGTTACATTTATTTATCCTTTCAACTAATGTTTAAGTTAGTAAAAACAGTCTAATCAAGGACAAGTTTTAAGGGGAAGGCGGGAAAAGTATATTCTTCTTGTGAATAATTTAAGAGTTGCCATATATCCACCAAATTAAACTCTGATGTATAAGCTTGCAATACTTTCCATGTATGAGAGTTAAATTTAAGGGAGTGGGGAGGTAGCATTATGCTAATAATGAGGTATCTAAAAGTTGATTAAAATCTCCAGCCATAATTATCTGATCCACAGACAAAGTAAAAAGATTTTCAAAACCCTGCGTAATATATCTGGATAGTCCTTACTAGGGCCATTATAATTAATAAGTGCAGCTCATTTACTAAGACATTTAATCACCACCATTAGAAATAAAATATCCTTCTATATTACTTATTTCTTGTTCAACCACAAATTATGAGTACTAGTTAATCAAAATTACTATATCCCTAGCAGATTTTGAATTTCTAGATAGATGGATGGATGACAAATAGATAGATGATGATAGATACGTAGGTAGGTAGATAGATGGATTTGACCAGCTCATCTTCTAAGTAAGAGAGTTTTCTCTTATGGAAGAATATGTATTTCTTGTAAAAAAGGAATATCAGGTTTTGATTTGCCCAGTTCTGTAAGTATCTGATACCCCTTGGAAATACATGTAGGACCCTTTATATTTCAAAAAGCTAATAAAGATGTGAGACTGGACTACTCAAAATGGGGTAGAGGTGGAGGAACCCTGCCTGTCTAGAGGCCAATACGTACATAGGACAAGGAAAAAATAAAATGTTTTAGCTGACACTGATTTTAAAGAAGTAAAAGAGAAACAGAAAAGTAACAGATCAAAAGAAAAAAAAAGCAATTAAAACAAATAAACAACAACTTTAAACAGAAACTGGGGAAAAGTAAAAACAAGCAAAAGAACCCTTAAAAAAAAAAAAGTAGAAAATAAAAAAAATCTACCCCTAGTGGGTTCCTGAATAGGGCATACAGAAAATACAGTACAGGAATACCACCCTTCTGCTTTCAAGTCAAAATCACCTTTCTCCATCCCCAAATATATATTTTTAAGGTAGCTGTTCCTTTAATTCAGAATAATTACACTCAAACACAGACACGTGCACAAAACTTTTCTCTGAACCATCTGGATCAAAAAACCTGTTCGTACCAGAATGCAGAGATAAACAAATACATATATTTTGAAAAGAAAAACAAGCATTTCATCCCATTTTATCCAGCTACAACATGAGTTTTAATTAATACTTCTGCTTCTGAACCCCTATAGCAACAGATCTGGAAAAACGATGATCAGAAGATCAGTGATTCAAGAGTTGGAAGGTATATCAGAGGTCATCTTGTCCAACTCCTTGCAGAGGATCCACTAGAGCAACTCTGACAGATAATCATCCAGCCTCTGTTTGAAGATCTACTTTGAGGGTTCCTACTAGCTATGATTAATGCATAATATATATGGAAATAGAAAACAGCAAAATAGAGAGTTTTGATTTCAAGCTTATACTCTGGTAGCCATGAATAAATCTTGTGTGTATGTGTGTCTGTGTCTGTGTATATATATTTCTTCTATGAAAGCAACTATGGGTTGACCTTCCTCAGAATTAGAAAATGTTTAATAGTTGTAAATTATTTATGTAATAATGATTTTTGTATACCAGTTACTTCAATTTGAAGATCTTTATTTACTTTCAGAACTGTTTCCACATCAGTAGCACATTTTTAGCAAAATTTTCAAATTAAGTAATTCTTGTTCCATGTAAATCCATCATCAGGTTTTTCAGCTCCACCATTTTTGAACTAAAGAGGGGAGAACAGTTTTTTGCTGCCAGATTGTTAAACCCATGGAATGATCACTTCATGGGATCAGAGAACTGACAACAGAAAAAAAAAATCCCCCTCTTCTCATCTCCCTCTTCTTGGGGGGGGGGGGGCAGAAGTAATGGTGGAAGGAGAGAAAGGGGGAGAGAAGGGTCAGAGAACAGATGTTTTGATGCTAATATTTCCATCCCACAGAATGATCACTCTGTGAGACTTGGAGAAGTGACTGTAGAAGACATACAGGTCTTCTGCTGCCAATAACTGGAATTAAGCAAGATGTTTCCCACCCCACATCTACTCTCTCTCAACCTGCAGTGCTGACATAAGCCCTCCTTGCTTCCTTGATGGAGCAAATTAAGGGTTGGAAGTATGATCAACACTTCTTTAAGCCAGCATAGTTTTCTGCTGGCTTCCACACCAGATACTGGCCTTTTAGTGGTGTTATGCAGAAAGGTCCTTTCATTCTGGGGCCAGAATTAACTTCAACTGGAGCTGTCAGCTGATTTTCTGTCACCTTGAGAAACTCCCCCCAAAGCAGGAGGGTGGGAATTTTGTTCTTTCCGCCTCCTTGATTTCAGATCAATAATAAATCAAGGGAGAAATTCTGAAAGTTGGTAGTTCACAGAAAAAAAGATAAGAGAAGTTCAATGTTTGTCTGTTAGCCCTTCAAGATTAGGAAACCATTGCCATGGAGGTCAAGATTACCTTTACTGTTAAGCCACAGTAACAGAATGTTGCAAGTCTGAAAGTACTTACCACTCCCTCCCTTTATCTTCATGTGAACTAGGGACAGGCTTGTCTGAGATATTCTCTGAAATTACTTTCTTGGCTCCAGCAGAGCCTCCTTTTATCTTACCATTGCCTTGGTAGTGGCTGTCCTCTTGTCCTTCAAGACCATTCCCTCTGCTTTCTACATTACCCATTAAACAGTTAAACCAGTCAAAGGAGAAGATTACAGCATGATGGGAAAGACTGAAGTCATAAATTTGCTGTATCAACCAGAAGTCCAGATGATTGTAAGAAAGGGTTCATTGATGTTTTGGTAAGCAGATTATTCTTATTCTTTTCTTTGTAATTACCAATGACATACTGAGACTGACAGTCTTCAAATCCCCCCAATTCAACATTTTGCTAACTGGTTCTGCAATTATCTTATGCCTTGTTTTTACCATTCCCAGATGTGTTAAATTACAATTTCTGTAACCTTCATAATCTCAGTCAGATGTTTGCCATCCTCATATTGGTGATGCTGGCCGTTGGAATCTAACCAAATTTGTAGAGCACTAGGTTCTGTTCATATCATTAACAACTGATATCCTTTTTTTTTTCTTTTTACAGATTTCCAATAATTTCATTGTCATTTTACTCATGAGCCCTGATTAGAAAGCATACCCCTCTCTACACTGTTAGGAAAATGAAGACATGGTACAGCTGGAAATCATATTAATAATAAAAGAAGAAAAATTCTCAGAGAAAGAAGGAACTCATTTGTCACCTTGAAACCAGCTCTCCTACAATTCTCAAGACGCTTTTTCCTTTTAACAACTTCACAGGAGATTCTTAACTAGAGGCTAAAAGACACTTTGCCATTCCTTTGGAAAAAACAAAACAAAACAGTGCAACAGGCATATAAAAAAAAATAGCTTCTGATTGGAAGAATAAATAATAGTGCACCTATACTATTTTACATGGAACTAGATGTACATTAGAGCTATGAGGACCATATTATCTGGACCCCTATCGGTCAGGTTTCAGGCCCGGCTATGGAACGGAAACGGCATTGGTCGCCCTTATGGATGATCTCTGGCGGAAGCGGGATGGTGGAAGTGCGACCATCCTTGCTCTCCTTGATCTCTTGGCGGCGTTCGATACCGTCAACCACGGTATCCTATTGGGACGGCTCAAGGATATGGGGGTGGGTGGAACAGTTTTGTGCTGGTTCACCTCCTTTCTCCGGGGCCGATCCCAATCGGTGGTGATAGGGAGCGAGAGGTCCCATCCTCGGCCCCTCCATTGTGGGGTGCCGCAGGGTTCGGTTCTCTCTCCGCTCCTTTTCAACATCTATATGAAACCGCTGGGTGAGATCATCTGCCATCATGGGATGAGGTATCATCAGTATGCTGATGATACTCACTATATATCTCCATCCCTGGTGAGGTAAGTGATGCCGTGACCGCCCTCTCGCAGTGCCTGGAGGCTGTGAGGGTTTGGATGGGGAACAACAGGCTCCGGCTGAACCCTGGCAAGACGGAGTGGCTGTGGGTTAATGGCTCCTCTGTATCCGGGACGTTGTCATCATTGGTTCTGGATGGGGTGGCACTGCCCCAGACAGACCCAGTGTGTAATTTGGGGGTCCTCCTGGACTCACGGCTCCTGCTCGAACAGCAGGTGGCAGCCGTGGCCAGGAGGGCTTTTGCACAGCTTCGGGTTGTGCACCAGTTAAGCCCTTTCCTGGATCGGGATGCCCTGCAAACAGTCACTCATGCCCTTGTTATCTCCCAGATAGACTACTGCAATGCGCTCTACATGGGGCTACCCTTGAAGAGTATCCGGAAGCTTCAGCTGGTCCAGAATGTGGCTGTGCGAGCAATTTTTGGGGCCCGAAGAAGGACCCATATAACACCTTTGCTCCGCGAGCTGCATTGGGTACCGGTTTGCTTCCGGGTCCAATTCAAGGTGTTGGTTATCACCTTTAAAGCCCTATATGGCATGGGGCCAGGTTACCTGAAGGACCGCCTCGTCACCATGATTTCAACCTGTCCCACCCAATCTCACAGAGAGGGCATGCTCCGGATTCCCGCGGTAAAAGAACTTCGACTAGCGGGGTCCAGAAGGCGGGCCTTCTCTGCTGTAGCCCCCGCCCTTTGGAACATCTTGCCCCCGGGGGTGAGACAGGCCCCCTCACTCCAGGCCTTTCCGAGGGATTTGAAGACCTGGCTCTGCCATCTGGCCTGGGGCGGGGAGGGAGGATATCAGAAATGGGGTTGGCTGGCCCCTTAGCGGCCTGGTGTGGCCTCTATCGGCCTCTTGGATTTTTTAGCCTTTTTATCTTTCTCTTTGTAACTCTGGTTTTATAATCTTTTTAATTATGTATTTCCGATTTTAGTTTGTTGTAAGCTGCCCAGAGTCCCCCGTTTTGGGGAGATGGGCAGGGACAAGTCAAATAAATAAATAAATAAATAAATAAATAAATAAATAAATAAATAAGATCTGAAGAGTAACTTCCATTAAGATTATCAATCCAATGTGATTTGATAATTAAAATCAATTTGGAAACTGCGCTGATTCAATGTAACACTTCAATCTGAAGAATCAAATAGGGATAATAGGATTTTATATTTGCATTCTGGGTGTGTACGTGTACTTCGGAACTGATGGGATGTGGGTACCATTATGGTGGCTTGTAAGGAACGCTTTAACTTAGAGATACTAGCTGAAACATACTTGGGATAATACTGGGCTTAGTTGTGCTTGTAGCAAACTACTAAAACTGCTTATTACTGTCCTTATGGTTAGCATATGCTGTATTTGTCACAGGTACAATTACGGCAAGCATGTTATTTTACTAAAAAGTGTTATGTGAAAGAATAAATTGTTTATGTATATATGCTGAGAAATGAAGATGTAAGCTTTATTATAAATGAAAAAGCCAATTTGTATGTAAAAAAGCATGAACTGGTGTCATATAGGTAGTGGATATATATTAAAGTAGGTGGTGATGGATAGTTCTAAGTTATACTCTTGTGAAAAGTGATAATGGAAGAACCAAAGCTGAGTTTCAGGGAAAATTGTGCAAAATTCAGAATGAATTTGATCCAGGAGAAAAATTATCACACTAGGTGACATGAATGGAAGAGTAGGAACAAGGTGGGAGAGGTGAAAAAAGTGATTGGGTCATTCAGTGACCCAAGAATGAAGGATGATGATGATAGTTATGTCAGTATCTTCTTAGAAAAAGTGTTGTTGGTTTCAAATACCTGGTTTAAGCAAAAGTCAAACAAAAGAACGAATGACAAAAGAATGAATGTAAATCTAAAAGCATGATTGGTTTGATCTGTTTATGCTGAAAAAAGAAAGAATTGGTAAAGAAATCAATGAAGACTTTGAATGCAGGCAGACCACTTTTTATAGTGATGAATATGAATCTTGGGGGGAAATGGATACAGAAGAAAAAGAAGCAAGTAAAATAAAATAAAGTGAAAGTATAACGACTGTATGTGGAGGAATTATCTACATCTTCCTGCATATTATAATATGGAATAATTTTTCAATGGAAGAATTAAAACTGGTTTTAAGGAAAGAGGATGGGTAAGCTGCTTGCAGCAGAGTGGAAAGAATTGTGTTACAGAATGCCACAGATGTGTACGTAGTTAAAAAGGCTGCCCGCTGGTATGATGAAGTGAAAGAGGCTGTGGATGAGCAAAAATGCTTGCTGCAAAGAATAACTGCTCCAAAAAATGAGGATGAGAGAAAGAGAGTGTACAGGGGGAAAAAAAAGTTTCAAATGATGTTTGCAAGGAATGGTTAAGATGAACAGAGGCAGAGAAAATGCTGAACTACTTTGATGGAATTTAAAAAAAAATGTTTTGGTGGAAAATAGCTAACAAGCTACCAGCAAGATGCATGGAATTAAGAATAAAAGTGATGACTTGGGGTGATACTGAAATGCAGGAATGAAGGAAAGATATTGTAGAGATTAGTAGGAGAATAATGGTGATATGCTGAAGAGTGAAATTGAAATAGATGCTAGAACAAGTTAGGATTCTTGAAAAAAGGGATGAAAAGGATGTAAATTATAAATGTTCTTATGGGAAACTGAAAATGGTAAAGCTGCAGTGAAAGGTAGTATAATTGGAGATAAGTTAAAATAAGGATGTGGTGGCTGATAGAATTACTGTGTGTATGTTTTTTTAGCATATGTGTGAAAAGTTTGTCTGTGCCTGATGATTGGAAGAATGCTGTTATTGTCACCTGCTACAAAAGGAAAAGTAACAAGAATGAATGCAAAAACTTCAGAAGGATTCGTTTGTTAAATGTGCTTGATGAGGTTTTAGCAGAATTCTGACTGAAAATGTAGTAGAGATGGCAACAAGTAAAACTGGGAAAAGGGTTGTGACTTCATGCCAGGCAAGAAGTGCGCAAACCAGAT
The DNA here is from genome assembly GCA_030867105.1 of Liasis olivaceus. Classification (NCBI taxonomy): domain Eukaryota; kingdom Metazoa; phylum Chordata; class Lepidosauria; order Squamata; family Pythonidae; genus Liasis; species Liasis olivaceus. The sequence goes on from CM061354.1 coordinate 6,249,307, forward strand.
TTTTACTGTTCAGCAGGTGATTGAAAATTATAAGGATGTAGACTTCTGATGTGGAGTTATGGTGAACTAAATGTTCTTGAAGGAGAAGGAGCAAGATTGGTGGCCAGACGGAGAATTGTGGCTGGTGAAGTCTCTCTGGCAAAAGGAAAGATTGTGAGATTGCTCACTTGCACTCTAGACAGCTGTTCCTCATGAGTAGACTGCAGGAACTGAGATTTTTGTGGTCAACTTGTGAATCGAGTGGCTGGGAGTCGAGGGATTTCCATCAAGCTCACAGCAGTAATATAGTCAATATAGACACAAAGTTCAACCAAGCCTCATTTCTTAATCACTTTTGGAAATTGCTTCTTAACTGCTTTTCAGCTATTAGGAACCTTTGGATCAAGTCTTTGTCAACACTGGGTAAGTTTCCCTCATTCCTTAGTGAAAGAAGTTTGAATTAAAAGCTTAAGGACTTAAAAAAATCTTTTTTTGGAATAAACAGCAAAAGGGTGATTAGAATGTTGATTTTGGAAAGTTACAAATGGACTAAGGGTCCAGATGGATTTGAAATAAGATTTTGAAATTAATTATAAGAATCCTTACCATGGGAAAATGCTGTTGTTTTGATTTTTTTTTTAAATAAATGATAGGATGGGACTTTGAAGGTTGGACACTAGAGGGAACCAGAAGGAACTAAGGTTTATAATTAAAGGAGAAGAACACTTACATCTGACTGACTAATACTGAATGGAACAAAATAACACTGCCACACATCAGATACATCTCAGAAGCTACCAACAGACTATTACAACCACATGGCATCTCCGTAGCACACAAACCAACTAAAGCCCTCCAAAACATCTTAAGCAAACCAAAAGACCCGGTAGCCCAAGAAGAAAAAACAGGAGTCATCTACAACATACAGTGTAAGGACTGTAACATCCACTATGTAGAACAGACAGGCAGAAGGCTTGCAGAGCACATCCATGAACACCAACTAGCAGTCAGGAGACATGATAAAAACTCCTTAATCTCACAACAGATGGACAGACTCAACCATAGTTTCAGCTGGGAAACTGTCAGCATCTTAGACCAAGCTAAATCCAAAAATGCAAGAGAATTCTTGGAAGCTTGGTATTCAGACAAGGCAGCCATCAACAGGCACATAGAGAGAAACAACATCTACTCACTATTCAAAAGAGACAATAGAAAGGAAAATGAAAGACCAGAACATCTCCTCACCAGCAATCATCACCCAGATAAACAGAGATTAACACCAAGATTACCACCAGACATACAAGCAGTAAACAATACCTTAATGAAGGAACTACCAGAGGAAAAAAATAGAACAAAACAAAACCCACACCCCCACCAACACTGGCAGGGCATGCCACTGTATATAAACAGAGAGCAACCCCATCCCATTCTAGCACTGAAGATGTTACGTAGCTGGGTAATGAAATGTTTGCAAGAAAACAACCAAGCTCAGAGAACTCCAAGGACTTCACAGTTCAACCCTGAGCTACACATATTCGCTTCTATTGGTAAGGAATTAAGTTCTAGGACATTATTTGAAGGGATTAAAGATCAAGATTGTTAAAAGTAAAAGGAAAGAATGTAAAGAAGCTTTATTTGATCAAGGTTGAAATAGATACGTGGCTATCTCTGGTAGCCCTTAATAGACTTTTGCTGACCAGGACTGAATGATGAAGCCCTAAATATTTGTTTATAGATAAGAGATGAGATATGGGAAGGTCATTTGTATTTTAATTGAAGGTGATAAGTTACTAAAATTGTTTATACTTGTCGTGATGAAGGGGAGAAGTCATTTCTTTATATATTTCTTTTCGCTTTCTTTACTATATTCCTATTTTTCCTTTCTTTCCTTTCTTTTTTTCCCCTTCTTTTCTGCATTTTCTACTTCTTCTTCTTTTATTTTTCTGAGTTTGTATTAGTTTTGATCTTTTCAACTGTAATCCTTAGTCAAATTATTTTTTTAAAAGAAAATTACGAGGATGTGAGAAAGGATATCCATTGTATGATTGTTGATTTAGAGAAAGATGTAAGATAAAGTGAACAGACGTGCATTATGTAGTGTTTTGTGTGAATTAGAATGAAGCATGGTTGCTGAATGTAAGCACAACAGTATTCAGTGGAAGCGAAGCATTCAGGAGAATAAATGGGTTGCTTAGGAAATGGTTCAGCATTGAAAATGGAGTAAGAAAGGAAAGTGTGATGTCCTCTTGGCTGATTAATGTATTTATGGATAAATGTATAAGGAATGCTGGTGGTGATTTTAATGTGTGTTGGTTGGGCACATTAATGTGCATAGTTTTGTATGCAGAAAATATTGTGTCATTGGCTCTGAATCCAAATGATTTACAGCAAATATTAGATACAATGTAGAATGCAATGAGCACCATGGATCTCAAAATTAATGTATCAAAGACCAAGGTGTTTGATGGAGAAAACCGAGTGAATTATTCCAAATTATATTTAAATGGAGAATAATTAAAGCAGGTAGCTGAATCTGTGCAGCTGAGTAAAACGCATACTAAAGATACCAAAAGGGATGAAGAAATATAAAGATGTGAAAATGCTGTAGGAAATTATCAGATGGTATACAGCTTGCTGCATGTAATGAATATTTGTGGAAAGATAAGAAAGGAGCAGAGGAAGGCAGAGAGAGTTCATCTCAAAATCATCCAGCTGATTTTGCACGTAGCCTAATCACTGAGGTACATTTGCTCTAAGAAACAAAGGCTGGAGAAATGCATTTATATCTATAGGTCCATGTTTTAGAGGAGGAGGAAAAGAATTAAAAAATGATAAGGCATCAAGCAGGGAAACTACCAATTCAGTGCCATATAGATTGCCAAATAAACTATCTCCAAATATTGATGCTTTTTAGCAAAACAATAATTATGCCCCCTAAAGAGAGAGAGACATTTATTTTGAATATTGACAGTTCAATTCTGCTCATCTTTTGCTGCATCATACATAGATTAAAAAAAAAAATAGAAGGAAAGTATCCATTTGTAATCTGGACTAGCCCTACCATTCAGCAGTTGCCCCTGGGTAGCAGATGATGAATTGACCTGGCTCTTTCATTCAATTTCCCTGTTCTTGTTGGTTGGGGAGGAAGGTACGATAGGAAGAGCAATTATGCCACATGTCTTCATAGACACATACAGTTAACACATATTACAAAATTTGTGGAAAGATGTGAAGCCTTAGTCCATTTTCGATTAAGTTAATCCAGATTGCTGCAATCCTATTGTTAATCACAATGGAGAAGTAGCCATCCCGGGCGGGGGTGTGTGTGTCTCATTTTCATTCCCTCCCAATGATCCTGTGATCTCTTCCAACTCCATGGTGATTCTAGGGACCTTCCCTGCCACCAGCTGCAGACCAATAATAATACAGAAGACTGGGCAATATAGGTTGTAGGTAAAGCAAGGAAGAATAACCGGAGATCTTGTGCTAAACACTACTGAACCATGGATGTTTTCCTGGCATTCCATTCCTTCTGATAACTACTTTAACTGCTGGTGTAATTTCAAGGGGTGGGCAAGCTTGAAAGGCATGCTTTGACTCAATGGAATTTTAAGGTTCAAACAAAGCATCCCCTTGAAACTGATTCACAAGCAAAGTAGGCTCCTTGTTTCTAACAGTGAAGTAAGTGACCATGAAGCTTCTCACTGTCTTCTCTCACCGAGCTCACATTGCAGTAAGGACTGGAGAAGAAGACTGAGAAGAACCTTATCTCACACTACTGGCTCAAGTGCTTCCAGGTTAAATAGCCATGACAAACAGTGAAGCATTTCTTGCAAAATTCAAAGGAGGTGACCAGCCTGGATTCATCTTGATGCACAATGAAGTCTGAGCAGCTCCAGCATGTGCCGTGGGCAATCTCAATGCTTTCCTGTCTGGAAGTACTTTGACCAGTGCTGGGGAAGAAGGTTGAGAGGACCTTCTTCTACTTCTCTGCCCCAAACTGGTTCAAGGCTATCTAGATATTCTTCACTGATAAAATCAAATTCCATCCTCACATAGCAGAGTGGATGTCACCTCCAGAGTATAAATTTCTTTACTGAAAGAAATTTTAGTCATTTATTTTGGTTTAATTTCTTCAACAAAACTGTTAAGTTTTTCCAATATGCTTACATATCAATTGTAACTTCAATCTTGTGAACCAGGAGAGCATTGCAACAATGTGTGCTAATTAACAATTGACTGGAGAAGAGAAACGCATTATGGAAGTTCTGTTTTTGTTTTTGTTTTTAATGAGAGTTTGTCTCTGGCATCATCACAGCTGAAATCTGAATTAATAGTTGGAAGTGGAAGCACATCCCAAGCCTTGATGTATCTATCATACCATTTTCAGATCTTTGAAAACCCTAATTATCTCTCTCCCATTTGATGAGAAATCTCCTCCTCCTCTGAGTTTTGGTCTCCTTAGGGAAAAATAAAATATATAGCCATTTCAAATTGCCCACAAAACCTCTCAGTGTTGGCATACCTGCAATTCATTCACTCTTATTCCATTACTTTAAAAAGTTTTACAGTCAATATTCAAAGAATTAACTGTAAAAAACAGATTTTGTTTCTTCCTGTTCAGTTTGCCAGCTGGTTTTTCTGGCTTGAAAAGTTGTTTATATGAAGTAGGACAAAATATCCCTTTCCGCCTTATTTCCTTCCTTATTTCTTACCTTTCTTATCCTGCTTACAAGAAAACAATTTTCAGAAGAAGCAGATTTCAGTCTAGATTACATTACCACCACTGCAGAGAAGCTGGGATTATGTGGTTTATTTTGTTCTGGTTTAGCTTGCTAGGCACATTTAGCCAATATTCAATAAACCATGGTTAAACAAACCATGGTACAGCATGTTGTATATGCCAGGTCTTAGAGGAAAATCAGACATAAAAGATGTGTTTGCCTACATTTTGAACAAAATGGGTCCACAATCGACCCATGAAAGTTTGAAACATAACATGATTAAACAATAACATCAAAAGCCCTCATGTACACAAAGTCTTTTTCTACATTTGTTGCTATCCATAACACAAACAACCCTTGGCAATATCTTTTCTCTACCATGTCTCCTTCATATTTCCTTTAGCTTATCCCTAGCCTATGAATGATATGCTCTCTGGAGAAGGCTCTGATGCTGGGAAAGGTGGAAGGAAAGAGATGAAGAGGACAACCAGCAGCAAGGTAGATGGACTCAATTATAGCAGCGATGGCTGCAGCAGTAGAAGACCTGAAGGACTAGGTTGGAAATAAAATGTCCTGGAGAAAATCAATAGGCAGTGAGTGTCAGCACCAACTTGATGGACATCATCATCATGAATGGTGCAGCCTTAAGTCATTCTTAGCCATTCCACTGTTAAACATTTTCCTTTTTTTCAAAACCCCCAAGGTGTATAAAATCTGTTAAGTTTTGCCACACATTCCCTTGGAAAGGACTGCTAATGATGGGAAGCAGAGGCAATAGAAGAGAAAGAGGTTATTGGCAACTGGGACCTCTTCAAATGCTCACCTTTATTTTTTTTTAATGCCACTAATGTACTTATCCATTTACTGTTAAGGACTCTAGATTTAGGCCAAACTGGAATTTTAATCCCAAAGTGGTCTTTTTTTGGGGGGGGAGGGGGGAGGGTGAATGGTATGTTTTCCCTCTGTTCCCTCCTCCCCCCACTAACTAAACAAGTTTTAAAGTAGGCACCTGGTGTGTTCCATACTAGAAAGGAAAGCTTGGTTTATAACAGTCATTTGCTGTAGTAGCTGTAAATTAGATAATTATTCTTTCTAAGCTTCTCAAGGTAGAAAGAGGGAAGAGAGGCGAGGAAGCTTTTGGTCCATAACATGTGCATTTCTAAGTTACTTAGAAGGTGGCAAAACAATCCTTTGGAATGCCAAAGGAATGGAACAATTGCTAAAACTAGCACACTGAACTATAAAAGTGTTGAGGGGAAAAGCAGAGACATTTTAAACTGCAGTTGGAGTAAAATAGCTTAATATTGGTCTGTGAGTTTGTATGTGTGTTTTTAAGTTTGTCATGAAAGTCGTATGCCTCTTCCAACAGACACATTTTTATTATGTCCTGTTATACTCAATTTTTGCAAGCAACCTCACCTTGATATAATGCATTTCGGCCACACTTTATACTGCATATTTCCCCACAACACACCAACTTTGACTACATTTTCCCACCATAAACTGCATTCAAAAATGCAAAAAGGAAAAAAAAAAAGTTCAGGAACACTGAACTGAGTAATAATTTCAACCAGAAGGCATGGATACAGAAACAAGAGAAATTGTTCTGAAGCCAATCTGTTCAGATCTAATCCCTTTTGAGAAGTATGATTCAGAAGCACTTTGTCCAATTTCTTAAAGGGAATGGTTAGAGGTGCATTCCGTATGGAGGGGTTATAGGTTCAGCCAACCCTTGGCAGCAACAGATGGGTCTAGGAAAGACTCAGGACTAGAAGATCTTCTTGTTACCAGCATCAACAGGACTGAGCAGGGTGAAGACATCTGATGTGTTATAAAGGAGTTTGCTAGGGACTTAAACTTGAACAGGACACATTATCTATGCCCCCAGAAGAATGTTATACTTGCTGGACATCAAAGTATGATTTGAATGCAATGTTTAGAAAACAGCAAATTGTTGTTTGTGAGAGCTGGATAGAAGCTAGTGCTTCATTAAAAATATAACTGTGTACAGATCAGGATGAAGGTCCTGTAATAAATTACTCAAATTGAGGTTTTTCCCATCTCTATTTTTCTTAACGATACAATAAAGCTTTTGTATTCTCCCACATATCCTAGATAGGAATTTTCAAAATTTGCTCTTGGCTGAAAGGAAGAGCTGTTTAACCTTGGGTATTTAGAATTTATCCAGCCTTTGTTAGCTTCCAAGAGGAAAGCTTACGAAGCTTAAGCATTTTAAAGCAGAGCTGGGAAATTTAAATCCTGCGATTCAGACAAATAATCCAAATCTTCCAAAGCCTTGTGCTGGAACAGAAGCTATGATGATGATTATTACTGCTACTGTTAATAAGTAATAATTGCTATTATTAATCTGGGCTTACTAAGCCTCTGCAAAACTTCAAAGCAGGGCTATTCTTTGACAAGATCCATAGAGAGCTCCTTCCCTCTGAAACTGCTTTGTGAAGCAATGTGCCCTCCTGCTTCTAGAACCACCCCCCCTGGCAAAGCATGCCCCCCAGATAGCCTTTCTGCTAACTACCACATCCCATGTTCTTCTTGCATTTTCAGTAACTCTTTGGCTAATGTAATTTTTGATTATGGAGCCTGTATCAGGTTTATATTAAACAGAAAGGTAAACGTTCAAAAGTATCAGAAAAATCCCAGTTCTCATTGATTGTTCTAGATCTCTTTGGACATTACGAAACCTTGTTTGAGCTTTGCAAAAGTTGGACAACTCTTTGTTTTGTTTTGCTTTCTCCTTTCCTTCCCAACACCCCTCATCTGTATCTTTTTGCCTAGAGAGTCTTCAGCATTCCAGAGTTAAAGCCATGCAAATGAAAGGGGTCAGAATAAAGGGAAGGTTGTAAGAACTTGGTACATTTATCCTCAGGGAAAGGAGTTGGAGGGAAAGACAATTTCAGATAGCTCCAAAGCCTATTGGAAAGATGCAGGAAAACATTTGGGTGTTTCTGAAATGGTGCAAATAAGGAAACATTCTGTATCCTGCGTACCTCTTTCAGTTTTGTAGCTGCCAATCCTTAGCTGCACTAATAGAAACTATTCTATGACACCTTTAATCTACAAAGTTATACAGAAATTCATTCCCTTCCCTTTGACTGTACACAAGATACTTGAAAAGGGAGTGTAGGACATTGGGTATGTGTATGATACTGGGAGGTAGACAGTTTCACTCCCATTATTCTGATAACCACTTTTAATAATTCTTGAATAGGACCTTTCTCTCTCTGCTCAACCCACCTCAGAGGGCTGTAGTTATGGGGAAAATAGGAGGCAGGAGTCTTTGATACGTATGCCACCTTGAGTTGATCAAAAGTAAAGGAGGGATAAAAATCTAATAATAAATAAATATATCTGCAGACTTTCTGTGTTGTGGAGCTGGATGCTGACATCAGGATCTGTTAGTGTTGGCTCTTGGTGTTCAATGTTAACAGGTTCTACAAAGCTGCTTTTGTATAGAGCAGTGTTTCTCAACCTCAGCAACTGTGAACTGTGTAGACTTCAACTCCCAGAATTCCCCAGCCAGCCATGCTGAACTTTATAGAGCTTAGAGTATAATGATTGTTCTGTAGGGTCAGCTGAACATACCAGAACAGTTGGTGCTACAGCCTAAATGGCCTTCTTATACCACAGAACCTAGTTTGCCAGATTTGTGGAAGAACCAGAACTTTGATGGCAACATTGGTTAAGATACTCTTCTCAATTCCTGAAAGTCCAAATTGGAGATCTGAACACATGCACTTCAGCTACTATGACTACCAATGAATCAGGACTATTGCAAAACAAGTTTTCTACCTCCCATTGGCAACTACTATGAGTAAGGATCAAAAGTGGGGAAATTCATTTCATTAAGACCTCAACCCTTGGAATGAGTTCTTAAAATTAATCGATGGCTAAGTGTGGGAATTTTGCCACTAAGAGGCTGACACTCATCATGAAAAAAAATATCTTACACAGCTTTCAGAGGAGGAATGACTTGGATACTGTGATTCTTTTTAATTTGCAAGATGGGAAAAATGTAAAAGTATAAGACGAATTTCCACACAATTGTTACAAATAATAGATACAACATAAATCTATTTCATGGTCTCAGTTCGTCAGCTCTTGTATGGCGAACAACTTGAACGGTTAGTAAGTTGTTCTTGTTGGGACCACTTCATCCTGATCTCCTTGTACCTTGGTTGCTGATTAATAAAGCAGGAGACATAATGAAAAAGAAAAATGGGACAGGCTAGTGAAGGCCAAGTGAGGACATTTCAGCACCATCACTGATTTCTAGTCTCTCAAAAGCAGGTTGAAATGGACACAAAGTCACCTTCAGGACTTACAGTCTTGAAAAGTGTTCTTTTAGCTAGAGACCTCTTACCAGTTGACCACTCAGAGAGTGAAAAAATCAGCATTCAGACAGCACCCAAACTCCTAACTCTCTGCTTCTATCTAACGGTCACCCAAATCTTTGCAGGCCAGATATGGTATGCCTACAAAAATTCAAAGCTAATTTGGAAATGCTGTGCAGAATTGCCTTATATAATAGTTTCCACACATGAGAGTTTAACTTAGGTGGGATAGTACTGTGATCTAATAAGGGATCTAAAACTTAACTAAATCACCAGCCATAATGATCTGATCCACAGCCAAAACCCCCCCCATCTCTGGAATATATCTGGCTGATCTTTAGGATTAAAATAACTACAGGTAGTCCTTGTTTAGTGACTGCCTTAGACAGTGACTGTTCACAGTTATGACAGTGATGAAAAAGTAACTTTGTAACCAGTTCTTGCATTTACAACCTTCACAGGTCTGTAAAGCTGAAGTCAGACCATAAACCCAGTCACAGTTTCATTTGGTGACTGCTTCACTTAATAACCAAGTTGCTGCTCCCAATTGTGGTCAGTAAACGAGGATGGCCTGTAATAAATGCAGTAAATTTATTGAAAGACTTAAATCACCAACATTCAAAATATATCACTTCTATCATTTATTTGTTGTTCCAGATTTTGAGCATTTGTAAATCAGAAATACTACCTGCCCCACTCCCAGGAGATTTTGAATTTCAAATGATATATACTTGATCAACCCATCTCCTAAAAATGATAACTTTATCTTGTAGAAGAACATAAGTTTTATGTTTAAATTAATATTTTTTAAAAATATCAGATTTTAAATTGCCCAGTTTAGTGTCTGTCTCCTCTTGGAAGGACATCTAAGGTCTTTTATATTCTATGAAATCAAAAAAGATATCAGATTGGACTAAACTCAGAAAAGAAAGAGAGAGAGAGAGAATAGGGAACAGAGAACTGCACAAAAACTAATGTTTTCATAGTTAAAATATCATTACCTATAATCCAATGAGGGAAAGGAAATCCATTATTAGGATTATAGTTATGACATAGTACATTTTACACCACTTTTCAATCACTTTTCCAGACATTTATGCCAAAGGAATGACAAAGCAGTAGTCCTATTCATGTCTTCTCTGAAGTTCAGTGAGCTTCACTCCCAGAATGTGAGTGAAGGCCACAGGTTAGAAAAAGTAAAATGGGAACAGGAAAATTATAAAAGAGGCAGTAAAACTTTTCCAGTGTTCCTCCTCCTGAGATGGTGGGGATGTTCACAAGAGGGAGACCCCCCCCCCCCCCTTGTGAATCAGATAGTATTTCCAGGCTAAGAGTTCCTGGAGGAATTATTCTCTTACTTCCTCTTTAAATAATTTTTCTAGAAGCACATGCAACACATAGAGGTCTGCAATTGAAATCCATTATCAGCATTAGCTGCAACTACTGTAAGATCATAAATGACACAGAGAGTCACCTCAAGCAAAAATGACATCTGGATGTCCCTTTGGTGAATGAGTAGCTGCCTGCGGAAACTAGTGGTCCTTCAAGCCAAGGCAGAAGGTTTAAAGATAACAAAGGAAGCAAAGTAATTAATTTGAAACAAAAAATGGATTGAGGGAAAGGCCAATGAAAACTAGTGGGGAAAGAATGGCCATTGAAAGTTACCTGGTTTTCATTCACATAGAAGGGGTTGAGTATGGATGTGGATCATGTGCTCTTAGAAAACAGTGCCAAAGCTAGGGATTCCAGTTGTCCCACCCTTATGGCTTCCTTCTGCCCCTAACCCTAACCCTTCTGCAACACTCTGCAACTTTAGCAGCATGAGAATTCACATTCTCATTTGGGAACATTCAGGGCCCAATTCTCCATGTGTATAAAGTTGTATGCACTTGAATGTTGCATGCATTTGGAAAGAATCCATGGATTGAGGGAAAGGCCAATGAAAACTAGTGGGGAAAGAATGGCCATTGAAAGTCACCTGGTTTTCATTCACATAGAAGGGGTTGAGTATGGATGTGGATCATGTGCTCTTAGAAAATAGTGCCAAAGCTAGGGATTCCAGTTGTCCCACCCTTATGGCTTCCTTCTGCCCCTAACCCTAACCCTAACCCTAACCCTTCTGCAACACTCTGCAACTTTGGCAGCATGAGAATTCACATTCTCATTTGGGAACATTCAGGGGCCCAATTCTCCATGTGTATAAAGTTGTATGCACTTGAATGTTGCATGCATTTGGAAAGAATCCATGGATTGAGGGAAAGGTCAATGAAAACTAGTGGGAAAAGAATGGCCATTGAAAGTCACCTGGTTTTCATTCACATTGTGCTTGAAACAAGTGCTGGCTTTTTGTTTCAAACTGCATTGCACAGTACAGAAGACTGTGAATTTCAATTTACAAATGTATTCCTGTTCACATACACATTTGAAAATTGCAGATTGAATAAAAGAAGAACCAAACACATTTCTCAGCCATCTTTACATAAGGCAGTGCCTGGGGAAAACCTCTGCCTTTGTTACAAAATGTTTTAGGTTTTGTGTAGAAGCCAGCAATCAATTTAAGCTGCCTAAGATTCTTTTCTCTCTTTTTTCTTTTTTACAGGTTTTAGGAGTGCTTTCGCTGCAAGAACTGAATGTGTTTGTCAGCTGATTTATGTTCCTAAAGCACACCTAAATTGGCTTTAATGAGAGCTCTCTGCATAGCACTTTTATCTTGCAGAATTTGCCTTCTAATTTAGGGGTGCCAATTTCTCTTTCTCAGTGAACAGGGCTCCTGTGCCTTTAACAGTTGCTGCACATCAAGCAGAAATTTAGCTGGCTAAGCTTTCCTACATATTGAAATCTTTTTGTTGGAGTGGGGAGAGAATCTTTTCAGAGACAGAATTTATCCAACTACAGAAAATAGCTTTAAACCTCTTCAGCCATACCCCATTCACAAGGTTTGGAGTGGAGCTCATTTTTTTTTTTTTAAGTTCTCGTTCAAATTTGTAGGAAGAGACATATTTGTAGGAGTGGTATGGCTCTCCAAAGCTTTGATTCAAAGACACAAATCAAAGTTGCCTGTAGTGAAATCAGACTGACTTTCCCATTGGAAGACCTGATTATCCACCAATTTGTAGAAGGGCTGAAGCAGGTCAGGTGGAGAACAACAATGTTAGCCTAACAGAATCATTATTCTGATATGGAACAGATGTCTTTAACTCTGTACACTGGGAAAAGAACAGTCAAAGTCTGTTGACTTGAAAACTCTTAGGATTTAAATTCTCTGGTTTATACCTTATAGATAAGGGCAGACCTCCTGCATATCATCGATGAAGGAATGTGAACTGGAAGGGCCCAGAAGGAGAGCCTTCTCTGCCATTGCCCCCACCCTATGGAATACTCTCCCCCCAGAAGTGTGGGGGGCCCCTACTCTCCTGACCTTCCAGAAAGGGGTAAAGACCTGGCTCTGCCAACTCGTGTGGGGCGAGAAGACGGGCAACCAACCCCGGGGGTGGCTGGCACCTTGAAGATGCTCCTGTAACCTTTATTTACCATTAGTATCTTGGAAGCCATTATTTATGTATGAACATGGTTTTTTATTGTATTTTTATTGTATTTCAATTAATATTTATTCTTTTACTGTAAACCTCCCAGAGTTGCTCTAGAGTGAGATGGGCAGTGACTAAATTTGAAATATAAATAAATGAGAGAGAGAGAGAGAGAGAGAGAGAACCTCTTGTTTGCAATAAAGCAACTTTCTACTGAATTGTGAAGTTTCTGCTATTAGCCACTTACTGAATGAGGGATTGGATTTGTGAAGAATCAAGATTTCCTATGTGAAGTCTGGCAATCCCATAACTTGAAAAAGTTGGTCTGTATGAAAAATACAGAGTTGTTGCTATTTTTTTAATCAATCCAGGAAATTATATTGAATTGACTATCTAAATCAGATGAGATTCAATCCTCACAGAGCTAGTTAGTCCCTTTCATTGCAACAGACAGGTTACATCCCATTTCTTACGCTCACCTCTGAATCTGGATTAACAAAACACAATTGCTGTATTCACATGCCATGCTGTGCTCAAATAAATAACAAACATTATGGCTTAATGTGGTGGTGCTAAGATAATTCTTTTTCATATGACCCATTGAGCAACCCAACTTCATCTTATCCTAGACTAGGGTGCTGTGTGAAGCCAGATCATGTATTTTTTTTCAGGATATATAGATGTTTAAGGAAGGATGGTTTGCATGTCTGTTGAAAATTCTATTAGCATAATGCCAAGATCTGAGCACTACTTTCTTCTTGCCCATCTGCAGGGACAAGGTATTTCAACTGTTCCTGTGTTTGGAAAGTCAGCAAACTGCCTCTTGGCTGTGACACTTATTATCAAGTTATGACAAATCCCAATGCACATTTTTTGTTTAAGTAGTTAGGATGAATCGGTGCTGTCTCATAACTTGAGTTCTGTTGAACAGCTGAAAAGACACTAGAGCTTTGGGGAACTAGCAGCACACTCACAAATGGTAGAAATGTTACAATTCCCTGTGTAGCACAGAGTGAGCCTTCTCAGAAAGGAAGAAACTTCATCTTGAAGAGGCAGCAAGCAAAGAGAGGGGAAAGAGAAGGAGCAGAAGCAGATTTTGGAATATGCTCTTCAGATAACAATAATCAGGAATCTGATAGCGCCTTTTCCGACTAACACATTTTATTAAAAGGCATACACTTTCATGAGCTCTAAAGAGAGTTCAAACTGATTCCTCTCCTAGGTGTGGCAAACAGGATCCTATTTTTCCAGGTTGGATGAAAGCAGCAATAGAAGGCACGGGTACAGGAGATAGACTAAGAACTTTGTGTTCTCCATTTGCTTAATTTCCCCTTGCCCCTGTGAAACTTAACCTAAAATTGTGTTAAAATTGCCAGTGACCAGAGAGAAACAAATAAGCAAAAATTGTGACTTCTGACTCACCTCACACTGCGATCCGGTCCCACTGCAATAAAAAAGCATGAGCAACTATAAACTAAGCAAGGATTATAATTACACATAAGCAATAAAATCAATAGACACCATGATATATTTACAGTCACCAAAAAACAAAAACAACAACCCCACCGTTGTAAAATCCTTAATCTACCTATCATTTGATTTTGCTAATAAGATTTACAGCAAAACAGCCATACTGTAATTCTTAGCATCTGTGACAACCACTTACACCACATTCTGCTTTAATAAATAAATTAGATTTCAAATCCTTAAATGCACCCAAAGATCTACAGAACATGAGTAGAACAGAAAGATAATTCCATAAGTGAGGACCCAGGCTCTTAAAATGCACACACATGAGAGGAAGGAACACGTGAAAAGGGACTGAAAATAACTCCCTGTCCTGTTGACCATGTTGTATAAACAGGACTTTGTGTTGCATGCCGGTTGCGCCCATTCCTGGATCATGAGGCCTTACTCACAGTTACTCATGCCCTGATCATCTCCCAAATGGACTACTGTAGTACACTCTACATGGGGCTCCCCTTGAAGAGTATTTGGAATCTTCAGCTGGTAGAAAATGCAGCTACACAGACAGTTATGGGTGTTCTTAGAAGGACACATATTGTACCTCTGGTCTGTGAGCTGTATTGGTTGCCGGTTTCCTTCCGGGTTCAACTCAAGGTGCTGGTTTTGACCCTTAAAGCTCTACATGGCATGGGGCCAGGTTATCTGAGGGACCGTCTCTCCCCAATTACTTCTACCCATCCCATCAGGTCTAGCAGGAGAGGCACGTTGCGGGTCAGGTCCACTAAGGCTTTCCATCTGAGGGGACCTAGGAGATGAGCCTTTTCTGTTGTGGCATCCGCCTCTGGAACATCATCCCCCCGAGGTAAGATTAGCCCCAACTCTTATGGCCTTTCAGAAAGCCCTCAAAACATGTTTTTTCCATCAGGCCTGAGGTTCCCCTGGCAGCAGAGAGTCTGCACAATGGTTGTACCATGTATGATATCTTAATTAACCCTCTCACAATCTTGGTTTTACTTATGGTGATGATTTGTTTTAATTGGTTTTTTATATTCAATTTTAATGGTTGGTTCTGTTGTATGCCACCCAGTCACCTTGCATGAGATGGGTGGCCACATCAATTTTATTACATAAATAAATCAATCTTACCAAGGGAGAAGGTGGAACAGGCTTCAGGGTGTCAAAAAAGTCAATATGGTCTATGCCTGAATAACACTGCATTGACTAAATGACAGGTTTTTCCCAGGTCACGGCTTTCAAAAAGCTTGGTTTAGGATGTGGAGGAAGCTAAAGTTAGGAAAATCTGGAGCACTGGGCAAGGGTTGGAGTAGATTACATTCACGATCCATTCAAACACTTGTATTCTGTGTTTCTGTGATTTGTCCTAACCGAGATGGCAAGCACATTTAGGGGCATAAAGAGGTTGAGACTGAAGAAAATTATCCTGGTGATCTGTCAGGTTCAGCCGGCACGGCGCTCCTAGGAAAGCCAGCCCACCGGGCTGACCTAATTCCACCACCTGCTTGCAAGCCGGGGAAAAGAGGAAGTGAAAGCCGCGGCTGATTAATGGCCACCTGTGCCTAATCAACAGGGGAAACCGCAGAGTGGAAGTGTTGAATTTACACTGATAAGTGGCGTGAACTAACAATGAGCGGAGCCGTGAGCCACGAGGCAAGATCACCGTGCAATCCAGAAACCCCAGTTTTGCACGCAACTGAAAGGACCCCAAGGGAACCAGCCCACGCCGGAGGGTTAGTCGATCAAGGAACAATGGGACTCAGGCTGAACCTGCCATCTGGTCAATTAAGGGGGATTATTGGGGCGCTGATAACCCGCAGCATGTAACGCGATCATGGGGTGAAAACGCGGGAAGGGGAGAGGTATAAATTGAACCATGTAAATGTGCCAAGCCAGTCCTGGCTTTGTTTGTAACTGTTGCATTACGCTTGAGTAAACCTCTTTTGTGAGCCACACGTGTCACAGGAGTTTCTCTTGACGAACGGGGCATTCCTTACAGTGATCAACGAAGTTGATATGCTACAAATCCTAGCATATCTTACGCTTAGCTCTGCTTTTGGCGGTTACTGGGGGCTGGTGTCCTTTTTCGTTTTAACAATTTTATTGAAGTTTTTAATAAACAGAATACAAACGAATACAAACTAAATGAGAAGAAAAAAGAAAAAGAAAAGAAAAAAAAAACAACGAAGAAGTGGATTCCAACCTTCATCACATCAAGCATAAGCTAATATCGTAACTTTTCACCCTTTTTTAACTGGGAGCTTACAGTTCCAAAACACTTTGCCCATTCCTGCTTTAGAGGCTTGGTGTAGAGGGTAAGGAAAATGACCTTGCTGGAGATACGCAGGAGCAGTTTCCTAGGCAAAAGGGGATGAAGCATTTTTTGAGTCCAGAACTATGAGAGAACATTCAGAAGTGGCTCAGGCGGACGCCTCCCTGATTCACTGAACTCTAAGAAGAAGGAGGAGGTCCAGCACAATCAGACTTGCACGATTCTGTTTTTATAGCCCAGTGTTTCTTAATTTTTTTGCTCCCAGGACTGCTTCCCATTTTTAAAAATTATGGAGGATCCTAAAACAGCTTTTGCTTGTATGGGTTCTATTTATTGATATTTCCCATATTAAAAATTAAAACAGACGCAGTGGTAGAATATTGATTTACTGAATCATGCAAAAATAATAATACAAACCAATTAGATATTAACATAAATAAAATATGTTTCATTTAAAAAACCCTATTTTTAACCAATAAAAAAATAATAATGAGAAGTGTGACATTGTTTTACGTTTTTGCAAATATCTTCCTCATCTGGCAAATAATTTTGATTTTGCAGGCCCTTGAGAGGGTCTTGGGGGACCCCCAGGGGTCCTCGGGCAACAGTTTAAGAAACGCTGTTATAGCCAATCTCAATAAAAGTAGTTTCAGCCTTTCTGTGGAATTGATTTCCTGGTCTGATCTACCCAGTGGGACTGATGCTTTGTTACACAATACAGGTAGCCCTCACTTAATGACTGCAATTGGAACCAGCAACTCCATAGCTAAGCAATGTGGTTATTAAGTGAAATAACATGTGACCGTGCTGGACTTACAACATCACTTTCACTTCCTTTGTTAAGTGAATGACATGACCATGATTTGTGACTTCCTGCCAGCTTCCCCACTGACTTTGCTTGTCAGAAGCTGGCTGTGAAGGTTGCAATTGGCGATCGTGTGACTGCAGGACGCTGCAAAAATCGTAAATGCGTGCTAGTTGCCAAGTGCCCAAATCGTGATCACGTGACTGTGGGGACAGTGTAAGTTAGACCAGTTGTAAACTACTTTTTCAGCATTTTTGTGAGTTCAAACAGTCAATAAACAGGGCAGTTGTTAACCGAGGACTACCTCTAATAGGCATAACTGTTAGAGACATCTCTTTTCATGACTTGTGTTTCAGCTGAGGTTTAGGAATATAATTATTTTGTCTCTAGAGGGCTTTGAATTCAAAAAGATGCATCAGAATGTGAAAGGCATGAATATAACATGAGGCTGAAGCTCCTTAAAGAAGCAGAGTCTTTTCTCAGGAATTCATGGCTATCTTCTGCAGCATTTCTAGGAAAACATGAAGTTGATTGAAGCAGTTGCAGACACATTTTCCCTCTGAGTCCAAAGCACTACACATCTCTAATCATCATATCATGAGTTTACAGTCTAGGTTGGCTGGGTCACCCCATGATCTGAATGATTGGGCTACAGATGAAATCTTATGGTATGTACTGGTAGTTTTTACCTGCAAATAATAGGAATAAAGTGGGTTATTTTCCCAGGTATTGCTGGTACAGCAGTTGATTCCCTGGATTGCTGAAATGGAAGCTGTTCATTTTACAAGCAATTACTGATTTGAAAGAAAATCAGCATTGCTAACCAAGGATTGTTATAGAGTTTGATGGGGCCACAGAAGGTATCTAGTCCAACACCCTCCCCCCACCCTTCAGTGCAAGAATTGAAATTAAAATGTAGAAGAGAATATCTGTAGCTCAGGGTTGAACTGTGGAGTCCTTGGTGCTCTCTGAGCTTGGTTGTTTGCTTGCAGATGTTTCATAACCGAACTAGATAACATCATCAGGGTGAGTGTGTGTGGGGTTTTCTGCCTGTTTATATACAGTGGCTTTCCCTGCCAGTTTTGCCTCCTTGGTGTTTCACAAAAAGACTGGAATGCATCCCCTCCAGCAGCCAACACTCAGATAAGTAGGGATCAACACCAGACAAACAATCAGGCAGAAAACAATATCTAATCAATGAACTACCAAGGATGAAGCCACAGGCGGCAAATCCTACACTCACTTGCCCGGATGATGTTACCTAGTTGGGTAATGAAACATCTGCAAGAAAATAATCAAGCTCAGAGAGCACCAAGAACTCCACAAATTAAAACATCTCTGAGAGTCACCTAGGCAGGCTCTGCTTGGTTATCCAACAAAAGGAGCCCATTACCTTCCTAGGAGACTGGTTTCCCTACTGAACTGCTTTTACTAATAGGGCATTTTTCTACATATTTAATCAGCATCAGCCTTCCTGTAATTCTGGGATGTTAACAAAAACTCTGGGGTGTTAAATTACAGGTTATGACCTTCCTACGTGGGCAAGGCATGGAGAAATGTGAATCATACCACCATGTTGAAAGGATTGGAAACTATTTTGGCAGCATCACTACTGTCTGGGGGCTCCATAGAAAGATCTCAGGATATGATTGTGAGGCCCAGTGAAGGAGGGAATAATGGAAGGACCATACTGTTAATATAACTCAGTGGGGCTCCTCAGAGCAATGTAGATACAGATACTATAGCTATCTGGTAACATATTACTCTGAGGACACCTTCATTGTGATGCATATTGAGGGGTCATCTGGCCAGGATTGAAAGCCAGATGATAAAGGTGCAATGAAGCGGCTATTTTTGTGGCAGACTGCACAGGTATACAGAGGTAACACAAAGGTCCCTTGTCTTCACCTATCTAGTCTATTACCTGAAACAGCTGCATTCTTTTAGCAAACGGTAGGGTCCTGTTACTAAGGATCCTATATATGGGAAGAGGTTGCCCTAGACTTAACCATTAGTTCCATCCAGGTTTCCTTACAATGCACATAAAGTCTTGAGGCTTATGAGTTGAGGACAGCAGGTTTGGTGGTGAAGTGAGAAGGCCACCTGCAACCAGAGGTGACTCACTATGTTAAAGCTGTAATAATCTGGATGGGGCCCTCTTTAATATGCAGCAAAAATGCCATCCTAGACCCAAATCATTCTCACCCCCCTTCACCATTTGCTGCAATTTCTGTTAGAAAAAATTAGGGCTGCCTTTATTATGGAACCCTCTACAATACCGAGAAACATTTGTTACTAAAGGCAGACAACTTGTGTGTTACGTTTTTACTTCACTGAAGCATTTGCAAGAAGAATTATTTCTCCCCCTTCCCAACCAACCTTTTAAAAAAGTGGATAAAAAAAAAAAGATTGCACTGAGCTGACAAATACTTTAACTCCACATGATATTATGTGTCTCACCAGAATTTGGATGCCAGCTGTACTAGTCAATCTGGCAGGCATCATAAGCCCCTTACAAAGAAACAAGTTTCTGCATTTAGCATCTTTTACCTGCTCTAGCTTTTTTCTTTTCTTTTTTCTTTTCCTTTTTTCTTTTGCTTTCCCAGGGCAGTTCCTAATATAAGTATTTCATGTCTCAGGTCATTTCTTGGCCTCTGCAGAGGCATTAGTTATATCGGTTGAGCTCAAATTGTATGCTTAACCAAGAGAGGTAAAAACTTAGCAACTAGATTACATGATCTAGCAGACAGAACCACACAACTTGCTAAACTTTATGAGACTTAACCTTGGATAGATTTTTTTTCCCCCCTGTCTTGAAAGGTTGTGAGAACTCAGCTCCATTGGTGTATTTTCATTTCACTCTAATGTGGGAAATGAAACAACGGATTGATTCAGTAACCTGGTTAAGTGTGTGATTTGAATGGGCCCATGTGTGAAATAGTACTGCTATTGAGTCAAATTCAGTTCACGTGTTTATACAGATACATGCTTCCCATCTTGATTTGTCTCTGATAATACCTTGTGCAATCAAAGTAATAAAAGGAATTTCAAGGACATTTCAAGAAACTTTTTCCTATATATATATATATATATATATATATATATATGTATGTATGTATATAGTGGACAGTGTATGTCCACTTTTTCAAGAAACTTTTTCATATATATACAATGGACAGTGTGTAAAGTCCATTATACACTAAACTCTATAAAGTCCAGCTATATAAACTGAAGTGTAAACTCTGAAAGCTGGACTTTATAGAGCTTAGTGTATAATGATTATTATCTCTTTAAGTGTGAGAACTGGACTTACACTTCTGGCTTGGATCCTGATTTTCTACCTGCCTTGAACCCCATCACTCAGTTTCTGGGATCTCTGGTTAGTCAGCTTTGGTTCATAGAACATAGTATTATCGAATGGAAGAGGTTTTCTAATGTCATGTTCAGTGAAGGATCTGGTAAAACATTTCAAATTGACAGTTATCCGGGCTCTCTTTCAAGACTGCCGGCAAGAAGGACTTGTCATTTTGTGTGGCAACCTGTTCTTCTGCCTAAAAGCCCATGTAGCTAGGAAATTCCTCCTGAAGTCTAACCTGAACCTTGTAGTTTTAATCCAGTAGATTTAGTCCTGCCTCCTGGAGCAATAGAAAATAAGTTCAGTCCCTCTGCTGCATGACATTATTTCAGAGAGTTGGAGATTGCTTTCCTATCTCCAGTTATTTTTTCCTTTGGGTAAATATACCAAGATCCTTTCAACTTTCCTGATAGAACTAAACTCTAAACCTATATTAATGAAACACAAATGCTGTGTTTTCACAGCATGTTATACCCAAACAAATACTGTATGTCATGTTATGGCTTTCACATAGTGGCCTGGTCCATTTTATCCCACTGTGGCATGTTGTAGAAACTCAGCCAATCTGTTGCCTAGACTTCATATCTTATTTTTGGTGTCTTGTATTCTGATCCTGAATTCTTTAGACTCTGACCTTGCCTTTTGTAGATTACCATGTTCCTATTTCTGCAGACCATCTGATCAGACTTTGGTTGTGGACGGGAACTGTAAATGCAATGTTAGAAGAGTTCTTAAAAGGGTAAAACACAGTAGTAAAGGATCTCTACCTGTAGCCTTAGGGAAGAGCTTCAGTTTCCTACTTATTGTTTTTGTATTTCAAAAGATGATTTAATTATTTGCCTGTTTCGGTTATACTGCCTGGCTTTTTCAAACA
Organism: Liasis olivaceus; assembly: GCA_030867105.1. Classification (NCBI taxonomy): domain Eukaryota; kingdom Metazoa; phylum Chordata; class Lepidosauria; order Squamata; family Pythonidae; genus Liasis; species Liasis olivaceus. The sequence goes on from CM061354.1 coordinate 6,270,677, forward strand.
TCCTGAAATATGGAAAAGTCTCAAATATTTTCTTTGGTTTGAAATCCAGATGAAATGTGCTTTCCACTTTTAACACATGTAACAGTGTCTGTCTGTCTGTCTGTCTCTCTCTCATAAACACATATTTCTAAATACATTGCATGTGCTAATGCACCAAACAGAGCATAATAAGTACACTTCCAATTTATACTGCTGTTTATTATACTGTAAGTAAAATATTTAAAATATTAGCTTGTAATAAAACATTAACAATTCCTTTTTTCCTGTATGTAAACAAAAAACAAATAAGATGTAAAAAATCCAGTCTTGAATCGTGGATTATTTTGTGTGTGTATGTGTATTAAAAGGAAGATAAAAACTAATACAAACTAATATAAAATAAGAAAAAGAAAGAAATCAAAGAGAAAGCTTAAAGTGCAAGAAAGGAAAAAAAGAAAAAAAATAGAAAAGAAAGAAAAAAGATATAAAGAAGTAGCTACTGACCTTCTTTACAAAAGTTATAAATAAAATTATAAATTTACCTCTTACTCTATGGTTACAACATAACTCTCTTCTTTCTATAATCTATCCTGTATAATCTTTAAAACCATAAATCATAAGTTCATTTTTTTTCTGTTTTACCAGAAGTCCATAAGGGGTTTCTAGTCAGCAATAAACAGAGATATTGTCTTTTCTCTGATCAAAGATCAGAGTAACTTCCATCATCTTCACCACTCATTCCTCCTTTGTGGGTAATGCCAAATCTTTCCATCTTTGTGCATACAATACTCTCGCTGCAGTTACCATGTACAAAAACGAAGTTCCATGACTTTTTTTCAACTTTTTGTCCATCAATCCCAAAAGAAAAACCTCCGGTCTCAATTCTATATTAATCTTTAAAATCTTTAGAATCCTCTGAATCAGAGTGTGGATTTGAATCTAGAATTTTCTGGTTTTTTTACCCATCCACCAAACACGATACAATGTCCCTTCTTGTTTACATTTCCAATATAAATTTGAAGTGCCGGATTATGGATTATTCTTGAAAGGGCAATATTTAAAATTTCTGAACAGACTGAACAACATTTTTAAAAGAACTACTTGCAAGGTTAAAAGTCTAAATGTCCACCACCAATTCTATAATTCTGTGATTTTGGAGTCTATGTTCTCTGTATCTCTTGATGGTTTCTAAAATCTAAGAATTTGGCATAAACTTTAATGCTCAACCAGTGACTGAGTGGATTACGCAACTGCTAAAGAATCTGATTCATCTGTACATTGTTCTATTTCTAAATACTCGCAAATACAACATTTGATTGCTACTACAGATGTTCTAAGTGGTAAGGAGTGATGTGTGGAAATGTAACAATCTTCCTCAACTTGGTTGCCTTGATTTAATGTTAATGCTACTCCCAGAATTTTCAATCGGTATGGCCAATGAGGGTTTAGCCCATCAGATCTAGATGGTAATCATTTGGAGAAGTTTTTATTAAGGAGGAAGGGAAAATGTTTTTAGCCTTGGCTTCTGGTTCCACCCAATCAACAGGCAAGGGGAGGAAAAAATATTTCTCTGCCATTATCATTCCTTCTGTCTTCATAAGAAGGTATAGCTTCTTGAGATAGAAGACCATGAGTAGCAACTTATTTTTGAAAACTCTGAGGTGGAACTGAGAGTTCCTACTTTTTAAATAAGAAGGCCTCCTGTCCTTTCCCACAGAGAGAGGTTCTCTTTCAATTGGGAACCCCCAAATGAGTTATTTTTCCAGTCTTATAGAGCACAGAATCTTAGAAGGAATGGTTTTGGAAGATGCCTAGTAGATGAACAAATGTCCTGCAGAAATCCACTGAATCTGATAAGTGATCCTCCAACCCATATTGGAACACCTCTAACAAGAAGGAGATCCAACTTGAGACCATTCTCAAGATCAGTAGAAGTTACAAACCCAGCCAATGGCCAGGCAGAGGAAAACTCATCTGAGAAAAGAACATTTTGTGAGTAATTAACTATTCATGAGTAATCACTAACAGGACCTCTACTAAGACCTCTCTGATGTTATGGTACTGAACTTTCTCAGAGAAACCAGATCTGAAAGCTTCAGCTCAAGGATGATAATTGCTGAAATAAATTTCAATCATCTTTTGGCTGTTCTCAGTCAGTTGCTTGCTACTTCATATAGACTTTATTTTTGTCACCAGACCCAGTGACCCAAAAGCTCTAGCAATAAACTATCCAAAAATCCTAGCTTTTTAGCCTGTCATAATTAAGTGGTAGAAGTTAGGGTTTAAGGAGCTTTATTAGCAGACCCTCCGGTCTTTACTCCATAATCTTACATGATCCTGCATTTTTATTCACCATTTTGCATGGACTAAAATTTCACCTGCAGGTTTTAAAGGGCATCCAAAGAAGAAAACCTCATTTTGGTCTACAGTTACCATTAATTCATTTCACACGTGTGTGCATGCACACAAACACACTTTCAACATCTAGCTGGTGGGTAGTTATTTTGCCTCTACCTGTAACTCCATTCAGTGATTGACCATAAGCAGTGATTAGCATTTCTCATGCTCTTTTGTGAGAATGTCATCTATACATACACACACACACTTTTTCTAATGCTTGGAGAAAAGGAGAGAAGTGGTCTAGTCTAATTATCACCATGATATGCTAGCTTTCTCAATTGTAGGTATCTTTTTCCCTTGAAAAATTTCTAGCTTAGAGGCATCTACAAGGTGATGTAAGATAATACACTTTAGGTGCAAATTAGCAGTCAGAACTGTGTGTTTCTTAAAGGAAAGTTGGCAATGTGAACCTTACAAAAATGAGCCAGAAATCAGCAACTCAGGTCAAATTAAACTGAATTAAATTGAAATTTAAAAATAATGTAAAACTAGGTTGGCAGCCATTTGAAGGAACAGCTTGACTTGTGAGAGGTCTGTACTTTTTCATTAAACACACACACACACACACACACACACACAAACTGGAAGCTGCTAAAATGGAACCAGAGCTGATAAATAATATATTTTCAGATCAAACGGACATGAAAATAAATACATAATATCACTCTCAAATATTAGTAATAAACCAATCTATAATTTTATTGGAGATTTAGGAGATGAAACAGAAGGTCCAATAACAGAGGGACTGAAAGTACAGATGGGAATACCAGGTGCAACCAACAAAGATTATTGAGGCTATGATTCTAGATTCCTGCTATTTGGAACACAGTGGGAATTACTTTCAAGTAGAAATGTATAGGAGTGTGCTGTTAGATGAATATGCACGGTTCCTTAGTTATAAAAAATAAAGGTGAACATGATTGAAAAGGAATAGGATATAGACAAAAGAGAAATGGAGTAATAATTTGATATTACTTCTTGTACATGCATTAACACAGGAGGTGCCTTCATTTCTTGAGAGAAGCAAATTTTGATTTATGGCATTCTTGTATTGTTCCATCAGTTTATTTGCCCAAACATTTTTTGTATAATAATAATAATTCTGAAATTAATTCCAGCATGAGAACACTCACAACTTTTAGATTCTTCAGGTCATTTGTATCTTTCTGCCACTTACCTTATTGATTTATATGCACATTTAAAACACTGCAAATAAGCCACTTCAGTGTTGTTATACTGTACATATATTTACTTTTGTGCGGTGTTTTACGGATGTTTATTACGGTTCTGTTGCAAAAGGTTACATGAAAGATATCTGAGTTCCACTGTACACACAACTGCATTACAATTTTTGTTTTATCGGTTACATTAGCACATTTGTACATAGGAGAAATACTGAAAATTAATCATGGAGATTAAGGTTTACACAAATCAGCCTTTACCTGTCAAACCCAGAACAGATGTGGGATGATTTTTTAACTCACATGAGGTTAGATGGAGGTATCTAACATGCTTTTTCCTTGATTCTAAATAATGGTATGGAGTTTTACCTATGATATTCAATACAGGAACTCAGTGTATAAAAATCAAGAATAAACATAAATAAATATCAGCAACCTTTTAGAGTTTGCTAAAGGAAGAAAAGTCTTGGTTGGAAGAAGAGGGGAGAAAGGAGCTATGTGGATTTAAGGATCAACAGATCTGACCTCCAGTCAGAGAAATTCTTGTGATCAGTTCTCCCAATTACAATCTTCCTGAACAGGTGGGAAAATAACAGGGGATGGAAAGAAAGCCAAAGATGTATTGACATTACTCTCTTTTTGAAAAAGTCTGGCCAGGATTGCACCATCTCTACCCATCTGGTTTTCATCCATCCTCCATTGTCAGATGGCCATTCTGGTTTAATCTCCCTTCAGTTAGTTTGCTTATCCCACTTTCCATTCTTCTTCTTTCCCGTCCCTTCTTTCTTTTTACTAACATGCACACCATATTAAAAAGAAGAAAAGAAGAAAAGAAAAGAAAAACAATACTACTAGTTTTTAATTTAGCCCTCCTTTATTTATCATTCATCCCACAAGCTTTTGTTAACTCCCATCTTCATTTAACTGCGTAAAATGGATCTTTTTCTCTTGCAGGAGTGTTTCATTTCCCTGTCCTGGTTTGTGGCAAGTCTCTGTGTGTGTGTGTGTGTGTGAGAGAGAGAGAGAATGAAAGTGTTTGGCTGTGTTTTCACAGGTGCTTACTGCCTCCTGAATTATTGGCAGGGTGCCTTAAATACACATTGCTGGGAAAAGGCAGTGAAAGGGGCTCTTATCTCCACTCCAAATTTGTGACTTTTCTGAACGCCTCTGGCTAGTCCCTGTGTGATCCAGGATGGACGGTCTGATCAGTGACATCTGCAGGTGGGCTAATGGAGTGTGATTAGAGTGATACAAGCAACATTGCAACAGTGCAGCGCAAACCATGCCTCGAAGGGGTGGGCTTGCAGTGCAACACTGTGACACTAATTTAATTGATTTGATGAACATCACAAAAGCCTGGGGATAGTGCTGGACCTGTTCCTACTTCAGGGCTTTTGATGGTTCTTATGTTTTTATATTTGTCATTTGAAATATCAAGGATGGGGAGTGTAAAGCACCAGCAGAAAGAGAGTTTTCCTGCAGAAATTATTTGAGTAAGTAGTTGCTGTGATCAAAAGATCACATAACTTGAAAATGATCTCATGTTTTGCCCTGTTTGAATACAAGTTACACACACACACACACACACACACACACACACAGAGTTATTCTTCCATTAAGTTCCGTTTTCTCCAGTTTACATTCCAGAAGTGGGAATGGATTACTTGACATGAAGTTGATCAGACTACTTCTAGAACTAAGAGGATAAGAGCCCGCTTTGAAAGGGGTCCTTGCAATAACCCTCAATTAACAGACATTTTTAAAATTAAATTTGCTTCATAGTATGTATTTTAAAACTTTTTTCCATCACACATATTTTTGCAAGAATTGTGTCATGGCACTCAGAAGAGTGCAAAATATAGTGAACAGGTTTGTTCTGCTGCATGCATTAGGCTGTGGGGGTGAACTGGGTCAGCTCATATCTGAGCTCTTGAAAGTTGAATTTCTCATGCAACTTTAGCAGAATCATATGTTTGGAGCATTTTTTTCAACAGAATGGCATAGAAGTACAAATCAGGAATATTTAGGTGTGAAGAGGAAGACACAAACTATCTGAAAAAATAGGAACCTATGGCAGTTTGCACATGCCTGCAGACCGCTATATCAGAAAGCAAGGCATTAAGAAATGCAGTTAGGAAGATTCCTAATATACATTTTTCACTTTGGAAACAATAAAAACCTGAAATCAGGTGGAAAATACTACAGGAAAGAGGATTTGAAGATTTCCTATCTGATTACTGCAGAACATTAATGAGGCGTGTTGCAATCCCACAATGTAGTGAATACCTTTGGCTCAGCCCCGCTTCTCCATTGCAGAAAGTGGAATAATGGAACATTTCTCAGCTGTTAATGCAACATGCCAAAAGGCTTAAAAGCAATAACCACCAACCACCTCTTAAAGACTCTTCTGGATGCATCGCCTTTGTAATATGGGACTCTTTAGTGGATAGAGGAAGAAGTTGCCACTTTCCCTTACAAATAATTTATAGCTTGGAAAAGAACCTCTAAGCACAGGAACACCTTGGCTACCGCTGTAGTTTGTAGCAATATATTGCACAGTGAAATGCAAGATGTGCTGACTGTGAAGACAAGGGCTGATTACGGTCAGAAGAGAAAGCTTGATGAAATTGGAACCGATCTCATATATCTTCCCCGCCGACCTAGACTGGTGTGGTGGTTAAAGCGCCAGGCTGGAAACCTCACCGGACTATGAGTATTAGCCCCACCTTAGGCATAAAGCCAACTGGGTGGCATTGGGCTGATCACGCTCTCTCTTAGCCGGAGGAAGAAGAAGGCAAGGGCAAACCATTTTGCAAAGCTTGCCAAGAAAAGTGGAGGGACCCGGCCATGTAGTCACTGACTTGAAGGCACACACAGACGCACACACACAAATCTTCTGCGGATGACCTAGATCATGCTGACTGGGATCTTGCAGGGAATGGTAGTCCGAAAACATCTGGAATGTAGTTGGTTGGGGAAGTTAGACCGACGTTTACAGTTTTTCATGTGTAATTGTTTTTATGTATTTATTCTTTTTAATTGTGTACACCGCCCAGAGTCAACTTGTGTGAGATGGGTGGCTATATAAATATGATAGATAGATAGATAGATAGATAGATAGATAGATAGATAGATAGATAGATAGATCTAACTTCCACTGGATATTCCACTAGATACTCAGTTAACTCTTCAAGCTTACCAGCAGGAGCTGGATTTATTTCATATTACTCTAATTCAGTTCAATTCATGCAGGTCTGATGTGTCAGTTTGCTTAACATGAAAACTGTGGTATGCAGTCAGAATGGAATAAAGATTCATCCATTATAGTGAGAATTTCTGGGGCAGATATCACAATACTCACAGCATTGTCCTGAGTGGTAGTCTATTGTTGCCTAGCAAGAGAACCTAGAAGAATTACAACAAACAAAACAGACAGTTTTTATTTATTCCTAACCTTGGGAATCACATTTAAAAGCTTGTCCTTGCCTTCCCTTGCTTTCAGAGGCTACAGCTGCTTAATAAAAGCTCAAGTAATTTCAGTTTGTAATCTTGCAAAAGTGACCCCCTTTTTTCCAGTGACAATTTCTTGCCAGAATAGCTACATTTATTTACAAGGCAAAAAGGATTTCTTATACTAGAAGCCATTCTTCTAGCCAATTTTATAGGCAGAATTGGGTGCAATGCCATTAACTTAGGAGTGGATGGAAATGGAGAAAGATAGTAACTATTTCACCCTCCTCCTCCTCCTCCTCCTCCTCCTCCTCCTCCTTCTTCTATAACAGTTCTCTGTGTTACCTTGTGCTGTTTTTATTTTTCTGTATCTAGCCTTGTTCTCATTCTATACCTGCAAAGGTTAGAATCATTCAAGCCGTGGTATTCCCTGTGACACTCTACAGAAGCAAACATTGGACTTTGAAGAAGCAGGAGAGGAAGAATATTGATGCCTTTGAACTTTGGTGTTGGAGAAGACTCCCAAGAATACTGTGGACAGCCAAGAAAATAAATTGATAGATCATTGAACAAATCAACCCAGAGTTCTCATTCAAGGACAATGACCAGGCTCAAATTATCCTGCTCTGGACACATTATGTGAAGACCCAGCTCTCTGGAAAATGCTGGGAAAGGTGGAAGGAAAGAGAAGAAGAGGATGACCAGCAGCAAAGTGGATGGACTCAGTTGGAAGACCTAAAAGATCAGGTTGGGGACAGATCATCATGGAGCAATACTATTTATATCGTCTATAGCAGTTGAAAACCACTTGATGGCACATACTAATAAAAAATAATTTTGCTATTGTGCCTATGATACTGGAGAGATTTGGAATACACACACACACACACACACACACACACACACACACAGAGATATTCTTTCTACTGGAAGAATTTGTCTGGTTTCCTATACCTCCTCAGATTTGGAGTGTGCAGCCTCTTTTAAGTACATACAACTGATAGTCCATTTTGTTAAATGTTTAGCAAATTTAAAACTGGCAAAAAGAGTGGTATTGTATTTTCTTATTTTAAATACTTTTATGCATATTTATTATATCTATGTCTGTATATGAAGTTTTTGTATGCAAGTAGATAGATATCCAACAATTCCAAATACATGCACATTTTTCTGTCCAGCTTTCTCAGTGACATGAATTCTTAAAAACTTTTTTGAGCTTCCTCAAACACCATAAAGGAAGATGACTGGAATGAAAACTCATCTTTTTCCCTTAAAAAGAAAGGTTAGAGCATGTCTGTACAACTTGTAGAGGGGAAAGAGCCACACTGATCAATTAAAAATAATCATGGGCCGCAAAGAAATACTGGCATGTCGACCAGCTGTTGGCTGGCTAGTGGAGCAGCAGAAGCTCTGGAGCTAGAGGTGTCAGTGAGATCTGGAGGGGTTGGAGGAGCTCAGCAACATATCTTTCAGGGTGATATCAGTGGTGGTGAATTTATTGACTTCTTGAAAAATGTCACATGTGCAGGCTGGGTTAGACAAACAAACCAACAAACAAAACAGGGCACATGTGGGGCCACCACCATATTCTCTGCAAAATTAATGTTACCCTTGCATTTCAAAGGTGGGAAGCAATCTGGAACTATATGGTTGGAAGGGGTCCTTGATGCCATCACATCCCAATCCTATATTTGGTACAGGAATCCAGATTAAGGCATCCAAGTCAGATTGCCCTCTAGCCTCTGCTGGAGCAAATCCAGTGAGGGGAATACACCAGTCCTCTGGGTCACTGGTTACACTCTCAAACTGCCATTATTGTTGGAAAGAATTTCTGTCATTCAGCCAGAATTACGTTCTTCTAAAACTGCTATTCTGTGTCCTTCACTCTGGAGAGAAGCCATCTTTACTTTCTTCTACATGACATCCTTTTTGGTACTTCAAAACAATTATTTTATTCCTCCCCAATCTTCTCTAGGTTAAGCATATATTGTTTCTTCAACCTATCTCTGAAGGGCCTCATTTCTTGTCCACAGACATCCTCATTGTCATTCCATGAAGCTGTTCCAGGTTATCTAAATTCTTTTCAAAGTGTGGGCACCAGAACTGGATACATTTTTCAAAGTGAGGTCCTGACCAATGCAGAATCAGGTGGAAAGGCTAGCTCGTCTTCTTATCAGACAAAATACAATTTATGCACATTTGTTCTCAAGTTTTTGGCTGAGAAATACTTACAGATGTGCCATTGCAGGAACAGATGAATTGTGCAGCCATTCTTGCTTCAATCTTTTTAGCCAATGGCAGTATTTCTTTTATGGCTTGGCTTTAGATCCAGTGGAAATTAACTTTCTGAAGTGGAGGGTGAGAAAGGTCAAAAACATTTTGATTCTGATAAACATGGATATTCAATTAAAATGGATGACTGCCCAGAGTCAGTTTACTGGAGTGGCCTATGAGCCCTGTAAATAGGTAACTAAGCAAGTAAATACATATAGGATGTCCTTGCTTTTTTGCACTTTCCAGAACATACATTTTTATCTTTGAAATGCTTTATAGCGAGCTGGATCATCAATCCATTCTGCTCAGCATGACATGTATTCATGATTAGTGGTTCTCCTGGGTTTGAGGTAAGATTCTTTCTTGTAAGTAAATAAGGATGAATCTGGGGCCATCTTGTTTTTCTATTTCATTCCCACTCTTAACCCTCTAAGCCCACTGTGCTTCCCCAATGGATATCGTATTCTCCCTTAATTTTTCTTTTTCATCTACTTCTGCAAATTTTGGGGGCCCTACCTGGGTGACCCAGGATGACTCTCCCCTTTTTATATGGGAGGCAGAAACATCCACCTGGATAAAATGAGTATGGTATTCATCAATTAGAAGGCACCACAGATGGTGAAAGCACATAAGGTGAAATAACAAAGGTAAGGTTGAAGAGGTAGGTGGGGTACTTGTCTGCACACACAATATAAGCATAGAATTATGCTGGTTACTGGTTCATGAAAGAGTGCCTCTTCCTAGCCATGATATATTGTGTGATATGCAGTAATTATTTAGGTGTACAGATAATTGTGCAGCAGTTAATAGCCTTTGAGAAATCCTTATTTTCATATGCACAATCTCTTTCTGGTCTACAGGCATGATAAAAGGATGCAGAAGTCCTTGTTTAACTTTTGGTGTGACTCATCATACCTGTAGACCTGCCTTCCAGGCATAAGAAATATATCATCCTTTTTCTTCTTTTTCTCATTAATTGAAAAGAAATTAAATTCATTATGGTTTGCAGTTTTGGTGTCCAAATGAGTCATCTCTTCTGCAGCTCCTTTCTCCCAATTCAGATGATTTAAAATATATATTATTCCCTCTTTCATTTTTAAAACCTTCTACCCTACCCCATGTTTCTTCAGAGTGTGGATTTGGTCTGCTGAGACTGCTTATGTTGAAAAATTTATCTGGACTTACCTCACCCAGCTTTTTATGTACACCCCACAACGTTACCAAGTATGAAACCATACAGGATGTGCCACATCTAATTCTGAGATTGGAGATCTTTTCTTAAAAACAAAAACAAAGCAAAGTTATCAGATATAAAGGTGTGCAGATTATCTCTGGCCAATTCAGCATGTTGATGCAGATTCATAAAATCAAATTGATCTGTGCCAATTCAAATTCAGTTGCCTCAATCAGTTTTCCTAAAGTGTGCATGTGGTTGTACAAAAGCTGTTCTGAGCTGTCAAATTCATTTCATCCACAATCAGCTCAATCCAAATGTCATTCTGAGTAAGAAAATCAATTTGATTTGAAGATCTCATCCAGCTGGCTTCAAACTGAATCTTCAAGAGGAATACTTGAGCAGCTTAACATGGAAGTCCCATATATGATGCCATAGGAGGTGTCTCAAAAATTCCAATACTCTCATAATCTTAGCAAAAACAAAGGAAAGTTCCTAGTGAATTCCTTCTTTACCCATGTTTGCAGATCAAGTGACCCTACTTTTGTATCATGGTAGCTCAATGGCACATGTAACACACTTTCAGACAAAATGATAACCGTGGATCTATCCACTTTCCCCATGGAAATGTTATATTGGGATGAGTCATGGGACAAATACATTGTGCTGAGGAGGCACAAAATATAGGAGTCATGTGAAGTCCTAAAGAGTGTAGGGAAATCTGTTTATGCATGTACCTTCTTCCCATCCACCAAATATTGGCAAAGATCTTGGCAAATTATCTGAAAAGGGGATGTGAACATATGTAACCTTACCTATGATCTAGAGCCCGCATAAAGAAGGGTTTCAAAATTGTAGATGTAAATGTACATACATCTGGCCAAATATGCTTTCAGTTCCACTTCAGATGTTCATCTTAAACAGTGTGGCATAGTGGTCCTGTACTAAGTGCTAGGAATCTCAGATGAAAGACCTACCTTCATTCAGAGAGACTCACTGGGCCAATTAGTCTCTTTTACCCCAACCAACCTCAAAGGGTTGATCTTATGGGGAAAATAGGAGAAGGGCTTAGTATGTATGCTTCCTGGAGCTCTTGAATTAAAGGCAGGATTTAAATCTAATCCTTAAATAAATAAACATGGGAAGATTATATTTCAACATCCATGTGTGCAGCTGTGTCTGCAGCAAGCCACAATGGGATTAACATGATGGCATGTGCCATGATGTCATCACAGAAAAGGACATAACTTAGTACTTGTGTCACAACATTTGACAAGTATGAAAATCACACCCCATGTTGCACACACTCCTGGGTGATCATGCCATCCCAAACACATTTTAGTTTATTATATTCAAGGATGAACATTTATGCAGAACTGAACACTGAAGACTAATCAGTGTGGTTTCAATCAAGGGCAATTCTGCTTTGCCAGTTTTTGGCATTCTTTTGATTTAATAAACGTGTGCAGAGAGGTGACAGGGAGATAAGAACTTTTCAGCTTCCCAGGACACACTCACATTTAGTTTTTTACCTTAAGATGGCAGTTTTTGAGGAAAGGAATGGCAAAGGCTGACTTAATTAGGAAATCAAGTAGGACTTCATTTCATTGATCAAACAAGGACCAAGGCTTCTTATCACCCAACATATGTTTACTAACTAATTAGTGTAAGAATATCTGTGCCATAATGTAGCACTTAACTCTGTTCTTTCCTTTTCTTTTGTTATTCTCCTCTTTCCCATTCCCGCCCCCCCCCCCCCCAACATCTATACAGCAATCCCAGGACAAACTGCCATATGTGCAATGTTGTGCATTGGGTTCCAGACAAGTATTTACATTAAATAGATTTATTACTCTAGCATTGAAGACTATGCTTGTCAGGAGTGAGGGATGTAGAAGAGAAGGACAATGAATGGATGAAATCAACGAGATTACTGGATTGCCCTCGAGAGAGCTACAAGTTGTTTCTTGAGTTAGGCCAAGATCAACTATGTTTCTAGTACAAATTTCAACTTTTAATTAACTGCCATCCAAGAACTATAACAATATGTATAGATTCCCAAAAAGCTTTTAACCAAAATCTTCCTGGTAGGCCCCATGTAAACCTGACAGTTTTGAAATAAGAGAACATGCACTCTTATGCCTTAATATTTAGTTTTAAAAAATCAAGAAGCAGATGGTAAGAGTTACTGGATGGTTTGTACAAAGCAATAATTCTCTCAACATGAAATGTGGGGTCTCCCAAGGATTGGAGTCAGGTTAGTGTTATTTCAGAAGAACAAAATTATCCAGAGATAAAAGTGAATAAAAAATAGGGAAGGTTGTGGTAACATCAAATAATTGGAATTTATGAGAACAAAAGTGGAGTGTGAAAACCCCCCAAGGGATTTATCTAAACAGAGCCAAGAGAAGGTAAGTTAAATGTAAGAAAATATAAAATTATGGACTTTGTTTTTTTTTTTTTTTAAAGGTTTTCACTTCATATAAATGTTACTGGGACCTGGAGTAGACTTTCTCACAAACAACTGCTTTATGCAAGTTGCCTTACATGAATTTCTGGGCAGGAACAGGAATTCTCACAGTGACATGTTGTGAATAGCAGTGGTATTTGCTTGCACTTCAAGTCTGCAAGACCACCTCATAATGTGTCACTTGGAAGGCCTCTCAGAATGATGTCCATCGGGAGGTGGTGCAGATGCTGCCAAGGAATGGGGATATAGAAAAGAACCCTGGGGAGCTCAGTGGGAGGAGTAGGAGAACCTCTTTCTGCCTGAAATGGCAGATTTTCCTGGATTAGAAATGATGCGTTTCTATGCTGGAATGCTTTGATTTCTCATCCCACCTTTACTAAAGCATGGCAAATGCTGACAACAGGGTGGACAAAGACAGAGATATATTGGGGGTTGCCAGAAGAAGATGGAAAATGCCTGTTCAGTTCAGCACACTGAGCTGGAAGCCCTTGCCCAAGGAATATATGGATTTCACTTGGACTCAACAGGCCTTTTGCACCACCCTTGCTTTTGCTCACACAAGTTTTTCACATTAGTTGCATGCATTGCAAAAAGCTGCCAGATCCAATCGTGGAATCATGCTTCTGCGTGGGGAAGTAGAATGGGGATGCTTAGAGGGAGGAAAATAGCAGCAGCTGGCTTCCTAAATGATAATACCAGCCCTGCCTTTTTGCTCTAGCAAATTACTGCAATTGAGAATTACACTGTGTCTTTCTCTCAGTGCCACACATGGCAGGTTTCCTGAACTCCGTAGCTCCGTGATGGACAATGCATTCCTCTTAATTCTCAGCATGGTTCTCTTGCATTCATAGAATAATAGGGGCTCCCCCTGGTGACTAATGGAATACCTGCAAATTCTCATAGCTCATTACCGAGGCAGCATCCCTCTTTCTTGAATCTGGCTTAGTTCTTCACTGCAGCAACAGCTGCATAGATGTCCACAGAACTAGATAGATAGATAGATAGATAGATAGATAGATAGATAGATAGATAGATAGATAGATAGATAGATATTGCTCTGTCCTTGTTTTCTCTGATTCCCCCAGAAATTTCCAGCCAGTTCTGCTCTGTCCTTTGAATGACAACTTCTTTATACAGTCAGATTAAAATTAAAATCTTGATAGCCAGTTAGGAGATTTGTTGGAACATGTTTTTATTTCCTCCCTCCTCTTGTACCCACTTATCCCACCAGGCTCCCTATGTGGTCCCTTCATACTATATTGCAAGGACTGAGAAGTGCCATCAGCTTCAGCTTTTCTTGGAAACCAATTTCAAAATAACTAAGGAGGGCTGAATGACTGTGTGACAGGAACTGGTTGAAGCACAGCACTAAGTTATAATGTCCTTTGCTTGAATTTTGGCTTGGCACATTAAGTAAACTTGCTACGGTTTAGAAACTAGGGTTTATGGATTAGTTCTACAATTGTACTATCTCCAGATTTGGTTTATTCCAGCTACTTATTTGATCTGTATCCCATCTTGCTAGTCTAGTGAGCAAGCAACTCAGATGACAACATTTGAAATGTCAAAAATAGAATATAAAATATTACAATTATAGTGTTAATTCTAAATATAATAACATTCTTTAACAGTCAGAGGCCTGGCACAATGAAAGTTCCTTTACATAGAATCATTTAGATGGACCGAGTCCAAATACAAATGTGCTAAATGTTAAGAGATTGGAAGTGAAGCACAACTTCTTTGGGTATAGTCTATAGTTTGGGACCAATGCAGGAGAATTTTGGAAATAGATACATGATGGGCAGAATTTCAACTTCTACTCCCAGAATTTTTCCATGAAACTTTCCTTGTTAGGGAAAGGCCATTATGGTTAGAGAGAAAGCAAGGGGAGTTATGGTTGAGCTATATTAAATCATGCACAGTGTGGAAAATGGGGGAATAGGAAATAGGTTTTTTCTACCACTCACATAGTGCTACAATTCAGGACCATCAAATGGAATTAAATATGGAGAGACAGGGAATGGGGAAAAGGATTTATTTACTGATGGATTTAAATGCTGTTATTATTTCACTGACTTCTGGTGGTTTACAACAGTTAAAATACAATTGTGTCAATTAACCTAACCATGGGAAGAGATATAAAAACAGAATACATTTAAAACTATTTAAAAATCCACACAGCATACAACTACAGGCAATATTTCAGTTCAAGCCAGAAACCTTCAAGAAGAGCTCCATTTTTAATGGAGTCTTGCTTCTGGATGGAGAGGTTTTTAGAACATGGGAACCATAACTGAAAAACATTTCCTAGTCTCAGCCCTTCTCACCTCCCATCTTCTATAGATGCTGTAAAACTATCAAATTGGCTACCATCAAGTTAGCTACCATCAAATATGGTACCATTAGCTACCATCCAATGGGGATGGCCACCAGTTTAATCCATCATGGATTTAAATGGGGCCTGGACTGATTAACGAAAGGTCTACCTACCAACGGTCAGCAGCACCTGTAACACACCACAATAGCATCAATGGCAGCAGGTACACAATGACATTATCATGCAAATGTTGCAATTATACACTTGCATTGCAACATTTGGTGCAACTATGTAAGGTATGAGATTTGCTATTCCTGTATTCTTGCACAGGACTGGATGCTAAAAAGATAACTATGTTTCTGATGTGCCCACCCAAACACGGATTTCAGGAAAGGATGGAGACACTATGCCTCTGTGGCTAAAATGGAGTTAGCCCTGGAATCTCTTCTATGAGTTCTTTTAAGATGTGGAGAAGAGTGTGCATACCCCATTTGAGATAGCTTCCAGCAGAGAATAGACACACCGAGACAAGATGGGTGTATTAGCCATTGATTAAGAGAGCTAAACATATCATTGTTAGACATACAAAGTATCTTAAGTCAAGCGTATCTCTAAGAACATCTGGCAATGGGGATAAGCAGTAAGACTTATAGTCTTCTTTGTAAGCTTTGCACTATGAGAAATAAGCTGGTGAACTAGATGTCCTTTAGCCAGATCTCCCCAGAGTCATGTTTTCCACCTTTGTTGCTGCCTGTTTTTGAGAAGCAGCATGGTGTCATTCATTTCATGAGTGGCTCATAAAATGGGGGTGGATTGGAGAGAATAAGAACCAAATGTTCTAGAGGTGGCAGACATATTGTTGCTCCAAATCATATTTATTTAGCCACTTACTGAGTGTTTTTTTAAATCGACAAACAAATCTTTTAAGTAGCATATCAGTTCTGAAAACATGCTTTCAAAAAAAGAGTGCTTCAATGAAGTCTTTAAAAATCTGGGTGGCTTAACTTCCTTTAAACAAACAACTTCTGGAAGCTTGGCTGTTGAAAGACTTTTGTATTAAGGAAAGCGTTTGATGTGGAAATTATGATTGCTTCAACTGGATAGCTCAGCTTGCTTTTTGCAACTAATATATTGTGTGTTTGCATGTACCTGTGAATGCGTATTTATGTTTCCCCTCGGACTAAAGTGCTGGCACTTTCTGAAAATTGTTCATAGCATATTTGGAGGAGGAAAAATTCCATTCACAGGCTTGTTTCAAAGAAAAATAGACGTCCAGTCAATTTTAGTATTTGTTAGGGGACTGATCATTTCTTATTCATGGGTTGGAAGGGACCATGCAGATCACCTAGATTAAACTCCTGCTTTGTACAGGAATTTGGCTTATGGAAGGTGACCACAAGATACTTTTGGAAGGAAAATTCAAAGGGAAAGTCCTTGCCTTCTAGAAGGACCTTCATGGTTCCAGCCTGCCAGAAGGACCCATTCAACTGAATTGTGCTCAGCACTGCTGTTAGACAAGTACTATATACATGAACTTTAAATTCTGCAGGTCCATTGTACAAGAATTGGTTGGAGTTCCTTGGAAACATCTCCTTGTGGCTCCTTCCTAACCCTTTTTGGTGCTGTTGGTTCGGTTTATTAAGAAAAACCTGGCACTGTTGTATCTTAGATATCTGGAATGAAACATTGATGGGAAACCCTTCAGCAATCATAGCACTAGCTCCAGTTGCACTGAAACAGCTGGAGATTTAGAAAAGTGAGGGGGAAAGTCATCATCGGCTCCAAAGATTGCTGGAGGCCTGTATTAATGTATGCACAGATCCCCTCTCTACCCGTTAAGCCCACCAAAGATGGTTAGCCTGAAACCATTGCCCACAGCTCCCAAATACAGAGAGAGGGCCATTTGGAATATAACTCTCCATTTTAAATTGTTGAATGAATTTTGTGATTATTATTTAAGAAAGTAAAATCAATAAATTAAACCATAATGGTAAGCATTTTATGGTAATGTGGTAAGCAATTTCTTCACACACTCCCAGTTATTGGGCCAGTAGATTGAACAAATGAAAACAAAGGAGATGAAAAAGGGTTTTATGAATCTAGGGTGCAGCAAGAGGGAAGTAGTAGTCAAGTAGTCAAAGAACTCTTCTGCTCTTAGGCCTTTCAGAAAGTTAAAAATGGCAGGGTAGGATTGGGGTGGGCTTTTCCATTCCAGCTGTCCATGCTCCAGGTCCCTCTTTGCTTGCCTGTCCAAACTGTGGTGGGATTGTTGGAAACCACCTCCCTGCTCTTTTTCTTTCTTTCATTCTTCTATTTGGCTGTAGATAAGCAAGTACATGGAAATAACCAAGTGCTTTTCTTGGAAGTACTATAGAGGATGTTTGTCATTGTGCTCTTCTGGGATTTTTTTAAACACTTCCTAATGATCTGAAATTTCCTGGTGATCTCCCATTCAAGTTCTAAACAGGCTCAAAACTACTTAGCTTTTTGAGATCAAGTCAAGTTGGTTAGGTGCTGCCTCCTTATGTAGTCAAAGACTCCTTTGAGATGAGTTCAACTTCTGGTCACTTCATGGACATGTCCAAGTGGTTTTCTTGACAGTGGTACAGAAGTTGCCTTTTTCCAGGAAGCTTCTCAATTCCCTGGTCTGGTCTGTAGTGCTGGTATTCTTTGGTGGTATTTCATCTAGTGATTAACCGCCCCAACTTTGTTTAGGAAAATGATGAAACGTGTCTTCTGAACATAACCTTATAAGTATATTTAATATTAATTCAATAAAATCAAGTTTAGTTTTGTCCTCCACACACTACTTTTTGGAATATATTCATCCGGCACACACTGCAAGTTCAAATGTGGCTTTTGGCCTGGGGAAAAATGCATATTTCTCTAGGATAGTAGATTTAGAAGCCTCCAGGCTAACTGGGGACTTTGAAGTGAGTGACCTACTGACAATATTAAGTATTTTATAACTGTAGCCACTGCCATCTTCTAATGAGAAGCAGGAGGTGGGATTCAGGGGAGAGGAAGTGATATCTTTCTGTGCCCCTAGGCAATCTTGGTTGGTAGGCCTCAGAGAAGTAAGACATTAAGGTACATATGTTTCATGAATGGACAGAGGATTTAGGCCTTCTGCCCCCAGTTCCTGGGAGCAATGGAACCAGTAAGGTCAAATTGGCAAGGCAATAGGA
Organism: Liasis olivaceus; assembly: GCA_030867105.1. Lineage (NCBI taxonomy): Eukaryota > Metazoa > Chordata > Lepidosauria > Squamata > Pythonidae > Liasis > Liasis olivaceus. The sequence continues at coordinate 6,289,110 of CM061354.1, forward strand.
TAGTTCTATCATGGTATATTATTCCTTTTCAGTGTTGCCTTTGCTTGAGTCTATAGTGTTATGTCTGCTCCCATTCTCTGTTCCTCTCTCTCTTGGTTTGCTCAGGTTAATGTCTGCTAGCTTCCATATGCAGATCATAGCCTCATGTAACCTGATGCAGCTAATCCATTTCTGAAATCTTTCCTTTGTCATCCCTCTCTATTCTTTGTTACTCCCATTTTGGGTTTGGTACTAGCATAATATGTATCCATACCTGTTTGACCTAGTTCCTCTGGTTAAAAGGGGAAAACTGTAGCCATTTACCACTTTCTGATTGAGCTGTATCCAGATTCCAGGTGAGGGGAGCTTCCCACCACTCAAGAACAGAAGGTTGAGGCATTGCTACCTACTTTTCTGGAACATTTTCACCTGCGGAAGTAGTTCCACATTCCTTGGAAGACAGGAAAAGGCAGAGATTCCAGGAAAGGATCTAGCAGAGGTTTGGGTGTTTGTGACTAACACACCTCATCCAGGTTGCTATGTAAGCTTAAACAACAAGCCATGTTTAAAATGTTTTCATACTGTATGGATACCATTCTTAGAACAACCCAGTTTGAAAATCTTCTAGGCAGTTCAACATGCTCCAATTCTGTCCTAAGAAAGCTTATTGCTCTATAAAGTAGCAAAATTGTCTCTTCTCCTCCAACTTTATAAGCAATGCTAATCTTGAGTGCCATAAATGTGGCTGGACATCATAACCAAAGCTGCGGTAACCTGCTGCTCCAGGATGTAAACACACTTAGCATCTGACATTCTCATAAAAAGATAAAAGTCATAGGGAAGAAAGAGAGCATCATCTTCTCCATGTGCTGGACCTGGATATTGCTGCTAATCGTATAATTAGCTCCTTCTGCATTGCTGATTAGCCAAAGAAGTTATAAATATTTATGTCTTTCCTAAGAGCTATGAAAGAGGGGAAATTAATAATGAACTCCCTTTTATAAGTTCATCTGATCTACATGCTCCATGTAATAATGGGGAGATTTTCGTAGTTTCTATAGTAACCAGACAACCTAACGGATCCAACACAATGGCTGTATTATTATGATGGAGCATTTATAACAACCTTTGGTGTGTGTCTGGGCTTGTTTGTTTGTTTTTTAATATTTATCTCTTTGCACTTTACACCTGCATATAAGAGATTTAAACTGACTCCGAGGTCCAGTGAAAACACAGAATCCTTGTATTAAGGCCACAGATGAAATTTAAGATGACACTGAAGTTCCCATGGGGACATCTTTGTTCACATTTGCATTCCTCAAGACATATTTTCTTCTCTTGATTTTTCTTCTTCCTTTGTTTTTGCTACGTCCTTGTTCTTACTGTTCCGTGCAACTATAAGAAGCATATTATTCTTGCTTATAACTTTCTTCTTCACCCCTGTGTCTTCTTCCTTCTTTTCTCCTCCTCACCTTGTTGTCAGTATGGATGGATAGATGGATGTGTACATTTCTAACTCTGCTTTGAGCTGCTGAATAGAAAACTAGAATATAAATCTAACAAATGTATATAAAATTTGTTATTTAGAGACATGTATATTAAATATATCTAAATATAGATGCGTATGCACCCATATTTGTTCATATGTGTGTGTATGTATGTATGTATGTATATGCTCATTGGGAACTTTGTGTTACAAACTAACTTTTAGCTCAACCTACTTGGTTGTTGAGTTGCACATCAGTTGGAGAAAAGGCAAGGTATACATCATACATGAATTCAGCTGGAACTACATTTTTCCATAACAGCAGAGCAGATTCAAAAATGGTGTGTGGGATTCAATATGGAAGGAGGATCATAAGCAGGTAGGTGGGGATAGGAAGAATTGACTTAATGGATGAAAAGAAGAGCATGGATGTCCAGTTAATGAGCAAGACAAAAAAGAAAAGAAATTGAGAGAGAAAATGAGAAAGAGAGACCAGGCACCCCGGTGGGATGGATTTGAGAAGGCAACAGTGTGTTTGTTGGCCCAATTGAGTTGTTTCTTATGCATTCAGGTCCACATTAGATTTCTCCAATTGGTGCCTTTTAGCAATGTTAAACTGCAACACCTCTTTGTGCCTGCTAGCATAGTCAGTGACAGAAGGCTGAGACAAGCTGATTTAGATGTCATTTATTATACATCGACAAGTTCTATAATAGTTCCCTCCAATAAGGCTGTTGGAATGTTTTCAGGGTTCAGCCTGATTTTCTATCCATATTATGATCCCCAAGATCATCTTTTTCTCCTCCCATTCTAAGATCAAGCAGTCTCATTTCTCTCTATATCCAGTTTGGATTTCTTTACCATGAAATAATTCGAAACCCTTCTACTATTTCATTCTAATTTGTATGCAACAAGGAAAAAATGTAGGACCAAGTGCCATGTTTACTGCATTTCGATGTTATCTTGTATTGCCATATTTTCCTTGATGTGACATTGTCTCATTATGTATTCCTCACATTGATTTCGGATCATTTGGCTTGTCACCATCAGGTGTCTGAGAAAGTTAGGCTGTGAAATTACATATTACGATGAGAGTGGGAAGAATTCAAGATGAGAAAGACATTTTTGGCCTCATGGCTGTCAGAACCTTCTAATTGTATCCAAGCATATGGAAGAGATGAAAGAACATGTTGGATGAAAAGGAATAAAGTTGCCGACCGGGATAGATTCTAATCCCAGATCTGTGATTTATAGTCCAGATTCTAGAGTTCCTGTTAAAGAAATTCCCACTCCCAAGCCCTGCCTTTCCTTCCTGCTGGTCCAAACAAGAATTGCTCAAACTATTTCTGAAACCGGTGCATGAATGTTCAGTTATTTTATATATTGCACTCTTCTCGATATGAATTATACATATTTGTGCATTTCATACAACTCTGCAAATCAATCAATCAATCTTGATCTGATAGTCTACCTCTTTGGACCAAGAACTATTTGTGCAGTGTTTTGTTGATTCACCCATGTATACTGTCAAATACTCCTAAATTTTTTTGGCATAAGCATAGAAAAAATAGCACTAAACATTTTGAATGTCTTCTTTTTAAAGTCTAGCATTTACTGGAACTTTGGTAAAAGCACCATGCAAAAGGAGGTTGATGCAATCATATTTGTTATCCAGTTGATGCTACTTCTCTGTAATACTTTATCAATGCACACAGGAGGGAGAATACAAATGACACAAAGCAAATGTTAAATCTCAACTACCAAAGCTGCAGATAGCAAGGCCAGTCATGCAGTGTGTTGGGAACTAGAGTTGTCTTACCTTGGAATCAAAGAAACAGAAAGTTGCATCAAAATGGGTGCATGCAAAAGGAATTATATCAATCAAACATTATATTTTATTCATATCTTTTCAATGGGCACATTGCACAGGCATGCTTTGAAAACAGACTTTCTTCTATGTAGTTGTGTACCAAACAATCACCATTCTTATTTGTTCTTGGGTTTCTGAATGGCCTAGTCACTTTTGGGGTACCTTATCATCATCTTCTCACCTATCCATTCATCTCATCTGATTTTTCTGCCTCCTCTGGATCACATTTATTTGAACCTTGAACTATTTTTCCACCCAAACTCATCCCTAGTTCTTCCATTATCATCATTCTCTGAAACATTATACACAACTATCAGCCATCCAAGGATTCCTACAAGAAGCTACAGTAGATGACACCAGTTCATACTGCCTGACATACATTTTAGCCTTTTCATTCATAATTAAACCTAGTCCTTCACTTCTCTGCATGTATTAATCAGTTCCATTCCATTCAGACCAGATTCAGACCTATTCAGATCTATTACACCTTCAACTGTCTCTTAAATGACATAGAGCATCATATTTTATTTGTTATTTTCATTTACAATTTATTCTGGGCCCATAGCTGTTGATCTCCACCATTTGTCATGGCTTTGGTTAATAAAAGTTCTCACATAATACTATTTAGCGAGATAGAGAAGATGTAGGCTTGGCTATCGGCCTTATTCCTACCTGTGCCACATCCAGCATTTCCTGCTAATGCTGAGGACAACATCAGTCACTTCTTGCACATTTTTGCTAGTGTGCCACAAGAACAACCAAAGCCTACTTTCATTCCAACCATGCTCACACTGTTCTATGCAAGCTAGGAATTTTAGTCTAGAAACAGCTGTTAAGCCAACCAAATATTGTCCACATCCCACCACCCAAGAGGTACATGCATTATGCTGACATACACTTGGGATCCTTTGCTCAACATCTGCGATATTTGATTATTTTTTCATTAAAATGTAATAATGCATTTATGGCTAGAAGTATTTAAGTGATCCATAAAATAGTATGTTTCAGTTGTTATTTCAATTAATTTCCCATGCCCAAAATATTTGATCTGGTGATCCTTATTCTCATTATCATCCTTTGTCAGCCTGGTAGACCAGACCAGGAAATCATTTCCATAGGAAGATTAAAACTATAATAACAGAAACTTGCAAGTCTGATTGCACTGTACCTCCTTCTCTTTGATTCCTTCATACATATCACCATCTTCCTGCCATAATATGTCATCTTTTCAAGAATACTTCTACCTCTTTGCTAGGAATAAGTAACCTGCTAGGAATCTATAGCACAAATGGGATTATATATCATATATTATATCATGTGTAGTATTCTTTGCATCATGTCACCTATCCTGGGTCAAGATTAGGAACTTGAGTAGGCAAAAGTATACCCTTAGGGCCTTTCCCCCACTTTACCTCATCATGTCCTGTTGCCAACATCCCTTTTTTCCCAGCCATATCGCCATGACACTGCTTTAGTCTTGTCCAGTTGTACCAGTGTTAGAGGGTTCCTTCCCTTACTGCAACAGACAGCCTTGATATTTGCAAAATGTGTTAGATTTGTCTCCCATTAGCTTGGAGAAGAGTAGTGTGAACCAGTGTGGTATTTAATACCTTGTATGGGGAGTGGGGAAGTCAAGTTTCAAGTCCACCATATACAATAGAAGGTTACTGGGTGACTTTGGGTTACTCCCTTTGTCAGCTTGTCAGCCCTTCAAGGTAGACCAGATTAGGAAACCAAAGTCATTCATGCTAATATTGCTTTGATTATAAGGTCATAGTAATAGAATCTTGCAAGTCTGAATGTGCTTCCCTCCCTCCTTCCCATCTTTGTGAGAACTAGGGAGGGTCTTGCTGAGATGTTTTCTCAGGTTACAGTTCTGGCCCAGACTCTGATTCCTTTTATCTGACTGTTGTCTTGGTTGTGGATCTTCCTCCTGTTCCTCAAAATTGTTCCTTCTGCCCATTACACAGCTCGACCTAGCACACAGGATAGCTGTTGTGAGGGAAAATGGATATATTGTTACAAACTATGATATTTATTGAAATAATGTTTGATATTAAATATTGCTTTCTGAGTTTGGTCAACATGAAAATGGACTGCATGTCTTTTAACTGTGGGCATTTTAGCAGTTTTTTATGTCAGTGTAAGCTGCCATGAATCTAACAAATTCAGCGGCATACAAATTTAATAACAATGGTTTCATTTTAATATAATAAGATGAAAGTATATCTCTTCAGCAACTAAACGAAAAGCTCTTCCAAATGTTTCAATGTGGTACAGACATAGTATATAAACCAGTGGGGAAGACTACAGAGGGATGTTGCATATATAAATGCCTGCAGATATATCATTGGCACACTTACTCTCAAGCTTATGCATGACTTCATGAATGCAATTTCATAAAAAGAAATAATAATGTGGATAAAGGACAAGAAGGGAATTGCACCCTCATCACTCCCCCATCCCCCATTCTTATACAAGATGGAGGAGGTAGGAAGCAATTAATTTTAAAGACAAGGGCACAGTATCTGAGAGGGTTTTATGGAAATTAATTGTAATGTTTTAAGAATTGATTGTACTTAATTAACTCTACACTTTTAATAATTGTACTACATGAGGATCTGTATGGGGGAGAATATAATTGCTTTTTTAAATTGAATTTTACTACTAAAATGGTGGGGGGATTAAGTGTAGTGTTTTACTGCTGGGAATCTGTATGGGGTAATTTTTAAATAAAATAACTTACAGCAATTTACATTCCTGTAAATTATGTTACATTAAATTACAAATTACATTATGATGTGGCTGGATGTAAGACAAAAGGACATCCAGCTGCTGATCTGGCTAGAAGCAAAAAGAAAGTTTGATGCTACACAGATAAGCATACCAGTGGTTCATGGGCTGTCAAAACTATGAACCAAAGCAAACTTGATGCTGTCAAAACAGAAATGTCAAGTTGGAACATTAACATTCTGAGAATCAATGAACTGAAATGGATTGGAATGGGTCACTTCACTTGAAAGGCACGCCAGATCTTCTACTGCAGACAAGCAAATCATAGATGAAATGGAGGAGCCATCATTAATAGCAAAAGGGTGTCAATGCCATGATTGGATATCCCCCCTCTCCCATGATAGAATGATCTGGATTTAGATCCAATCAATCAATCTTACGGTGATGCAGTGATTCAGTGGCGCTCCTTAGAGTGATGATATGTATGAAGATTTGATCACTGAACTACAGCCAGACTTTCTGGAAAATAAAATTAAAGGGGCCCTAGACATTGTTGCCGAAAACAAAGCTGCAGATGTTGATGACACACCAGTCTTATAAGATGGTGCAGTTAAAGTGGGCATGTGGTATGTAAGCAGGTAGGAAAACATAGCAGGGGCCAAGGGATGGGAAGAGACGGAATTATATTTCAATTTCAAAAGAAGACAATGCTAAGGAATACTCAAACTATCAAGCAATTGCCTTTATCTCACATGCTAGTGAGACAGTGCTCTTTGCAATCCATCATAAATGCTGAAAGGAGGAAAAAAAATCATATTTTTATGGTCCTGGAAAAGATTGTTGAAACAACTTGGACCATAAGAACAGTGATGGATACTAGATGAAGTAAAACCACACTGCTGACTGGAAGAATTAATAATGAAACTAAAGCTTCAATATTTTGGACACTACTGTGAAAGCAAGAATGACTGGAGAAGACTCTGATGGTTGGAGAAGTCAAAAGCTATTGAAAAAGAGGCTGACAGAAGACAAAATGGCTAGAGACTGGTAATACATGCATGAATTTACCAGTATTCCAAAACAAACAAAAAATGTTACTGACAGACAATTCTGGCCAGAATTAGGTTCATCATCTCATGAAGAGATGGAAGCATTTGAATGACTGAACAACAACAGATTTACATTCCATCATTTCATTGTATTATTACTATTTCTTTAAGAAATTAGTCAAGCCCCTACTTTTGGACCTGGTCCTATCTACTTTTGGAAAATCAAAAGTACTTTTTGCTATTGATGAGAAGGAATAAAGAAGGGTAAATGAAGATAAATAAATAAATAAATGATAAATAAAGGCAAATAAAGGATATGGGATAAAAATACAGAGGTAAATATTCAGCTGTAAGCCTCTACTTCATCTCATCATCTTCATCCTTATAGGTAACAGATCCTTGTATTTCAAGGATCAGAGGGTTTCTTGGATCATTTTCTCCATCTGGGAAAATGATTAGTAGGTCCTGGTTTCCAGCTGCTGCTCTTAAATGCCAGATTGGTCTGTAATAAGGCCTCCCTCATCTGTGATTTGATCATGGATGAGAGGGCTGACCTGGTATGCATTAGTGAAACCTGGCTGGGCCTGGAAGTAGTGGGGGAGGGGGATGGCCCTTTCAGAGCCAGCCAGGTTTTGAGTGTGGCATCAGCTGAGAACTTGGGGTAGGTGGTGGTATGGTGATTGTCATCTGAGAATTGGTTACTGCTTTCAGGGACACTGCCCCTTAGGCCCCCACATGTGAAAACCTGTCCATTAAGTTGGGCTCTAGGGATCAGTTGGGATTGTTGCAGTTGTACCAGCCTCTCTGCTGCATATCAACCTCCCTGACCAACCTCCTTGACTCCATTTCTAGGTTGGTGGTAGAGTTCCCCAGACTTATGGTCTTGGGGGACTTCAATCTGCCTTCCTTGGGAGTGGGGTCTGAGGTGGTTCAAGAATTCATGGCCACCATGACAGCCATGGGCCTATCCCAAGTCATCCAGAGCCTGACACAGGACAGTGCCCACACACTGGATCTGGTGTTCCTGTTGAAGCAGTGGCTATGTGATGTGCAATTGGGGGAGCTTATGGTGTCCCCCTTGTCATGGTCAGATCATGCTCTGATTTCCTTGGGATTCTCTGGCGCCACTATCCATTTGCAGGGAGGCTGGACATATTAGACTGGTCTGCCCCTGGCACCTGATGGACCTGGATGGGTGTCAGAGGAGCTGGAGGTTGTTTCTGCTGGTCTGCTACATGGTCCATTGGTTGATGCTTGGAATAAGGGGGCAGCTGAGTGGGGATCCCATCACTTACCCTCTTGGGGATCCAATCCCTACCCTCTTAGGGATTCCATCACTCTCCATGGTTTACAGAGGAACTGAGGGAGATGAGGTAAAGGAAGAGTGATCTAGAGTGACGCTGGTGCTCAACTAAGGATGAATTCGACTGAACATGGGTTAGAGCCATTATTAAGGCCTGCCCTTAAGGGTAAGGGTGGTGAAGCACTGGTACTTCTCTGCCCTTATTGTGTCTGCAGATTGCTGCCCTCCATCCCTGTTCGGGTGACACGAGCCCTCTTTGGTAAAGGAGGCCTAGGGAACCTTTTGCAAGGATGTGCAGAGGAATTTGCTCAGCATCTGTCAGATAAAATTACTCAGTTTCATTCACAATTGGATGCTGGCCTTGCTGCTGGTCCAGAGGAGATGCCTAGGGTGGAGTCTTGTCCAGTTTGAATCTGTTGGACCTGAGGAAGTGGACAGGGCCCTTAGGACTGTGAGCTCAGCCACCCGTTCCTTAGATCTATACCACTCCTGGCTTGTGAAAGCAACTCGGGGGTGTTGTGTGAGGGGGTTCTAACAGTGATGAATTCTTCTTTGAGTGAGGGATTTGTTCCTTTAACTCTTAAGGAGGACTTGATTCACCCCCTCCTCAAGAAGCCATCACTGGACCCCATGATACTGGACAATTTTCCTCCAGTATCTAACCTCCTCTTCCTAGGGAAGGTGATTAAGAAAGAGGTTGTGCAACAGCTTCAGAGGATTATCTGGATCCTTTTCACTCAGGATTCGTCCAATTTCATTGATTAATGTTGATACAAAGATCTTAACAGCAGTGCTAGCAAATAGATTGTAACGAACTGCCACCTGTTGATCTCAAATCCAGTAACTTTCCTTGCAACCAATATTGATTCAAAAGAAAGTTCATTTATTAAGAATAAGTGTACAGATCCAAAGCATTGCTGAGACTGAGCAAAAGCGCGCCAAAAATTGCTTTTCTTACTTTTCCCCCCCTTACATCGCCCCTAGTTCTTGGTCTTCTGATTCCCTCGCTGGCATGGCCTTGAACATTCCAGAGCCTGTGATAAGGAGCCATCTGCTTCAAACGGTTTCTCCTTCCTACTCCCCCTCCCCTTTTACAATGGCAGAACCGCAGTATGTAAAAAAGCCATTTTTTAAACTAGCCATATAATAATCTATTATAAAATCTTGCGAGGATTCTGACATAGATTACAGCAAGTGATACCATTCGTATGATCGGTAGGATTTATAAAAACTAGGCAATCAGCAGACAACTTTAGGTTAGTTGTAGATTTAACAGACTTGGATAAAAATAAAGTAATTTTATCATGAGATGATGAAAACACTTTTGACAAAATATATAGACAGGGCATGCTTGCTGTACTAAACAGGTTTGGATTTCCTTTGAAATTTATAAAATAGATTAAGATATTATATGAGTCACCCACATCTAAAGTAAAGGTTAATGGTATTTTTTCTGCTACTTTCCTATTATTTAGAGGAGCTAGACAAGGGTGTCCACTTTCACCCTTGCTTTTTAATATTTTCATGGAACCCTTGGCTTGTGCTATTAGGCAACATAGGGAGATTTACAGAGTAGTACATAATTCAGTTGAACACATATTGGTTTTATTTGTGGATGATATTCTTCTGTTTATTTCTAAACCTCACACTACTGTTCCAGTGTTGATGCAAATGATAGATGCCTCTAGTAAAATAGCAGGATATTCTATTAACTGGTCCAAATCAGAATTGATGCCAGTAGGTGAAAATTTGGTTACCCATCCATTTAAGGAATATCAATCCCGTATTTGTATCGAATCCATTAAATATTTAAGTATGTGCATACCAAAAGATATAACTCAGTAACCTGTAATATAAATAAAATATATAAAGAGGTTTCTTCAGATATGGATAGATGGGAGTCATTAAACCTCACCCTTTAGGGAAAGGTGAACGCTCTCAAAATGAATATTATTCCCAGATTAATTTATATTCTAAGAGGAATTCCTATTCAAACATCCAGAAAATATTTACAGAAAATAAGTTCTTTATTTAGAAAAAAATTATGAGATTCTTTGATTCCGAGAATATCATTACAGAAAATACAATTACCAGTTAATGAGGGAGGATTCAGTTTTCCAAATCTGGAGCTGTATCATCAAGTTTACCTATTGTCAAGAATTAAATACTGGATGCCAGCAATAGGCGTTAATTTTCTGATTTGGGCAGCATTGGAATATACATATATAGATCCTTTGGTTGGATGGACAGTATTAGGATCTAAATACAACAGAACTCTAGTATCTCTGGAAAATATTATGTCAGTTAGAAAGCGATGGAATGTAAGTCTAATAAAAAAAGATCTGATCTTTTTTCCCATGCTAAATTGACTTTATGGAGAAACCCAGCATTAAAAATTAGAGAAAAGATGGTGATATAGAAAAATTGGATGGAAGCAGGGATATTGACTTTGGACCAATTGATAGATGATGAAGATGAATTTTTAACATATGCTGTGTTAAGAGATAAATATCATCTACCAGATGTAACCCAAAGGCAATATTTACAACGACAACATTTGTTAACACCACTGTTTGGACCAGCAGCGTTTTCAGCTTCTGAGACACCTGAGATACTAGAACAACTTGTTAAATCCTTTAACGCTAAAAAACCTACTATTAGCTTTTATAGATACTTGTTATCAATAAATCAATTTGACATGGAGATGTTAAGAGATGAGTGGAATACAGAATTAGAGGTTTCTATATTGCCTAGACAGTGGGAGAGTGTCTTAACTTCTATAGCAAGAATGTCAGTGGACCTTAAACTACGGTTTATACAGGAAAAAATAATATTTAGAATGTATTGGACTCCATTGTGTTTGTGTAGAAAAGGACTAAGACAGCATTTTGTTGGAGATGTAATAAGGACAATGCTTCTTTAAAACATATTGTTTTACAATGTCCTATACTTACTAAGTTTTCGGAGCAAGTAGTGGACCATATAAATGTGACTGTGATAAAAACTAAAATATTCAGAAGATAATATTCTCTTGAATTACATACCTAGTACATGGGATTTGACAACTGGACAATGTAAATGGATTCTCCGTGCCCTTGCTATGGCTAAAAGACTGACATTGGACTTATAAATGGATGGCCCCGTTTATTCAATGGATTGAAGACCTGATTACAGTTGCCACCTATGAGCAGATTGCCTATAGACGTAGACTTTGTACAGACAAGTATAATGAAATATGGGACACACTGATACAAAATACAGTAGGTTAGGAAAAAAGTACAATAGTTATATAATTGCATTAGAAATACACACACAGACACACACACTGACATAATATTTGCATTAGATAAATATATTTAGGATTGTAATGACATATTATACTTTATATTTTTATTATTATTTTTAAGCACTTCTTATGCAATTTTTCTGATAATGTATGTATCTTTCTGTCGAAGTCTTTCACGGCCGGCATACAAAGGCTGGTGTGGATCTTCCGGGCTGTGTGGCCGTGTTCTGGAAGTTCTGTTTCCTAACATTTCGCCAGCATCTGTGACCGGCATCTTCAGAGTGCAGGAGCACAGACAGGAGCAGTTCTCTCTGTGCCCAGCTATGTATCTTTCTGTTTTGTTCCTTTTTGCTTTTTTCCCCTCTTTTTCTGCTATCACTAAAATAAATAAATAAATAAATTTTTAAAAAGGATTCAGACCTGGGTATGGAATGGAAGTGGCATTGTTCGCGCTTTTGGATGGTCTCTGGCATGGGGGGTGGGCATCTCTCCTTGCCTTATTTGACTTCTCAGTGGCTTTTGATATGTTGACCATGGTATCCTTCCGGACTGACTCAGAGGATCGGGGGTTAGTGGCATGGTGTTGTGCTGGTTCACCTCCTTTCTTAGGGGTTGATTCCAGTTGGTGGTGATTGTGGGGAAGAGATCCCACCCTTATCCCCTACTGCGTGGGGTGCTGCAGGGGTCAGTGCTGTCTCCCCTCCTACTTAATATCTATGTACATGAGGTCGCTGGGTGAGCTCATCTATCACCATGGGGTGAGGTATCATCAGTATGCTGATGATACCCAACTGTACATCTCCAGTCCTGGCAAATTAAGCAATGCTGTGGACATCTGATCCTGATGTCTGGAGGCTGTGAGGGTCTGGATAGGGAACAACAGGCTTCAGCTGAATCCTGGAAACAGTGGGTGGCTTTGGGATTTGGGGCCCTCAGTTCTAGGACTATAACACTTTGGTGCTGGATGGGATTGCACTGCCCCAAACAGACCTGATGTGCAATCTGGGGGTCCTCCTGGACTCAAAACTCCTACTCGAGGAGCAGGTGGCAGTAGTGGTTAGGAGGGCCTTTGTACAACTTCGTATTTTGTGCCAGTTGCACCCATTCCTTGATCAAGGGTCACTCATGCCCTGGTCCCCTCCTGGTTGGTCTACTACAATGTACTCTACATGGGGCTGCCCTTGAAGAGTATCTGGACACTTCAGGTGTTGCAAAATGCAGTGGTGTAAACAGTTATGTGTGCTTCTGATAGAACAGACATTACACTTCTGCTTCGTGAGCTGCATTGGTTACCAACTTGTTTCTGAGTCCAATTCAAGGTGTTGGTCTTGACCTTTAAAGCCCCACATGGCATGGGACCGGGTTATCCGAGGGGCTACCTCTCCCCAATTTCATCTACTCATCCCACCAGATCCAGCAGAGAGAATATGTTATAGGTTCCTTCGTCTAGGAAGCTTTGCTTGGCGGGCCCTAGGTGGTGGGCCTTTTCTGCTGTGGTGTCTGCATTGTGGAACCATCTTCCCCAATGTTGGTCTCATCACTCCTGAGTTTTCAAAGATCCCTCAACACCATGGTTATGTCAGCAGGCCTGGGGGCCTGAGGGGACAGGTGAACTAGTGAGGTGGCTCCATTATTATTAACATCCCTGTCTAATTTTTTCTATTAGCCTTGTTTTTATGATTTTTATTTTTTTTAATAATTAATCATGATAATGGTTTTAGGTATTTATTCATTGCTTTAGTTCTGTTGTATGCTGCCCAGAATCACTGGCTTTGTGAGATGGGCAGCTATATAAATTAGACAAATAAATAAATAAATAAATAAATAGCAGGTAGAACAACCCCAAACAGCTGGCCACATTTCAAACTAGCCCAGTTTCCAGCAGTGAACAATGACTATCAAAATGTGTTCGGGAAATAGACACTGGAAATCTATAAAAAAAAACCTTACAAGTTGCTCCCAGGTGGCTTCTTTTGATGAACCAAGAACTTCAGAGTTCTTACGCTTTGTTCAGGGCATAATATATTCAGTAGCAAACAGAAAAGATAACAGTCTGTGGTTGTGTCGGGATAACCAAACACATGCAAGAGCTCTGATACATTTATTGAGAATTCATGACCTTCTGACACCCTACAGGGTTTCCTTGGTTCTGTCCTGATGCCTATGGGAAATGGGGTTCTGACCTTTCCCCCTGAAAACCAAGACAAGAAAAAAAAAGGGAAATATGCAGAGCATCCCTTCTGAAGTTCTTTCCAACCTCTTCATGGCAGTTCTGCTATGTGTCACGTGATAGGAGGGGAGGTAACAATGGAGGAGTTGTTAACATTCCAAGTCTTGGTCCAGCTGTTCAATGTATGATGCATTGAGGAAATTTGGGGGACTGTTTTTCTCTGCAGTCGCCCCAGTCCATTTTCAGACTAAATCTGATTTTCTCCCCCAACATCAAATTTGATTTCATTTTGTTCTGTTTTCAGAGAGTTCTCCTGCTGATAGACAGATGGACAGAAGATTGACTAAGCCCCAAGCCCTTTTACATTCATTCTTTCTAGCTTTCCCATGGATCTGAAAGAATAAGAAGTTCAGTACGATCGGCAGTATGGTCCTGCATTCAAGGAGCAGATGTGGACAAAATAAAGCTAAACGTCCTATCAGGATTTTCTCATGGGAAGAAGGTCATCCTGTTCCCTATACAAAAACAGGTGTCGAGATTATTCTATGAAGCTAATGTAAACAAAGTATCTTGTGATTCTGTTATGATTTTTACTGCCACCTACTGTAATGTGTACGTTAGTTATTCAGTGGGGGTGACATGCTGGCAATATAACGGGAGGGCTAAATGCCCAGCCTGTTCAGTGTGTTTGTCTTGTAAAAAGTTAATCATGTAGTTTATGGGTTATGTAGTCTTAACTAGTAACCAAGTAGTATACCCCTTCTCTGAGAGTGTTTTTTTAGGTAGAGACTTTGTTGTGGTTAAGTCTTGGAAGCTAAGGTGAGAAGAAGTCTTTGTTATATCCTATATTTTGTATGCAACTTGTATTTTATAAAGTTTTGCATTTTTGTCAATAAAGACCAGTTAGTTTATATTTTCTGATTGGATTTTCTTTGGAAAGCTAACTATAGATATTGCATTTTGCAAGCTCTCATGCTGATGTGTAAGTTACCTGAGAGCAGGATTTTTGGGAGCTGTTTTGCTGCACTCTGCACAACACGTCCAAGGATCATTGCTGCAAAATTGAGACCAGTATTCTAAGGTTTATGAGAAGGACTTAATTTGAAGGATGTTAGAATCTAGTCACTTTGCAGGGGAGAATTATGTCCTCTGACTTACGTCTTTAAGTCTCAATTACAAAAGGTGAAAATAACCTCAAGTTGAGCTCAGTTTCTGATGATGGCACAAACAACAACAGGACAAAAACAGCTGCCACTGTACATTTTCCTTCAGAAATTGTCTCCTAGAAATTGTCTTTTTTCCTAATCAGATCCTCTATATTGTCTGTTCAATGTCACTGTTTTACCTGTACATTTTCATTTTACTTGTAAAAAGCTTTGCACATATGAAGAAGTGGTGTAACGTGCATAAAACAGAATGTAGAAAGTTTGTTATCTCAGAAGTCAGTCACAAAAAACATTGAGAATTATTTTTAGGCTTCCTCGAAATGCAATAAGAAGTAGGAACCAGCTAGAAGTAACTATAGGTGGTTCTCGTTTAGCACCACAATTGAGACCAGCAACTCAGTTGTTATGTGAAGTGGTCATTAAGTGAAACTGCGACTGTGCTGATGATCTTACTTCAGCTTTCCTTTGCTTTACAGACCTGTGAAGGTCATAAATGCAGGAATTGGTCACACAATTATTTTTTCATAACTACAAATGCTCACTAAATGAGGTGGTCATACAGCTCTCATACTAGTATAGATTCCCCATAAGATACATATTGGGGCTCGTATTTTTTAAGTTACAGCTGAGCAACCCCCAAGTTTCTGGATGACACTGATTTATGTTGAAAGATAAAAACAAAAAGCAGCACTGAATAACCCTACAATAATATAATAAAACTGGGGAAAATATTTGTTATTACTACATTCTGATTTTTAATGCTTGTATTGCACATAAGATTAAATGCATATCAAATTTAAATACCAAAACAATACTAAATACTGAACATTGCCTTCTTCTGAGATATTTTTTGACTGTCCAGCCAAGCCAAAACCTTTGTATCCTCAATGGTCCCCCATCCAAATTCTAACCAGGCCAAACCTGCCTTGATTCCAAGTATAGATATGATTATCTATCAGATATCTGGTGAGTCAATCTTGGTGATTAAATGCTAATTATATTGTGTAAAGTTGGAAATGGATATTTAGCATGTTTAATGGACAGAAACTATGAAATAAAGGAAAGGAGGGTGACTTTAAAGGCCTTTGACCCGGGGATTTGGGTCAGGGGGAGATTGGCTGTGCTGCTATTGATGGTTAATAGTTAATAGTTTATCCTCAGGCATCGGGGAGGCTATGTTGAGGGGCTAGTTTGCTTTTTATCTTGTAAGCCACCCAGAATCACTTGAGTGAGATGAGTGACTGTATAAATGATATCAATAAATAAATAACCAACACTTTCAGCAAGTTAAACAAATTTTAATCACTTCAGCTCATGAGTCTTAATTTATTGCATACTGAAAATGAGCATACTGGATTGGGTAAGTCTATTCTACATCAGCGTTCCTGAAAATACCTCCATTGTGGTGTTCATGCATCCTATTTTGAAGCAGTTTTCTGTTGGGAGCCATCTTTATTTTTATTTTTTATTTTTTGAGTGGTGGGGGGAAAGGCCATCATGCCCAACTTTGTTTTAATTTAAGCAAACCACTGAAACAAGAGATGAAGGCAGTTGGTGCACCATCACTGAGTACTTGGGTATCAGCTTGAACAGGAGGCCCAACAATCCTCTAATCACAGAAAACTTCTCCACAGTATTTTAATTTGCACAGTTCTTCATGGCTGCTGTCTTCCTTCGGAACTTCTGGCAATACCAACAACTGAGCAGGACAGAATGATCAATGTTTGGCTCATGACTGTGAACTTCCAGAAAACTCTGGTTGGCTCTTAGGTGATCAGAAAATCAGAAATGCATTTCTTCCATACTTGATGATACATCTGTGCATTTGGTTCAAGTTTTACTTTAGGGAAAAATTACTGGCAGCCTTTGAATATGGGAATTCCTTATGAAAAAATGGTGTGTGTGTGTGTGTGTGCACACACAGCCACACATGAATTTTAGATGGATTTGTACCTTTGTGCAATCATTAGATGCTTCTCCTAAGTAGTAAAGATCTGAAAAATCGCTTTTGCATTTCATTTTAGAGAGAATTCCAGGAATCTTCTAGAAACAGTGCTTGAATAGAAGATTATTTTAAATATAGGCATGCTACAGAGCTTGGAAAAGTGCACAGAATCTGAGTCAGAATGGGCTGCTTACTGTATTGTGAGAGAAGGCAGGAACAGAAAAACTTTGATCTGAAGCTTTGGTTTGAAGGTGATTCAATCAAAGCATGGCATCAAGTTGAATGATCAAATCACGATGCTGAACTTAAGTGATTCACTGAACAGGACACCTTTGAATTGGTTTGTCAGTTCACTAGACATCTTCACATGTGCAATTAGACATCTTAGTGTACTGGCAATTCTAATCAAATCAACTCACTTTGATGATTCACACTGGATCTTGAGTCATTCACACACCTCTAAGGAAGAGCCACACAGGTATACTTGAAGACATGGGGGCCTGCTTTAGATTCTTAAATTGCAGGGACAATTTTTATGGGTGGGGTAACTTTGTG
Source organism: Liasis olivaceus (assembly GCA_030867105.1). Taxonomy (NCBI): domain Eukaryota; kingdom Metazoa; phylum Chordata; class Lepidosauria; order Squamata; family Pythonidae; genus Liasis; species Liasis olivaceus. The sequence goes on from CM061354.1 coordinate 6,306,652, forward strand.
GACAAGCTGGGGCCTCCTGCACTCTAAAGAAATATAAGCTAGAGACAACCTCCCACCTCATGTTCTGCCTTCCCCCATCTGGATTAGGAACCTAATAATACCTTATAGAGCTATGAGTAGGGATTAAATAGTTTAGAATCCCAGTTTAAACAGCTAGTTTTGGGTAGAACAAATCAATATTAAACTGGCCCTCCTTTATTTAGACATATGCAAATGCAAATACTCAGATGCAAAGAGAGATGAGATTGCTTCTGGTGATGGAATCCAAATTGCACTCAAGCTGTGAACTCAATGGACTGTGTTGCACTTTGAAAACTATCTTCTTCTCCATTCTTCCCAAATGTTTTCCCCTTCCCATCCCCCCAAAACCTGTTACTAACCTTCCTACTTGCAGAAAGATGACAGTTTATGCCTCTTGGTGTGTGTGTATCTGTGTGTGTGTGTTTAATCCACCCAGAGGTCCATATGTTCTTCCATCATTGTATGATTACTAACTGCTGAGCTTCATGGCATATTGTCCGATGTCAAGAGGACCCAAAGCCTGTAGGGAGAAGACAGGAAAAATTACAGAAGTAGTAAGACCTGTGTTGTTTCTCTAGCCCTGAGGAGATGATAGATAATGCATTTGGGGCTTTTATGCTGCCCCCAAAAATCTGGCTTCTTTGCTTATCGTTGCAAGTCCCACTGCTGAATTCTGGAGATCGTTCTGATGTTTAGTCCCACTCAGAAGGTGGGAGAGGGATGTTTCAGTCCCACTCCGATCAGAAGGGAGCAGAAGGGAAAGAAGAGGGTAGGGCTAATTTTTAACTACAGACTATTTTTCTTGGAAATGTTAATTTGTTCCAAAAATGTCTCCCCCTCTTTTGACTTTATTCCAGTTGCCTTCTTTGCAAAAATGCTCACATTTGCTTACATGCCTTTCACTTCATTCTTCAGTGTCCCCACTTGCCCTTAGTGAAATTATCAGATGGCCAGGTATGACAATGTGATATGAACTATAATTTTCAGATTGCAGAGACTGGAAGAGAAGTTGTGACACAGTACTAACAAGAAACAGGGGGCTAAACAGGATCATTAAAGAGTGGGTATTTGCATAATACATAGCTTAATTATTTCTTGCGCTATCTTAAGTGTTTCATGAATCAGGGGTTCTGGTTGGTAGCCCTCCAAGATCTCAGGAAGAAATCTTTCCTATACTTGTAAGGATCTGTGGTAACAGGTTTTCCCCTGGTTTTTGAATGAGGTATTGATGATCATAATCCACTATCCACAATACTGTTGTTTTGAATGGGGAACTAAACAGTGTTAGGTTGGTATGAAACCAACAATGTTTTAAATGGGAAATAGATGAGCCACAGCCCCTTAATCCTGTTTTTTTTTAGTAGGTTTCCACTTTTAACACACACCAATGCAAAACAGAATATTTTAAATGGAAATATTTTAGAATTTTCCTTTACTTTAAATGGAAAAGTACTTAGCCCATATAAAATAACATATCCATAGATCTTGTCTGAGAATCATAGTGTTGAAAAGAGACATTGAGGACATCTAATCCAAACCTCTGTTCATTACCAGAAGCCAGATTAAACCATTCCTGACAAATATACTGTGATGGAATGGAATTATGAAGGCCAGACTCAGGGAGATAAGCATTTTTTTAGTTCACAGCAAGAGTGTGGGAACTTCAAGAGGATGAGGCTGGCACCTCCCTGAGGAATTCACGGTGTTGTGGCTGGCTGGCTTGGGAGCTGGGGTTCAGTCTGGGGAGATTCTTGCTAGAGGTTGTAGCTAATAAACACAGCTGAACTGATTTTGCATTGTCTCTTGGAGTTCCTGGGGCTAAACCTGACATATACCTCTAGCTTCTGTCGGAATTGATCTAGGCAAGGAGGGACCCCCAACCCACATTTCTGGGTAGTTGGTTACATTATCAAACAGTTCTTATTATTAAAAGTGTTTTGTTTTTGTTTTAAACAGTCACAATCTGTTTTTCTAAAGCTTAATTCCTTTATTCTGTGTACTGTATTCTGGAAGAGAGGGAACAGGCCTTGACTTGCTTCTGTATGACATCCTTTTGGGAATTTGAAAAGTGCTATCATATTCCCTTTCAAACCTAACTTGTTTTCTCAATATCTGTTTATAGGACTTTGCTTCCAGTCCCTTAGTCAACCTCACTGCCTATCTTTGAACCTCTTCCAGTTTCTCTGACTCCTTCTTAAAATGTGGAATTCCAAACTGGATGCAGTCTTCAAGGTAGAATCTGTCATGGCCCGGGACTCAGACTCTGACTCTGAAGAAGCTGCTTCAGCTGAACCAGTGGAATGTCAGCCTCAGGAGACACCAAGCCAGGAATTGCCTAAGGCTGATCCAACACAGGTACTATCAGAACAGCTGGAACAGTCAGATGATGAGGCACAGCCTCCAAGCCCTCAGACTTGGCAAGTAAAGCAGAGAGCAGAGCGAAGATGCTCAGTGAGGCTCCTTGCCAAGCAAGGGAGAAGCTATCTTAATTGAAGAGAGCTGGCTGCAGCCTGATTTAAGAGGCAACCCTGACCCATGTTTCTTTGTTGGAAACAACCATCTGATCTCCTACTCTGGCATGTCATTCCTGTGAAATTCTGCTTGTAAACACAAAGACTCTGACCTTTGGACTGGCTGACAAACCTGACCTGGCTCTCCGAACTTTGGACTTTCTCTTCTGCATGCTCCTGTTGAAAGCAAACCGCTCAGGCAACCTTTCTTTCCAAGAGATTTTATCACTTTACATTTCTTCCCTTGTCTGCTGTTATCTGCTCAGCCTTGAGTGAATTGCTTTCCTCACCTAGCAACTGTGTGTGTGTGTGTGTGAGAGAGAGAGAGAGAGAGTGAGTTTGAAACCTGAAGAACAGGACAGGATCTGATCAAAGCAGAACTGAGTGAACACTTACTTCTTTGAAAGCTATACTTACACTGATAATGTTGCTGTGCTTGGGAATTTCGGGAGGAGAGGATTAAAAAATGTCAAAATGCTGCTGCAACCATGCAGTCAAAGCCCTACCCTTTTTACATGTGTCTTGACACACATACACACACAAAGGAATCGGGCTTATATTGTGGGGTCCTGGGTGCCATCTTACTGCTTTAGATCTCCCTGAAGATAGCCATGGCATATGTCTTTTCTCCCAGCTGGACAACGCAGCTGACTCGACTATGAGTGAGAACTAAGATTTTTTGCTGAAAGCTGCAGGAAATAGCATATCCATAAAATGCATGATTTTCTTTCTGGCTTGCTTTGTATCAGCTTTTTTCTTCAGGTCACCATACAAAGACTTTTGCTGGAAATTAAAACTGTACCTTCCTTGACTTTGGAGGCACACCCACTGTCCTGTTTCAACCCTTTCCTGCTTATTTTGTTGCATTTCAAAAGCAGCACCAGGACAGAGAGCAGCCATCTGCATACAAGGTAGAAAACTGTATGGGTTCTCCTATATGGGTTCAAGCAGAATCCTATTTGAGCTTATTTGAGGAATAATTATCCTGTGGCCAGAACTACTAGGTACTTTCTTTATTCATGACTAGAGAGATACAGTGTAGAACATAATACGATGTGACTGGTGTTGGCTCAGGGCAAGTATTTGAGTTTGAAATAAATACCCATATTAGTCAGAAATGCAATCTTTGCTGCTGAATTAAATTTAATGGTATCGTTTAAAAAAGGTTTGCAGAGGAATTATCAGTATTATTAGCCTTCCCTAGACCCACATAGCTTGAATACATATTAAATGAGAAAAGGCCTGCTGTTTTCCACCTTAAAAGTTCAGAATATAAGAAACATTGAATCGGACTAAAGATCTGTAAGTATCATGGTCTTGTTCTAGAACAATCAACCAGATTACCCTAGGAAACACATAAGCATGACATATGTACAAAATAGTCCCTTTCTTCAGTTCTGCAGCAACTAGGATCAAGGTGTATCAGGTCTTTAATACAGTAGTCATAACCACATCTTGTGACTGGGAATTCCAGAGTTTAACACAGCCCTCTGGACAGCCATTCCTTTCATCTGAACATTGGGAGATTCTTTGACTAGACACTCTTCTCCAATTCATGCTTTTTGGGGGGTTTGTTTTGAATTTTGGTTCATGTTCATTAAGTGGCAAAATTCTGAAAAGCATGATCTCAAGGTCCATGCCCATTCTAGGTTTGTCTAGATACTCAACCAATCTGAAATCTGTATTATCTGTATTTGTGTTAGAATATATTTTCCACTCATCTTCATAGGTTAAGGCCCATGGGAAGATGATAGGCTGCAGTATCGCTCAGATAATCCACTCATAACACCAAGCCTTAGCAAGGTTGCCCACTGTCCTTGTAAATATATTGTTAATAAATGTCCCTTGATTGGGTCCAAAGAACTCTCTGAACTCATTGACTCAAGCATTTAGCCCCACCAGGTTGGATGCAATACTACCCCTCTATCAAGACATCATCATCAACAACAACAATAACAACAACAATGAAAGGGGTTTAACTACTCAACAAACATGTGCCTGTTTGTACGGTGCTTCAGAGTCCATTTCTAAAGAAGTGCTATGGAGGGCATGGAGTGCAAATATACCCCAGTCTGCAAAACCTTAAAAGCAGCTATGCTATCTGGGGGGAAAAGGCAGCTTTTTCAAGGTAGAGATGTGACATTCCTACCCCTGTGCTCTTCTGCACCCCGGAAGCATTGCATTGCCCTAATGCATAGTAACATCGCCACAATATTACAGTTACTAGGCCTACTGTTCTTGTGACATTAAGAACAGTCTGTCAAAAAGAGAAAACTATTGAATCTGAAACCAAAAGATTCTTCAGTCCAGCCAATATAGTCTGTTTCAAGTGGCAGGAACCACGTTTTTATGCATGCTTCTGAACAGCTGTGTTTGCACAATCCATTTACAAGACAATAGAAGGACACCGAGGAACTGGAAAGAGTGCATAGAAACGCAACAAAGACAGGGAGCAGCTTGGGAGCTAAATCCTATGAAGAATGGATAGAGGAATTGGGTATGTTTAGTCTAAAGACGAGAAGGTTAAGGGGAGACATGATAGCAGTCTTCCAGTACTTGAAGGGTTGTCACAGAGAAGTGGATGTGAATTTATACTCTATAGCTCTGAGGGTAGGACAAGAACAAATGGGTGGAAGCATCAGAGAAGGAGATCCAAACTTGAAATAAGGAGGAATTTCCTTGGCAGCTAATAAGAAGTGGAGCAGCCTGTATCTTAGAGTCAAGGGAACAACTTCACTTCAAGTATTCAAGCAAAGGTTAGACAGACATTGGTCTGATGGTTTGAGGATTCCTAACCTCAGCAGGGGATTGGACTACAACACCTCTAAGATCCCCTCCCATCCTAGGATTCTGTGATTCAATGACATAGCCTGCTTATTGAATTAACCCATTTTCTGATTGTGCACAATGCTCTGAACAATATAAGAAAGCCACAACTAACCAGACTTTAAACCTAACCCAATTAGCACACTGCAAGAATGCAGCTCCTTGATCTTTGATCTAATTAAGCATATCATGCCGATGCAGTCATTGTTTATTGTCAGACCTAAAGACCAAAAGTCTTGCTGTGCTGCTATCATCATCATCATCATCATCATCATCATCATCATCATCATCAGGCTTCCATACTTGATGTTTTATCTTGGAATAATCTAGGCACAGAATGCAGGATTTGGTAACCTTTTGATTCCTGGAAGCAGTTCTGAACATATTTTTGTTGGGAGGGAGTGGGGGGCGGGAGCAATGAGCCAAAGTGGCTGGAGATGAAGAGTTCTACAAGAGTGGAGCCAAGCTACCTATTTGGTTTCTGCCTAGATGTTCAGCTTTTTTCTTAGAAGGAGTTTAACTTTGTTCTTCTGTTTATTTATGTTTAATTCTCTCGTGCTCTTCAAAGTTTTACATGCCAGATGTTATGGCTTGTCTTGAAATGTTAAGAAACCCTGTCAATGATTTTTGGCAATTGTGATTGGAGGTTTTGTGGCCATGTGCATCCTTCCAGTTGCCCAGTCTTGATGAACCAGAAAGTGCATCATATTAGGACTAGGGAGATCAAGGATGAAATCCTCATCTTACTACATGACCTTGGACTTGTCTCTCAATGTAAATTATATTACTAGTTATTAGGTAGACAATATGGGGACCAGGAGATTAATATATAATGCCTTGAGCTACTTGGAGAAACCATATAATAGAAATGTTAGGATGAGAAATGAATGAAAAGTAATGCCTCCAATGTGGTAAGTTGCCAATAGATGGCAGTACTGATGCACTACAAAGTTTGATGTGTTCTTTTGCATCTGTTCCTTCACTTCAGTTTGGCAGGAAGTTGCTCTGGGAAAAGGTAGTGTTTCTACTGTTCATGAAATAGAAGCCTGCACTGAGTACTTGTCACTGCAATTTAAGCAATGCACTGTGATTGAATTTTTGACTGTTGAAGAAATCCCTCCAACTGAAATTCAGCACTAAATGCAGGTCGATTAAAGTGATGACTGTGTTGACATGAGTACTGTGCATCACTGAGCCAAAAATGTAAAGATAATGAACCAGGAAGAGCTGATCTGTGTGATCAGCTATGAAGTGGACAGTCTGTGATCACAGCTGATGAGTTTCACATGAGAAAGTTTAATGAACTGATTAGGGACAACTGGCAGCTCACTCAAAGGAAATTGCTGTCAAGCGTGGCATTTCACAGGAACATGTGGGTCACATTATTGATGTTATTAAATATTGAAAGATTTGTGCAAGATGGATTCCATATAAATGAAGAAGAGATGAAAACTTCAAGAGTTGAAATTTGCCAGCAATTGTAACATCATGACAATGAAGATGAAGAACTTCTTCACAACATTGTGACACCCAATGAAACATGGGCTCATAATTATGACCCAGAAATGAAGCATTCATCCATGGAATATCATCAAAAAGTTCACAGACAAAAAGAAAGAATGAACGAACCCAGGCTTCAGCAGGAAAACTCACTGTTACAGGTTCTATGCAGATTCACATAAACGTCTTTGAACCTGGTACCACTATCAGTTCAGAGTACCACAGTGCAAGACTCAACACTTTGAAGCAACAGTTAAGAAAAATTCAGAAGCACAAGAAGGAAATTGGCTGCAACATGACAACACTAAGCCTCACACCTCATAAGCCACCAAGATGTAATTGTGAAATTGCATCTCACCTTCTTATTCCACCTGCCATAAAGTCCAGACATGGCATTATGGAACTTCAAACCTTTCCCAAAATAAAAAGAAAACCTTTGTGGGCACCTTTTTGACTCAGCTGAAGAGGTGGAAAGGACTGCCAAGACCTAGTTGAAGAGACAAAGAGTGGAGTTCTTTTATGACAGCTTTAAAAAACTTGTCCAAGTGTGTAGCAAAGAGTGAAGATTGTATGGAGAAGTAAATACAGGTAACCAAAGAGATTATTTCAAGGATTATTTTTCTGTTTCATTATCCCTATTTAAACTAAAGTTATGGAGGTGGATACTATATGCAAACAAAACTGTAGTAAAAGGTTGCATCTGGATTTGAAATAATAATTACATTCATGATATCCCTACATGGCATAGGCCTGGTTCCTTGAGGGACCGCCTATCTCCCATTGTATCTGCCTGGCCAGTTCAATCTAGAAGGGTTGGCACACTCCGGGTTCCATCGATTAAACAATGCCATCTGTCTGGATCCCAGAAGCACACCTCCTCTGTAGCAACATCTGCCTTCTGGAATGAGTTGCCCCAGAAATCCAAATGGCTCCTACCCTAGTGGGATTTTGAAGAGCTCTAAAGACCTGGCTTTTTGTCCAGGGCTTTGGGGACAATGACAATGCCCCTTTCTTCCTTTTTGTTCCCCTCTGGGTTTGTTTTCTTTGCCATTGTTGTTCTTCTGTCTTGTATTGTTTTTTGTGTTTATTTTGTTCTAGAATATTTCTAACCATTGTGAACCACCTAGAATGACTGGAAGTCAGGCGGCATATACATTTAATACATTATTGTTATGAGTTTTCCCACCATTAGTGATAATTCAATGTCCATAGCAGGCTCTATTGTGTAGGGTCTCCACTCCAAAGTTCTCTGTAAAAACAAAACAAAACAAAACAAACCAACATAAAAACCTTGAACTTCCATCAATCCTAGTGTACTATTCTTCCGAAACAGCAGACCTCCTGGAAATAGAATAGGTAGATGTTGCCACATCTGGAAATGTGAAGTGTTCAACCAAGGGAGTGGGATATGTTCCTTTATTTAAGGGAAAATATATGGCTGCCAAAGTGAAATGATATCTTAACACTCCACAGTTCTAATTAAGAGCCATTTCCTCATCATTTATCCCCTAATGCTATCCCCGTGAAACCCTCTCAGAGCTACTAAAATTCCATTTGATCTTGATCAGAAGCATGCCCATCCACCACTCCGGCGCTTGGCAGTGTGTGGCCTGAATGATGGCTACCATCAGTTCACCAATCAAATTCACCGACAGCAAGTCACCAGAGAAACATGCAAGCCAGCATTATTTGCTTTTGTTTACCCAAGCCCTGATTGTCATTTATCCTTACTCAGAAATTGTGAAGTAGCATCATTCAATAAGGGTGAAGAATTCAGACCTTTGCAAATTCCAGTAAGAAAAGATTTGACGTACATCTTCCAGGGCATTGTGCAAATCAGGAAGGAGAGTACAATTGATAATGATGTTGCAATGGTGACCCATGACTTTATATGTTAGTGAAATTTTCTTGTTTCAATTTTTCCCAAACCAGAGCAGTATAATTAAAGAGTTCAGTTAGGGATTTTCTTCAGAGAATAAACAGACTTAGCTCTACGAGATCCAAAGCTGCCTTCAATGGCCTCCCTTCCAATATCCTTTTTGGAGACCAACTGCTGGCAGCGATTCTATCCGACTTTCAAAGGCATTCTGTATCGGACAGACTGGATGGGGGTCATGCAATCGCGTCACCCAATGGAAGCATTTGATCACTAACATTCAGTCCATCAAATCTTTGAGAAGTGAGGACATAACTGATGCTTCCTAAAGCAACTTGGGAAGATCAGCTAGTTGATGTCAATTTCACTACCAGCACAAACATTTGATTTAAAATGCAGATTGTTGCAGCTATGCTTGGAGTGGAAACTGGAAATGGCAAAAGACTGTGAATGTTTGTCACAGCAGTGGACCTCACTCAAAAAAGCTGACTCCAACGGAACCATTCATTACAGATTAATTGTGATATATACACATACATACGCAGACACGGCTTCTTGTCCTTTTGGTCATAATGTGACTGTCAAATAAATTAATGTTTCATCCGGCAGAGAATGATGGTGCCTTGGGCTTTCTCATTTTCCTAAACAAACAAGTTAGTATTGCTGTTTCTGTTTGCCAGGCTAGAAAAGCTGAGGAAGAAAAAAAATAATAAATTGCAGGTATAGATCAAAATATATTTACTTTCTGGAAGAGCTATTGCTCTTTTTCTTTTTTTGAAAAGGTGCATTTCAGTCAAGGCCTGATGCAAATGTGGACTATATTTACCTCAGGGAAGTGATGAAAGTGGCTAACTATCTCACTGTTTGAGATAGTTAGCCAGATGCTGAGAATTAACAATGTGTTGTGTACTAAAGGCAGCAAAACACACACACGTACACACAGTCGGGTTGGAATGGATGATGCAAAGCTTTAGGCTTCTTTTATCTACGAAACATGATATTTCTCACAGCACTGTGGCAAACTTTCTCTGTTCCAGCTTCTGTTATGTGATTTTCCTTCGGTTCTTTTGATTAGCATTGGGTCGTGCTGCCCAGGGTCAAAAGAAGCCTTTAGCGTTTCTGCTTGTAGCAATTTCTAATAGGCACCATCAGCAAGATGGATAGGGCAATTTCAATGGTACCCCGTGCGGTTCTTTCCTTGGCCTATCTAGTCCACATTAACATCCCCATTCAAAGTTGGGGAAAACCCGGTGACAGCTTAGTCAACTAAAACCAGCAGAAAGATACTCATTAAGGTCAGCCAACGTCTGCTGAGAGCTGGCTAACAGCTTCTGCAATTGGAGTTGGCAAAATGTTCACTTTGGGCAGGGATGCTGTGCTTGGATTATTTAGTGAACACACACACATAGGCCAATATGTGCACACTGACTCGTGCATGTAGTGAGGTCAGGGAAAAGCTATTTGTTTATCCCTGAGTGTGCCCTGATATATTAGTTCGCTGAACAGAAAGACATTGCGGAAAGATAGTCAGGTTATCTGTTGTAACCAAAAGTGGTTGTTCAAGTACATATAACAGGCTCATGATTACGACATGGACCCATAATTGGTTTTCATGGACTATGAGACCTCCAGTTCACTATCTTGAATGAAGAGTAGGTATACAGAACATCCATACTTGGATCGGGGAAGAGTAAATGAAGCCAGAGAACAATAAACTGTAAGTGGATCAGAAAGTGTGAATTATCTGCTGATAGAGGCCATCTATATTTCCTAAAGTTAAACAAAACAAAAGAGAGGAAGACAATGGTAAACCACTCCCACATTGTTGTTTCTGATGAAAACAATTTCATCAGAAGATGGGTCCTATTCCTATTTTCTGACATTGGAAGAATGTTTTTTAATCTTTGGTGAGAAACCAAACTGATATCAAAATCTACACAGATGTCCTGCATCAATACCCCAAACCATTGACGTAAATATTAGGACACCGCACATTTTGGAAATGATTTGGAAACAAAGCTTTCAGTGGACCCCAAGTCCAGAACCTTGCATTAAGAGAGCCCAACTTTTCTCAGGCTTTTGCATGAGCTGGAGAAAAAGAAAAAAGTGCCCCCATTTTTTGGGGTGGTGGTGGAGGGGAATTGGCTGCATCAGATTTAATCAGGGCATTCCTTAAAATGGTAGCTTTCCATGCACTCATGCTCATGGTGGTTCTTCAATGACTAGCACAGAGGTGCTACAGTTATGCAACTTCCAAGCTGTGCTTATTTTCAGCATATACACAAATATCTAGGACCGTCAACTGATCAGAATCCCATTCCATTTTAATATTTGGTGCCATGTAAAATTTCTGTTTCCACATTTTAGTTGGATTGCTCAGCCTTGGCTGGTTTGGACAAAGCAAAAACAGGTATTTGTTGATTTTTTTTTAAAAAAAAAGGTCACGGGGGGGGGAGAGATAATCCCATCATCCTATATGATTCTATGTCTAATAAAAAGTGGAGTAATTCTCCTCCCCCCCCCCCCTTCAAGGAGAAGAAAGCAGAGTATGAATTGGTAAAGCCAGTTAAGAAATCACATTTTCTTACTAATCTCCTCAGACTGAAACTTTAGTATTAAAGGTTTAACTTAATGGTCAAAAGAATTGGAAAGGAACACTAATATTCAATAAACAAAGGAACCTACTTAGCCTAAATAGCCTCTCATAATGGTTCTTGGAGAGTATAATTGCCCTTTTCCTCAAGTGAATCCCGAAGTTAAAGAGTAAAAATTTCTAAACTAAATTTAAATAGGAATAAGTGGGGCAGAGGGGAAACTCATCTAAATGTGAAGGGCAAAAGATAAAATCTGAAATTCTCAGTTGAGGTTTGGAAATGCAGTAAAGCTGAAAGTCAGAAACCTCTGATGGGGACTGAGGCTACACTTAGGGATATCAGAGAATGCTGTCCTGCATTTTTAAGTAAAATGGTGTATGTTTACTTTTTTGCAGTTTGAGAAACGATTACCTTTCAAATTCCACACTTCTCCAAATTTGTGATGGAGTTCCATGCTCGAGAAATTGCATGCAAAGATAGCTGAATCAGGGAGAATTACACATAAAAAGAAATTCAATTTGTCTTGGTTGAGCGATATGCACCATCAAGTTATTTTTGACTCCTAGCGACCACCATTTTATATTTTCTATCCATGTGGTTTTCTTGGTAAATATGCAGGAGTGGTTTGCCATTGCTTTCTCCTGCACAGTATGAACTGATGCTTTTGCTATTGTCATTAAAATGATCATCTACCTTGAGCATCTTTCTGTGTTGCTACTGCCCAGTATAGGTGTCTTCTTCTTTAGCTGGGCAGCTGTATGACCTTCACGCCTTGGTGACCCTGTTGGGAATCTATACTCTTGACATTCTTTGCTCATCCGTCCCACGAAACAAAGAAATTTGTCTTATGCATGTTCTAAAAAAAAAGCACAATGATGTAACAAGCTGTCAGAGCTTACGTATTATTGAATATGTGCAAAGAAGAAATGGATCAAATGTTGACTGGCCCATAGCACAGCTTTAAATGTACTAAAGATGTAGGTCTGATTCAGATATTATATCTGTTGTGTCTGGGTTCTTCAACCCACAGAAAGGTTGAAGCCACAGACAACTTCTAGAGATGATAGATCATGAACAACAGCATGTTTGTATTTTGGGGGTATTGTGATTATAGTGAAGGAAAATTATCTGTTAAATACCAGTTGTCATTTCAATTTTGCAAAGCAACATTACTTGAGAATTATCTGTGGGGAATATTTTCTCCTTGGCCACTACTCATCCTCCAATTTCATTTGTGACTGGTCAGGAGAAGGAGATGCAGTGGGGAAATGACCAATAGCTTTAGCATTCTTTTAGGTGTAAAGGCAACCCCATGCTTGTTTGAGATTGGCACTAGATACTTGCATTTTCAATTTTGATGAGCAAACTCACTTTGGTCAGGTTTGAATCATCAGTTCAGACTGTCAGTGTGATTGATGATGCAAATCAATGTGGAAAATTGGGTTGGTATGATTTGATTTTCCAAATCAATTAGGAGAAATTTGGTATACTGGTTAAGGTTCTAGACTAGAAACCAGGAGACTGTCAATTCTGGTTGGGTGACCTTGGGCCAGTTACTAATTCTCATCCAAACCCAACTCACAGGGTTGTAGTTGTGGGGAAAATAATCGGTGGGAATGTTGGGTATGTATGCTGCCTTGAGAAATAAAACATGAATTAAATAAAAATAAATTAGGGGTCAAATCAATTCAGAAGCATCCAATTTGCTTTGATGGTCTCATTCAGTTTGGAGATTTGATTGAGCAGCTTTTGAATGGACTCTCCAAAGTTTGACACATCCCTATTAAATATCTCCCTTTTGTTTATGAGTTTGTGTTTTTCTTGTGTACCAACAAAGGTGAGAGCAAACAGAAGAAAATGCACCACCTGAGCAGATGGAAAAGGAGAAATATTTGTATAAGTGAAACTTTATTATAATGGTGTCTCAATGTGCTTCATGCTGGGACATAGCTATAATAAAGTCTCCTTTGTACCAATTGTCCTCTTTTTCTGAATATCACCCCTGCCTGATGTTATTCTTGCAAAGGAAAAGTGGGCATGAAATTTTAATCTTATTTCTTTTTCTTTTTGATATGGCTTTCCTCCCAGATGCATAGAAATACAATCCTTATAAACAGTAAAGGTCATCCCAAGTTTTCTTCTCAACCTCTATTGTATGAGGACAAGGAGGAGGAAGAGAATTATTCTATATTTCTCAAGCATCTTGATTACAATTATTAAGGGGCATTTATGAGAAACTAATCATCATGTATACTAAAGGATCACAGGATGAAGATGATTTAAATCTCACTGGAATGCTAAGGCAAATGGGGAAATCAGGTCCACATATTTGCTTATTGACAAAGGAGATATTCTCTACAGAGTTGGAGAGGAAATGCCATCAGACTTCTGAGAATAAATGGCAAACCTTGGAACTTACTAGTGTAAGTATCTTTAGGCATTAAGGGAGAACATAAGTCAATGCCTAACCTAACCCCTGTGTTGCCTTGACCCATCTGGAATTCACTTTAGACATCCTATCATGATTGATACCTAGACCCCTTATCTTCCATGGGGGGAAAAAAACCCCAGTCCTTTCTACTATACCCACTGGGACTGGGGTGACAAAAACTAGATTTGTATTCTACAATGATTGCTAAAGAAAAAGGCATTCCTTTAGAATGGGATCTCTCAATCAAAGCTTTTCTTTGGATGGATCGATTGTCCATCACAATTAAGGAGGTGTGAAATCTATCTTGATTAAAGCTGAAAGCAATTGTCGTGATTACTTCTGCACCCCTGGATGAAATCTGAATGCAAAGCTTGCATTCAGTTATCATCCCCAATTGTATTGTTTTCACAAGTTGGATCTGCTCTTCACTACCGGTAGTCCCCAGGTGAAGAACACCCAGTTTAAGGATGACCCATAGTTAAGAACAGAGCCTATTGTGCCAAAATTCGAGTAAAATGCACAACGATTCGAGTTAAATACACAATGGTTTGGGGTAATTATACAATACTACTTTTGCAGTATTATACAATAATACTGTTCTGGCTTGCATACAAATTCAACTTAAGCACAGACCTTGGGAATGGAATTCATTCTTAAACTGGGGACTACTTGTACTTAAATTGTAGTTTTTACTCTTCTTCTCTGTACTGGGATAATAGTTTCTAAACTAGGGCAGAAATGCTAGTGACTCCCATTACATTCAACCCAGCCATTGAGTAGAAAGATGTAATGGATGCTGGCAGGAGAGTTAGGGGTGCACCAGGATGCAGAGTTTTGGAAGGGGCAGGGAGATTTTCGGAGGGATACAGACCAGGGACAGGATTTTCAGAGTGATGGAAAGAGGAAAATATGACAGAAAGCACTGAAGTGGCCATTCCAGGGAAAGGATAAATCCCGCATCTGCAGTCCATATTAAAACTGAGATTTGCTTTTATGTATTGATTGATTTTAAAAAGAGTCCTGCCTCCCATGAAATATTTTGGAAGTAGCTTGCAACTGAATTTAAAAAGAGTATTTAAACATGGTTACCTCAACCCTTTGGAATTCTTTTCTCCACTGAAGATTAGCTCTGGAAGCAGGTGAAGACCGTCTGTTTCATCAGGCCTTCAAAGTGGTGATGAAATGTTTAGCAGAGCTGGGAACATGGAGGAGGAGCCTCATTATTATGGAAGGAGGAAACACGAAAAAGAGACTCGGAGAAACTCTCTTTAGTTACACTAGATATACATTGAACTGGACAATTATTCCAGATGCTATCAAGATGGATCTCAAGCCCTTGGAGACAGGCAAAATTAGGAAACAAAGCCACTTGGATTTCTGGAAAGATTTGTATAGCTAATAGGTAATGTAGCAGAATTTTGAAAGTCTCCCAAGGAAATTCTCCTGCACACATTATATCCAGTATACTTAAGGTGGAGTTTCTTTCTCATCCCACCCCCTGCTTATGGACTCAGGATCTTTTCTTTAATGGTCTACTTCTATCAGTAATGGTCAAGTTCTCTCCTCCATGTTCCTAGGATTTGGTAGATCTTTCATCACAAGAGGATAGGTCAATAGCAGTGGTTATAGCTATACCATCCTTGATGTTATAGTTTGATGCATATTGGAAATTTATTCTCTTTTTTATGCTTTTATGGTTTATGATGCATTTATGATTTTAATATTGTGAGGTGTCCAGAGTGGACACAATACAAATATTGTATATAAAGTTCAAAGAGAGGAGGTGAAGCTATTCCTTTACTTGTATAAAGATGGGTTGGCTAAGATAGATATGGAATGTTAGTTTAAGTTACTACTTAAAGTGTAGTTTTCTATTTCCTCAGAAATTATAATACAAATTAATTAAAACAGAAGATTTTGATTAAACTTTAGGAAGAACATTTCAGCAAAAGTTAAATACCTATCCTTTTGGGGTTCTGGAGATTTCTTACCTTGGTAGGAAGTTGAACTGCAGAATTTTGAAGACCCTATACACATTCTTGGCTGTATTTAATACAGTTAGGTGAATCACCCAAAATATGCTTCGAATCACTGATTTGATGGATTGAACCAATTTCTTTTAATTGATTCAACTGGTTCAAAAATTGATTTGGCTCACTTTGTTGATTCAGGCATGCACAAATTTGACATAAAATTGAATCATCCAGGTTGATTTGACCTAACATATTAACTTGGTGATTTGAAAATTCAATTTCATTAAATCACCTTCAGATCAAACCTTTGAACTCTGTATTTGGTTTACCCAGTCACTTCACTCATAGAATTGTAATGTGGGGTAGAATAAGGCATTTGATATGAGGTGTTTTGGGTGACAGCTTTTCCTAGGAATGTGAACAGCTAAATGAAAAATTTCTGGCTTCCTTTCTCAAGAGCTCTCTGTGCTATGTATCAGCTCTTTTCTTCATCAAATATCCCTATGGCAGAGTGGGATTGCAATACTTGTTCTGTCCAAGCTTGTAATCCAAGGTATAAGAATTGATACATGAACAAGATGTCATAATGGTGAGCATACAATGCAGATATAGAGGGAGAATTCTGACAAGTCGGAAAAAAATCCCTCTAAATGAACTTCTTGCTTCTGACAGTACCTTCAAGGTACCTCCAAGTAAGTGGTATTCAATAGTATATTACCTCTGAGCCTGTAACTTGTACATCCATCAACCCCCATGAATTTGTCTAATCTTATATGTAGTCCCATGTAATGGTAGACTGCCTACAACCTGAGGGTCCAGGGACCCATGCATATCTCCAAAGTTTTGAGCTCTCAGAATAAAAGTTTCACCTGACCTCTTGTCTTTAATGTGACCAAAAAGAGAGAAAATTATGAATTACAAGAATCGTCCTATTAAGCACATTCAATTAATTTGACTGAATTTGAATTCAATCAAATTAATTTTTGTCCTGGCCATGTTTTCTTGTTGGAGTGCCTCTCCCAACATAACATTTGGAGGCCACTTGTGGCTCTTGGCACAAAAATCATTTCACACCCTGAGTTTAATCCCTTTCTAAAGCCACCATGCTGTCCTGAATGACGCCTATGCATTAGATGAGCAAGACATGTTTTTTTATCTAAAGAAAATGTGGGAACTCATGACTACTATAACTAACCATATCTTGCTACCATGTTCAATAGACCAAGATGGCCAGACCTAAGCAAGAAGCAATCAGTTTCTGACTAACCCAAACACTAATAGAGATTCAAAGAGCTATGCTTGAAAGTGGCTTAATCTAGGATGATCTCCTTTCCTGTTTTTATAATAATATTGTTGTTGGCTGCACCAGGCAAGGAGTAAAAACAGTGGAGTTCCCTGTGCACCATAAAGAATAAGCGTATGAGCTACAGACGTATTCACCCCAGGTCTGCAGCCTCTGAAGATCATTACCGACACAAAGCTGTTCAATAGCTATATGAAAAGTGTTCTCCTGGTCTCGGCCCAGAGATAAGGAACAGGTATCTGCATTTCACTTGGCACTTCCTTCCACTTCTGTTGACAGCTTCTGTGGAGAGGCCAATGAATAAATGACTTGCAGAGTAGAAACTGTCCTCTTAATACTGCAGGAAAGGGTTGAGACACCTTGGCAGGCTGGGATGAGAAAGTTTGCTCAGTTACTGCATGAGATGGATATTAATGAGACCTCAACAGTCTGGCCTTAACACCCACCCCAGGAGCTATCTTTAATACAAAGTGCTGTGACTTTATTTATTTATTTTTTTCCTTTCCTTATTTGCATTTCAGGAGAGGAAAAAAAACAGCATTGCTGTTCCTGTAGCACATTCTGTTTGGAAATTGCCACCTGGACACTGTATGTTGTGAGCCAAGCTGCCCATTTGTAGCAGCTGAAAACCTGTCTTTGATTATTATTTTTTTTCAAGGAAAATGAAGTGGAACAAGATGGAGGAGCAGGAGGAGGACAGAAGTTTGTGTAGCTTGGTCTCACTGATGGGAAAGGTCTTAAGAGTTTGCAGTTCCTTTCCAAAGATCAAGGAACAAACTCAGGGCATTGGTTAATTCAATCAATGAGTTAAGCATGTTGTACAGCCTGGGTGTCCGAAGGGATGTGTGTTAGCAAGGGGAGTGATTTGGCCCTATAGGAATATAAATCATTGTGCAGATATAGATCAAATGCAATTATCATTGATTGCAAAGTTCCTCAACCTTGGCAACTTTAAGACGGGTGGACTTCAACTCCCAGAATTCCCCTGCCTAAAGCAGGACCAGAACTCATGGTCTCCCTGTTTTTAGCCTGATGCCTTAACCGCTACACTAAACTGGCTCCCTCTTTCTATTTATTACCAGAATTAAAATTAAAATAAAATATAATATTGTAAATGAAAAATTGCATAAACCCACACCCCTGGGTCTACACACACACATACATTCAACATATATCATTTTAGTTCAGGGCTGGGGAAAAGTTTGATTGACAGATACTACATTTAACATCTTGTTGTTGTTCAATTGGTTGGTTGTTTGTAGAGCCAAGGACTGCAGTAGGTGAATCTGTGAAACAAAATGGATAGGACTCTCTTATACATAGGAATAGGGGCAGGTCTGGAACATTTTTGTTCTCATTTTTAACTATAGTAAGTCTGCCAGAAGGTAGGAAACCTTGTCTTTATAGGTTTGGGTAGATGTAGTTTTAGAGGTTACAAAAGATAGGCTCAGGGATTGCATAGAACAATCATTGCCCCAATTTCTTGCTGATCTCCTACAGTTCATGAAGGATCTATCCACAAATCTTGTTCTATTTCCCCATCCCTTGCCCTACAAGACAATCAACATTTCCTCAGATGGGACTGTAAAATAATATTGGCAGAGTCCTTCATGGAAGCCCGTCCACCAAAAAATTCAGAAGATCACTAGAAGACACCCTGAAATGTACGAGCATGGAGCAGCAGGTTGGAGTCAATGGTTTAAATGGCCCCTTTGAAATATACAATTCTCTAATTGTGAAACCATAAAAGGTTTCAAGCAAGCAAGAAATGCCATGCATTGCATAAAAAAGAGAAAGAGAGAAAGAGAAAGAAATGTAAACTGTGCATAAAAGCCAAGTTGGAAGTATCTTTTCTGTAATGCAAAATCTTGTTCCAGGCTCTGTTAGCTTTCTAAATGGTAGCATTGTGCCTTCAGGAAATGTAATATTTTTTTCATAAATGAGCCATCCTCTCACTAACAATGAGGTCACTAGTCAGGGTGGATTCAGTGTTGAAGTACATTGGGAATGTTTTCCTCCTGATTGG
Organism: Liasis olivaceus; assembly: GCA_030867105.1. Classification (NCBI taxonomy): domain Eukaryota; kingdom Metazoa; phylum Chordata; class Lepidosauria; order Squamata; family Pythonidae; genus Liasis; species Liasis olivaceus. The sequence goes on from CM061354.1 coordinate 6,325,712, forward strand.
TTTTCTTAGCACAAAGGGCAAAAAACACCAAAGCGTGTCCAAGTTGCACTAAGCCTGCCATGCATTCATGCTGGAAGCCAGCACCTTCCGAGATTAAGAAAATAACCTATGGGACGGTTCGAGAGATGGGAGTAAATTGGCAGGCAAACTGCAATTGTTTATCCTCATCCTAAGCACTTGGTCTACATGGAACAGATGAGCTCAGCCTTTGTACAGGAGCATCTTTTGTTACAGAAAGAGAAAGGAGATTGATTTTCTTTCTTTCTTCAAGGCGAATGGAGAAAAAACAGTGCATAAAGAAAATGATGTTAATAAGTGCTACTCTGGATCATCTGAAAGCAATCAGAAGTGCCATCATCGTTCCCAGATATGTGGAATTAGGTGGATCTCCTTTGAGCAGATTAAAATCAAGGTGGCTGAAAGTGTTCTCCAGTTGTACAGTGTATAGAAGAGTAAGGGGCTGAACGGTTTCTTCATTCTTTTACAATGGACACAATCACTTTGCACTGAGGGTTTGCTCCTTAGAAGATGGCAAAGCATCCTGGATCACCAGACAAACTTCTTCTAAAAAAGTCTTGCTGCACTTGCGGGATGGTGGAACAAAGGCTGGGATGAAATTTCAGGATCCTTTAGGTGCTGGAATTCAACTTAGCGGTTTCCTGCACCTGCATCTATCATTCCTAGTGATCATTAGGAGTGATAGATGTAGAGAGAATTAGCAGAGGATCACTGAACTTTTTTCTCCTTTCCTTGCCTAAAGGACTCGCTTTACATGTTCCCAACTAACATACCTCCCTGGCCTTCAACTCCCAGTTTAGCCGCCTTTCTACAAGCAGTTCAGGTATTTACTTGACCTGCTCTCTTTTCATAATGTTAGAGCACACAGAAAAGCCTCCTGGCTGTACACAGCCCTCAGGAACTCAAGTTTTTCTACCACCATCTTATTTCATAGAGTAAATAAAGCCTATCTTTATTCGTTCACGCAAGCACCAGCCTCAAGGCTACTTTCTTATAAAAGTTCTACTCCTCACTTTAGTCTTTCTTTCATCATAGCTTCTTTCCATTGTATACACCTACCTGCTATCCAACAATACAGGAGGGGTGAGCAAGAGTTTTCCTTTTTCTTCAAGGTCACATTCCCTTAGAAATCGTCCGCTGTGGGCTGCATGCCCATAGTGGGAGCTGAAGCAAGTCATAAATGGGGCTGGAACCAGGCATTTGTAGTTACCTATTCTCTCTCTCTCATCCTTCTGACCTCTCCCCCCCCCCCCCCACCCCCAACAAGCTGATTTCTTGAGCTCTGTCTCTTTCTGACACATTCTTAGCAATCTTCCAAGCAGCTCACTTCCAAGGAAGGGACAGAAAACAATTACTAGAGTGCTTTCAAAATTAGACCATGACCTACAGCAGGTGTGATATAATGTCTAGATCTCCAGAAACAATCAGGTATCACAAAAATGACAACTCGATCTATAACTATCATAGCTCAGACTGTAAACCCATTTCAACTTTGACAAGATGTCGTGGAAACTTTTCCAAAAGGCCCATCATTGTGGCCATGGACAATTAACAATCAACATTTACTGAAAAGTAAACTGATTCGGTTGCTCTGCTTCACCTGGTCTAGCCCTTTAAGATGTTTTCCACCATTTTTTTTTTCCTAGATAGCTGGGTATACTTCCAGATGAAGGGCTGAGTTTCTTTGTGATTTTAAGAAAGTCTATGGTGCTTTTGTGTTTTTATAGCCATTCTTTAACTAAAGATGATGAACCCAAAAGTGCAAGAGAGTCGTTACCCTTTCAAAACGCCAAATCACCAAACTGTCTCAAAAGCGAAGGGAAGTTAAATATAGGTTTAGTTACGAATGAAAGGCTAAAAGAGACACCAGAAAGTATGAATGAATGTCACTCAGGTTATTATGGGTATATATGAAACTAGGAATACATATGTTAGTAATAGTCACATGTTGTGCTAAATTGAAGATGATGATGGAAAAAATGGGTGAGTCTTGGGGGAAATAATGTAAACAGGGTAAAAATTATGCTGTTGAGTGATAGGAAGGTATGTGTGGGAAGAGATAAGTCAGTATAGAAGAAGCAACTGGGCCATTCACAGACACAAGAATGAATGAGAATGGTGACTGATGAGAAGCAACATTGAGAATAAGGTCTTCTTTGGATACCTGGTTTAATTTCCTTTGCTTATTATTTATTTCCTTTGCTTATTATTTATTAGTCCTTTTCTGTGTTGCCTATTCCAAAAGGGAATTGCATGATGAGGGTGAATGGTGGATGGATGGATGGATGGATGGATGGATGGATGGATGGATGGATGGATGGCTCCCAAGTGTGTTTGGAAACCCACATATTTATTCATTTATTAGATTCATATCCCATATTTCCTCCAAACAGCCTATGGTAGCAAACATGGCCCTTTTTCTATAGGTAAGTTAGGCTGAAAGAAAACTACTAGTCTAATGTGGCATCCCAAACAATAGTTTTTTTAAAATTAATTTTTATTAAACAAGTTTTTTACAAAGTAAAAACAATACAAATTTAAAGAAAAAAGAAAAGTAAAAGAAAAGGGATAAGTAAATAGAAAAGAAACAAGGGACAAAGACAAAGAAAGAAAAAGTTACAAACAAATGGCTTTTGATCTTCTTTACAGCAGTTATAAATGCATTTATATTTTATCCTCTCTCTCTAAGGCTACATCATGGCTCCTTTCTTTGCACATTCCACCCTTTTCAGTCATCAAACCCATAAATCTCAAGTTCATTTTTTTCCCCGTTTTCAGCAAAAAGTCCATAAAGCGTTTCCAGTCGCTTCCCAAACATTAGTGATGGCCACCCTAGAAGACAACTAGTCAAACTCATAGAGAAGGCTACCAAGGATTATACAGTATTATAGCTTCATATTACCTCCAATATCATCACCACCACTGCCATTAGAATCAAAATCAACCTTTCATGGGTTGAGTTTGCACACTGTAGTAAGGTACAGAAAACCCAACCACGTTCATTAATCAAGCTGGACATGTTAGGAACACGCAACCACTAGGTGTTTAGCTGACTTGGTAAAGAAGGATGTTGTACTAACAGAGCCAGCAGAAGTTGCTGGGAAATATGGATAAGAAGGTCCTATTTTTCTTGTGTTCTGCTTGTGAGGTTCCCAGAAGAATCCAAGATAAGTTTGCCTTAGGAGAAAAAAATCTAACATTCGTTATTTGAGTGTTAATTGGTTAATGTGCCATTGATTTCTGGAACCAAACTAATCTTGGCAGGGAAAAAATAATAGCTTTGGGGCTTCATTTCTTTCCTACACATTTGTCCTCTCTCAGATTCTTCCCCCCACCACAACCGGCTTCACTAGTTAAGTTTTATGCAGTGAAACACTCATGAAAAGACAATAGTAAGTCTCTTTGGCAACTCTATATATCTGGCCTTAGCATGTTGAAAGCTACTGCAAAATATTTTGCTGCCTGGAGTTCTTTATTCCATTAATATAATCTGTTGGGACTCACTGGTGAATTTTATTTCCTCTGGGCAGAGCCAAGCCCTCCCCCCAAAACATTTTGGAGTGGATAGGCACATTTGGGGTCTTGAGCAAAGTGTGGTGTGGAGGTTAAGATGTTAGACTGACACTCGGGAGAGCCAGGTCTTAGTCCATCCTCAGCTATGGTGGTTCATGGGGTGACTTGACACCATTTTTCTCCCATGCTAACCTGCCTCCCTGGGTTGTTATAAGGGAAACTTGGAGTAACTCGTGAAGGTAAGGTGGAATAGAAAATGAATGAATGAATGAATGAATAAATGAAATTTATGAGTGCTACCATGAGGACATCACACAGCAAATCTCTAGCTGTAGCTCTAACTTCCCCCTTCCTTCCCTCCCTCCCACTCTATCTCCTTATTTCTTTATATTTCTACCTCTACTTCTCTCTCTCTCTCTCTCTCTCTCCCTCTCTCTCATCTTTACTTCTCTTTTCCCTGTCTCTCCCCTTTTCTATCTCCTATCTTGTATCACTATCTCTAACCTCTATTTCCTATCTCTATCACTACCTCTCTCTCTATTTCTGCCACCAGTACTTTTAGGCTCCCACTCCCAACAGATTCTGGGCAGTGAACAATAAGGCAACAACAATACAATTGAAACAAATACAGTAAAATTCCTATTGGAAATGCAAAACAACAACAAAACCATTCAGTTTGAGCCAAGGGCACAATGAAATTGAACTGTTTTATCTATTAAGATACCAAAATTCTACTGCCATACTCCTAGACATTCCCTACTTACTGGTATCCTTTCCCTGGACAGTTGAGTGGACCAAACACTGGGTTGAAGCTGCCAGTCATTTTATTTTCTTATTTTAAAACAGCCTCTGTGGTTCATTGCGGCCCTCGAGGCATTCTCAGAAATGATGAAACTGCTGAGAAGAAAAGATGAAGCTGCTTTTCAATATAGCAGCTCTGCATTAAAAAAAAAAAGAATTAAAACATTAAAAACTTTTAAAAATCCAAAGTAGGAAAAAACTTCAAGGTGGCAAGAAGCCAGGCAGGCACCAAGGGAAGTGATTCTGGGTACTCTGGCACTTCTGGAACCACACTGGAGAAACCAGGAATAGAATCTTTTATGTATCTAAGGTGAGATCATGGCTTGAGTTAGAGGGGAGAAGCAGGGGTATCTTGGAGGAGTGTCAAAATCCACAAGAGGACTATCATGATTGAACCCTCATTGCTTTTGGACCTGTGCACACATACAAAAGGAGTGGGGCTTCCAACATGATACCATGTCCACCCCTCAAGGATGCTTCTGAAAAGACAGGGAGTCTAGTGCAGTCACATTTCTCCTCCAAGGACTTATGGGGTAGCTCAAAAGCAGCAGGAAGGAATTGGCTTTTCTGTCTTTGCCCTCCAGTGTGCACCAATTGAGAAGATACACCCTTTGAAGAATTTGGGGCTCCTTATCTAAAGCTTAATTGGGACTTGATATGGAAAGTCACCTTTGCTTATTCCCTTGACTAACCCATTCCCATGGAAAGCAAGGGTGAAGGCCTCATTGAAAGACTAACTTTTGCAAGAAAAAGGAGTCAATGAGGAAAGCAGAAACTTCCTTGACATTGCTACCTGTCCCCAGTCATTTTAGGTCATTTGCATCTCCACTCGGCTTCTGGCTGTAGTAATAAAACCAGTCTGGAGAAAAATGCCTGCAGCAGCAGAGCAGGGGAGTGCAAAGATGAACAGACAAGAGGCCAGCTGCATACAAATTGGGAACTCTTCAGCAACCCAACTGCACACTGAAATGCCTTTTTTTCTGCAGATGAGCCCTGAGGGGCATGCAGTGAATCATAGAGACATAGAATTGTGGAATTTGGAAGGCACCACAAGGATTGTCCAGTCCAACCTTCTGTAATATGCAGGAAAACCAATTAAAACCTCCTTGGGAAGTAGCTGTCCAGCCTTTTCTCAAGAGCCTCTAGAGACGGAGAATTTACATCCTCTAGAGGTAGATTATTCCACTGTTCACCAGAAAGTTTTCCCTTATATTTTAATGAAATCTGAGGAGCTTCAATTTACACCCATTATTTCTGGCCCTAGTTTCCATGACCATAATAGTTCCTGACCATCTTCCTTATGGGACACTTTTATGCACCTGAGCACTGATACTGTCTTTTTTTACTCTTCCTATGTCCCGAGTAAACTTCCAAGCTCCTTCAGCCTATACTTATAGGGCATGTCCTCAAGAGCTTTCTTGTCATAGGTTTAATTCCTTTTCCCCAGCTATTTGCCTGCTAGTTAGGACCATCACCACCAGTTGGGTATTGAATAATAGGAGCCCACCTGACCTCTGATCCTTCCCTTTTCAAAACCTTTCCAAAATAATGGACTTCATTCAGTGGTGAAAACTATTGTCCAAAATTACCCAATTACCCAATCAGGCCTTCCCTTCTTTAAATTGGTTCAGCCAAAGATATGGATGCTTTAATACAGATTTTTTAATTGAGCAAGGGGTTGTTCTAGATGCGCTTCATGGACTTTCGAATTCTAGAATTCTACAATAGTGTGAAAACAGGCAGTAACAGCATCAAAACTCTATTTACTTAAGATCATAATGCTTGAACTACAGCTCCATTTATTCTCAACATTTTTTTTTAAAAGGGCTTCTTTCTGATCTTTTATTTGGCCCTTTATGTAATGATTTTTTAAAATGTGTTTTGTTGTGAATGGCCTTGTCATTATTAATGAGCACTATTAATATAAAAGTGGGATTTAAAATGTTCCAAACAAACAAAGACCCCATGTAATGTAATGCCTGGTAGGATTTAAGTGTTTAAAGTGCTAAGTAAAGTTTTCATAAAAGCAATGAAAAGAAACAAAAAAGACTTGTGACAAACCTGTGACTATCAAGGCCACATGCAGCTAAGAGGAAAAATGTCTCCATTGTAAATGGAGAAGGAGCAAAATTACCTTAAGCTAGATATGGCATGTCTGCTTTTTAACTGCAATTGTTTGCTAAGGAAGGTAAGAGAGTTTGGACATTCCTTGGCTGAGTGAAAACCCCTCTTTTTCAATTTATTACATTGAGTTAATAAGGATGGGGGGAAATATATGTGGTCTTCTCTGTTCTTATTTATGGAGAAATGCAGAGATAATAACAGGAAGTACTCAGCAATGAACAACTAACATTGGATGGTAAAATGACCAGGGGCTAACTTGGGTCATCATGGCACTGTTGCAATTTATGTGAACACTCTTACCCATACTGAGAAATGATGAGATTGCAGTCCATTTGTTGACCCACTTTAGCTTTCAAAAACCTTCTTGGAGGCAGTGATCTGTAATCTTACTGTTCCTGGATGACAAGTTTAAACATTTGCAAAAAAAGGACACCAAGCCAAAAAGGTCTTTGCTCAGGGAGGCAGGTCATACATGACCTGAAAGGGGTCTCCATTCATCTTAAAAAGATCATGTATGCTCTCTGCTCTGCCTATAACCTTTCAGCCAAGGCAGAGCAGATGTCTTCCCCTTGGTAGACTTCTGCTCTGATGAATGGCATGATGATATCATCCATACAAGAAACCTACCTGACATCAAATAATAAAAATATCTGCTATGATCGTCTACCTGCCAGGGGGAAAAATGATTCTATGAAAGTAGCAGCAGCCAATTTCAAAAAGGCAAGTAAATATTCATAAAACATTGCCTGAAAGGTGGCAAACATTCATCAGATAAAATTATTGGCTCCAAATCTTTCTGTCGGCTTCAATGTTTAGACAGAGCATGAAGATACTTTTTTTCTCCCATAGATAACACAAACAGCTCCAAACTGACTTGAGATCTCTTTTCTGTCGGAGAGATTGATTCAATGGAACTGTTGTTCTGGAAGGCACTTGCCGCAGCTGAAAGTGCAAAATGACATTTCTAGCCAATCATCTGGATCTGGTTCAGATTTGTGGCACTCATCTTCGTGGTCTAAATTCACTTTCTAAAAAGGGACCATCGTTTTTTGCTTCTTCATTGCAGTCCCTCCCCTGCCTTTTTAATTTCAATTTAATTTGGATTTGATTTGGATTGAATGCTCAGATCTGAGGGGCTCTGGTTCATGTGCAGTTAAAAACAATAGCAACATTGTTACATTGCTAGTTCATCAAACTGAAGAGAACTTATTTAAGTATTTTCCCCACTCGCACCTAACCATACCCAGGTAACATCTTATTCTGCTGTGCCTCACATTGCTGCCTTCCATTAATTTCTAGGACTTTAGTGAAACAGCCATAAGTCAACCTCAGTTTACCAGTGTTCAAGTACTACTTCCCTCCTTATTCTGACCCAGGCTAAGGGCAGCCTAAAGCTGGACGAAGTCTGATGAGCTGTGTCCTCCATGAAACTAATAGTGACTGGGAAGAGAAGCAATTCAGCCAGAGGAGGCATCAGCAAAGGGAACAGACAATGGGAGCAAATGTTCTGCCAGCTCAAGGATGAGTGGAAAACACTTCAACACAGTAGTAGGGAAAGACCCTCAGACTGGTTCAGACCATAGTAAAAAGATCTGTGGGTTCACAGAAAAGGTCTCAAGATGACAGCTGCACCCTGTTCTTCAGTTTCTCATTTCTGCATGCGTACCAGCTTCTAAGCTGGGTTTAGACATTATTGATGATAGGATGGTGTGGGGAGGGATCCAATCACCTAATAAATGTAGACCAGCTGCAGCCTGTTGTGGTGCTCCATGAGCATTGCAAAATAACTAGTCCACAGTCTGCTTGTAGAAAACTATACACAGACTTTTACCATACAATCTATACAGAATTTACAATACACCAACCACAACTCCAACCACCAGCCACACCATAACCCATGGTGCACCTTACTATGTACTGTGATTTGTGTTGTGTCATGTAGCCACACCCTTCAGGTGTGGGCTCTGAGCAAGTTGAGTTGATTGCATACACAGCTCAGCTGTGCTCTGTCATTGCCATATTTACACTGATAAATTTCTCCTCCAGGGTAACCCCCTGACAGCAACTGCTGCCCTCAGCAAATTAGGCAATCAGCACAGTCCCCCCCCCCCCCCCCCGCAACAAAAATTGCATTGCTTGTTGTTGAAAATTGGTATTGTACTTCACTTGGATCCCTAGATGATCAAAGTTTGAAGTGTTCTTCAAACTTTCATGCTGGCTGGGAAATTCTAGGAGTTGAATTCCATGCATCTTAAAGTGGCCATGTTTGAAAAACACTAGCCTATATGGCTACACATTCAAGATTATCAAAACCATTCACAGGGATCAGCAAACTCTCTGCTCAGGGGATTTCTCATGGCCTAAAGAGTTTCAACTGGAAGGAAAAGTGAGGAAATCTTTACATGCGCACATGTGGCATTTGAGATGCCAGCCATGCTGTTTTATACATGATAAGCTGGAAAATAAAGACATATATATTTGATTCTTAATTTCTCCCTCTAATGTTTTACAAAGGCTTTTGCATCTTGGAGACTCATCAGAGCACATCCCTGAAGGTGTCTCTGGAAAATCTATTCTTACTCCATTCCTTCCACTCATTCTTTATTCATGTATATGAAAACTGAATACCGGGTAACTCCTTGCTTTGAGCATGTTGCATAAAACAGTGGGCTAAAACACGAGAAGCCAAGAAGGAAAGACGGTGAAGGAAATACAAGAATTCTCCAAAGATGAATGCTAAAATCTGCACTGCGAGACATCGCAACTCCTACAACCGAAACAAACTCATACATGAAGCAATATATTGTAGCTTGCTTCTCCAGCCAAAGGCTTTCAAAACAACATACAGATGAAGCATAAATAGCATGTTTCCAAAAAAAAAAAAAAAAAAAGCTAAAGAATTTATAGCAAGAAACACAATGAAATCAAATCAACTCAGACCAACTCATGCCAGAAAATAGAAGGGAACATATGTAGCTCAGGGTTGAACTGTAGAGTCCTTGGTGTTCTCTGAGATTGGTTGTTTTCTTACAGACATTTAGTTACCCAGCTAGGTAATATCTTCAGCGCTAGAGGGGAGTAGGGTTTGCTCTCTATTTTTATACAGCGGCATGCCCTGCCAGTGTTGGTGGGGGTGTTGTTTTGGTAGAGAAATATCAGAAGAACCCCAAACTGGCAAGGTAGCATCTCCTTTCAGACCTTGACCAGCCATTAGAGTAAAAGTCCCCTTTGAGTCCTGCTGACTTATACAGGCACATCCATGAAGTATTCCCACCTGCTGAAGCAGCCTAACTATTACTGATGTGATTTTATGATGTCATCTCTTATGAACCTCTTTCTGAACACTCCTTTGAAACACTATTACAGACTGAGTGATTCTGTTTTGCCAGGTTTGTTGTGAATGGCCCTGAACATAATGCCTACAGAAAATGGAATATTTGTAAAGTCACACGCTTTAACCTTGAGTACATTTGTTCATAGCAGCTAGGGTTTCTTCTCTGTTTTTCAGGCAATTTACAGGTGGGAAGGCAGGGAAGGTGTATGTCAGGCCAAACAACAGAAAAATGCATTGAAACAATGTCAATAAAGCAATCGATGGAACATAGGCTGAGCAGCTACATAAAAAAAAAAAAAATCTATACTAAAGTTAAAACACCAGTTAAAAGATATCCAGTTATCAGCTGGGAATCTTAAAGACAACATTTATACCTGATCAAGGACATTAATTTATGGATAAGAGGAGCTATATCTGGTTATCAGCAATGGACAAGCAGCAGTCTTAGGGAAACCTGGAACTGGATGAGCTCATTAACTTCTTTCTATTTATGTTCCCCGTAAGTGATATGCAAAATATCATCACTAGCAATGTACCTTTCAAACCCCCTTGTCCAATCCACTTTTAAAGCTTTCCAAGTAAGTACGTGGCCATCTTTAATGGCTGTGATAATAAATTCCAACTTTGTGCTGCATGACTTAAGAAGAGCCTAATTACATGCAACATTCACCTGAATTACAAGTTAACCTCCATGACAGAAATCTAAAGTTGTTTCCCACAGGCTTGGATCAAGTTTTTATATATATAGCAGCTGGATAGCGTAGTGGTTAGAGCACTGCCTTTGACATAGGAGACCGGGGTTCAAATCCCGGCAGGTACCTACCTTACCAGTAGGGGTCCTTGGGCAAAGACCCCCTAACACTTCACCTGCCTATCTCAAATATGAGAGTGACACAAACTAATGCTGGCTCAGATGTTGCCTGGATTAACAAGGTTCATGTCAGATGTTGGGGAACCAGGACAATCTGACAATAAGTGGGCTACTGGAACAAACTATACATGGATGAGACAAGAGAACTTGGAATCAATGGAATGCTACTACAACAGTAGACCTAATGAGAGGGGATATATGAAACATATGAGGGAACTATGGATGGACAGAAGGCCTATATCCACACTAACTGAGAAACAACTAGTTACCCAGTGCTTCAACACAGTGAAGAGGAAGCTGCTCTCACAGCTTGAGATAGACCAACTCCACATCACAACCCAGACTCAAGCAGACCTGGAAGAACAACTGGATGTGCAGCCAACACCTGAAGCTGGAACGTCACTGCCACCCACTCCATTACGGAGCACAGCAGCTGATACGAGGCATAAGTTCATGGATAAACTAGCTACAGTCAACCCTCGAGACCGATTACCAAGGCTCAGTGGAGATAGTTTGCTAGAAGATGCTAATAGAGCCCTCACAACAATCCCTACTACCACCATAACTCAAACCAGTGCACTGGTATACACTACAGCCACTGTAATCCTGGAAATGCTTGGCTACATGATCAAGAAGAACAGCAGTACATACCCCCCACACCCCGGAAAATGAAGTTGGAGGCTAAGATCAAGAACAGGCACTCAGCACCATATCCATAGAAGCAGGGGTCTACCACACTAGACAGGACCCAAGTGCAGACTGTGCACAGAGGCCTCAGAGGCAGTCCAACACATAGTGGCAGGGTGTAAGATGCAGGCAGGAACAGCATATACTGAATGGCACAACCAAGTAGCTGGCATTGTGTACAGGAACTTCTGCACAATGTATGGGCTAGACCCTCCCAAGTCCAGATGGGAGATTCCACAGAAGGTCGTGGAGAATAACAGGGATGAGATCCTGTGGGACTTCCAGATCCAAACAGACAGGCAGGTACTGGCCAATCAACCAGGCATCATGATAGTAGACAAGGACCAGAGGACAGTGGTGGTGATAGATGTATCAGTGCCAAGTGAGAGCAACATCAGGAAGAAGGAGTATGAGAAGCTAGAGAAGTACCAGGACCTGAAGGAAGAACTAGAGAGGATGTGGAAAGTAATAGCCAAAGTGGTCTCAGTGGTAGGAGCACTTGGGGCCATGACTCCTAAGCTGGGAGAGTGGCTCCAACAGATCCCAGGAACAACATCCGAGCTCTCTGTGCAGAAGAGTGCAGTGCTAGAAACAGCTAAGATACTGTGCAGAGCCCTCAAACTCACAGGACCCAAGATTGAGGAAGACACATATCACCTACAGGGGTGAGAGAAAAATTATTATGAAGAGGAAAACTGACAATGAGGGAAGTAAGTCCAATGATTGAATGATTATGTGCCATCAAGTCATTTTCAACTCCTAGCAACCAGACAGTAGATTTTTTTCCATTATGATCTATCCCTAACCACTTATTTCAGGCTCCCAACAATGAACTTGTTGCCAGTGTAACTGAGTCCATCCCCCTTGCTGTTGGTTGTCCTCTTCTTCTCTTTCCTTCCACCTTTCCTAGCATCAAGGCCTTCTCCAGAGAGCAAGGTAGGTGAAGGCATTATGGGTCTGAAGTAGGATAATTTGAACCTGGTCAGTTGTGCCTCCAGTGAGAACTCTGGGTTGATTTGTTCAATGATCCATCAGTTTGTTTTCTTGGCTGTCCATGGTATTCTCAGGAGTCTTCTCCAACTGGAATGACCTTCATGCCTTGGGTGACCCTGCTGGGAATACATACTCTTGGCATGCACTCCTGACATTCTTCGCTCATCCCTCCCAGGAACACCCCCCTGCCATGATGAGGCAGCACAGTAGGACTTGGCGGGGAGTGGGGGGATGTAAATTCAATACGGAGCAAAAAATGCTCTTGATAGAGTATCAATATCTATGATATAGAGATCTAGGACATTTCACTTGTTTTAATTCTGGACTTTCTATGCATTTAAGAGTGGTTTTGTTACCAAATAAATAGCAGGAACCAATAGAAGGCTGCAGAATGGCTTCCTTCTTGCTTCGCCACAAAGCAAAAATAATGGCTGGAAGGGGCTTTGGAATATAAATCACTGCCTTTCACTTAGAATGCAGAATCCCCCAACTAAAGCCTAGCAGATCTTTTCCTATTCTTCTTTGTAGAAACCTTACTTATTACTTCCTTATGACAACATCTCCAGTTCCCAAAGCAGGCCTATTTTAGAACGACAAGCTCGCTTTGAGCAAACTAAGCAATTTAATTTTGAGGGGGGTAGGGGTGGAAAGCATCACGATTCATACTAAATCAAGGTTTGTAATAAAAAAGAGGGATCGCCACCCGCTTTTCTCCTGCTCACACTTAATGCAAGACTCCTTCAGTAACTCCTGCACAATTGGTTTCTTTTTTCTTTGCTTTGAGGAACAAATAATATTTATAATCCCCTCTCTCATTCCTTTATTGCCTTGATTCCCCTAGAGGAATATACTCGGCTAGCACCGAATGGATGTCACTTAGGAATTAGTTTAGGAGTTGTGCTGACAGAGAAAACCTTGCCTTGGATTATAAGGAGGATCACCCCTTTATTTATTTATTTCCTAACAGGCATGGCCATGTCATGACAAAGCAAAAGAAGGGCCAGATCACCAAGAGTTGCTAGGCTGTTCTTCCTCCCAGCACGTCTCACCCGAGATTGTGTGTTTGGTCCAGTTGCTAAAACGATGACTGGTGACTCACATTTAGTAGCTGGGACAGAAATTGTTCATATTATTTTCTTGATCGCTTCTCATCATTTGGATGAATGGTGATTTTGAAAACGTGTTCAAAGGAAAAGGAATTTTGGATCAAATCTCTGGGAGGGACAATGGTGTTTTTGCATTGTTTAGCTACAAGATGACCAAGGAGTTTTGTATGTTTGTGTGTGTGAAAGTTTTCTTTCATTGTACAGTTCTCTCCATGATGGCCTGCAGGATTCTGGTTTCCCATGCTTCCATTCAATCCCAAGAGAGAGCATCATGCAGGACCTTGTCTCATGGTGGCTTTTTCCATGGAATGCCACTCTCATTGCAAGGAAACATCTCCCCTTTGAGAAAGCTTTGGCACATTTCTCCTTTCCCTCGACTAATTTCTTTTTGGTGGAGAATCCCAAAAGTCCACCTGTACCTTCCTTTAATCAGTCTGCAGTTGCGATATGGAGGCTCTCATCCTTTCTTTCTCCTTGGCCCCAAAAGTAGGACAACTTGGTACAAATTGCATGGTGTCTGGGAGGAGGAGAGGTGGGGGGACAAGAGACACCTCCTGAACCAGAATGTGATCTGTACATACATCATTTGCATCATTATGCAACTGGTGCAACACCCATTGTTTGTGCTCTGACATCACAATGTGCTGGATGACATGGGTCTTTCTGAGTCTTGCCACCATTTCACCCTGTCTTTAAAATGAGTAACTGCTTTTTTATCTCAATGTGAATATAACTGTGATGATATGCAATGAAACAAATGCAGTGAAATGCTTTTTAAATTGAGCGACTGCTGTTTTCCCTTCCCTATGAAAACAAATGCAAGGAACTAGAGTTAAACCAGTGCAGTGGAAGTCAGTGGCAGAATGGTGGGAAAGTGCCATGGCATCTTGACCTCACTGAGGGAGGGAAAGCTAAGGACCCAACAGAAAACTTTCTGTCTTGTAAATTCACCCTTAATACAGAAGAATGGTTGTCAGAATGTTTCTCTGTGCAACTGAGCCAGAACCCTGCAAAAGCTTGATTGTGTCATGAGAACACAACAGAACTATACTGATCCTGGATGGGTACAAAAGATATAGGTGAAGTGTCCCTATGGGTGAAAATTTCAGAAGAGACAGCTACAGATGCATTAATGCTCCAGATCTGGTGCGAAAAAATGCATTAATGTCAATATCATGCTAACATACAGACTAACTGGAGTATATTGCAAACAGATGTGAAGCACATCCTTTTTCCAAGAAGCAACTAAGGTTCAGAGTAATAGAACTGCAATGCCTTCCTTAAACACATGATCTCTGTTTTTTTTTAAAAAAAGGTGTCTAGCTAAGAGTCATAAAATAAGTAAGCATAAGAACGCTTAGTGTTATGGCAGAAAATGATAAACTGACTTGTTTATTAAAAGAAAATTCAAATAATTATTACCTTAAAGAATGGAAACCATTGATGGACTATTTGCAAAATGCAGGTGGGGCGAAGCTTCCATGGGGATTTGAAGATTAGATTATAAATGTAATGGGATATGTTTTGACAAAGAATTATTCCTACTTAATGCATTAAAAACTAGCAATTATGACACTTATATTATTTTTAAGACCAGAGATTGACTGGAAGCTATCTATTTTTCATGTCTTTTTTCTTTTTATTTTACTTTATCTCACCTTTTTTTCCTTTTCCTTTTCTTTATAATTTGTATTTCCAATTTTCTTTTTCATTTCTAACTTTTAACTTTGTAATCTTAAACTTTCCAATAAAATACTATTAAAAAAAAAAAGAATGCTTAGTGTTGTCCCACGCTTCTGCCAGGAATGTTACTTATTATTTATGCGGACATAACTCTGAACGATGCAGGTTTCTTCTTTATCTGGCTTGCTGAAGGATCCCTAAACTGAGCTGAGGTATAATCAGCCTCTGTCATAACATCAGCATGAAGGACAGAGTTAAGGCAGGCTTCTTGTCAGCTCTACACTTCACAGTTTTGTTGTGCTGCATAGCCTCCAGGCAAGGCTCTTTGGGCTGTGATTTCACCGAAAAGGCACCTCACCCTTTTGATGAAGCAACTCAGAAGTGCAAGCGATGGAAAGGTGGAAACAAAACCAAGCAAGCTTTTCTGGGGGAATCATGGCACGGCCTTCCCCTTTAGAGACAATCACAGGATTTGCTGTCATGAAACACAGCCAAGAGGTGTTAACATCAGAAACATAAAAGAAGGTGGTTGAGCTTGTACACCGCTGAAAGAAATGTGGACTATGTGCTTCTGAATGCTCACAGTATGAGCTCACACTATTACACACACACATGCCATTTTGATTCTCCTCTGATATGTGTATACTGAATTTAAGTTCATTGTACCTCATCCAACTATGTACTAGCACTGTCTGCATCAAACCACAATGACTTCAAAGGAGAACTTGGGGCTATGAGCTCTGGATTGCACCTAGCAGAATGAGTCCTATGAGAGGTGGGTGCAAGAAAGGGATCAGTTAATGCTTGATTGAGCAGCCCAAATCCTCTTGAACATTGTCAGGGGGCCCGTGGGAATAAACTTACTTCCCTTTATAATTTACAGCAAATTTCAAAGGCTTGAAAAGGGAATTTCACGTTGTTGCTGGATGCAAGTGGCCCTGAGAGCTATCAAAGTTTCCTCCCTGATATCAGATCTGTTTCTTGCTTGTTTAGCTCCCTTATCCAATTCTCAAGTTTGCTGATCCTGTCTCTGATAGTTTCTCTAACATCTTCTTCCATTCAGCCATATGCTACTGTACATCCATTTTTTTTTCTGTTTTACAACCCAGCTCATATAGGCTTGTTGGCTCAAGTTCCAGATAGCAACTGGCTCTACCTCTGGATAAAATAAATATCCTCTGGATCCAACTCATGCTGAATCTCCTGTAGATTCTATGTCCCCATGTCCCATATGTCTTGACCCTATTTTTAAATCCCAGAATATTCATGCCTTTAATTGCATTCATTTTTTTCTTCCCATACTTTCTGCTGCTTTTCACACTGAGCAGGGGAGGGAAGAGAGAGAAAACGAGAATCTTATTCAGAAATTTCCCTATGGCATAAGGATGTAAAATAATATCTCCATGAATTCTGCTGGAAACCAACTTGGGTGCATCCTTTCCTTTGGACTTCTTGGTGGAACAAAGATAAACTTCACATGAAGTCCTCCAGCATTCTTTTCCCTGCTGATCAATAAGGTACAAAAATGTGTCTGGGATGACATACATTACCCCAAACGATGTGCATAATATAGTTATTGTAATTAAAAAGAAAGCATAGTTAGTGTCAGGCCTGACCCCATATGGACAAAAGCCAACCCATTTTGGCCTGTCCCAGCATTAATCTATACCTTTTCCAAGGCATTCCTGTAATCTGGATGGTCTTGTTTTCCACTTCTTTGATTTCGCTTGATATCTACAAGCATAGTAACTTTTTTTCTGGATCACCTGACATGGACCCCATGCAGGAAAAGATCCTCAGCCCTTGTGCACACAGAAAGATCAAGTGAGTAGGAGATGTTCAATGAGGCTTTTCAGAAGAACGAGGCATGACTCAAGAAAATAGACCCATCTTAGCCAGTGCTATAAAATAAGGCTTGGGAATCAGGCTTCTGTTGGCAAACAACTCTCTGCCATTGGGTCTGACTTCTTGATTCCCTGACTGACCTTTGAACCAGCATGAGACTACATCCAGTTCTGATTCCTGGATCTTCAATTTGTTTGCATGGAATCATGGCTTCTGAAGTAATCCTGTTTATTGTTTCTGAGCTCTTGCATTCCTGCACTGTGGTGAGATTTACTGCTGCCATAAAGAACTCTGATTTAATCTGACTTTCTACTCTTGTAATTTCTAGCATAGGACAGCCAGAAGAGTTGTGTGTGCAGGTATGGAAACCACTTTCAGTTTTTGCAAATGCCAGAAGCAAAGGAAGACTCCTTGCTTTGCGAAGCAGCTTTGAGAGATTGCTTTCTTTGAACCTTCACTGGAGTGAAGGTGTACCCCTATATCTGGCTACATCTATATTTGAGTTACTGGAGATCATAGATTTTCATAGCATAATTTAGTTGGTAGCATAACAAAATCTAGAATGATCTCTCAGTAGCTTCCAATTAACCTTTCTTCTTTTCTGATGTACAGTAGCTACAACCTCTGTTTTGACACCCAAAAGGTTGCTTTTGGTCTTCTGCTTTTGAAGTGGCACACTTTTCAACTTCTGATTTATTTCTATTCTAATTTAGATTTCTTTGTTTGATTTAGGCATTCACTGACTCCAAATCAAGGAATGATTAGAGGTTATAGGTACATCTCAAACACTTTTTCTGCCTTCTGTAGTTCTCAACAACCAGAAGCAAAGAATTCCCAAACAGAGGGCTAGAATTGTGTTCAGTATGTGGATATTGTTGTTTATACTGCAAGCTGGTTTGAAGATGGTTGCCCTTACTCTCTATAATGATCAGTGATCTGAATAACTAGTAGGGACAGAGAAATTGCTCACCCTTCATTTTGGACTGCTGCTACCACATGCCATATTAGCTACTTGCTGTTTGTAAAATGATGCCACTGGCTTGGTGGAGAAAACAGATTTTTCTTAAGATTGTGCAACTCTTATAACACTGGATATTGGACATAGTTCTTGCAGTAGGTTTCAACTCTGTGCTCAACATGGTCTAGTTTGTAAGAAATCTTTATAGCACATTAGGACTGAAACCCCTTCAATGATTGCCTTTTGACAGATGAGGCTTCTCCCTCCTTTTTCTCTGCACCTTTTCAGGGCGTAGTGGAATTCCTGTGCTTATGTTTCTGAGGGTTCATCCAGGTAACAGTTGGTGACATTCTTGTCATGGGGAACTCTTGACAAGGCTCCCAACATATCTCCCAATCTACTGAGATAGATCTCATCTACTTTGTGCAGGCCTGAGGGCCAGGACAAAAACTAAAGTTGATTTTATTACACTGAAAAGTAACTGAATGTCAATTAAATCAAGGAAATGTTGTGGGTAGGGCTATTCCCCAGAGTTTCTTATTTTCCCCTTCTGCCACATTAAAAATTAGAATTTTCCAACAGCTTTGAAGGAAGTTCTGGAGGCTGTATCCAAGTCTTTGGGGCAAGGATGTAAGTTGCAAAGCGACCTTGGTATGTATCTCCTGCTTTAGCAGCATGCATGACCTAGAAATTTAATATTTTAGTTCTTAAAATGTTCTAAGCATAGGTAAGTCCCAAAGATTAGTTCCACAGTATTTAACCAAATCACAGTAGTATCTACAGTACTGAGGGATGATTGTGGGAGTCCAATATCTGCAAATATATAGGTGAAACTCGAAAAATTAGAATATTGTGCAAATGTTCATTTATGTCAGTATGGCAACTCAAAAGTTGAAACCAATATATGAGATAGACGCATTACATGCAAAGCGAGATATGTCAAGCCTTACTTTGGTATAACTGTGATGATTATGGCGTACAGCTTATGAAAATCCCAAATTCACAATCTCAGAAAATTAGAATATTACATGACATCAATAACACAAGGATTGGAAATAGAACAATATCGGACCTCTGCAAAGTAGAAGCATGCATATGTACTCAGTACTTGGTTTGGGCCCCTTTTGCAGCAATGACTGCCGCAATGTGGCGTGGTATGGATGCTATCAGCCTGTGGCACTGCTGAGGTGTTATGGAAGACCAGGATGCTTCAATAGCGGCCTTCAGCTCCACTGCATTGTTCGGTCTCATGTCCCTCATCTTTCTCTTGGCAATGCCCCATAGATTCTTTATGGGGTTCAGGTCAGGCGAGTTTGCTGGCCAGTCAAGCACAGTAATTCCATGGTCATTGAACCA